>OY728147.1:1157196888-1158396888 GCA_963277665.1 Viscum album
CCATTTCATTCAAATATGATGATACAACTGTTTCTCTTATCAACCATTTTTATGAATTCCTATGTTACTCCGTTACGCTGCCGAAATTGCACCGTGATTTTTTAAGCCAATGTCATTGTGTAGTGAATACGATGCCCATTTACCTATCAAGGGTATTCACCTTTATACACATTTACTTATTGATTATAGTTTTTCATGTATGAATTACACATTTCCTTTATCGTGGAGTAAATGATGAGGTTTAATGAATCCATGTTATATGATCCATGTGGCACATTTATGCATGAAATGATACATTTAAGAAGGGTGCACCCTGATAGCGCTCCAATGAAGTGGGTAAAGATTAGTATCATGATAAATCAAGTGAAATGAGGGTTTAATCATGATATTTAAAGTTCAATGAGGTTTTACTCATTCTCCAGGTGTAATGAGCCTTGGATCATGCTAAAATCATGTTAAATGTTGTTTCCACATTTCCATATTAAGATTATCATGCTTTATCATGCCTTTATGTTAATGTTTCTATTGTGCTCCATTGATATGCCTATTTTCTAACATGTACTATATTCCTCATGTTATTCCATGCTTATTCCCTTACTGGTCTTTATAGATCACCCTTTTCTCATACATATCCTTAGGTTATCCTATGCAATGCTAAGTACGAGGGAATGTAGTGGTCATGTAAAGGAAGTTTTCAATAAAGATGTTATATTTCATGTTTTAAGTTGTTATATAATGATCCTAATCACCAAAAACACTAGAAATCTTGATATTATATTTTTTATTAAGTGAAGTTTATGTAATAAATCATGTTTAAGTGTGAAATAAAAGAGCAGGGTTGTCATAGTCAACACCATCGATTACAGAAAATCTATGCCCTCCTGCTCCATCAGGGCCAGCTGTAGGGAGGTGAATTGATCTGAAACCTCTTGCACCAAAGGAACCTAATACTTTCTACTAAGGTAATATACTAAAACATTTCCCTTCTCTAGAGTATAGAGTATATCTAAGTCATAGTACTACAGGAACTCCAACTAGCGCCATTGTCTCAGGTTCAAGTCTCTCTATGTGAAGACAAACCTGAGACTCTGATGGTATGAGTAAATCACAAAGTGCTCTCCCAGAAGGTAGTGCCTCCATATCCTTAGTAAGAAGACTATCAATACCATTTCTAGGTCATGGGTCATGCAGTTCTGATTGCAGGGTCTCAACTCTCTCGACCCGTATACGATAACTGTCTGCCGCTACATCAACATGCAGCCGAGCCCAACTCCCAAGGCATCACAATACACTATGAAATACACACATTTCTCTAGTAGTCTCAACACTAGAGAAATCTTTAGCCTCCGAATCAACTCCCCAAAGTCCCCCTGTTAGTTCTCATACCTAATAAATGACTACCCTTTCTGCATTAGAGTAGTCAAAGTGGCTACAATTCTAAATAAGTATACCAGAAACCTCCTGTAGCACCCCATCAATCCAAGAAAGCTCCTCATCTCTGACACACTCTTGGGTGGATCCCAAGAAATCACTACATCGATATTCACTAGGTCTGTAGATAAACCATGCTCAGAAATGACATGCCCAAAAAATTGAACTTAGTTCATCAAATCCATAAACACAGTTGGGGAATTAGTTATACCAAAGGGCATCACTAGGAACTCATAGTCTCCATAGCAACATCAGAAATCCAACATTGGAATATCATCCTTGAAAACCCTCAATTGGTGGTTGCTGGACCCAAGATTGATCTTAGAGAACCATCTCACACCTCAAAACTAGTTAAGAGGCCATAAATCCTCTTCAAGGAGTAATTATGTATTATCAAAGCCTGGTTCAAGCGTTGATAATTTATGAAAAGTTGCAAGATCCCATCTTCCTTTTTCATGAAAAACAATGAAGCTACCCAGGGGGACACACTGGGTTAGATGAAACCTTTCTCTCAAAGGTCCTCCAACTATAACTGTAGCTACCAGAGCTCATTAGGGGCCATATGATATGAGTCAAAAGATATCAGAGTGATTATGGGAGTCAAGTCAATGAAAAAATCTATCTCCCACCTTAGAGGTAGTCTCGAAACATCCTTAGGGAATATGTCCATATAAGGCTCTATAATTGAAGGAATCCAGATTCTTGAAGAGACAATTGCACCAAGGGATACACTCTCTAAATGATGGGTGATAGGCTGTAGCCTCCTATTCAAATTTTTTTCTTTCCCTTCCATGAGATCTCTCTTTCCATAAAAGGATAATCTCATCCCATTAGCATGTAGGCATCTGACTTGTTAGTAGTGATAATCAATATGGGCTCAGACCATGGACAACCAATCCATACCCAAGATAAAATCATAGGGTTTTATTTTTATGATCAAAAGGTTCCACATGAATCTATATCCACCATTAATTATCTCACACTACTAGTAGATAAAAGATACAAGAGAAGTGTTCCTTGTAGGAACCTCAAGACGAAGCTGTTGGGCTAGTGCCTCAATTGGGAGATCTAAATCTCACACTAGGAGTAGAGAGAGAAAGGAGTGACTGGAAATTGTGTTTACTAATACTGAATAAAGAGTATAATAGACATAGATCATACCTATAATCATCTCATGTGCTATAGGATTATAAATCTTCAAAGCCTGCATCTGTCTGTGGCCCCGACCTACAGCTCACTGAGCCTAATGTGGGTTGTCTGATGGTGGTGGTGGAAGGATATCATAAATTTTTCCACCACCCATAGCTCCTCCTACTCATCTTACAGCTTTTGACCCCTGGGGACCACCCTATCCTTGCCTAGGAGATCCCTAATCATGGTGCTTCCTCTATCATGGAAATCTGTCAGCTATCTGCTTGCACTGCTTGACACATCTGGTTGAGCAGTCTCCCACTATGTGACCTTACCAATCACAAGTAAAGTAATTCCCCTCTATGGTCTATCCTAGTCTGATATGCTTCCCCTGAACATGTTCCTCTGTCTGATTATGAGGAGGTCTCATACATCGATATCCTATAATCTAGTCATCTTGAGGATCATGAAATCCCATAGGTTTTCATAACCATAAAATACTATAGTAAATCCTTTAAATCTTTGAAGATGATCCAATTTCTTCCCCAAGGGTGTATTAAGAGACAAAAACTCAAAATATAACTTGAGTAGTAAGTCAATACCAACAATAGTTTGCATGTATATAAATGAATGGGAAGCACCTATATAAAAATGAGTGGCAGAAAGAGTAGAGGAGATCAAGACCATACCTCTAATGATCGATGATCTATCTCTCTATTATTCCTAATCCTAGTCCATTGCATACACTCAACCTACATTAGATTCATGACCCTATCCCTAATATGAATTAATCACCCAAGTCATTGTTGTTTGAGAAGTTTGAACCTATTACTAAGGACCCTACCCAGTCCCATGGTTCACTATCTTCATCTGAATCGAACCCTCATATGACCTCACATGTGATTAGTTTTATAAAAAACACTATAGATTCCATGTCTTGATTCACCAATGACACTTGATTTAAGTCATTTTATTTTTTTTAAATAATTCCCACTTCTTCCATAATTAAAACACGAAAATCAACTTCTATAATAGATGGTTATAATGAAACCCTACTCTGCTTCGGCTGTCTACTGCTACTCTAGCATAAATCCTTTTCCTTCCTCTTCTTACCACCATATTATCACTATGAAGTTCATGGAAGGATGAAAGAATACCTATATCACTATGATTCTCCATATCCTTACTGATTTTCAAGGCCTTGAAAATCACATCTGTATATGTTTTCAGGTAGAAGATCCTGAATTGACATCTCAAATCTATTTAGAGGCCAATATTAAACTTACTAGCATACTATGATACATTATCGGCTAAGAGAGAAGAAAAATTAAGCAACTTCATGAGATGTTCTGTGTAAATAGACATCTCCATGGAGCCTTGTAGAAGCTCCATGAACTTTTGAGTATGGTCCAACTTTAGTGTACTAAAAAAGAACTCCTCAAAGAAAACATCCATCAAATCTATCCAATTTATACCTTACAATATTTTTTCCTAGTTTATGAAATCCCACCACCTCTTGGTGGTTCCTTATAGAACAAAAGAAACCAACCTTATTCACCAATCCTCTGGGGTTTCTACTAGATCAAATATCTCATTGATGATGTAAATATAGTCCTCAACATCATGGGGGCCTCTTATTCCCTATAATGATGGATTATTCTTGAGATAAAAGTCTCAATAATATTCAACCATATTTCTAGAAACTCCTCCACCTTGAACATAAACTATGTATAAGACTCCTGGTTGAAGTGTACCTTCTTCCTAAACAACTAGAGTGGGTGAAGGATCATGCTTAAATATATTCTCCTATATGAATGGTGGTAAAATTGGAACATCCTACCTTTTAGGAGAATCTTATTTTTCTTATATAGGTGGCCCCATAATAATACATCGACGTGGTATTGTCTGTAATGAAAAAAAACACTTAAAAAACTTATAACATATTACTTAAATAACAACCTAAGTAGTTCATAGACACAAAAATGAATTTCTATAGAAACCTATCCTAGGAGGCTACTTAAAAATGGAAGGAACAACCCTCTTAGTCTTACTCTAGGATCTCCATATCTGCACAATATTCATATTCATATATATAAAAACAAGCATGTTTAAGCTTAAATTATCATTTCTAGAATGAATATATCATAATAGAAAGAATACAAATATATCACTCAATAGAGAACATAGGTCAATCCTAAATATATAGAAAAACCAAGTTATTAAATTAACGAACTAATATAAAACTCACAACATGTATATATATATGAAATGAGATTATAATTTCCTAGTCATGATATATGAATGCACCCAAATCCCATAAAGAAATAAAAACACAATATAATCACGATGAAAATGAAACCATAAAACCATAATTGTAACAAATGTCTCAAATATGGTAACTCATAGGTTTATTATACATGTTTTTTCTAGGAACATAATGTAACACCCAAAACATTTAGTTCAAAATAATAATAAGCTTGATAGCTTTCTTAACACACAACCCTAAGCTTCAAGCAAATTGAGATGTATTATAAAAATATTATTATTTAAATGTGACATGGCTGTTGAATTGGAAGATTTGAATATGAATAAATTAATTATGAAATATATGTATATTATTACTAATAGATATAAATTTATTAAATAATTATTAGGAAATAAAAACTCATTTTTTTGTGAAGTCATTTTATGCCTCAAAAATACCCTTTCTTCAAAAATAATTTTTATTAAAATTTTCATGTGGAAATTATAATTAACTCATAAAACTTTTAGAAATTTTATTTTATAATATAAAATTAATTTTTAAAATCATTATATCAAAATTATCTTAGGTTAAAATTTTGTATTTTTCTAAAAAGATTGATTTTTCAGTGAATAGTGAAAAATACTGATTTTTGTAAAAATATATTTTACTTTCATTTAAAAGTATCATTATGATTTTAATTTTATCTTAAAGCAAAAAAATTAATCTTTAATTATATATAATATAATTAATTACATTTGAATCAACATTATACTTGATTTAGGTATATGTTCATTTTTGGGCTTAAAAACGCATTTGTCTATAAACTGTTTTACATTTCATTTTACACATTTATATTAAAATTAATTTCTAAAACTTTTAGAAACTGAATCTTGAAAAATTAATATTATATTTGGAATGAGTTTGTTCAAATTTTTTAAATATTCCACCCTTTATTTTTGGTCATTATGAATTATAACTTTTGTAGATTTTTGTCACTTTGATAAGGGTAAAATGACTAAATCACAATCAAAACTTTGAGATAATGATTTTAACTTTTTAAAAGTATATAATTTATACTATTGGATGAGTTTATTTCATCCATGTCTATCCAAGCCTTAAATATATGGTAACTCATTTCCATTTTTATTTGATTAGGATTTTTATCTTAGTTTAAGAAAAGAATAAATACAAAATCTCAATCTCTTGACTTTAATAACTCTAAATTTTTATTATAAGGATAAAAGAGGTTAATTTATTCTATAAATGTATATTTTAAATACTAATTTTTTTTATCATGTGAATTTATTTATATATTTTATTTTTTAATAATTACCTTAAATGCTTACGCAACACCGATAAAGTATTTATTCAATTAATAGAAAAATGAAATAACCGACTTTAAAAATATTAAAATTAATAAATTTGTGTGAATTATTATGTTCCAAAAATTTTATAGAAAAATATAACATATTAGGAATGTTTGAAATGTTTGTGTTCAAATTCCTTTATTGTCATTTTGTCTTTAAAGTTGAATTAATTGAATAATATTTAAAATGAAATTAATGATATTTTATGTTAAATAATATTTTATTAAATTATTTAAAAAGTCATAAAAATATAGAAATATTAAAATTTGGATGATAAATGGTTTAAAATTTAATTCATTTTCCATTTATTTTCAAATTGTTACCTTATAATTAAATTATAATTCTTTAACATTAAAAAGTCATTACTATGGTTAAGATTAAAATTGGTCAATCAAGGGGTTAAAACAAAATATTTGGTTTAAGATGACCTAAAAACCTATCTAAATTTCATTTAATGATTATATATTGACACTATACAATTTTTTGAATATATGTCCATTTGGAATCATTTTTTTGTGAATGAAATAATTATATTTTAATATATTTTTATAATTACAAGTGTATCCTTTCCTTCCCTTATAAAAGGACACCCCTACCTATTTTATTTACACAAATTTAAGACTTATATATTTATAAAAACCTACCTAATTCTATTATAAACTTTACTATCCACAAACTAGAGGTTATGGTCTTCCTAAAAGACCATTCCAAGGGTCGTTAAGAAAGGATTTCAAGGAGGTCACCCAAAGAAGAAGTAATCATCCTACCCAAACTATTTCAATTTATTTATTATTATAACTCCTCTAAATCCATATAATTAATAATAAAATAATAAAATATGTATCCTCAATATACTTAAATTTTATTATGATCATTAAACCACCACTATGCACCCTCAATTCTATCAAATGGGAAGTGAAGGTATCACTCGTATATATGTGTGGACTACTGCCTCCACATAGCGATACAATTCATTTTTCAGCATCATATTTTATGGATGAGATTCATTATATAATATTATAATAATTATTTAATTGTAATATCATATCTACCTTCTTACCTTTGAATCTGTTGGAAAATAATGATGTTGCTCGTGCATACGTGTGAACTACCACCTCCACGAAGCGATGTGATTCATTTTTCATTTATGATCTAATTTGTTTTTAATAAGGATGTTTTTAATGAATATTTATGATATAATATTGATTTTTTAATGTTTAATTAATATTTACATTTATTTTTTCCATCTGTAAAAAAGTGAAAATAGCTTCCATGCGTATGTACGACATACCATCTCCATAAATGGTGTAATTCATTTTTCTTTATCTATATTTTATGTATGAATATAAATATATATGATATTTATATCATGATTAAAATTATAGATATTATGGCACTATTATAAAATTACAAGGACTGTAACTATCAAACCAAAATTCTCCTGAAAAAGGAAACATTTAACATTGAGAAATAATGAGTTTAATAAATAATCATCAATAAATATGTGTTAAAATGCTATAAGTGGATCATATATGATATTTTTAATTTGTAAATTAATTTGGTATATTATTAAAATATATTTAAATTTATTATACAATAGTTTAAATAACTTCTAAATCAATTCTAACTTGAGGTAATAGATTTTTATCTCACTTTTATTTCTATAAGACACATACCATACTCACAACTCGTATCTTTTATGTGGTGTCTATACTATCCATGAATGTATTTTATGATTATTATAATGAAAATTATGGGATATACATATCAATATAAGTTTCATTATTTCATGTGGATTATGATTCAAAAGATTCCAAATTGGTAAGGTTTTTATGTTAAAATATCATTATTTATTGGGATTGTTTATGATCAAGTTTATAATGATGAAATTTAATGATCCAACTCTCAATAATATCATAAAGTTTATTATAATTTTTTTAAATTTGGAGAATACATGATTTACTTTTATTTTCAAATCATTATGTACTTAAGATATTGAAATAAAGTTTTTAATAAAAATTCAACTTCATTTCTTTTTTCAGTTGAAAGTCCTTTTTCTTCAATGTCCATGTTTTCTAAAAATGTTTTTAAGAGTGTTTTTATTTATCAATGGTTGTTTAAAGTCATTTTTTTACAATGGATGAGTTTTTAAAAATAATTTTTAAAAGGAATATTCTTGTTATTTTATGAAAGATGTACTTTTGGATTTTTACTAAAAAGAGGAAAGGAATATTTGTTTTAATGTACATGACATAAACAGAATTTCCCGCCATCATGACCAATCAATTTTTTGAAGTTTCCTTAAAAAATATCCAATGTTATTTTTAAAGAAAAAATTTTCATTAATATTTTGTAAAGTTTTATATTTTAAATAAGTAATTTCCAAATAAAAGGTTATTTTCTTCAAGAAATATTCCAAATATCTTTTAAAGGAATTTTCATCTCAGATTAAATCCTTTGAAGTTACTTATGCTTTACTTTGAATATGATCCAATAAAAACATCCAATTTAATTCTTTGTATGGATTATGATGATGATGATTTAAGGATGATTCTATGAAACCTATTTCTTTACCATAAGTTAATTATGTTATGATGAAACATTTATAAAACTCATTTATTTTCTATAGTTTTTGCTCTGAAGCTATGATGAAATTTTTATGAAACCTTTTTCCTTTCCATGGGTTATTATATTAAGAATGATTTATGATCTTGTGGTATACACATGTATGATTTTCATTATGTGATAGGTGGGCCTGAAATTATATAACTCTCCAATGTATTGGGTAAATATAGATATCTAATGAGATATTAAGGAATAGAATGGGGAGTGAACCCCGTCCAATAAGAGACCCTGACCACTACGATAGTCTTGATAGTGAAACTTGACCAAGGATATTATAGTTTTTGGATTGAACCCAATCCACTATGATAGTCATGTAAATGAGCCCTGACTGCTAAGGAAATGATTTTTTATTTTTATGTTCATGCCAAAAACTCATTTATTATGCTAATGTTTTTATTTCATGGATCATGTTATTTTATTCTAACAAATTACTATCATGGGGAATGGAAAAACAAATATTTTATAAGTTAAAATTTAATAAAGTGGTTTACCTAGGATGTCTCTCAAAGATAAGTTCAAACAAAATAGCTGTCACTTTTAATTAGAGAGAAAATCGGGTGGTTTTTGAATTGATTTGGTTTTGGAATGAGATGAGAATTATTGAAAAAAATTGAAAAAACAAGAGATTGAAAACTATGATATGAGAAGGGTGATTAGGTCGGGGTCGGTTTTCTATTTTCAATGCTATCCTTGTTCGATTTTATTCAAACTTCTTCTACTAAGTCATTTAAAGTGAGATTCCATGACCATTTCCTCTCACTCCTTTAGTCAAATGGTGATGGTGAGAGAATAACTTACCAAGATCTTAGTTTTTTCTACTCTCCTTTCATGTGCAAGAGATTTGTAATAAATATCTTCAATTGACTTGGGAAATACCCTATCGGGTCTTGTTTATCCCAAACAATACAAAACATTCACTACCCCTCTTTCACGTATTGACGATCGTCAAGTATTTCACCACTAAGACATGGTGTATTACATTGTATATAAACCAAAACCGAATGGAGGGAGATAATGATAATTTACCAAAGTGAAAATCAATAATGGAATAAAAAACAAAAAATGATTGAACTTGATAATAAAACTGCTATATGAAATTGAAAACAACGTTGCAGAAGAGTGACAAAATTTTTCTTCACTAAAGTGCATGAAATCAAGCATTAAAAAATAGAAAACCAATACTTAACTAATCACTAAAATATTTACCCCACCATGTTAAGGGTAACAAACATTTATGGGGAAGAAGAAGGCATTACAAAACTACGAAAAAGAAAAGAGATAAAAAGAAAATAAGAAAATCTGTCAAGCATATTCTGTTCTCTAAATGTTTTCTCCTATTTGGTACCCCCTCCTTTGAATCAGCCTAAGGTACCTTCTTATAGGATTATCCAAATAGAATTTTATTTCTATCATAAAAATATCAAATTAATTAAACATTTCTATAGAAAGATATGGAATTATTATCGAGTATGACTTTTTCTGGATGAGATTTCCAAAAATATTATTTGAATGTTTATCATTTAATATATTCCTTAATGAAACCAAATATCCAAGATATTAAACATAAATACGTATATTTTAATTTTCTTTCCATTCCAGCTGGAATAACCTTAATTGGTGGTAGTATGAACGATTTATGATTAATTCAATGAGGTGGGGTCCACACGATCATCCAGAATAATTGTCCAAATTGATCAATTTTTTAGGCCCATTAGTTGGTTGAGTTAGCTCATGTCCCAAGATAAAAAGTTTTATCCCATACATAATTGGATCGTAAAAAAAATGAATCACATAAATTGGATCTATAGTGTAAAAGATATTCTCAGATTATCAAAATACTTAATATCTGTTAATTTTTTAAAATTAAGAAACTTTCCAATTTTAGCCGAAAACTTACCACAAATCAAAAATTGATGAAAATAAACTCAAATTGATAAATTTATAAGGTTTAAATATCTAAAATACATATAAAAAATGTTTAAAATACTAACTCTATTAGATTATTTTATGATTCAGGTCTTATAAACTACTAAGATTTATTACATGACCCAAGATTATGATTATGATATATAGGGTATGGTTTTAAAATGTTATGGTCATGTTCTCATATCCTTATATACATGTTATGATTAAGTTATTATTGATATATCCCTTGTTTTATCTTACTTATCTTCAAATCTCACCCTTTCTTATGTTTCCTTTCCCTAGATTATGAAGAAATGTTATAAGTATGATATTCCTAAGAATTCTTCTAGTTAAGAAAAAATTAGTGGGAGATGATATAGATATCTTACGAGCAAGTTCTTATTGTATCCAAGTTTTTAAAGAAACTATATCTATATGATTATATCATGAATAATAATTTTATATATTGAATATTCATCTAATAATATGTAATATTTGTGTATAAAAATTATGGGTATCTATACAAATGAAACTACCCTACTTGAGTCCCACACAACTTAACTCCTTTCTATATTTCCTCAAAACATAGTCAAGAATAAATAAAGTGAGAAAAACTCCTTTGATACCACTGTGTAATTCCTGGTCCAAATCAATATGTTTGATATGAAGTTATGCATGGAATTACATGAACCTCACAATATATAATAGGTTTGTGACTAGTATCAAGGGTCCAAATGGAGTCAAAAGGGAGACTATACCCTTAGTATAAATAATGATGAGCATAAATAAAACACATTGGAATAAATAAAAAATACTATAAAAAATGATATGGAAATTACCTCAAGTAATAAGAAAATAATAAACCAAGGACCCCCTAATTGGTAGGCTAAACAAAAGTGTGAGTAAGATAAGTAAATAAAAAAATTATGTAGTATCACTTCATAGTCCATCCCTACACGGCCTCTGATCACCACAATCAGTATCCTAGATCCCTATCACTATATGTGAGTATAAATATAGTAGTAAACCTCCAATGAATCCTTCAAAAAGTTCACATTCATAATATTTTACACCACGGTGATAAATAAATTCGCAATACACAACATAAAATATGTACAAAGTGGTCATGCGCTAACCAAGTCACCAAAAACCCCCATCCGTACCTGCTTCAGATCCATGCTGGAAATGTAGTCATAATAGTGGAATGGACTAGAGTTGACCATAATGTCAAACCATGTACTCTATATCTTCTAAAAGGTTAACGAGTTTTGGGTTAGGACATAATATCTCAAGTCCCATCTCTCTCAAGGGACGAGACACATGGATATCATATATGAAACTACCTTGGATAAGGCCACAAGGCCTTCGTATCTTGGCACCGCGTCTTAGGTCAGGTCACCAAAGAACATCATGCCCCATTATCTCCTCTTATCTCAGATCACCTAATACCGTCTTTCCCCCTAGGCCAGGCCACACAAGTCCATCATACCCCATCATCCAACTCTGTCCAGTCATCAGGTCACATGAAACATCTGAACATGATTTCCCTCTAGGGCCATCGATCCATGAAGGCTCCACCTATAAATTTGTTCTTATGCATATAAAAATAGTATATCATATAACAAATAAATCATGTATAAATAGTGTCATCATATCAGTCACATATATCCATAGGAGTAACATAACAAGCATGGGTAATAGTAGATAAACACACACTTGTTATCAAACTCCAAAATGGGTCCCATAGGCTATGCATGCACACACATGTGATCAAACATAAAAAATGGTATCTTGGGATATGTATGCACATAAATGTGATCAAACTCAAGCATGGTATAAATAATATAAGCACACAATGACATATCATGTTAAATATCATATACATGACTTCATCATGGTAAAGAGATTCCTTCCTCAAGCACTTCATTGTTATTGTCAAGTTTCATCAAGAGCATCATAACGAAAACCACGTTCTTGAACCATTCGACACAATATCAAATGACCCAGGTTCCTAAATATGATTCTAATCTAACATGACATGGGTTATAGAATGAGGCTCAATAAATAATTAATCCAAGGGTTAGAATCAACACTTTCCCAATGTTAATTACCAACAACGGTGACCTTCAGGTCTAGTTGAAGAAGAAATAACCATTACTTCTGGACAATAAAAAAAGAAGTTATGAAAGGCTCTCATGAATCTGGTTCAATAAGAGAAGCCTCTTCCATATAAGGTTAAATTTTCATCATGGTTAATAAAATAGGTTAATAATAATTGAGGTTATTCAATGAAACATCCTCAATGAAATAAGGATCAATCAACTCACCATAAGTTTATTTGGAATTCATTTGGAAATCATCTATATCGAAGGAATCACGAAGAATAAGAGAATCTATCAATTAATTGAAAGGGAAAAATAAAAAACAATGTATTAAAGACCCACCATTCAAGATCCATGCATTTCCAATTTAAAATAGATGAGACTTGAGGAAGAAATCTAAAGGTTTTGGTAGTTTCTAAACCCAAGAGACTACCACCATAACCTCCACCATGGCCTACAACACAGATGTGGTGTTCTTGAGCACCCTAAGAAACACAAGAAACCCTACAACGTGTTCCCAAATCACATACCATTTTCTATCACCACATCCTCCTCCATGAGAATGGTGAGGTCACCCAATCCATAAACAACCAAAGAACCCCCAACTCTCTATGCTTGTATAGGGTATACCAAGGACCACCACGACCTACACTATGACCATGGTGTTGCTCATTTTGGCCCAAAATACTCCAAAACCATATTTAAGATTAAAAATATACAAAAATATCACAAAACCTTCCCTAAACATATATTAACCCAAAAAAATAAAGGACAAGATGAGAAAAAGTATTAACATATTATGAATTTTTTTAGGCTTTTCAAATACTTTGTACTTTAGTTTCACAAATAAGATAGAATCATAATTTGTTGAAACAATTTTATATTTAGCATTTAAATAAAAATAAAGATTATAAATTATATCATTAGATTTATCAAAATATTTTATACCCAAATCAAGGACTTTATATAACTTTTTATTCTTTTACTCTAGGTTAGTTAAGTATCTAGTCATATTTACAATTTATAGAGATTAACTTAGATCTTTTGATGAAGTTATATTATAATCATCATCTGAAGTGAAAGAAAACATAGGGTATAAAGATATTTTTTATAGATTTATATGTTACCTTTCCTATTAATAATTTTCATTTTGAGAGTATTTAGCATAAAATATGATAATATTTCTATCACTGTCATTGTATGAATCTCTACTGTCATTAATAGATGATGAATCTTTACTAGAACTCTAAGTATCATTTATAGCTCTAAATTCCATATTTCCCTTTTCCCTTTTAGAAATTCTCTTTGATTCCATTTACTTCTTATGTTTTGGATAGTCCGGTCTGATGTGACCAGGCTTGTAACACTCATAAAATATAACTTATTTAGAATCCTTCTTATCATAATTCTCTTTTCTATCCTTTCAATGATATTTCTGAAAGTCCTTATTTGTATAAATTATATTCACCCATATTTAAAATTTAGCAAGTTCACCTTCACTAACCTCTAAAAAATTATATCTGAATTATGTTTAGAACATTTCTTCTTAGAAGTACCAAGATTAACATAATAAGTTTCAAAATTTAAGGTACTGTATTTTTACTAAAATGAAAATTAATTCTTATTTTTTTCCTTCTTAGCTTATATTTTAACTCTATATTCATATTGTATAAGATTTATAATCAAATAATCAACACTATGATTTGTTAGATACCGATTATCATCAATAGATACCTTCTTGTATTTACATACTTTTGAAATAATTTATATGATCTTATCCATGAGTTAATCACTATTTATATCTGTCTCACCAAGTAAATAAAGATAGTTCATGATTTTAATAAACCAATAGTGTATTTAAGCCACTAATTATCTTATTAGAAAATTAAATGCATGATAGATATTATAAAGCATAGCTCTTCTAGTTTCTAAAAAATTATATGCTTTGATGTGTGTAATATACATATTTATCCAAACTCCATTAATTATATCACATGAGTAAATTTGATAATGATTAGAGAAGGCTGATGGTACATGACGGCTTCTTCTACTGTGCCCAATAACACACTCTACATTCCTGGGGATTTTTAAAAATTTTCGACCGTTGGCCCCTCGGTAGCTCCCTCTCCGGTGGCGTTTTCGGCGTCTGTGCCCATTGTCCCGAGTGATACTCCTCCCTCTGCTAGTCTTTCATCCTCACAGGGGTCCCCTTCCCCCACCACAAAGCATTACGAACCGGTCCTTCAAAGAAGCTCTCTGCGGCCAACCCTGTGACCCTCCTAAGGCATTGCGGACCAGCCCCACCTGGACTGTCATCTTATGCAAGATTAAGTTTGGTTCCCCCAGCCCCAGAAAGGGAAATATCTTCTTCAAGGGCCCGGTATGAACACCAAAGCTTGGCTATTGTTCCCCTCAGCAAGAGAACTCCTTTTTCAGGGCTCACTGATTGCATCTTCTATTTCAGAAGCCCCTCTCAATGGCTCCTGGATGGTGAATTTCTAGAATATTTCCTAAGATCCTTTGCTGGGTCCCCTGGGGTCCCCTCCACTTTTATCTCCTTAGAAGATCCACCTATGATCCCATGCGCTGGTTCTCAGACCTTAATCCAAAGAGACCAAGAGGTTTATGTCTCCCCATCTCTGAAAAAGGTTAGGTCTAACAAGGTGTCCAGTTTTTTAAGGATGATAAAACAAGGTCCCCTAGTTGAACATCTCACCAGAGATTCGAAGCCTAAGGATCGATCCCTGCCAAGCGCAGATAGGGGGAAGTCCCTCAAATCCTATGCCCATTCCCAATAGTTAACTCCGAAGTCATTGAATTAGAGCATAGGGATGTGTATGAGACTTATGAAGCAAATTTAGATTAAAGAGAGTACCTCATCCTGTTTCAAAGAGACCAAGAATCATGGGGCCAAATTCGGGCTACCACTTTCACAATGATACCCATCCTAATATGGAATGGTAGTGGCATTGTTTCATAGGTTAAAATGGACCAAATTTCCTCAAAATCAAGGAAGTGTAAGACTTATATTGTTTCCATCCTTGAACATAAATAGAATCTGAAAAAAAATTCACGAGTTCACCGGAAGAACAAGGATGCATGCATCCATGCATGCTGACCCCATCAACAAGCACATATAGGTTTTTTGGTGCAGGGATACTTTAGTGGTCTTGGGTGTGGAAGGGGATCGATTCATCACGACAAAAGTAACTCAAGGCATGAGAACTCACTACTAAAAATTTATGGTATACCAATGGTTGAAAACCATTGGTATAGGGTGGAGAACTGTTGGTATAAATCATACCAACAGTTTTAGAAACCGTAGCCTAGTAAGTCGTGACAATATACATATACCAACAAGTTGAGATAAACCATTGGTATATGTGAAGAAATATACTCTATCCCAATAGTTTTATAAAACCGTTGGCATAGAGTTCGTATACAAAACATATGCAAACAGTTTCAAAACCGTTGGAAAATATTTTTTAGTCTTCCATTCACCACTATACCAATGGTTTAAACCGTTGGTAAAGGTTTTGTACCAATAGTTCAGAACCGTTGGTAAAAAAAAACATACAGAACCTACACCAACGATTTAAAACCGTTGGTATAGGATTTTCTGTACAATTCACACATCATCCTACTCTGTGTGCTATGTGTGAATTGTAAAGAATACATACAATACAATACATAATTAAAAACTGATAATTAGAAGGATACATAATTTAATAATCAATTATGAATACAATACATTTAAAACTGAATATGTAATTATATGTGATATAAAATTAAGAATAAATACAAAATTGCATTTTTTAAAACACATACACGATTGAATTCCGAAATTAAAAGCTAATAACCCAAAATAATGAAATGAATAAATGAATTCAACCAAACAAAAATATAATTTCATGGTTTGGGGCGAGTTTCTTTGAACTTAGTGATGATGATAATGGGTTTGTATCAATGAGCTTGTGTGACTTAGGGAATATAGTTGTCCTTGGCATATTAAATGTCATGTGTTTAAGAATAGGGGTAGGAGTTCCTCACATGAGAAGTGGATTGTGTGAGCCTGGAACATGGATCTTTGTGCTAAAGTATCAACATAATCCGAATACATTTGGTCATTTTTCCATATGCCAATTGTTTTTACTTAAAATTCTGTTCATTTTAAACAAAAGAGAGACAATTAGAGCGATACCGACCACACCATTCCTCAGATTGAGGCGGTGTTGACTCATACATGTCACATATGATCCATGGATTGTTTTCCTAAAGTATCAATACAATATGAATGGATTTGGTTGGTTTTACATATGCAAGTTGTTGTTTTCACTTAAAATGTTGTCCATTTCAAATAAAAGTGAGACACTTTGAGTGGTACCAGCCACACTGGGCCTCGGATTGAGGATCGATTGAATCTTACATGTCATAAATGACCCATGAATTTTTGTTCTAAAGTATCAACACAATCCGAATACGTTTGTTTGGTTTTCCGTATGTCAGTTGTTTTTACTTAAAACAATGTCCATTTTAAACAAAAGAGAGAAACTTAGAGTGATACCGGCCACACCGTGCCTCATATTGAGGCAGGATTAACTCGTAAACGTCAAAAATGACCAATGGATCATTTTCCTAATGTATCAACACAATCCAAATGTGTTTGGTTGGTTTTCCGTATGCCGGTTGTTGTTTTCATTTAAAATGTTGATTATTTCAAATAAAGGTGAGACACTTTGAGTGGTACCAGCCACACCGCACCTTGGATTAAGGCGGGTTTAACTCGTACACATCACAAATGACTCATGGACCATTTTCCTAAATTATCAATATAATCCAAATATGTTTGGACTATTTTCCATATGTCAGTTGTTGTTTTCACTTAAAATGATGTCCATTTTAAAAAAAAAGAGACATTTAGAGTGGTACCGGCCACACCGTGCCTCAGATTGATGCGGGGTTGACTCGTACATGTCACAAATGTCCCATATATAATTTTCCTAAATCATAAACACAATCCTAATGCGTTTGGTTGGTTTTCCGTATGCCAATTGTTGTTTTCACTTAAAATGTTGTCCATTTAAAATAAAAGTGAGACACTTTGAGTGGTACTGGCCACACCGCACCTCAGATTGATGTGGGGTTGAGTCTTACACATCAAATATGACCAATGGATCATTTTACTAAAGTATCAACACAATCAGAATACGTTTGGTTTTTGTATGCTGGTTTTTTTACTTAAAACAGTGTCCATTTTAAACAAAAGAGAGACACTTTGAGTGATACCAGCCACACCGTGCCTAGGATTGAGGTGGGTT
Source organism: Viscum album (assembly GCA_963277665.1). Classification (NCBI taxonomy): domain Eukaryota; kingdom Viridiplantae; phylum Streptophyta; class Magnoliopsida; order Santalales; family Viscaceae; genus Viscum; species Viscum album. The sequence continues at coordinate 1,157,215,013 of OY728147.1, forward strand.
TGAATCTTACATGTCACATATGACTCATAGATCATTTTCCTAAAGTATTAACACAATCTGAATGTGTTTGGTCAGTTTTCCCTATGCCATTTGTTGTTTTCACTTAAAATGATTTCCATTTTAAACAAAAGAGAGACATTTAGAGTGGTACCAGACACACTATGCCTCGTATTGATGCGGGGTTGATTCTTACATGTCAAAAATGTCCCATTTATTGTTTTCCTAAATTATCAACACAATCTAAATGCATTTGGTTGGTTTTCCATATGTCAGTTGTTGTTTTCACTTAAAATGATGTCCATTTTAAACAAAAGAGAGACATTTAGAGTGGTACCGTCCACAACATGCCTCAGATTGATGCAAGGTTGACTTCTGCACATAAAAAATGTCCCATGGATCATTTTCCTAAAGTATAAACACAATACAAATATGTTTTGTTGGTTTTTTGTATGCCATTTGTTTTTACTTAAAACATTGTCCATTTAAAAAAAAAGAGAGACACTTAGAGTGGTACTGGACACACCGTGCCTCAGATTGATGTGGGGTTGACTCGTACACATTAAAAATGTCCCTTGGATTATTTTTCTAAAGTATCAACACAATCTAAATGCATTTGGTTGGTTTTCCATAAGCCAGTTGTTGTTTTCAATTAAAATGATGTCCATTTTAAACAAAAGAGAGACATTTAGAGTGGTACCAGCCACACCGCGCCTTGGATTGATGAGGGGTTGACTAATACACATCAAAAATGTCCCATGTATCATTTTACTAAAGTATCAACACAATATGAATACGTTTGGTCGGTTTTCCGTGTGGGAGTTGTTTTTACATAAAACATTGTCCATTTTAAACAAAAGAGAGATAGTTAGAGTGGTACCGGCCACACCGTGCCTCGAATTGATACGGGGTTAACTTATACACATCAAAAATGTCCCATGGATCATTTTACTAAAGTATCAACACAATATGAATGTGTTTGGCTGGTTTTTCGTATGCCAGTTGTTGTTTTCACTTAAAATGTTGTCCATTTCCAATAAAAGTGAGACACTTTGAGTGGTACCGGACACACCACACCTCATATTGATGCGGGATTGAGTCATACATATCACATATGACCAATGGATCGTTTTCCTAAAGTATAAACACAATATGAATACATTTGGTTTCCTTATGCCAGTTGTTTTTACTTAAAACAGTGTCCATTTTAAACAAAAGAGAGACACTTTGAGTGATACCGGCGACACTGTGCCTCGGATTGAGGCGGGGTTGACTCATACACATCACATATGAATCATGGATCATTTTCCTAAAATATCAACACAATCTTATTGCATTTGGTTAGTTTTCCGTATGCCAATTGTTGTTTTTCACTTAAAATGATGTCCATTTTAAACAAAAGAGAGACATTTAGAGTGGTACCAGCCACATTGTTCCTCAGATTGATTCGAGGTTGTCTTGTACACGTAAAAAATTTCTTATGGATCATTTTACTAAAGTATCAACACAATCCTAATGCATTTGGTTGGTTTTCCATATGCTAGTTGTTGTTTTCACTTAAAATGATGTCCATTTTAAACAAAAGAGAGACATTTAGAGTGGTACCAGCCACACCACACCTTGGATTGATGCGGGGTTGACTCCTACATTTCAAAAATGTCCCATGTATTGTTTTAATAATGTATCAACACATTCTGAATATTTTTGGTCAGTTTTACATATGCCAGTTGTTTTTACTTAAAACATTGTCAATTTTAAACAAAAGAGAGACACTTAGAGTGGTACCGACCACACCGTGCCTCGGATTGATGCGTTCTTGAATCGTACACATAAAAAATGTACCATGGATCGTTTTACTAAAGTATCAATACAATCAAAATGTGTTTGGTTGGTTTTCTGTATTCCAGTTGTTGTTTTCACTTAAAATGTTGATCATTTCAAATAAAGGTGAGACACTTTGAGTGGTACCTGCCACACCGTGACTTATATTGATGCGGGGTTGACTTCTACACATCAAAAATGTCCCATGGATCATTGTGATAAAGTATCAACAGAATCCGAATACGTTTGTTCCATTTTCCGTATGTCAGTTGTTGTTTTCACTTAAAATGTTGTCCATTTCAAATAATAGCGAGACATGAGTGGTACCGGTCACACCATGCCTCATATTGAGGTAGGGTTCTATAGTACACTTCAAAAATCACCCATGGATAATTTTACTAAAGTATCAACACAATCCAAATACGTTTTGTTGGTTTTATGTATGCCAGTTGTTTTTACTTAAAAGGGTGTCCATTTTAAACAAAAGAGAGACACTTTGAGTGATACCGGCCACACCGTGCCTTTAATTGAGGTTAGGTTGACTCATACATGTCACATATGACTCATGGATCGTTTTCCTAAAGTATGAACATAATCCGAATGCATTTGGTCAGCTTTCTGTATGCTAGTTAGGAAAATTGTGCAACAACAGTGATAATATATTATACTAAAACTATAGACATTGTGCATGATGTGCATCCCCTGGTGCATGGTTAAGGAAAATTATGCACATTGATTCTAATATATATCCCTATATGGTTGGTCGATACCTTGTGGTATGGACATAAATTTTTTACTAACCGTGAGGCATAGTGTCTTTCTACGCCGACTGGGGTTCCGAGTTCCGAACAAGCCCCAGAAGCCCCATAAACCATTATAACATCATTAGGCTTCCATATTTGGTAAAAAATAAAGTGTTATACTGAATTAAAAAATATCCATACCATAGTGAAAAACCAGGTTCAAAAATAAGGAGTTATACTGAATTCAAAAATGTAATGGATCAATCTGCCCCTGATCACCATCACCATCACCACTGTCATCGTCAGCCTCATCCTCATATCCATATCTATCCTCGTCGTCATCCTCATCATCATCCCCATGCTCATCCTCATCCCCATCCTCTCCCTTGGCCCCATCCTCACCCTCGTCCTCATCCTTGCCCTCATCCTCTTCAGCATCCCCGTCATCACTAGAAACATCATCATCTCGACCGCCACTAGAACTGCCGCCTGGTGCATTGGATAATACAACCATCGATGACATATATTTCTGACAATCCACACTAACCTCTGGTGTAAGTGATGAAGATAAATCTTTGATCAGTTTCATAAATTCTTTCTCCCTCGTTTGAACCTGTTCTTCCAACTCTATGACCCTTTTATCATACTGTATTGCATGCTCCTTGACCTGTTCCAAATCGGTGGTACTAGAATGGATACCTTGAGAGGACCAATACCTCGTCGAAACTATATTCTTACTAGGTCGGCAGCGTACTCGACCAGAGTGCTCGTATCCCAAAACCTGATATAAATGATCATGTGGACCTAAATTGTCAGGATCCTGGGCATCAAGGGCCTCTAATACAGCCTGTTAAAAATACTAATAGATTATTAAATTTCAAAATAGATATTAAATTTTTAAATAAACAAATTAAAACTTATAATATTTTCTTGTGTCTGTTCATTAACCGCAGTTCCATCTTTTTTCCTTCTACTCGAGCAAAAAAATTTTTCTCGAGGGAGACATCCTTCAATATTCAATTTGTGCTTCTGTAATGACATTGAAACAATATAAAGTTCAAGTATAATCATATATTCAATATTCAATAAATCACATAATTTAAGTAGGAAACAAGAAAAAGGGAAATTCCTAAAGAAAAATTATAAACAACTATATCGTACCAGCTGCCTCTCATGATCTAACATAGTAGTGCGCCCTAAAGTGTGGAGGTATTTCTTTGAATCAATGGTTTTTTTATTTTTCAGATGATTCCTAAATAATGTTTATTAATAAATAAGATAATATTAATGAAAAATATAAAAACTTTCATTTAAATACCTCAAATGGAATTAATACCTTAAATTTGGAAGTCGCCCGATGGGTAATCATTTGGAGATATTTCTCTATCGGACAGTCATCCACGATAGGTACTGTCTCAAACTCTGTGCCCACTCTATCACACCATCCAACATACAATTCATTCTTATAATCTCTCCAAATCTCTCCTATCTCCTTTAAACGTGCTGGTTGTGCACCTTCACCATCAAGGAAGTTAAACCGAAGCTGACACCCAATAAATTGATTCATATAAATACAAAAAAATACTACATTAAATCCAATAGATTTTTACCCATATTTGTGCCCACACATTATCCTTGAATTCGTGTGGTAGATGTCTCTAAGAGAGAGGGATAATCAGAATGATGTCGGAGTATTTGGATAATGTCGCCAACCCCCCCGACATTCCTACCCAGGTTTATCAATCATCTGTCCATCATCATTGTATTCAACCATCAACTGCGTTTGGCGGTTCCATACTGCACGCAAGTGAGTATGCCCCTCCCTCGCCTCCTATCAGTAGATGAATCTGTTATTAAAGAAAAAAAATATCTGTACAAGTTATAATAAAAATAAATTTTGGTATAAAAATTTGTTAGAGTTATATAAATATACCTGTGGTAGTCAGATCAATGGGCATCACTGGATGTGCAGAAGCTGAAGGAATATTCTGTACAGGTGGAGTGTCCCTCAGAATACGCTCTTCAGCCACATACTGTGTCGGAGTAGGAGTCGAAGAAGGTGGAATATAATAGCTCAGAGATAATGAACCAGAAGCAAATGATGATGGCACGTACGTCTAGCCAACTGGTAGTATAAACATCGGAGGCCTAAATATCCCGTGTGTCCCTATAGACACACCAGGATCAAAATGGGGCATAGAAGATGCGTCTGTGGTAGGGGCATAGTCTAATCGGGTACGACCAGTGGATCATCTAACTCTCACACCACGAACCCTCGTACCACTGGCCTCAGTACTAGGACCACCAGATGATCATCTAAATCTAACACCACCCCCTCCTACCACCGGCCTCTATAATGGGAGTAATATCAGGCTCCTCGTCAGATATCTCCCATCTAGGGGGTGGATCCTAAAAAAAAATTTAACACAAAAGTAAACACATGATATTATAAGTTATTGAAATATATATATTTGAAATAAAATACTCACAATAGTGATGAGTGGAGGAATGCCCATCTGTGTCATGCGACGATTATTTTCTGTCATATTTTTTCACCGCATTTCTTCAATTGGTGTCATTTCCTGCAATGAAAACAAATATGAAAGTAATTAGAAACAGATAAATAATGTGTAACCTAAAAAAAATATATAGAAAAACCATTCTGATAAAAAAACATAAAGAAATAGAAGATTTAAGGTGGTTTGAAGGTAAGTACTAGTATACACACTCTGAATGATGTAGGTGAAACATGTAGGTGAGAACATGACAATATGATTCTATATATTTCCCACCACATCTTTGGGTTCACAATCAACTCTGAAAATTGAGTAATTGGAGTCATCATAAGTAATAAACATATTGCTTCCAATTGTTGTAGGGATAGTTTCAACTTCATCATCACCATCATAAAAAACATGTCTGGGATTTACTTCAATAATTACACCAAATTTAGGATGATGATGATATTTGAAATTAAAAACATGTTTCACCATTGATTCCAATACATATGGTTCATCAGTGGCAAGAGTGCGGGTCATGTCAATAACTCAAAATCCACAATCATCAATAAAGGTGCCTTGCCTCGTCATTGAATCAAACCATTGACATTTCATCATCGTGACTCGACCATGCGAGTAATAATACAGAATTATTATTTTATCCATGACACCATAATAAGCTATATTTTCAGAACGAGATATATTATTCAATGAACTGGCATAACAGTATGTTGTGGTAGTTAGCATAACACCATTATGCTGTGTTCTCATGTTTCTTGCTCATTCAGTGATAATAAATTTGTATCCATTGATCACAAGTGATTTATAAGCACGAACCATGGTATTAGGACCAAAAGGAAAAGATATTATTTCCTCAGAAACAGCGTCTGTAGGTAAACTTGATACCTAAAATATAAACAAATAGTAAACTTAATTAAATATTATTTTTATTTAGTTATTAAAGAAATATTTTTACCTTCAATTTTAACCAAGAAGAAAACCCTTTACTATGTAAAGTCTCTTTCCTTCTCAAAGATAAAGAAAAATGATTTCTATATATCAATTATTTATGTTCCCAATAGATAAAAATAATAATAGTTTAACAAATATTTAAAATTACAAGAGATAAGATAAGAGATACATGTACAATTTAATTACTTGGTATACTCATTGAACAAATCACAATTGAACAACACTGTGCGATGTGCCATCTCTCTCTCTTCAAGGATTAATGTTGTCAATGTATATGATCCCGGAATTCCTCCTATCTGAGGAAGTGATAGAAAAATGGGTTCAATTTTATTATATTGTTATTCTTCATTTCTCATTGTTCTGTTTATTCTCGTAGTAAGATCAGACAAATACATTGAGCAAAAATCCATACATTATTGAGCCAAGTAACCGTTCACAATAGAAACTTCAGGATAATTCCTATTCCAAACATATGATTTCAATGTGTACATGTTTATTTTAGTTGGATACATCCAACAAAAAGAAACAGGTCCTCCAAGAAGTATTTTGGTCGGAAGATGGACAGTCAGATGCAACATGCATGTAAAAAATGATGGAGGGAATATTTTCTCTAACTCACACAAAATTAATGGTGTCTCTGCCAATATTTTTTGCAAGAAGGATTTGGACAACTTCTTATCACAAAGATATTTAAACAAATAGAACAACCTAATAACTGAGACTCTTACATTATTGGACAAGAGATGACAGATTGCTATTGGAATCAACTCATGCAAAAGGACATGATAATCACAAGTCTTCAAAGATTTCAGCTTCAACCCTTTTCTATTGACCCATTTTGATATATTTCTTGAATAGAAATCAAGAACTTTAATAGTCTCTAGCAATTCCAGAAAATTATTTTTTCAGTATGTGTCATCACACAAGAAGCACATGGAACTTTCCATTTATTTTCACTGATACAGAAAAGATGCAATTATGGTCTGATCCCCCAATCTACTAAGTCACACCGAGATCGTAAATCATCTTTTTCCTCCCCTTTACATTTAGAATAATCTAAAGAAGCATTTCACATATATTCTTTTCAATGTGCATTACGTCTAAGAAATGACATAACAAGTTGGTTGACCAATACGAGAACTTAAAGAACATACTCTTCTTCTTACAATTGTAATAGGTATCATTGGAAACATTTTTCCTCTTTCTAGATTTCATTACACCCTTCCCAAATGAATAACTGAAATCTTTAAATTCATTAGGCACATAAGTTCTAGACATACGTTGAGTTGGATCGTCAGTATCCATGGTATTGTCAAATCTTCGACGATTGTTTCTATATGGATGGTTCATTGGCAAGAATAGTTGATATCCCATAAAACTAAAACCACGATGATATTTCAGTCTTCGTGATCGAGTATTCTTCATAAAAATTTGACATGACAATTTTCCTTTTGTGCTCCATCCAGACATCATTGCATAATCAGGAAAATCATTGATCATCCACATAAGCGCAACACGCATCTAACATATGTCTTTCGAACATGCATCGTATGTGGGCACACCCACATCCTAAATAAGTTTCAACTATTTTATTAAAGGTTGTATGTATACATATATATAATTTCAAGGATTAGAAGGGCCAGATATCATTATACTCAAGAAAGTGTAAGGATTTTTTATATACAACCATGGGGGAGGGTTATAAATGTGTATGAAAACCGGTCATGTGCTGTGTGAAGTAAGAATCTGCCCAAATGGATTAAAACCGTCCCATGAAAGACCCAGTATCACATTACGCACTTCAGCTGCAAATTCAGGATGTTGAGCATCAAATCTCTTCCCTAAAAATCTATCTATAGGGTAAACCAACACTTCACTTTCTTTTTTCTCTCCGTTTAATGCCATCACATTTTTACTGATATTTCAGCAGACATGAAAAGGTTCTGTAATATGAGGATCAATGGAAAGTGACACATTACTTTTTGTGGCACACAATATGGTGTTCCATCATCTTTTGGATTACATTGGGAGGTTCCACATTTGATACAATCATTTCTTTCAGCAGTTTCCTCCCAAAATAAGCTGCAATCATTCGGACAAGCATGATTTTTTTGAGAATATAAGTTCCTCAACTAACTTCCATGCCATATAGTGGTTTGAGGGAATATCTACATCATCTAGAAGTAATTCCTTCAAGAAGGTAATAATGTAATCTATTGCAGTATTTGAAATCCCATACATAGTTTTCCCATGAAACAATCGGATAAAAAATTCCAACTTTTTCATTTTACCACATTGCTAATATACTGGAGTCATCGCAACATCATTCAATTTTTTCACCCTATCAACATCATCATTTTCATTGGACGCATCATGTGTGATTGTATTGAAATATTATTGGCTGGAAATCCTTTCCTTCTCATGATGCTGAATAAATGGAAACCAATCATATATCAAACTCTCCAATTCAGTCCTATCATTTGGATCATCAACATTTTGAGATTCCATTTTCTCTACATTGTGATACCACACATAATAGTTTTTTTGGAAACCATATTTGGTTATATGATAACTAAATGCTTCACAAATCAACCAAGGTATTCGAACACAATTAGAACATGGGTAGTGTATGGGACCACTATCTGAAGTCTTTTCAAATGCAAAATCTAAAAATATGTTCAAATTATTTTGAAAATCGGTTGAAATCCGATCAGTTTTGTACATCCAACTTCCATCCATTCAGTAACAAAATTACAATAAGTCATTTCAAAGCAATTCAATAATATTGAAGTTAAATCAAAAAAATATTTAGGTAAATGAAAATTGTTTACTTTATATAAAATCATAACTGACACATTACTCTATATGAAAATCATATTAAGAAACACAACAAAATACAGTGTATATAAGGAAATAAGATACAAAATTTATAATGCCTATATTCAAGGATTGCCCAGTAAGATATTGGAAGTGGATCAAGGAATACATAATCCTTAAGGGTTTTGTTGGGAGTACACGAGTTTTATACTTTAACTTCTTTAGGGAGATTAGGATGAAGAGTTGGATGAGGATCACATCAAAAGTAGTTATGGAATCATAAAGTTTCACCTTAACCATGGATTAAAGGGTCTGAGGTTTGGGGACATAGATCATAGGTTGGTAGGGTGTATTCATTGAATCATATCCCAATTGATTTTGGAGAGGGACCTTCAATAGTTATAGGTATAGATTTGATTAGAAACACCTACAAAAAGGATATCTAGAAATTGTGACATCCCAAACCAGGATTCCACTCATTAGTGACCCGAACCCAGATGGACACTCATTGGAGAGGGACATTCAAGTTATATTGTGTTTTATCTCACATACGAATAATGATTTTTGGGATATCCAGGGTCCAGGGAGGAGGGTGGTGGGCTGTCTGGGGTCCAGGGAGGAGGGTGGGGGACTGTCCAGGTTCCAGGAAGGAGGGGGGCTGTCCTGGGTCCAGAAAGGTGGGTGGGGGGATGTCCGGGGTCCAGGGAGGAGGGGGGGGGGGATGTCCAAGGTCCATAAAGGAGGGTGGGGGGCTATCCGGGGTCCAGGGAGGAGGGTGTGGGGGGGGGGGTGTCCAGGGTCCAGGAAGGAGGGGGGTTGTCCTGGGTCTAGGAAGTAGGGGGGTTGTCCTGGGTGGACCTCAAAACACCGAATGGGGTTCCACTCTATAGTTATGAGAATATATTATCCAAAGCTACAAAGATTCCACCTGTAAACATGACAACTTTAAATCAGTTCCTACTATAATTTCATGACATTTAAGGGATACGTGTTTTGTGAAAATCCTATACATTACAATGATGTTCGTTAATGATGGTTTTTTCCCATATGTGTATGGAATTTAGTAACGAGGATGATTTATTCCATTTAACCAATGTTATAGTGTACGTTTAGGATGAATTCTTACATTTAACTAGTGTTCTAGTTTATTTTTAGGTGAGGTGAGTTAGAAACCATGTTAGGCATGTCATTAGAACATGGGTTCTTCGATTTAACCATGTAGTCCTGAATTTCAGGGATGAAAGTATTTTGACTAAGCTAATTACTACCTACTCTATATTATGACCAACACATCATGTGGGCATACCCATGAAACAAATCCATGTGTAAATGGGACGTTTTCAGCACCCCATTTGGCCAAACATACTTTTCACCATAAGGGATTGGCCATGTATATTTACATGGATATCCAAGTCATGTACTGTGTGTACATTCCCATGTACATTCCTAGGACACTAGATTATCGTAGACACCATGTCAACCGTTGTACACACTATGTGAACCCTTATACCATATCATCATTATTACAACCATTAATAACAACTTATTAAACAACATCACTTGTCAAAGATAATCAAATTGAACATAAATCAATAATAATATTGGATATATCAAGTAAAATGAAGTCATACTATCTTACATCCTAAATAACCACCCACAACCATGATTAATGACCACAAAGCTCCCCTTTCGTCCAAATCAAAAGTGAAAACAAAAAAACATAGTTGCAGAACAACAAAACCAAGTAATAACTTACAGATTTGATGTGTATAAGAAATGAATTCCTTGATTGAAGATGGATCGATATGTGGAATAAGTTTGGCAGGAGGAAGATTGGATTTAGGGCACCAATCCAGCGGAGCGGAACTGCAATCGAGTAGAGGGGGAACTGGATGCCCGATCTGCATTGAGGGTAAATCTTTCCCAAAGGTTTTTAAAAACCATTGGGAATGTATGTTATACCAATAGTTGAGTCTATCCATTGGTAAAAGTGGTTTGGATGTGAATTATACCAACAGTTTACTTAAACCCTTGGTAAAAAAGTGATATGAATAAGGCCTTTACCAACGATTTTGCAAAACCATTGGTAAAAGATTCTATAAAATCTTCTATAACAATGGTTTGTGAAAACTATTGGTATACATAGCCATTCCCAACAGTTTAGATAAACCGTTGGGATATAAGTGTTGGTAAAAGTGGGATTTCCAGTAGTGACTTTTCTGGTGTCCTTTATCTATGTCAGCTATGACATGCAGAGATGGGAGGTCCTGTGGCAATAGCTCAGTGTGTTCGACCCAAGGGACCTGCCTTGGATCATAGGGGGCAACTTCAACGTGGTTACATAACCAGAAGAGAAGAAGGGGAGAAAGGATTTTCCCTGGAAGGCTAGCCTGGACTTTGTCCATTTCATGGATGGAAAAGAATTACTGAACATGGGTTATTCGGGCGAACGATTCACATGGTGCAACAACCAACGTGGGTTCAGATGATTTTGGAGTCTACTGGACCATTGTCTCTCTAACATCAACACCCTCTCAACATTTCAAAATTCCAAGGAAATACACCTGGTTCACAGAATTTCTAATCATTCCCTATTATTACTCTCTTTGTCTCCAGTCCATGACATAGAAGAAATTCAGGATTAAGAGTTAGTGGAGTGGTGACCCGGGTTACCAGAAGTTGGTTAAGATGATATGGGGGGGGGTGGACCAACCCAAGGCCACACTTGGGTGGCCATTCACAACAATCTGAGGAGGTTGAAACAGGGGCTTCAATAGTGGGTCAAGGATCTTCCTCCGAGTGACCAGAGTATGGATGAGTTGAAGAGGGATATGGAACACCTAAAATTTATCCTGGATTAGGATTAGAAAGACACAACTTTTGATGATATCTGTGACAAAAAGAATGGTTTGGCTGATTTGGTCCTCGCCTAGGAGCGTTGGTAAAGAGAAATATCAGAGATTAAATGTCTTCGTGAAGGTGAAAAAAACATTGCCTACTTCCATGCTTGCATTAAGAAGAAGATCTATCCTATCAAACCAAATATTATCCTAGAATATGGAACATATACCGATGATGGTGATGTGGTTGGGGAGATGGCACACAAGTTTTTCAAAGACCTCATGGCCAGAGCTAACATGACCATGCCTAATGACTATCCAGTAGGGGTGTAGAGTTTTGGGGAGAGGTTCCTACCCTCATTGCGGCCCATGAAAATGAAGCAATGGTTAGAATACTAGGGGAGTAAGTGGTTTATAATTTCATGATGCGGCTCAATCCAAAGAGAACTCCGGGACCCGAAAGCTTCCCAAGCTCGTTCTACAGGGGCTCTTGGGATGTCGTTAAACAGGATATTATCACTACAATTCAAGAATTCTTTTGAGGAGGAGGCTTACCATGGGTGGCTTATGATACTTCCTTATTGATCATCCCTAATATCAAGGAACCCTCCTCCCTTCTCCATTATAGACCAGTGAGTTTGTACAATTTCCATTACAAGATCTTGGCTAGAATTCTTAATGTGAGGCTGGCTGATCATTTGCCTCATTGGATTTAACTCAAACAACAAAAATTTGTTAGAGGCCTCTAAATACAAGGGGATATTGCATTATCAGAGGAGATACTAAGGTATATTAACACAAAAAATCATGGCTCCAATAAGGAAATAAAGCTATACATGAATAGGGCATACGATCAAGTGTAATGGGGATTCATCAATAGGGTACTCGCCTACATGGGCTTCCCTTCATGGTCACGCAACCTCTTTTTCTATTGTTATAGCTCCCCATGTATGGTTGTTTCCTTCATGGAGAGAACCTATGGCTTCTTCAAGTCAACCCACGACCTTCGCCAAGGGGATCCCCTCTTTCCAAGTATCTTCATCCTAGTCCTGGACACTCTCAGCTGCATGATTAACAGAGGTGTATCCAATGGTTCCATCCTTCCCTATCGAAGAAAACTAAACCTCCCCACATCCTCCCATTTGATGTTTGATGATGAAACCATCATCTTCATGAATTCTAGTAAGAGGTCGATGTGGGGTATCAACAGGATACTAGATGATTATTTCCATTGGAGCGACTGGGTAATCAACAAAGACAAAATATTATTTTATATCTCTAACAAATGTAGTCCCAGGAGGGATGTGTATATAAGAAATAGGTTGGGTATAAATCAGGGGTCCTTCCATATAAAATACCTTGTAAATACCATATCCCTTAGCAGGAAAAGAATCTGGGACTTTGATCATGTGGTTAACAGGATTGCGGGACGTGTGCTCAATTGGAAAAACCAATTTCTATCATTCAGGGGACAAATTGCTCTGGTCAACAACATCCTTTCAGCTATCCCAATTCACACCTTGGATTCCACTAACATACCAAAAAGGGTTATTAAATCCATTGATAAAATGTTTTCCAACTTTATCTGGGATGGTTTATCAGATAGGAGAAGACGATGGGTGTCTTGGGAGAGGATGGAGAGACTGATACAGGACAGAGGGATCAATGTGAGAAGTCTAGAGGCCATTATTCAATGTATGCATGTGAAATTGGGATGGGAGATGATTTAATAACAATATCTATGGGGGAAGATCATGGGACCCTATCTGGGTGGGAATGAGAAACAAGATTCCTTTCATGGATCTCCTCTATGGTCTTAAATATGCAGCCATCTCCCTATTCTTTGGAAAACTAGAAATAGATCATTGGGGAGGGGAACATCCTATTCTAGCAACATAACTAGGTGGAAGACGTGATCTGCTACCTAGAATTCCCTTCTCCCACTATATCCTTTAAGGAGGCAAGTCTTCACTCTCACTTCTTCAGGTTAGTTTTAGACAAAAAACAATAAGAGATTTTTGATCTCATTATCACCAACTCGGAGGCAGACATATGTGTTTTCACTCCATCAATATTGGGGAGCTTCAACATGAGGGAATTTGGTTAGATTTTCAACCCCTAGGATCAAGGTGACATATGGGCTGTTGTGGTGTTGTGCAACAAAATACTCACTAAATACAACTTCTTAACCTATATAATTAGAAACAATACAATCCCTTCAGATGGTAATGTCAAAAGGCTGGGAATCAACATGATTCTTGTTTCCACTACTGTAGGAGAAAAATTGATGAGAGAACGCATCACATATTATTAGAAGGTGAATGGGCCCATGAAGTATAGAGATTCTTTGGCGAGTTTACTATGTACCTTTCCTGGGACCCCCATGATGCTTCTTTCCTGGAGCAATGATTTAAAGGGACTGAAAATGAAAGAACATAAAGAATGGAAAGACCATTCATCTTCAATTATGGGTGGTGGGTACTCTGGAAATCAAGAAATTAGGTGAGGTATGATGGGATTACCTCTATGGGAAGATCCATAATCGTGAGAATTCAGAACCTACTGGCTGATTGGGTGACCCTCATCAACAACTAGAATGACGCTCCCTAGCTCTGACTGCTACATGTTCCCTTTGTTACAACTCACCCCCACCATAGGACACAAGGTAACTAGGTGCATTTGATTCCTCCAATGGATGGGTTCAAGTTAAACATGGATGGTTCATGCATCTCGAGTTTCATACGCAGCGGAGGAGTGGTGAGATACCATAAAGGAAGTGTAGTTTTGGAATTAATGGCTCACTAGAGTAGTGGAAATTCCCTATAGGCATAGGCCAAGGTGGTTCTAACCGCGATCACCCTCTGCATGCAACAAAATATAAGGAAATCTCTGGTGGAAGTAGATTCTAAGGTCATTCATGACTCCTTTCATGGGAAAGTACCCACTCCGTGGTCGATCGACTACACCATCAGAAAGTCCAAAGATCTCATCACCAACACCATTGAGGTCACCCATACCTGGTGGGAGGGGAACTAATTCATGGACCACCTTGCTTCCTAGGCTGATAAAACTCTCAAATTTACCTATCTCTTTAACATTTATTTATTTAAACCTGAGGGGGTGAATATAATTCGGGGGGATGCCCTTGGCCTGTATTATTGCAAACCTCCTTAGGCCTGAAGGACCTACATAGATTGGATTTCTTATGTGGAATAAAAATAATAACATTGAAGGGGATTATATCACATGATGAAATATGATTGTATATGTTCAGTATCAATGAGAATTGTAATGGAACAGACCTCCCTGATCCATTACTTTGTGAAAATATAGTGTTTGAGGTGTTCTAGGGAGTCGTGGTGACTAATTTCAAGAGTTTTCTACAAATACAGTTTTCCAATGATAGGTGATGTTGGTAAGTGGCATCAGTAGGTGGCGTCATTAGGTGATGTCAGTACATCATGTTAGTGACTTGCATCTATGAGTCACATTAGTGACTCTCCATTGGTGAATCACATCGGTGAGTCATGTCGGTCACTCTCTATCGGTGACTCACATCTGTGAGTTGCATCAGTGAATCACATCAGTGAGTCATGTCAGTGACTTGACATAGGTGACTCACATTCATGAGTTGCATCGGCAACTCGTGTTAGTGAATCACCATTGGTGACTCATGTTAGTGAATCACATTAGTAAGTTGTGTCAGTTAATCTCCCTCAGTGACTCACCCAATGGTGATTCATTTCCAATAGTTTGTCAAAATTACACTTTTCTCTAGTTTTTACAGTTTCAACCCTTTGACATTAAATGAGTTAAATTCCATATTTAATTAGCTTTTGTGTAGTTTCAAATGGTATCTATTTACTAAAAATATAAATCTTTATTTTACTCCTAAACCTCTTAGTATTTATCGTGATCTAGCTTTAATGGCCTTTGAAACCATTTCCCCTAGTAGATTTAGGATCTGACCTTTCTCAAGCCGAGACCCTTCCTTTCCTATGCGCTTCCCTTTCTCTTGATACTGAGGTGCCTAGAACCCTTCTCCCCTGAGTGATCATGCGTTTGGGGTGAGCCCCCTTGGATTGCGTATCCTTGGAGGTTCCTCCTACTATTTGCGCACCCCCTGTTTGGTGCAATGAGAAGGTTCCGATCATCTATTTCTATAGGCAGAGATCATTTTGTTCCTCTTTAATTGTGTATCATGCGGGGTGGGTGTATGAATTTTTTCCTTGTGAATTTAGTTGAATCAAAGTTTAATAAAGACAATCAAATATGATTTAAACCAATAAATATGGACTGGAAAAAAGTGACCTATGCTTCTGTTTTATTTTTTATTGATATTTTAAGTTGTATGGGCTGTATGCCTACTAAAAATTATGGCCGTTGGTGGTATTTTTTGTGCACTCTAAATGAATTGTGATGACTTGTTGTTGATCATGTGTTTGAATGATTTTTTTTCATAAAATTGATTAAACACTTATATTCAGTTAACTAAATGGATACCCCTGGATTATACACCTTCTGTGATCACCCCTAAATTATCAAAGTGAAATTAAATAATGAGTGTTTGCAAAATCTGAATACACCTTGTTTTGATGGTGTGGCTGGGTGTTGTGTGTGGCTTGTTTTGTATTATTCCCTTGTGTGGTTGTATGGTGCTGGGGTTGAGGGAATGAGTGTTACTGGGGTGATACATGTGGTGAAATGGTATCTCAGTTTGAGAGATTGATTGATTGTGTAATGTATGGGAAATGTTTGAGTAGTGGGGAAGCATTTTCATGTTGAGCTATGTTTATGTTGCTGGGTGTTATGGGTGTGGTGTTGCTATATAGCTTGGCTATTGGGTTGGTTATGATGAGGGGTGTTTTAGGGTTTGGTCATAAGTTTTGGGTTTTCTTGTTGATAGGAAGGATATGACATAATGAATTTGAAGAATAATGATGGTATTGGTTGATATGGGTGTTAAATGGAGAGGAAATGTAAAGTATGTTGTTTGGATATGTGGTTTGTTACATGGTGTGATTGGTGAATTTTTGCCTTCTAAGAACCGTTTCTTGTGTTGTGTTTGGTACTTTTCTGGGTAGGGATGGAATGAATAAATGGACTTCTTAATAAATAATAATGACTTGGTTAAATGATATGGATGGGGTTATGAATTGGGTTGTGTCTTGTTATGTGGTTGTTTAGAGGTAGCAGCAAAGGAAGTTTCTTTGGTTGGTTGTTTTTTGGAAAACACATAGGTTGGGATGAGTGTTTGATACCTATACATATATAATCTTAATTCCTTGATATATAACCCCACCCTAGTTGAGCACCATGTTCCGAACACCACCTTTCTTATGTGGGTGGGTGTCTTTACCAAACATCTCGGTGGGAGGATGGATGGATGGCCACCTGTTCTTCCCTGATCCCTCTTACAGACAGTGATAACCCAAGGTT
Organism: Viscum album; assembly: GCA_963277665.1. Taxonomy (NCBI): domain Eukaryota; kingdom Viridiplantae; phylum Streptophyta; class Magnoliopsida; order Santalales; family Viscaceae; genus Viscum; species Viscum album. The sequence continues at coordinate 1,157,232,140 of OY728147.1, forward strand.
CTTTAGGTAGGTAGTGGTTTTTAAGGCCCATGTGTGTTCAGTTGAGTTATTTTTTCCAAATTTTCTTTAGGATGAGATGATTTTTGGTTTACCAGGTGTCTTCCAGATGATATTTGTTTTGATTTACCAGGTGTTTTCAGGTAGTTACATGGTATGTGGCCTAGTTTTCTATGGGTGGGATTTGGTTTTGCGGCCCAATTTTGTGTAGGAAAGACGTGGTGATCTTCATTTTCCCTTGCCGTGGGACTAGATATGAGGCCTAGGTGTGCGCGGGTAGGTTTTGATGTGGTAATTTCGGAAGAGGTGGGAGATCCAGGATATTTTTTTGTTAGGGTGTGAGAGTGGCTAATTAGTGGGAAAGTGGTGTGAGGTATCTTACCATCGATGTGGTCTATATTAATTTACATGAATTGTGTTATTTGGTGAGTGTAGCTTCAGTGAGTTTGGGGTGGCTAGTATACGTTGTTAGGTGCTTTTGGTTTCTATTGTTTTCTCACGAGGTAATTATTATGCTTCTCCAATTGTGAACAAGAGAATTTGGTTTTTCCATATTGAGTATACTTGTATGATCACCCTACGTATATAAAAATAATTTCAGATTTCTAGGAGGACTATGTGGACCATGCTGGGCATTACTAGTTCGGACTTTTGGGACAGTTTCTGTATCACTGCTTAGCTTTTATTTTGGTATTTACTTTGGAGACTCTTGATTTTGCACCTATTACGTTTTGGAACATGCACGTGGTATGAATTTTGGATTTCTTATATATATATATATATATATATATATGTCTTGGAGTTATTTTGTGGTTGATATATCTTATACCTGATCTTGGTTACTATAAAAAGGGTAATGCATCCCATTTTGTGATATTTGTATACCTTTGGTGCCGGTCGCTACCCTAGGGCCAATGGAGGTGAGACTTGGGGGGTTATTGTATCTATTTCTCCATTGCCAGCTCATGAGGGGCATCTTTGGAGGGAGGGTCTCATGACATAATGGTATCAGAGGAGGTTGAGAGATAGGATATATAGAGTTTGGAGTTAGGCATAATGAGGGTTTCATGGGTTGGTAGGGAAAAAGTATCAGGTGATATTGGTATGTTACATAGGCAAGGGAATACTAGCTAGGACATAAGATTTTAGGGCCCCCATGATCCAATGAAAGGACTCTGAGCCTACCAAACAACTAAGTGAGGCTACCCCATTTGTAGGGTAGAGACCCTAGTAAAGGTACATGAATCATAATGACTTGTGATATTATTTGAATTGGTTTCTTGGGGAAATTTTGAATGAATAAAAATAACACGAGTTAAAATGAACTTTAAATAAAATTCCGTACTACTCAGGCTTAGGAGTTTCCTTATTTACCTTTCAGCTATGTCTCTTGGTTATTTTCCATGTGTAGTATAGGAATTGGTGGCTAAGAAGGCCCACCCAATTAATCAATGAAGGGTTTAATTAGTTAAGGAGGAGGGATAGTGGTAGAAAATGTTATGTTATTTCTAGAGAAAAACTATAGGGAAGTACAAGGGCATACTTTTAGACACAAAGAAAGAAAGTTGGTTTGAAGAGATCATGATCACCTTCAGCTTGATCCTATCTCCAAAGGAGTATTGAGTTCCTTTAGCAGTGATCCAGATGCGGGGATCCATGCATCCATGGTGGATGCTGTACCTGGGGGAGAGGAAAGAGGATGATGTTTTGTGGGATGAATATGAGAAGGAGTTTCAGGTGGAATTCCTTTCATCCATAATGAAGGCTGATAAGAGGTAGGAGTTACTCTCCCTCCAGTAGGTGAGTATGTTAGTGTAGGAGATAGGGGTGAAATTCAAGGATCTCCTTTTTTTTTTGCTCCGGATCTCTTTCTGGATGATGATTCTCATGTGAGAAACCTAGAGGAGGCACTTCTTCCTTCTCTCCAGTACACAGTTGCTCCCTTTACCTTTCTGATGTAATTAGTAGTCCATAAGAAATCATAGGTAGGTAAGAGGATTAAATCATGAGGAGGTCTACCCTGAGAGGGGAGTCACCTTAGTTGGTATAAGGGCAAGGTTATCAGCAGCAAGTCTCAGGTTCTAGGGCCTTCAAGGTTCTGTCTGGTAGGGAGGTGACCTCAATAGTTTCCATTTTGACTTTATGGTCCTTGTTCCTATCCTATGGGCCTAGGGATGGTGTGTTTTATCTGTGTAGTCCATGGGAATATTTAGAGTTAGTTCTCGACATCCACTCAAGATCAGTATGGTGAAGTCAAGCAGGTTCAACACTAACCTCAACACCAGTTGCCGGCTAGGCTATTTCAACAGCAGGGACAATAGGCTCATTCTCCACCGAGGGGAGACAGAGCAGGTAGGGGTCGACCTTAGGATGTTCCTCAGGGAACTCTAACCTAGCATGGTCATTAATACTATCACAATTAGAGGGTTAGAGGAGCTATATATGGTTAGTTTCATGCCACATAGGCAGGCGTTCTAGTAGAATTAGAGATCATTCAAGGTATGATTAGTTTATTTAGTACTACTACTTATCCTTTGTTTGATTCCTGAGTTTCACACTCCTTTTTTGCACTCAATCTAGCCCATTATATGAGGATGGAAATAGAGAGTCTTCCCATTCCCCTAGTGTTAAGCACACCGGTCGGAGGTCAGACCAACTTATTTGATATATGCTGAGGATGTAGAATGATGATGGGGCCACATCAGTCTCGTATGGATATTTTCTTGATACAGATGCATCCATACGATGTCATTATCAACATCGACTGGTTGTATTACATACATACTATTATCAACTACTTCTGGAGGAGAGTCTTGTTTTTAGACATAGATAACCGATGTGTGACTTTCATCGGAGAGTGGAGATTTCAGGTGAGCAGTTGGCATGTAGATAATTTTTTCTCTTGTAGGTTGAGCTGTCAGTGGGATTAGAAGATGGTGGGATGATATAGGATCGTAAGGTTTTTGGAGAGTTTTTAGATGTTTTCCCCAAGGATATTGTGACATTACCCCTTGATGTGATGTTGAGTTCAGGATAGACTTGCATCCTGGTGACTCTTTAATTAATATGGATCCTTATCAGATGACACCTTTTGATCTGGATGAGTTGTAGATTTAGGTAGACGACCTGATGAAGAAGGGTTTTATCCAACCTAGTGTGCTGCCATGGGGTTATTCAATCTTGTTTGTGAAGAAAGAAGATGGTGGTATGAGGTTGTGTATAGACTACTGGAGGTTAAATCAAGTGACGATTAAGAACCATTACCCTATCTTGAGGATAGATGATCTTTTTGACCAACTAATGGGATAAAGTTGGTTTTTTAAGATTGATATACGGTCTGGATATCACAAGTTGTGGGTGTATAAGGGTGATATACTGAAGAATAATTTCAGGTGTAGATATGGGAACTTCAAGTTCATGGTCATGTAGTTTGGTGTTACGAACACGCCAACCCTGTTCATGGTGCTTATGAACTCCATTTTCCATGAGTTCCTAGACTGTTCTCCAACACTCTGGTTGCTGGAGGAAGGAGTGATATTTCCAGTGTTTTTTATGCCTCATATCTGGTCTTGGGGTACGTGTTGATGCAAAAATGGATCATATGGGTCTAGGAAGTTATGTCCCCATGAACTTAACTATGTCACCCATGATCTAGAGCTACCAACGATCATGTTTGTACTGAAGTTGTGGTGACATTACTTAATTGGGGAGTGTTTTTTGGTCTTCACATATCACAATCGCTTGAGGTATATCTTTTCCCAATGAGATATGAACTTGCAATAGCAGAGGTGGATGGATTTTATCTAGAATTATGATTTCAATATCTATTACACCTCAGGAAAACGAAATATTGTGGCGGATTATTTGATCTGAAAGTCACAAAAGGATGTCGTTTGTAAATCTATGGATGCTTGGAATCCTATGGAGGAGTTGGATGCCTTGCACTTAGATGCAGGAATGGATGGAGGTAGAGGTTGTCTATTTCAGATGATGGTGTAGTCTAATCTGATGCAACAGGTGGAGGAGTCTCAGTGGGGAGACTTTGAGGAATAGGTAATGCACGATCGCATTGACCAGGGTGATGCTCCAGTTGGATGGTTGGAGGATGGTTAGAATCAGATGATGTTCCATGGGAGGCTATTTTTCTCAGTAACGATGCATGAGGGAGATCTTAATTAGTTTAAAAGCTCACCCTTAGCAGTACACCAAGAAATTTATAAGATGTACCAAGGATTGAGAGAATAGTTTTGGTGGCCCATGATTAAATGGGTGATAACAAAGTTTGTGGTGGAGTGATTAGGGTACCAGTAGGTAAAGGCTGAGCACCATGTACCCAGTGGCCTATTTCATCTCTTAGATGTCCCCAAGTGAAAGTGGGACGACATCTCGATGGATTTATTCATAGGATTACCCAGGGCTCAGGGAGGCTGTGATTAAATCTAGGTGATAGTGGATCGACTGATGAAATTGGGTCACTTCTTAGCAATTAAGGAGTCGTGCGCAGTGGATACCTTGGACAAGAGGTATGTAAATGAGGTGGTGAGGCTGCATGGAGTTCCAAGATCTATTGTTTTAGATTAGGATACACATTTTACCACATGATTCTAGAGGGGATTTTAACATGATTTTTCTACTTAGATACACCTCAGCACTGCCTTCCACCCTCATACATATGGGCTGACAGAGTGGACTATCTAGATGTTGGAGAACATGTTGTAATCATGAATCTTAGAATTTGGTGGTTCTTGGGTATGACACATACCCTTGGTAGTGTTTTCTTACAACAATTGTAACACCCTAAGATTTCATAGTATGTTATCTCTTCAAAGTAAGTCAATAACTTGTGCTACACGCGACACCGAGTTCGAGCGCACCACGACTTAACAAACAAGTCATTCAAAAAGTGGTTATGAATAGTATTAACTAAATTTTCAATTTTATATACTCCATATAATTTTAACATCCATATTATGTGTTTATTAGACATAATATAAGAACAAATTCATTTTTTCAGATAAAAGAAGTATTTTTTAGAAAATGCAATTTTACCGCCTTTTAATGGAGAACCCTTTTTAAATCCAATATTAGGCACTTTAATATATTCAATTTGACAAAATAAACTTCTTATTCAGAATCAAGATGTAAAAATTTAGTTTTGATAAATTTTTGGCATTTTTCTGATAACTTTCATATTTTGGTGAATAGTGAAAAATACTAAATTTTAATTGAAAACAACATTTTTAATCGAAATAATTTTTAGTGTTAAATTATGAATTTGAATGGTTTTGAAGTATAATTAGACTATATTTTTTTCATTTAATACAATTTAGAACATTATAAAAAATTTCACATTTAAATTTGACATAAACACATGTCAATCTTTTGATAGTTTTTTCTTTTTTAAAAACCTTCTTTTTGGTTTTGATAAAGGGAATTAATTTTAAATTAATAAATGAAACTTATATGTTTTGAATTTGGTAAAATTGAATTCATTTATGAATTTAGAATATCAAAATTATCTTAGGGTAAATTTTTGGTATTTTTCTGAAAACTTTCAATTATTGATGAATAGTGAAAAACAAAGAGTTATTGTTTAAAACCGAATTTTTATTTAAATAATTATTTATATTATTTAAATTTGTTTTGGTCAAAATATATACATAATACCTATATAATTTCAATGTAATGCATTGGAATCAATTTATAATGGGTTTAGATATATAAAAACTTTATTGAACTTTTTACCGTCTTTTACCCACCTCCTTGGAGCATTTGCAAATTTGCATAAAATTTAATTTTACCACTCCTGTGAGTTAAATTTCAAAAATCTGAGAAAAACAGTTGATATCAGTAAGTAAAATATGTTTCAATAAGATGAAAATAATTTTTGGTGAATAGTAACTTTTGAATTTTATTTACAAGGGTTAAAAGTAAATAATGTAATTAAGGGTAAAAATGATATCATAATTACCCTAACACATAACCTAATTATATTGGATAAGTGTATTTAGACCAAAAACAAAATTAGGAATAAAATATGATCCTTTAGGTCCACTTAGATTAGATTAGGACATTTATTATTTTTTTATTTAAAGAAGAGTTAAAAGTGTTAAATTCAAAGTTTAATAACTAAACCATCTTTAATATAGGGTTACACACAATATAAATTCGACTATAAATATTCATTATAAATTTAGAAATATTTTATATATAATGGTATTTTATTTATAATTTTTAGACATTAAATAATTTAATTTATTTATGACACAATGATGATGCTGTAATTACCTTATTAATAAAAGAATCAAATAAATGGTATTATAAATATTAAAATAAATATAATTTCAAATTTTTTATGACATAAACGAAATTTATAGGTGAATATGACATGTTATAGTTGATTGAATGTATATTTTTTGAATTAATCAAGTTGTGATGACTTTCACAAAAACCAAATACCAAATAATGTCAAAATTGACATAAATTAATTTTTAAAACAAATACTATATTATTGGTTGATATAATATTCCTAAAAATATAAGGTTCTTCCAAAGTGCTTAAATAATATTATACATGTCACTAATGAACCTATTGGGGTTCTCTTGGAAGTTTATAGTAAGTTTATTAACAATATAATATAAAAATACAAAGAGACATGGTAAATGTCAAACTATTTAACTAAGAGTTAAATTTAAAAGATAAGGTTAGTATGATGACCTAAACATGTCTAAGGCCTATTAGTTGAGAGGTTTTAGACCCATCCACACCTTAGAATTTAAATAATTCATTTTTGAGCCATTAGAAACCGAAAATAATTTTATTATAAAATAATATTTCAAGCTTTTCCTAAAGTGACCCTAAACTCTCTTATGAAAGGGCACTTCCCATTCTCTTAACTTCACACCTCCAAAGCCTTTTGGATCGGCCAACCCCTACCCAAATATCCTACTAACTTTACTACCTTCATCCTAGAGGCATTATTTTGGTCATAAAGACAACCTTTGGATCCCTTCTGATCAAATCAAAAGGAAGAACCCGAAGAAGAGGTAAATATTTCATCATCCTTTTCAAGTTCTTTTCTTCTTCCACTTCATCTGTCTTGGTTGTTTCCATTATAAAATCATAAATTCAGTATCTTCTATATACTGTGATGTTATTATAAAAATGTTAAAACCATATTCATTATTATATCTATACTATAAATTAAAATGTCACCATACGTGCGTATGTACAGATTACCGTCTCCACGTCGTGGTGTAGTTTGTTATTCAAACACTTCATTATTTGGATGAGTATAATAATGAGTATAACTGATGTAAATAATAAATATAACATGTTAATGATTCTTTATATATGATATACCATCCAATTACATATGATTTCTCCATCAATATAATTATATTGTCGCTCGTGCGTACGTACGGATTACCGTCTCCACGACGCTATGAGATTCATTTCCACGTTCACCATTCAATGATGATTATAAAATATATATCATTAATAAGTGTGTAATATATGAAACAATAATGATACTGGATATATATATATATATATATATATATATATATATTACGTACTTACGTATATCTTATTCACTTGGTTCCATTCAATACGATATGAAAACGGAAACAACGATTATGCATACGTACGACCTACCGTCTCCATAAATGGTGTTTTCCATTTCATATATACATCTATTATACATATTTATATTATAAATATATATGATATATAAATCATGTTTTATATTCTTGAATTATTTAAATCATGATCTAAGTGATACAATCAAGAGTAACAAGTTAAAACACGTACGATAAAGAAGGCAATTATTACCTGAAATGTTAATTTAACATGGAAATTATTATTAAATGGGTAGTATAAAGTCATAAATGAATCATATATGATATCATAAATATTAATATGGTTCTGGTATAATTTAATAATATACTATGGTCTTTATACAATAGGTTAAATGTACCCTCGACTAAAGGAAAGGGCAAGGTAAGTGTTAATTCTACAATCTCTTTATTATCCAAGGTTGTTTATACGTAATTATCTACTAGGACCTCTTTATCATCCAGATTTGAGTTTTATTAAAAATTTATTTCAAAACATTTTTACTATTTAACAGAAAATGGTTTAAATTCATTTATACCCTTATTTGACCTTATATGTTTTTGAAAAGAATCTTTCTGTCGTTTTCCAAATAAGTTACTATATGAATTTTTTGAAAAAATTAAGATAAGAATGTTTTTTAACTTATACGGTGAGTGCGGCTCTTTTTCTCCATTATAACATTGTCAAAGCTTCCCTTAAAATCTTATAATAATATTTTTAAAATAAATGTTTTCTTTATAATTATGTGACTCTTAAATGATTTCAAAGTAGAAAGAGATATTTCTCTTAAATAGTTTTGATTTCATATATGTCAACATCCTTTGATAAATTTTACACTTGTTTGAAGTTGATTTATTATGATTAAAATATTCCATATTATATTTAAGGTTTTTTGATATGTTTGACTATGTAAGAGTTATTTTTATTCCATTCATGGTTTATGGTTAAAGTATTTACATTTCATATGCTAGTTTTAATACGAATGTTTATGTTATATTTCAACCTCTTCTAAAGATGAATGTGTTGTACTAGTATGTTCTGGGTTGGGGACTGGTAAAAGTAAGCCCTCGATGTTGGGGTCTGGTTACATTAGACCCTATGGGTTGGAGTCCAATTACAGAGGCTCTCTGGGTTGGATTCCGGTTATAGAGGCTCTCCGGGTTGGAGTCTGGTTACAGATGCTCTCTGGATTGGGGTCCGGTTACAGTTAACCCCTAGGTCCTGGCACGAGGGATTGACACAGAAATTAAAGTCCAACATTATTCATTCCATCATTATGAAAGTGGTTATTGATATTGCATGTGATTATTTTACTAGTATAATATCCATGTGAATAAGTAAATGGAATTATCTGATTTTATCTTTTCCATATTTTGCTGAATTTCAAGTTTAAAAGGCTTTTGTTTTAGTCTTATTCATTGCATTAAAGGTTTATGCTTATTTATGAAATTTTCGTCTATATTGTTATCCTTAATGAGTATCTAATATCACCCCTTTCTATGTTTTATTTTTCCCAGGATTGAAGAAGTATTTTATGGTTAACCTGCAGGGATAGGCTAAGGGATATGAATGTGTTCAAAATGGGACAATTTTGTTGTTGTTGTTAGTCATTTTATAATGTAATGTAACGTTTATATATATAATCTATTTTTCAAGGCTGCTAAACTGATCAGTTCTTTCGGACTTGATTCCTTGTAATCATGCCAATGTATTAAAATAATGCACCAACTCCTATAACTGGGTTCGGGGCGTTACCGTTGGTATTAGAAGAATTTTATCAATAACCTTGGAAATAGATTTAGATAAACTCTGATTAGTGAACATTACCCTAAGATAGACCTTGAGGATTAGTATAGAAGAACTTCCTAGAATTTTGGAACTGTAGAGATTTTGTAAGTTTTCCAAGAAATATATCCCAGTATGGATACGAGCAGGTAGAGGCGTCTCTGGCACATATGTACCCATGGGTAAAACCCAAAATCACCACTTAGAGCTAGAATCAAATGGGAACCAGTGCACGACAACGGTCTTTGATGCACTCTTGGTTATGACACTCCTAGGGGATATGTTTAGGAAAATTCAAATTTTCATTACAAGCCATTATGAAGGATTTAGGAGTAAATATTTCCTTAATGAAAACATTTTTATGATTATGGATTATATCCATAAACTATTCAATTTATGTTAGGTATTTTACCATCTTGGAATTATGAATTGCAATTCATAAACTGACCTAGTGTATTCCATTGTTTAGAAATGGTGCCTAGTAGAAGGAATGAACATTCCAGCAATACGCATGATAAAAATATTAAGAAGGATCATATCTTTCATGGTATTAAGACAACATTTTAAAGGGAAATAGTCTCCCACATATTCTCATCATATAAATAAATAGTATCATGTGTTAATAAGATAAGTAAAGAATTCTATAAGTCCTATGAATTTTAAGGGAATCAAGAGAAGAAAAGGAAGGAATAAATAAATATGGATAAATAGAAGAGGGGAAAGAAGGATTTTCTCATATATGATAACTATGGAAAGAATCACCTTGGTAAATTCATGAAGGGAATGAGAGTTTGTTATAAGTGTGGAGAAAAAAGACACCAAGTACGTGATTACAAGGGTAAGAAAAAGGTTTCAAATGTACAATGCTTCATTTGCAAGGAGTTGGGACACTAGGAAAATCAATGTCCAAATCCTCATAGTATACCACAAATGATATTGTAGGATAATGATCAAGATATGATATTACCACATATGAAGAGTAATGACTAGTGTTATTATGTTGATATTAAAGAATTATGTCATTTGAGTATTGTATCAATGGTGTACTGGTTATAATAATTATGGAGTATATAAGGATTGTACTACAGTACTATTTCATTAAGGACTTGAGATTGTGTGGAACCAAGAAAAGTGACTCTATAATAGGTTAATTTTTTTGGAAAATATATGGTTGAAGGAAAGGTAAACCATAATATGTTCCTGATACTGAGGTAGTAATTTTGGAATAAGAGATGGTTGATTTGGATAAATTATAGTGGATATTATTGACTACCTTAAAACTAATTAATGGTTTGTTTATTAAATCATTGTTGGAATATTAAAAAAATTGATATAAAGAATATATCTAGTATTCTATAAGGAATAAGAGAGCATGAATGTAATCAATAAGGTTTTATGGTAATTCAGGGTGTTACCATGTTTTAAAATAATACATGATGAAGGTATTCAAATGTTATTACGTGGAAAAAGAGATCTTCATTTTGTTTAATTTCCTTATAAATTTTGGACTGTGAGTTTGGACAAAAGTATTTTGGATAGATATAAAGGTTTGAATGGATTAAGTTTAAATTTGGATAGTATTTATTAAGATTATTTTTTAAATATTATAATACTATAGTTTTAGAAAAAGGACAACCTCCAGGTCGGGTGATAACCCGTCGCGTCGGACAAAGCTATAGGAATCGAACCCACAACCAAAGTGTGACAAGGCTTTATGACCTACCACTAGCCTACAAGAAGTCCCTGGTTATTATAAATTATATTTCTTCATGGTATATGTCGGTAACCTTATAATATTAGGATAAATATAATATTTTTGAGTTCTATTATCTTTTGGAGTGAAAGATGAGTTTGCTGTAGAAATTAGTTAAAGTATGGAACTTTACTTGTCAAGTATATATATATATATATTATTATATGAAGAAATAAATTCTTAAACTTTAGGTAAGGGATATTAAAACAAAAAATGTGTTATCCTAATACCTTAGGTTTTGTTGAACTGATGATATTCTATATCATCTTAGATTGATGGGTTTGAGGCCCTCAATTTTACACTTTTTTGTGATTGATGACCTCAATCACTCCCTATAAATATTTACATTTTTTCTCTAATTATGTGTCTGTAATTTCCACCAGTGTTCTTCTATTCATAACCCTAAGTTGGTAGTGACTTTTTCATTTCCCATTCCCTCTTATTAAGACTAAATTTTATTAACCCTATTTCAGATGTGGGTTTTCCACAAAGGTATTTTCTATTTTCAACCTCTTATTTTAGAAGAATAATTTTAAATTGAGAGGATGCAATTTATTGAAGGAGGGGAGAATGTAACACCCCAAGATTTCATAGTATGTTATCTCTTCAAAGTAATTCAATAACTTGCGTTACATGCAACACCGAGTTCGAGCACACCACGACTTACCAAACTAGCTATTCAAAAAACAGTTATGAATAGTATTAACTGCATTTTGAATTTTATACACTCCATATAATTTTAACATCCATATTTTGTGTTTTTTAGACATAATATAAGAACAAATTAAATTTTTCAGATAAAGGAATCATTTTTCAAAAAATACAACTTTATTACATTTTAATGGAGAACCCTTTTTAAATCCAATATTTGACACTTTTATATATTCAATTTGAGAAAATAAAATTATTATTTAGAATTGGGACATAAAAATTTAGTTTTGATAAATTTTTGGTATTTTTCTGATAACTTTCATATTTTGGTGGATAGTGAAAAATAGTTAATTTTAATTGAAAAAAACCTTTTTAATCAAAATAATTTATAGTGTTAAATTATGAATTTGAATGGTTTTTAAGTATAATTAGATTATATTTTTATCATTTAACAGAATTTAGGTTATTATAATTAATTTCTCATTTAAATTTGACATAAACACATGTCAATCTTTTGATAGTTTTTACTTTTTTCAAAACCTTTTTTTTGGTTTTGACAACGGGAATTAATTTTAAATTAATAAATGAAATTTCTTTGTTTTTAATTTAGTAAAATGGAATTCATTTTTGAATTCGTAATATTAAAATTTTCTTAGGGTAAATTTTTGGTATTTTTCTGAAAACTTTCAATTTTTGATGAATAATGAAAAACACTGAGTTATTATTTAAAACGAAATTTTTATTTAAATAATTATATATTTTATTTAAATTTATTTTCGGTCAAAATAGATACATAATACCTATATAAGTTCAATTTAATTCATTGGAGTTATTTTATAATGATTTTAGATATATAAAAATTTTATTGAACTTTTTACTGTCTTTTACCCACCTCCTAGGAGCATTTACAAATTTACATAAAATTTAATTTTACCACTCCTGTGAGTTGAATTTCAAATATCCAAGAGACATGGTTGATATCACTAAGTAAAATGTGGTTCAATAAGATGCAAATATTTTTTTGTGAATAGTAACTTTTGACTTTTATTTACCACAGTTAAAAGTAAATAGGGTAATTAAGGGTAAAAATGATATCATAATTACCCTAACACATATCCTAATTCTATTTGATAAGTTTATTTCGACCAAAAACAACCTTATAAATAAAATATGATCCTTTAGGTCCACTTTTATTAGATTAGGACATTTATTATTATTTTATTTAATGAAGAGTTAAAAGTATTAAATTCAATGTTTAATAACTAAACCATTTTTAATATAGGGTTACACACAATATAAATTAGACTATAAATATTCATTAGAAATAAAAAATAATTTCCTACATAATGGTATTTTATTTATAATTTTTAGACATTAAATAATTTAATTTATTTATGACACAATGATAATGCAGTAATTACCTTATTAATGAAAGAATCAAATAAATGGAATTATAAATATTAAAATAAATACAATTTCAAAGTTTTTATGACATCCACTAAATTTCTAGGTGAATATGACATGTTAGGGTTGATTCGGTGTATCTTTTTGGAAGTAATCAAGTTGTGATGACTTTCAAAAAAACCAAATATCAAATAATGTCAAAATTGACATAAATTAATTTTTAAAACAAATACTATATTATTGGTTGATATAATATTCCTAAAAATCTAAGGTTCAGAAAAATTACTTAAATAATATTATATATGTCATTAATTAACATATTTGGGTTCTATTGAAAGTTTATAGTAAGTTTATTAACCATATAATATAAAAATACAAAGAGACATGGTAAATGTCAAACTATTTAACTAAGAGTTAAATCTAAAAGATAAGGTTAATATGTTGACCTCAACCAGTCTAAAACCTATTGGTTGAGATTTTTTAGACCCACACCCACCTTATCATTTAAATAATTTATTTTTGAGCCATTAAAAAACTAAAATTATTTTATTTTAAAATAATATTTCAAGCTTTTCCTAAAGTGACCCTCACCTCTCTTATACAAGTACACTTCCCCTTCTCTTAATTTCACACCTCCAAAGACTTTTGGCTCTACCAACCCCTACCCAAATATCCTCATAAATTTTCTACCTTCATCCTAGAGTCATTCCTTGGTCATAAAGTCAACCTATGTATCAATTTTTATCAAATACAATGGAAGAACCTGAAAAAGAGGTAAATATTTCATTATCTATTTCAAGTTCTTTTCTTCTTCCACATCGTCTTTCTTTTTTGTTTCCATTATAAAATAATAAATCCAGTATCTTCTCTATAATATGATATTATTATAAAAATGGTACAACTATATTCATTATTCTATCCATCCTATAAATGAAAAAGTCACCACACGTGCGTACGTACGGATTATCGTCTCCACGTCGTGGTGTAGTTTGTTATTAAAACACTTCATTATTTTAATGGGTATAATAATGATTATAAATGATTTAAATAATAAATATAACATGTTAATTATTATGTATATATTATATACCATCTAATTACATACAATTTCACCATCAATATAATGATATTGTCGCTCGTGCGTACGTATGAATAACCGTCTCCACGACGTGATGAGATTCATTTCCACGTTCACCATTCAACGATGATTATAAAATATATATCACAAATAAGTATATAATATATGACATAATAATGCTACTGAATATATATATATATATATATATATATATTTATGTACTTACATATATTTTATTCACTTAGTTCCCTTCAATATGATATGAAAACGGAAAAAACGTTTATGCGTATGTACGACCTACCGTCTTCATAAATAGTGTTTTCCATTTCATATATACATCTATTATACAAATTTATATTCTAAATATATATGATATATAAATAATTTTTTATATTTTTGAATTATTTAAATCATGATCTAAGTGATACAATCAAGAGTAACAAGTTAAAACACGTACGATAAAGAAAGCGATTATTACCCAAAATGTTAATTTAACATGGAAATTATTATTAAATGGGTAGTATAAAGTTATAAATGAATCATGTATGATATAATAAATATTAACATGTTTCTGTTATAATTTAATAACTTACTATAGTTTTTATACAGGAGGTTAAACATACCCTGGACTAAAAGAAAGTGCAATGTAAGGGTTAATTCTAAAATCTCTTAATTATCCGAGGTTGTTTATATATAATTATCTTCTGGGACCTCTTTATCATCCACATCCATGTTTTCTGAAAAATATATTTCAAAACATTTTTACTATTTAACAGACAATGGGTTAAAGTCATTTATACCCTTATTTGACCTTATATGTTTTTTAAAGGAATCTTTCTGTCGTTTTCCAAATAAGGTACTTCATGACTTTTTCGACAAAATTAAGGTAAGAATGTTTTTTAACTTATACGGTGGGTGCAGATATTTTCTGCCATTATAAAATCTTCAAATCTTCCCTTACAAGCTTAAAAAAATATTTTCAAAATAAATGTTTTCTTTACAATTATGTGGCTCTTAAATTATTTTTAAATAGAAATAGAAATTTCTCTCTAATAGTTTTGATTTCATCTATGTCAATATCCTTTGATAAATTTTACACTTATTTGAAGTTGATTTATTATGATAAAAATCTTTCTTATTGTATTTAAGGTTTTGTGAGATGTTTGATTGTGGATGAGTTATTTTTATTCCATTCATGGTTTATGGTTAAAGTATTGACATTTTGTATGCTAGTTTTAATACGAATGTTTATGTTATATTTCAACCTCTTCTTAAGATGAATGTGTTGGACTAGTATGTTTCGGGTTTGGGAACGGTAAAAGTAATCCCACCGTGTTGGCGTCTGATTACAGTAGACCCTCCGGGTTGGAGTCCGATTATAGAGGCTCTCCAGGTTGGAGTCTGGTTACAGAGGCTCTCTGGTTTGGAGTCCGATTATAGAGGCTCTCTGGGTTGGGTTCTAGTTACAGTTAGCCCCTGGGTCCTGGAATGAGGCCTTGACACAGAAATTAAAGTCTGGCATTATGCATTCCATCATTATGAAAATGGCTATTGATATTTCATGTGATTATTTGAATAGTATAATATCCATGTGAACAAGTAAATGACATTATTTGATTTTATATTTGCCATATTACGTTTAATTTCAAGTTTCAAATGCTTTTGTTTTAGTCTTATACATTGCCTTAAAGGTTTATGCTTATTTATGAAAGTTTTTTCTATATTGTTATCCATAATGAGAATCTGAGCTCACCCCTTTCTATGTTTTATTTTTCCCAGAATTGAAGAAGTATTTTATAGTTGACTTACAGGGATAGGCTAAGGGATATGAATGTGTTCAAAAGGGTACAATTATGTTGTTTTTGTTAGTCATTTTATAATGTAATGTAACGTTCACGTATGTAATATATTTTCCAAGACTATTAAACTGATCGGTTCTTTGGGACTTGATTCTTGTAATCATGCCAATGCATTAAAATAATGCACCGAATCCCATAACTGGGGTTGGGGTGTTACAATAATAGATATCACTCTTCCATTGGCATGGAACCATTTGATGTCTTGTATGTAATATTGTGTCGTTCACCCTTTTTTTGGAAAAAAGTTCGAGAAACATCTATTCTTGGTCATCAGGTGGTGTAGAGCATGACCGAGAAGGTGTATCTTGTTCATGAGAGGATGAAGGCATTACAAGACCGACATAAGTCATACACCGATTTTAGGAGGATTCCCTTGGTGTTCGAGGTTGGAGACCTTGTGTTCTTGAAGGTTTACCCTCTATGTGGGCCGAGGAGGTTTTGATAGTGGGAGTAAGCTTTCCCCTAGGTTAATAAAACACTTCGAGGTGTTGGGATGAGTTGGGAAAGTGGTGTACCAGTTAGCATTTCCACTATAGTTGGAGAGGATTCACGACATATTTCATATATGTTAGCTTCTCCGATATCTTCATGGTGACTCCCATGTCATTGGCTAGGGAGAGTTAGACATCGAAGATGATTTGAAGTTTGTGGAACGACCGGTAGAGATCCAGGATCATTGGGAGAAGGTGCTGCATGGGCTGACCATTCCTTTGGTTCATGTGTTGTGGAGGAATGGTGACCTGGAGGAGGTTACATGGGAGTGAGAGCCATATATTTATTCCCAGTACCCAGAGTTTTTTTGAGTTTTTTCTTGTTATGTATTTCTTTATGATGTGATACTTGAACTTTGTTTGCTATGGGATGAGTTTTTTCCTAGTTCCTTAATTTGTGATAAAATCTTGACACATGAAGAGGGTGAGGACCTGACTCCTTATCGAGACACATTAATGATGATGAAATTAAACCTATGTGGGAGAGTCAATACCACCCAAAGAAGATAGTATCTTGACATGAAGAAGAGAATTCCCTCATTCACATGTTCAGACAGTGTGTATTTTGGGTGCTTGTGTGGTGCATCTGATGGTTAGTTGGGGTAGTAGGTATTGGAGGATGTTTTCTTGGATGTTGAGGATTCACTCAAACTTTTGAACAAAATAGGGTGGTTTATTGTTGAAATTTGATGCCAGTAGAGGTGTTTCAAGTATATAAAGACCCATGATAGGTATCTTACAGGGTGGTTGTTTGGACCCTTCTTTCTTCTAGATTTGGTTTTAAATTATTGAGGGAAAGAATAGTTTGAGAGGTATATGATATAATGGCCTAGACCTCCCTGGTACATTACATTGAGAAAATCCAGTGTTTGAGGTGTTTTGGAGAGTCATGATGACTAATCTCAAGAGTTTTCCAAAAACTCAGTTTTCCAACTGTAGGTGGCGCCTGTAGGTGGAGTTGGTAGGTGGCACCGATAGGGCACTTTGGTGACTTGCATTGATGAGTTGCGTCGGTGAATCACCATCAATGACTTGAATTGGTGAGTCCCATCGATGACTCACCATAAGTGAATCACATTCAGGATTTGTATCAGGGACTCACATTGGTGAGTCATGTCGGTGAATCACCATCGGTGAATCACATCGGTGAGTCCCATTAGTGACTCGCGTTGATGACTCACCATCGGTGACTCACATCAGTGAGTCGCATCAGTGACTCGCATCGGTGGCTCACAATCAGTTAATCACATCATTGACTCACATCAGTGAGTCACGTCAGTGACTTGACATCAATGAATCACCAAATAGTGAGTCATTTCCAACAATTTTTCAAATTTCCATTTTTCTCCAATTTTTCTAGTTTCACCCCTTTGACATTTATTTTGATGTTAAATGAGTTAAATGCCATATTTAATAAGTTATTGGGCTATTTAAAATGGTATCTATTTCATAAAAACCTGAAGATTCCTTTGACTCCTAAATCACATAGTCTTGATCGTGATTTGAATTTAATGGCCTATGAAACCATTTCTCCTATAGATTTAGGATCTAGATTTTCTCAAGCTGAGACCCTTACTTTCTTGTGGGCTTGCCTTTATCTTGATATCGAGGTTCCCATGACCCTTATTCCCCAAGTGATCATGCATTTGTGGTGAGTCCCTTTGGATCACATCTCCCTGGAGGTTCCTCATACTGTTTGTGCACCCCCTAATTGGTGCAAGGAGAAGGTGCTGATCATATGTTTATTGAGGTAGGGATCCTTTTGTTCCTATTTAGTTGTGTATCATGTGGGGTGGATGTATGAATGTTTTCCCTATGAAGTTAGTTGAATCCAAGTTTAATAAAGATAATCAAATCAGATTTAAACCAATAAAAAGGGGCTAGGAAAAAGTGACGCATGCTTTTATTTTATTGTTTATTGATATAGTAAGTTGTATAAGATGTATGCATACTGAAAATTATGACTGTTGGTGGTATTTTTTTATTAACTATGGATGAATTGTGATAACTTGTTGTTGATCATGTGTTGAACAACTATTTTTTTCATAAAATTAATTAACCACTTATATTCGATTAACTAAATGAATCCCCCTGGACTATACACCTTCTGTGATCACCCTTGAATTATCAAAGTGGAATTAAAGAATGATTGTTTTCTAAATCCTAATAAACCTTATTTTGATGGTGTGACTGGGTACTATGTGTGGAATTGTTTTGTATTTTTTTCCTTTTGTGGTTGTGTGGTGCTGGGGTTGAGGTAACGAGTGTTGCTGGGGTGATACAAGTGGTGAAATGGTATCTAAAGTTGAGATATTTATTGATTGAGGAATGTATGGGTTGTGTTTAAGTAGCAGGGATATAGGTTCGGGTTGAGCTATGTTTATGTTTTTGGGTGTGATGGGTGTGGTGTTTTTATACAGCTAGGCTGTCTGGTTGGTTGTGATGAGGTATGTTTTGGGGTTTGGTAGTAATTTGGATTTTTTCTTATCGAGAGAGAGGAAAGGATGGAATGAATTTGAAGAATTATGATGGAAGTGGTTGTAATGGGTGTTAAATGCGGAAGAAATATGAAGTAGGTTGTTTGGATACGTGGTTTGTTATGTGGTGTGATTAGTGACTCCTTTCCTTCTGAGAATTTTTTCTTGTGTTGTGCTTTGTAGTTTCTTGGGTAGGTATAGAATGAATAAATGGACTTCTTAATAAATAATAATGACTTGGTTAAATGATATGGCTAGGCTTATGAATTGGGTTGTGTCTTGTTGTGCAGTTGTTCATTTAGAGGTAGCAGAAAAAGCTATTTTGTGGGATGGTTGTTGGTTAGAAAACTCATAGTTTAGGATGAGTGTTTGATAACAATACATATAAAATTTTACTTCCTTGAGATTTATATATGCACCCCACCATAGTTGAGCACCATGTGTTGAACACCCCCATTGTAATGGGGGAGGATGTCTTTCCCAAACATCATGGTGGGAGGATGGATGGATGGAAACCTGATCTTCCCTAATCCCACTTCTAGGAAATGATATCCCAAAGTTCTTCAGGCAAATAGTGGTTTGTGAGGCCCATGTCTATGTAGGTGAGTTGTGTTTTCTTAGGTGTCTTCGGGATAAGGTGAGTTGTAGTTTCTAGGTATCTTTGGATGAGATGTGTTGTGCTTTCCTACGTGTTTTTATAATGTGACATGGTATGTGTCCTAGGTGTCCATGGGAAAGACGTGGTTGTGAGGCCCAGGTGTCTGTGGGTGAGATATGATGAGATTTATTTTCCCAAGTTGTAGGACTAGTTGTGAGGCCCAGGTGTGTGCAGATGGGTTGTGACGTGGTACTTTTGGAAGAGGTGAGAGTGATATGACGTTTTCCATTAGGGTGTGAGAGCGGTTAATTAGTGGGAAAGTGGTGAAGGGTACACTATCATCGATGTTCTCTATATTACTTTACTTGACTTACATTATTTTCTGATCTTGCCTTTGGTGAGGTTGGGGTGGCTAGTATACCTTGTCAGGTGCTTTTGGTTTCAACTGTTTTCTCATGGGGGAATTAGTATGCTTCTCCACTTGTGCATGAGAGATTTTGGTTTTTACCTATTGAATATGCTTTTATGATCACCCTATGTATATAAATCTGCTTTCAGGTTTCCAATAGAACTATATATATGAGGTTGGGAATTACTAGCTCAGACGTTGGGGATATTTGCTATGTCACTACTTAGCTTTTATTTTGGTATTTACTTAGGTGACTCTTACTTTTTCACCAGTTACATTTTAGAACATGAATGTGGGATGGATTTGGGATTTCTTATATATATATATATATGTCTTGAAGTTGTTTTGTGGTTGATACATATTATCTTCTAATCTTGGTTACTATAAAAAGGGTAATGCGTACCATTTTGTGATACTCTTATACCCTTGGTGATGGTCGCCACCCCGATGCCTATTGGGGGTGGGACACAGGGTTCATTATCTATCTTTCTCCATTTTCATCTCAGTAGAGGTATCTTTGGAGGGTGTGGGTCATGAAAAACATTTAAAATTATTCAAAACTTTTTAATTATATTGATATTCATGTTTCTAATCTTAATAAAATGTTTTAATTTCTTTATCTGGAATTTTTAAATTTGTGGTCATCATCAAAAAATGATCCACAAAAATATTCATAACAAAATTTTTCATTCTATCATACCAATACTCAGAGTCTACACTTTCAAATATCTATGGCCAACTTGGATTCAGATTCTCAATGGTTCCTATTGGTAGCCTCTCCATGATAAAAAAAAGATCATTTAACTTCTACACATTAGTGTAATGAAAATAATATAAGTTATAAAAAAAATATAAAAGTATAAAAGTATAAATGTAGAGTATGTCACTGATACCAAATGTTGGAATCATACTAAAGGAAGATACAAGATTAGATAAAGATACCTTATTTAAAAGAAAATTTATTGGAAAAAAGTGAATATAATGGATTTTATACTAATTTTTATCCTTGAGGTAAATTAAATGAAAGTTATACGGTGGGGGGGGGAGTGAATTTTAGTCACAAATACAACTAACAATTTTCATCCCACCTAGAAACTAAGTTGATCAAAAGATACAATGACTAATAACATCAGAGTAAAAACTTAAAACATGAAAGAAAATAATATGTTGTACCCTGGTCCCACTATACACCCTCAGAGGGATTTAATTAGGGTAACAAAACTTCCTCCATTATTTAGATTAAATTGGATCAAGCCTTCACATTAGCAAAGACAACTTGAATATTATTTTTAATCACAAACTAATTTAGGGATATAAATATCATGAGTAAACTAATTTTAATTAGTTCACCAATAAAATTATACCCCAAGGATCACATATTAGTGATGTGTTAATATTCATATTAACCACAACTTTAATAGTATTTGATTATAACTTTATGAATAACTCACTTGTAAAACAACAATATTTTAAAATATTTATCTTTAATAAATAATTGTGTTTTATATTTTGTGAATAAAAAAACCAAAAATTATTTGAACAATGACTATAAATTAAAAAATGAATCACATTATATGGAATTTAAATGAAATATAATTATTTAAAATATTTTTTAATTCACTTAGGAAATACTATTGATCCCAAAGAACTATTTTGAAATATTTTGATTATGAGAATTGTTTTTATCATATATATTTTATTAAAAAATTAATTCAGACTATTAAACTTATGAAAAATTATCATTTATACTTTCAGGAAATGAATTCATTGGTTATAAATTGGCTATAAAAGCAAATAAAGGCATTTGAAGGTAAAAAGAGATGTTTTTTTATTTTGAAAACTGCTCTTTTGTACCCAATGTTTTTTATATTAATAAATTAAATTAATCAATATTTATGAATTATTTTAATGATTTTTTATATAATATGTTCAATAAAATATTTTAAAATTCATCTAATGGTTTTTACTATGTAAGGAATTAGACTAAATTCCATTTTATGCTTAAAAATACATTTTCTAAAACTGATTTTCATTATGTTTTGAGTGCTAATTTTAAAATAAATTTCATTCACATATAGGAATTTAATTTGATAAAATGGTTTCCATATTTTAAATTATCATTTCAAAATTCTCTAAATATATTTTTTCATTATTTTGAATAGTATCCATGGTAAAAAAATTTCACCACAGTAAGGGTTAAAGGGATTAACTAGGGTGGGAGGGTGTTAATCATTGAGATAGGCATAAAATATCTCTAAAACCTAGATAAATGTTATTGGTTAAATGAATTTATAATCATAATTATCTTATATTAAAATGTTGGTTTCCTTGGTATCACTTTCACTTGAATATGAATATTATATTTTAATGTTTTAAGTATTTACAAGAGTTCCACCCATCTCACTTAAAAAAGGTAACCCCATCCATTCACTTATTAACAAAATTTGGGACCTATAGATTATCCAATACATACCAAAATATTTTTATAACTTCCCACCACATTTATTAAAGTTTCTTTTCTTCATAATATACCATCCTTTGAAGTATTACAATATAATCCAAAAAATATTTCCCAAAGAAGTGGTAGTTGTCTTTACCAATATATTTCGAGTTTATCTCTTACTTTACCTCCTATAAATATTATATAACCATATAAACATGTTGAAATTAGTGTCATTACTGTAATAATTTTTTTATGTTAATGATACAACTATTTTCTACATCCTTTTTATCCTTTGAGAAATGATAATGTCGTTCATACGTAAGTGTGGACTACCGCCTCCACGAAGCAATGTGATCTGTTTTTCATGTCTTCCAGAAAATTCTGGTTATATGGATGGATTTACTGAAAATATATGATAATTATTATATCATTATTTTTCTATAAATATATATTATTATTTACCTTTCTTTTTTTTCCATTCATTGTAAAATGATAACATTACTTGTGTGAACTACCATCTCCATGAAGTTCAACAATTCATTTTTAATTACCACCTTAGAATAATGATTATATAATTATGTATAATGAATAATTATGTTACATATAAAATTATTAAGATTTTGGATATTATTAAACCATGATCAAGGTGTAAGGAGAATAAATTTCAAACCAAAACATACATGGGAAATAGAATTATTAACACCCAAAATATTGATTTTACTGAAGAATTGTAAATAAATGAGAAATTGGAATTTATAAGGTAATATTATATTTTAATAAAAGTATGAATATGGTTATTTTATAAATTTATAATAAATATAGTTTTATTTTATCTAATTTTAAGAATGCATATGAAGAAATGTAAGACCTGATGTAATGGTTTATGTTTCAATCTCATTTTTAATCAATATTATTTATACCTTAATCTCCTTTAGAATAATTATATGATATTCATATATTATAATTTATGTATTTATTTATAATATAGTTATTTATGAGTTTTTCATGTTTTCCATTCATTATCCTCTCTTGGTTACTTAAAACCATTAAGAAAATGTTTTTAATAAAAGTAGACCTTATCTTCTCTATGGATGGTGAACTTTTTCTTACTTGTCCATGTTCAGTAAAATGATATCAAGAATATTATTTTATATGATCTAATGATTATTTAAATTCATTTTAAAACATATTTTACTTTCTTTTCAAAGTATTAAAAATGAATTTTTATAATATTTTATAGAACAATTAATTTATAATTATTTATAAAAATGTGAACATAATCTTTATTTTAACATTTATTACAGAATGTATTTTCCCACCATCATGAATGTTATTTTATTTGAATATTAATTTAAAATTTATTATTATTATTTTTAAATAAAATATTTTTTTTCTAATATTATATGAAAGTTTATTTATGATTTTATCAAAATAAACATATATTTTTCTCATGTTTTCAAAGAGAGGTTCAAATGTTTTTTAAAGGTGTTTTTCATCCAAGTAAACGTCCTTTGATGTTTCTTATGATTCACTAGAGATATAATCTAATGAAACCAACTATGTTATTTCTCTGGATGGATTATGATTATTTGGTGTTGTAATATTTATGAAACCTATTTTTTTCCACTAGTTATGTTAAAGTGAATGGTGAATGTTCTTATGATCCTATGGTCTACATATGTATGGTTTTCATTATGTGATGAGTGGTTCTGAAAAATTACTCTAATTTATTATGTAATTATTGATATATCATGATGAAATATTAAGATTTTGTAGAGTGAACCCATTCCAAGGGCAAAAATAGGTCGGGGAGTGAACACAATCTATTATGGGACTTTTCCCACCATGTAATGATGATCTTGGCAGTGATCCTTGACGAATGAAATAATTTTATATGATTATTATTATAACATAATTTATAAGAAATACTTTTATTCTTATGATATACTATCTTATCTCATGATTTAATTAATGATTATTCCTCAATCTTATGACTCATTACATTTTAAATGCTTAGTCTTTATGCTATGACTCATGATTTATGAATGATTGGGTATAAAATTCATAAGTTATTATCATTCTCTCATACCACTATACTTATATTATTATTAAATATGATAATTGATTGATATATCACATGTTTATGCTCTCTTATTATATAATCTCACCCTTTCTTATGTTCTATTTTCCCTTGGTTATTAATAAAGGTTTTAATTATGATATATCTAAGAAGAGTAATATGATATAATAATTTGTGGGGGATGTTAAAGATATTTCAGGAAATAAGTTTATAATGTATCTAGTATACAAATAAACTAAACCTTTATGATTCTGGGGTGTTAATTATTATTTAATATATTAATTTTTCATCAAAAATTATATAATATTTATGTATGTATTTATCGGGTCTCCACAGTTTGTATCTGAAAAAGGTTTAGTTATTTTTGGAGATTAGGTTATGAATGATATGAGAAAATAATTTAATAAATCATATGAGGAACTAGAATAGACATAGGGTGAACCTAAAATTTTTATAGGTTGATAAAAAGGTGTTATATTTTAAAAATATTCAGAATGATTTTCACGATTATATTATTTCTCACTCTTATTATTGTAGTTTTATGCTTACACTATTTTTTTTGGTTTTAATAAATGGTTAGAACTGAGAAGAATTGTGTTCAAAATGAATGTTACAAATAATTCAATGATTGTAATTTTGAGAAAATAAACAGTGTGAGATCTGGAATGATTTTTTTTGTTTCCATGATCCTAAAACACTCTCAAGATATTAAACTTTTTGATATTCCAAATGATAAAAGAAGGGAACAATTCACCATTGAGTCATTGATGAGGAAACATCCACAATTGGTATTCTGATCTACTAGTGGCTAAGTAATGGATCAATACCACTGAAAACATATATCCTGCTCTCTAGTTCTCAAAGCATGAAATATTTATTATAGAATTGTATTGTTTAGAAGTTGAAACAGTTCAATGGTTTAATATTACTAATAATATTTAGTAAGAAGAAGAAATTTACTCAATTTAATGAGATGAGTTTAATAGGGAATTTTTTAGTAATAAATTTCCCTGAACTCTTTTCACAAAAATAAAAAGAGGGTTCCTTGAACTTAAGAAAAAGGATTATGAATCTATTGGTATCTGTGAGGAAAACTTTACAAGACTTATGAGGTATGCTTTTGGTTTTCTCATCTGACCTAAAAGATTTTTTTGGGTTCTTTTGTGGATAAAAACCAATTCTCTAGAAGGCATTAGACATATTGGGATTTGGTAGTTATGAAGAAAATTTTCAATTGGTTCTCAAGGTATAAATAGAGAGTATACATTATAATTATTCTCATGGTTCTGATAAGAAGATAAAGGTGGAGTTTTAAGGAAATTCTAATAATAAAATTCATCAAGGAAAGAAAATGAATCTTCTTTTATACTAGAATTATAGATAGAAGCATGGGGTAAATTATCTTAAAGAAACTGGTAAAAGTTTAAAGTATAGAGAAGAAGGTCATCGAGCAAGTGAATACTAAAAATACATAAAGAGTCAAGACAATGAAATAAATGTTGAGTTACCTCAACCGAATGCACTATCCACACTCCAATTCTATAACTATAAGGAGTATAGAAATATTTCCAGCTAGTGCATGAATCTAAGGGTTAATGATTAAAATTGGTTTCAAGAACCACTAAATATAATATAAAAAGATAAATTTCATGTGATAAAAAAGATCAAAGTGGGTTATAAGAATTACATGGTGAAAGGTACACTTATCATCTACTCTAGAACAAAAAACATCTTATTTTATTATGGTTATACCTACTCTTTTATATCTAGAGAATATTCTTATGGTATCACATCACCACCTCAAAAATCATGTGTTGAATTATCGATGAAAACTCCTAATGGTATGACAATAATATATCAAGTTTATAGCTCATCTCCAATAGAGTTTTGTGGGAATGTGCATCCTGTAGATATTATTATTCTTCATATAGTTGAATTTGATGCGATTCTGAGAATGGATTAGCTTTATTTATATATAGCTGATATAAATTACTAAGGAATAGAATTCATATTTCATATTTGAAATAAAATAATTATTTTCTATCACTGTAATGATGAATATTAATTTACAATGGAAATTACTTCCACGATATGGGTCTTATTACCAATTCATAAGGGGAATGTATCTCAAATGGTTGGGGAGAAACTCAACATTAAATATATACCTATTTTGTGGGAATATTCCAATGTATTTTAAAAATATTTTCCCAGTATTCCCCCAAATCATGAAGTTTATTTTTCAATATAACTCATACCTAGTGATATGCCTATTTAAAAGTATCCTTATAGAATAGACGCTTTTGATTTGTATGAATTAAAGAAGAAAATACTAGAGAATTTATATCAGGGATTTATTTTTCGAAGTACGTCACCATATGGTGCAAATATTTTTTATTAATAATTGATATGGGTTAATGAATCTTTTTAATGATTATCAAGAACTTAACAATATTACTATCAAGAACAAGTATCCTATGCCCTGTATTGATGATTTGTTTGATCAACTACGGAGAGATCAATAATTTTCAAATATTTACCTAGGATCTAGATATCCTCAATTGATGGTCAAAAAATAATAAATATCCAAGACAACTTTATATACAAGGCTTGTTAATTATGAATTTATAGTGATGCCAATTAAACTTAAGAATGACCCTGTTATCTTTATGGATATAATGAATACAGTCTTTAAATATTACCTTGATCATTTTATGGTAGACTTTATAGATGATATTATTATATATTCTAAGAGAAATGAATAGCATTAAGATCATTTTAGGATTTCTTTGAAGACCTTGAAAAATGTTAATTTGTTTTCCAAATTTAGAAAGTCTGAATTTTTGATACAAAAATTTCATTCATGGGTCATGTAATTACAATCAAGGGTATATCAGTGGATCCATCAATGACAGAAGTTATTAAAAAATTATATAGACCAACCATGGTGAATAAAATATATAGTTTTATTAGGTTGGATGGATATTATTTATTATTTGTGAGAAATTTATCATGGATATCAAATATAGTAACCAAGTTGACATGGAAGGGAGCTAAGATCCTTTTGATAGATGATTATGAAGATAATTTCAAGGAATTGAATATAATGTTGTCCAGTGAACCTATTATCACTCTATCCTATAATGAAGATTGGGTTCTAATATATAGCGATGCATCAAATAAGGTATTGGGATGTTTTATTATATAGAATGAAATGGTGATAGCTTATGCCTCTCTCCAATTGATGGTTCATGAGATAAATCATCCAACTCATGATTTAGAACCAACAATAATAATTATATCTTTAAAGATATGGAGATAATATATTTATAGTGAAAGGTGTGACATATATACCCATCATAGAATCTTTAATTATATATTCACCTAGAAATATTTGAATATTCACTAAAGAATATAGTTGGAACTAATTAAAGATTATGAATACTTAATACATTACCACCATGGGATGGCGAACAAGGTAGATGATGTTTTGATTTAGAAGGACCATGTTCGTATTTCCATGATGATGATTTAAAGAGATCTAACATATCTGGATTTGAAAATGATAGACCTTGAAATCATAAGTAAAGGAGAAAAATTCAATCTTTCTTGATGAATGTTTAAACATAAATTTATGTGAAGATTAAAGAGGCATAGAAGGAGGATCTGGATCTGTAAAAGATGGTAAGGATTGTTCTAGAGGTCAACATTAACCATGATGGAATGATCATATTCAAGATATAGGTATGTGTCTCAACAATACTATAATTAAAGTAGTTGTTGGATAAAATTCATAGTTTATCATTATCTATTCATCCTGGAAGTATAAAGATTTATAGAGATGTTAAATAACATTTCTTAAGGAAAAAAATTAAGAGGGATATTTCAGAGCATGTATCTTAGTGCTTGGTATGTCATAAAGTTAATTATAAGAGACAAAAATATAATGGGATGTTAAAAATATTTCCCATACTTGAGTGGAGATGAAAAAAACCATGTATTTCATCATGAGAATCCTACATACATAGAAGGGCACAATAATATTTGGGTTATAGATAATCACCTTACCAAATCAATACATTTAATTTCTATCAGTAAATATTTTTCTCTTGATAATCTAGCTAAGATATATGTTAAATAATTTGTAATGTTGCATGGGTACCACTCTCAGTTGTATCCAACTGAGATATAATGTTTACCTAGAAGTTTTGAATAATTATTTTAAAAACTTTGAACATGGATTTGAGATTTAAAACTAAATATCATCCTTATACAAATGGACATTCAAAGAGGATGATTCAAACAATTAATGATATTCTAAGAGATTGTTCTATGGATTACAAAGGAATTTGGTTTCAAAACCTCCATATGGTCATTTTTTCTTATAAAAATAGCTTTAAATTTAGTATTCAAATGGATGTTTATGAAGCTATCTTTGGAAAAAGTGCATAACTCCAAATTGATGGGATGAAGTTGGAGAATGAGAGCAATTTATACCTGAGATAATTGAGAAAATGACAGATAAGGTTAGACCCATTCAAAAACGTTTTAGGGTAGCTCAAAGTCAACATTATATTTATTCTCATAATCATTGGTAAGATTCTGAGTTTAAATTTAGCGATAAAGGGTCCTAACCTATATCTCATTGTAATAATGTTATATCATTTCAAAATAAGGGAAATGTTAGCCCCAGATATATTGGTCCCTATGAGATTCTTGATCGTATCGAGATAGTATCTTACCAATTGGTTATTACTATAAACCTATACCAAGTTTATGATGTGATCCATATATCTATTTTTTGAAATTATATACTACATCCTTCACATTCAATGAACTTAAAGGTTATAGAATTGGAGCATGATCTTTCTTATGAGGAGAAACCGATAGAGATCTTGGATCCTTGAGATATAGTTTTATAGAATAAGAATACTCACCTAGTTAAGGTTATCCGGAGAATTAAAAAATTTCCAGAATAAATGTGGGGTCTAAAGGATGTGATTAGGTAAAGGCATCCTCATTTCTTTAATCAGAGTGATATAATTTTGTGGCGAAAATTTTTATAAGGGGGAAGAATGTAACACCCAAATATTTTAGAATATATTTATATTTAATAAATAAATTTGAATGAAATATTATGGATAACTAAACCCTATAATTATTTGAATAATTATTATAAATTATAAAATTAATAACATTATATGATATTTAAATAAAGTATAATTTTCAAAAATAAATTCTAATTCAATTATGAAATACCATTTATCCAGAAGAATTGTTTTGAAATATTTTGTTTATGAGAATTTTTTTCTCCATATATGATTTATTTAAAAATTAATTACAAGTATTAAACTTATGAAAAATTATTTTGGACACATGTATAAAATTAATTCATTGGTTATAAATTGGTTATAAATGAAAATAAAAGCATTTGAAGGTAAACAAAGGTTTTTTCTTAAAATATTTTTTATGCATGCAATGTGTTTTTTATATTAATATATTAAAATACTCACTATTTATAAATTAATTTAATGAAATTTTAAGATAATATATTCAATAAAATATCTTAACATTCATATAATTTTTTTACTAGGTAATTAATTAGTTTAAATTATTTTTTATGCTTAAAAATGCATTTTTATGAAAATAGTTTTCATTGTGTTTTCCATGCTAATTTTAAAACGATTTTTCACCACTTATAAGAATTTAATTTGATAAAATTGTTACTATATATGGAATAATTATGTATTAATTTGGTAAATGGTTTAATTTCATTTTTGGTTATTATGAATAGTAACCATAGTAAAACTTCATGACCATGGTCTGTGTTAAAAAGATTAACAGGGGGTGGGGTGGGGTGGGGGGTTAAACTTAGAGATAAGGCATAAAATATCCCTAAAAAATTTGATACATGTGATTGGTTAAAGTTATTTATACCAAAACTTATCTTAATTTAAAATTTGGATTTCCTTGGTGTCACTTTCACCTGAATATGAATTTATTATATTTTATTATTTTAAGTCTTTACAAGAGTGTTGCACACCTAACTTATAAATGGTTAGCCCCTCCCATAAGTTATTCAAAAAATTTGAGCCCCATTTTTTGTTCAATAAACACCCTAATATCTTAATAAATTTACTCCCCACATCCTATATTATTCCCAAAATACCAATCTTTTAAGGCTTATGGTGCAAGATAAAGAAGGTTTCCCAAAGAAGAAGTAATTGTAATTACCATTATACTATGAGTTTATTTCATCCTCTACATAATATAAATCATATATAACCATATTAAAATTATGAAACCAATATAATTACTTTAATTTTTTATGTTAATGTTACAAGCATTTTCTTTCTTATTAGTATCCTATGAGAAATGATAACATCGTTCATGCATATGTAGGGACTACCCCCTCCACAAAGTGATGTGTTTTGTTTTTTGATGATTAGAAAACATAGATGGTAATATGGATATATTTAATGAAAATATATTATATTTATGATATTTGTTTTTAAGAAATATTATTATTTACCTTTATTTCTTTCCATTAGTCAGAAAATGATAACATTACTCATGCATACGTATAGACCACTGATGTTTATCATTTTTCATCACCAATTTATATGAATGATTATAAAATTTTATATAATGAATAAATATGATAATTATAAAATTATAAAAATTCTCTAGATTATGAAACTATGAAAAAGGTGTATGTATTGGAACTGTCAAACCAAAATAGTCCTGAAAAAAAGAATAGTTTAAACCCTAAATATTGATTTTAATGAATAATTTTTAATATATGGTTAATTGGAAATTATAATATAATGTTATATTATAATATAAATATGAATATATATCTATTATATATTTATAATATATTTAAATTTATTATATAGGATCTTAAGAATCTGTACGAAGTAAGTTAATACCTGAGGTAAGAGTTTATGTTGCAATCTCATTTTTTATCGGGATATTTTATGTTTGAATCTAATTTAGGGGAATTATATTCTATTAATATATTTAAAACCATATATTTTATTCCAATTTTTTTATTTCTATGTTTTTCATGTTTTCCTTTTATTCTCCTATCATTGGTATTTAAAATTATTGAGAAAATATTTTGAAGAAATGTTGACCTTATTATATCATTGGTCGGTACTCTTTTTCTTCCATGTCCATGTTATTTAAAATGTTTTAAATAAAGTTATTTTTATACGATCCAATGATAATTTAAATTAATTTTAAACCATAATTTACTTTATTTTTAATTAATAAAAAATTAATTATTTATAAATTTTTTTGAAAAAATTATTTATGAATTTTTACAAAAAGTGTGCAAGGAATATTTATTTTAATATTTAACGCACAAAAGGACTTTACCACCACCATGATCATTATTTTATTTAAATATAAATTTAAAATTTTCCATGGTTATTTTTAGGAAAACCATTTTCTCAATATTCGATGAATTTTTATTTAAATTGTTATCAAAAGAAAAAGATATTTTTCTAATGTTTTCAAAGAAAGGTTTGAATATTATTTAA
This sequence comes from Viscum album, assembly GCA_963277665.1. Taxonomy (NCBI): domain Eukaryota; kingdom Viridiplantae; phylum Streptophyta; class Magnoliopsida; order Santalales; family Viscaceae; genus Viscum; species Viscum album. The sequence goes on from OY728147.1 coordinate 1,157,264,326, forward strand.
AAGATATTTCTTATCTATGTTAACATCATTTTATGTTTATTATGCTTCACTAGGGATACAATATAATGATACCAACTATGTTATTTCTCTATATAGATTTTGATCATGTGATGTTTAAATGTTTATAAAACTTGTTTATTTTCCACAGGTTATGCTAAAACAAATTAATGAATGTTATTATGATTTTTGGCACAGATATATATGGTTTTCATTAAGTGATTTTCTGATTTGTTAAATCCATTAATATAATTTGGTAATTATTGATATCACATGATATGTTATAAATAAGAAGGAGAGTGAACCCAGTATAAGGATAAAAGAGGCTAGGAAGTGAATCTAATCCATTTGGGGACTTTGTCCACTATGGGATGATGGTATTAGTAGAAAACCTTGAATAATGAAATTATTTTCTATTCCTATGATTGTGAAAAAATTCTTATGATATATTCTTATTCTTATGACATGATCTCATAGATTATGATTGAATTAATTAATATTTCTCACTCTCATAGCTTATGTCTTTTAAAATGCTAAGTTTTTTCCTTGACTCATGATTTATTATCAATGCTTAATTTGGTATGAAATTAATAAGTTATGATCATGATATCATAATCTTATAATTATCTTATAATTTCATATGATAATCTACTGATATCTCTTATGTTTACCATTACCGAGCATCCGGGATCACCCTTTCTTATCTTTCCATTTTCCCCAGGTTATGAAGAAAGGTTTTAAGTGTGATACGTCTAAGAAGGTCAATATGAGAGTTTAAATTTATGGTATATGCTAAATATTTTTCATGAAAAAGTTTATTATGTATCCAGTCTCCAAAAGAACTAAAACTTTATAGTTATTAGGTGTAAATTATTATGTAATATATTATTATTTAATCTAAAATAATGTAATATTTATGTATGTTTTTCTTAGGTCACCTAATCACTAATCCAATAAGGTACGTGAAATCTTCCTCTATTTCACTCACTAATTTCAATAGGGATACACAAGATAAGGGAAATACACCAGTCAATATTACAAGATTTCAATATGAAATTCAACAACAAAGAGGAAGGGTGTTATCTATGATGCTCTTCTCTTCTATACTATATATTTTATGGTATAAAAATTAAAAATGTTCTTCCTAACTTGATCTTAAATGAAATTTAGTATTAATACTCTTCAACAATTAGTAATATATAATTAATATTTTCAATAGAATAGATCCTTTGATATCTAATCCTCAATTACTCCCTATTCTTTATTCTAAGTGTGATATATTTTTATTACCTAGAAATATTATCTATTTTAGAGAATATTTCAATTTAAAAATTTTAAATTCTAAAATCAATTAACTCCCTTCTTTATTCTACTTCAAATCCTTCCGTTTTTAATCTTCCTTATAATCTTTACTATTCAACTCAAATTTCGTCATTTTAGAGGTTTAATTTCCCACCAAAACTCTAATATTAGGCCACACAATCAATGTTTTTTGTATTCTATATAATCCATACCTCATGAAATAGCATACCCATTTATAACATGATAATTTACTTTTTTACTTAACCATTCTTTGAACTGGAACAAAGGACGCAACATGGAGCACATGCACATGATGTAGCTTCTTGTAAACTCAAAAAATACCCCAACCACCATAATTCCAAAATAAAACCCTCTACGGTGAAATCAATTTCTATGGTGTGGAATACTTTCATTTCCTTAGGACTACAACATGGTCTATATCTCCATGGTGTATAGTTTTTCAGAATTTGAAAAATATGAAACCTTCACAATGTTAGTTCACACCCTTCATGTCGTATGGAATACACCATGGCATGTTGGTCCCTAAATATCCAACATGACTAAAATTATCTTAGATATATATATAATATAGTCTCTTCCTCTATGACATAGTCAAAATATTTCGTATTATATTTCAAACCATGTTTTCTATGGTCTGGTCATTTAGCTTGAAACATAATCTGTAATTCCAAAATACCACATCAATATTTTATTTGGATTAGGTTCACTTCATTATATTTAATGTGAAATCAAATTGAGACAAAATCCTTTAGGTCCCTACCAATACTAGTGTGTCATCATGATACCCCACACTGTGATATTTTCCATGGTTCCACCCTAAGCTGTGGTTCTCTTCTCATCTAGTGCTGACATACTCTAGGTGTAATTCTCCCTTACTATCCTACTTAGCACCACTATTGAGATTTTTACTACCTCATAGTGGTTTCTTACTCCTATGGTGATGCAAGTTTGGATTATTATTTTAAAATAAAAATACCACTATAGCCAAGCTAGTGGGATTGTGGAGTGTACCTCTTGACCCTTATGGAGAATGAAATTGATCCATAAGAAAAAACTAACGACCCTTATGATGTGGTCTATTTATTACACTATGATTTCAAATCTATCCTTCTTACAATATTATATATCCTTCCTATAATTTCCAGATTGTTTGAAGTCCTTTAAAAGACCACTAAATTTCCCTTAATAGATAATAATGATATATTTATAAAAAATCCAATCAACAAATACATTTGGTTCCAACATTCTCCCCCTTTTGATTTTGTTGGAAACACTCAAATTTCATAAATGTTGGTAATATGTAATATAGAAATAATCACTTTTAATTTGAGAGGATTTTCTATCAATCCCCCTATGACAATAAAATCCAAAGGGTTTTCCCATGTTCTACAACTTAAGAAACCAACCAAAGAGGCATTAATATTTTCTATCAGCCTATACGAGGGAATGATTGGCATAGGAAACAAGAGAAAGAATTAAGTTCTACAATGAGATCTAAATTTTCTAAACTATACTTATTTTCTTAACCCCTAGACACATGATCTACCAATGGATTTGGAAAAATATCAACCACTTGATATTGAGTTCTAATGAAGTCCATCCTTACTATGTTTTCTCCAATTTATCCTTTATGAAATGGTACCTGATTTCAATTTTCTTCATGTGAGAGAACAAAACTAGATTTAAAAAAAAATACTAACTTTGAATAATAATTGGTTAATTTACAACTTTACCATTTCCTTCCAACTATTTATTCATCTATATAAGCTGTGTACAAAATTTTATAACTGAAACATATTCCCCCTCCACTATGCTCAAAGAAACACAATCCTGTTTCTTTCTCATCCATCCAACACAATTGTTTAAAATATAAAATTATTATCAACTTGTGAATTTTCAATCCACAATATCAACATTCCAATAAGAATTTTTCTATGAAAATAAATCTATTTTATTTCAATATTTTATTAACAAACCATAATTCAATATTCCATAAACATACCTCAATGTTTTTCTCACCTCCATGATATGATCCTTTAAAAGAAAACTTCAAAATTTTGCTTCCAACAATCAAGAATAGAAAATATCTAGTCTTTTAATAGTAAGAAAGAGTAAACCAATGATTCATCTATATAAAGTGGATTATAACCTATCACCATCCTCATGATTACAAAGTTTTTTTCTAACCACCATTGAAATTGAAAAAGGCTTTCACTCCTCAATTATGAATTTCATCAAGACTTTCTTCGCACACTTTACCTATTAAATGAATGTTTTACTATCACCTTGATAAAAATTAGTTCTTTAAAAATATATCAATTCTCCAATAATTTATGTTTTAAACTTATAAATCACTATTTGTTTCCAAATTATCAATAGAATTATACTTACTACTAGAAAATATAATGTATTCTATATACACGAACACCATAAACTGATCCTATTTAGAAAATTTCACATGGAGGTTATAATCAATACCTTATATTTTAAACTCCATATATAATATAAAATTATCATTCCTTTCATATCAAGAATAAAGTATGAAATTTAGTCTATAAAAATCTTTCTCTTAAACTGTATGATTTTGAATCATCATTTCCAAGATCAAATCCAATCAATTTTTTAATATATACCTCTTTATTCATGACTCCATTATGAAAAGTTGTCTTGACATCCATATAAAATATTAAGAATTTTCTTTAGATAACCACTACTAGAAAGAATATAATATAATTTATTATTTACACATGTGAAAATTTATCTTCAACATTAATTCCTTTAAATTCATCATATCCCTTACAAGCCATCCTTTATTTATTCCAAATAACCATTCAACATTCATCCATCATGTTTTTTAAGACCCATTTTTTACTAATCACATTATGTTTCTCTAATATATCCACAGGTTCCCAAGTCTTATTTTTTTAAACGTGATCTAAATATTTATTTAAATAATTTACCCATTATTATTCCTTTTTTGTTTTTTTAATGAATTGGGTTCAATCTCAAATAATAGATAAACATACTATATTTTCTTCATCTTTCGAGTTTGATTTAGAGTAGATTATATCTAGTTATATTTCTTGTATCAAATTGATCCCTTTTATTTTTTGAATTAGTCACAGGTTGAATCCCTTATTCCCTTTGTTATTCTATAGATTCATTCTTAAAATCATCATCATCTTGAAAATTATGGTATTTTCAAAAAGAAGTATTTGTTTTTTTACTTTCTTCAAACATAAAAAATAGAATTTATAGAATTATATTTTCCTTAATTATAATTTTTTCCATCATTGAAGTTAAATATTTTGTTAAGACTCTCATTGAAGTACTTATAGGTCTTACTCATTATTGAGTATCCTAGTAATATTCTTTCTTTTACTGTTTCACCATATTATCCTTAATTTCATTCTTTAGTTCAGATGAAACAATTTATTATAAATACAATAAGATGATTAAAAGTGGGTTTCCTTCCATGCATAATTTCATATGGAGTCATATATACACATGAAATAAGTAATACTATATTTTGAATATAAAAAAAATCATGAAACATTTATTTCCAATTTTGATTTTAGACTCAACTATATATTAAAAAAATATTATCCATATTTTTGACTATGCAGTTTTTTATTTCCACAACCCTATTTTGTTGAGGGGTTCTTACTGAAGTCACTTCATTATTAATACTATTATTTTAAAGGTAATTTTTTACCTCATAGGATGTGTAATCTATTATATTATCTCATATAAGGGTTTTTATAATTATTTTAGTTTCATTTTATACCCTTATTTGAAATATTTTTATGCAATCCAAAACATTCATTTTTGAATTTATGAATATGAAACATCCCATCCCGCCATAATCATCCACAAATAGGATGAATACCTCACACCACAGGTTCCTTAATGAACTATTAGACCACACAAATCCGTGTGAATAAAATTCAAAAAATCCGATGATCTATTTTTCTGTAAAGGATATATATTTTGAAATATTTTTCCTTGTTTGAAATATTCAAAAATATTTTCATGGTCTTTCTTCAAATTAGAAATATTCACCGATTCTTTAGGTTTTGATAATTTCTCCATACTCTGTTGATTGAATTGGAAAATCCTTTGATTCCATAATATTTTTTATTATTAAAATATTAATAAAGAAGTATTTTTCTTTCTATAAACTTGATATAAGTTACCACCAACTCTCTAAAAATTCATAAAATAATTCCTATATTTTCCTTTGATATAGAATCTATTTTGACCAAATATTACCTCCAAAACTGAGTAACATAACTAACGAATTCTTAATAAATTATGGTATATCCCATCTGTATAAATAACATCAATAATCTTCAATTTATCTCTAATTAGTCATGTATTTATACTTTATTTAAACTTTAGTGTTACATAATTTAAAAAGTGAACTATTCTATCGACTTTTCATTTAAAATTCTTCAACAAAATCAAATTTCCTATCATATAGGATGAACACCCACTATCTAGAATCTAGCTACTTCTATTCTTTGTTGATTTTAAGGAAATTTTAACGAAATTTTCCTTCTCTATTTCCCATATTTCCTTCAAAGAAAGACTCCAATTATTTTAGAATTTTTAGTGATCTTCCCATCATTTTTATTATAATCCATCAAATAAATTTTTTATTTTTCAAGAGTATTGAACTTCCTATTCAAGTAAAATAATTTATATTACCTTTTATCCACTAAATTTTATCTTCTATAAAAGAATACTTCTCTCTCCTACCCACAATTAACTACTTTATATCTAATGTTTGAAAAATTAGAATAGTAACCCTAGAAATAATTTCTTTCTTTATATAAAGAGTATGTTCCAAATATCCTTTACTAGATTCCAATAGATTATCATATTAGGAAACTTTTATCTTTAGAAAAAAATGAAATAGTGTGGCCAATAAACCCAAATAATTGACATTTCATCAGTTGAAATTTTTTGTTGATGTTTACTCTACATATTTTCATATTTTGAATAGTTACTTGATTATTGATAAATTATCATTGGTTGATAACTTTTTACTCTGAAATACTTATCTATAATATTCAGTCCTACAAACATTTACTTTAATGATTCACCATCAAATATAATACTATTTTTCCCAAACCATTTGGTATTTGATCACTAAGTATTTATTTAAATGTTCTTTTACAACATTCCACCATCTCTTTGAAAATGTCATCAGAAAACAACCCAAACTAAATCTAATTATTTGAAATATTTTTTTTGATTTCAGGTACTACCTTATTTCTCAAAGAAACAAATTCTTATTCAAGAGTTTCAATCTTATTTAATTTTTCTATAATAAATAATTTAAGATCATCAATTATCATAATTTATTATTCAATAATCAATTTTTAAATCACTATTTTTTTGATTTCATATGATTCATTTCACAAAATTTCTTAAAATTTTAAAGATAATTAATGTTATCATCAAGTTCATTAACATATATTGAATACTCCTTAAACAAACCTCTAATTTTCATGTTCTTATTTATTTTTAAATGAATCTCATTTAGAGATCCTTAAAACTCCACTTGAAGGTCTACAACTCTCTCTAGTTGATTATTTTCTTCTTCTTATTCAGTTTTATATTTATTTATTAAATCCATCATAATATCTTCTACATATAAGATAAACTCATTTTCAATGCATTTCAACAAATCTTATTCAAAATCCTCTTATTCTTTGATAACTAACACCTTCCGTTGAAACTTATCAAGAATTAAATTTTTAGAATTAACGATCCTTATAAATGGGAACTTCTTATTTTATTTTGGTGTGAACTCTTATTCACCAAATTCTTCATCAAAATTAATTAGAAAAATAGAAGTGATGTGTCTAACCTTTATACAAATGAAATAATATAATGAAATATTTCCTTATAATATGACTTTTCCTCCTTTAAAATTAATTATAACAAGTGATGGGAAATTATCACCTACATCATCTTCATTTTCAATATCCTAAAATTACCACTTCTCAATGTATTTGAGCACTATTTATTTAGATGAATGTTATAATTTTTTTTTTGGATTCACCATAATTTCATAAGAAACTGGTTTTCTATAAAAATCATCAAGAGATTGTAGGTTCCGGGTGCAGCGGAAGCGCATTGTAAAGAGTGCCCAAATTTAATTTTAACGTTAAACAACATTAAATCTGAGATCCGTCACGATTTAAAACGCCAAATCTTCAGAATAGAACAAAGAACAAAAAACTTAAGAGGGAATCCTAGAACCATAGAGATAGGATCAACATATGTTGTTTATAACTAATTTAATTAATTCACAAGAATTACCTTGGTGGAATTATTTCTTCGTTGATGTCTCCGGTCACGATCATGTGATCCATCGTTGTGTCATAGAATCCAAGTGTAGGATTACTCTAGTGGTGATCCACACGTGTTCCACGTATCTCTAGATGTCACCGAAGAGATCTCCGGGTGCTATTATGGAAGAACCTTAGCTTGCAATGTCTGGCTTCGATCGCCTTGATCTCTCTGTCTTGAGAGTATTCTTAGAGGAAGGAGTTCTTTTGTCCTTGAAATAATTCTCCATAATTTTTGTGCACAACGATTCTCTCTTTAAAGTGTTGGGGTTGTGAGGATATTTATAATAAGGTTTGAGGTTATATAGTTATGACAATAAATAAACTCATTATATGTTTTATTTATTTCATTAACTCTTATTGAAAACCCCCATGTCGAATTATTAATTCCTTGACATGCGCCCACGCTAATTATAATAAATATCATTTAATAAAACAATATTATATCCTCAAAATACCAACTGGAAAAACTACATGGCGTGTAATCATTAATACACGGCGTGTACTCGTTTTCCATAAAACTACACGGCAGGTATATTTAATATACATGGCGTGTACTTTTATTTTCCACTTTCTTTTTGTTTCCTCCACCACATTTATTATACCTTGAGTAATGACTATTTATTTCTTAAATAAATGTAACTACATTACTCGCTAATAAATATATTATTTCACCCACAATATATTCTCTCAAATAACTAGTGTAAAAATAAATGAGATCAGGCATCCTTAAATAATTATTAAACCATAGTCGGGAATAATATTTATTTAACTTGTTAAATTAATATTTAACTATGATACATGGACACACTTTGTGTGTGACCCTCTAGGCCCCTTTCTCAGTGGAATTAGGCGGAGCCTGCCTAAAGTCCAAGACTAGCGTCTAGAAACACACCAAGGCACCCATAGAGAAAGAAGCTAACACCACAATGACGTGTCACCTCCTACGAACATTTACTATGTAATATAATCCCTTTGTCACGATATCTCGAATCAAGTGGGTTGCATGCTAGTGCCATCAACCCATGTACTTGATTATTCTTTCTTTGAATTTTTAGAATTGAACTCGCCCATACCTTACCATGGCCATGGAATTATTTAGGCTATATAAATTCCATCAAAGGGCCTGAGATATCTACCTCTGTTATGGAATAGAAGGGACAAATCCTTTCTTGCATTATCTATTAATGCAGTATTACTCATGACGCACCCAATGTATCCTACCTCGCTACGAACAGTGTGTCGTCACATTTTTTGTCAATACATCTAAGTGTGCGAGTTGTAATACCCATTAATAATAATCTTAAAGTCTAAGGACCAATACAAATGTCCGCAGATAAGAACATCCAATGACACTATGAAATGTAGATTTCCTACTGGCGGGTCTCTTTCTCACAATATCCTCCTAGATATTACCAAGGGCGCACACAATGAGAAGGTGCCTCAAAGTTTTATGAGTCCTCACTGTAACACCCGAGACTTTTATGTTATATAAATTATCAAAGGAATCTTTTTCTACACAACACTTGCTTGACTTGCTTTACACGCAATCGCGACCTTCCTCGATAGCTTGCGTCGTACGCAATACCGAGTTTCACTAAACAACAATATGCTATTAAAACTAGCCGTTGTGAATAGTAATAACCACTTTTTGAAATTTTATAAATTTTATTTTTCAAAATGGACTTCATTTTTGGACTCAGAATATCGAAATTAGCCTAGGGTGAAATTTTGGTATTTTTCTGAAAACTTTCAATTTTTGATGAATAGTGAAACCACTAAGTGGTAGGTTAAAAAACTGAATTTTGCATAAAACTTAATTTTACCGCTTTTGTGAATGGAATTTCAAAAATCCGAGAGACACGGTTAATATCAAGGACTAAAATGTGGTTCAATGAGATGAAAATAATTTTTTGGTGAATAGTAACTTTTTACTATTTTTACCGCGGTTAATAGTAAATAGGGTAACTAAGGGTAAATATGATATTAATATTACCCTAACACATGTCCTAATTCTATTGGACAAGTGTAATTCTACCAAAAACAAACTTAGGAATAAAATATGACCATTTAGGCCCACTTGGATTAGATTAGGACATTTATTATTAATTTATTTAAAGAAGGGTTAAAATAGTTAAAATCAAAGTTTAATAAGTAAATCATTTTTAATATGGGGTTATACATAAGATAAATTCGATTGTAAATATTCATTAGAAATATAAAAAGATTTCCTACATGATGGTATTTTATTTGTAATTTTTAGACATCAAATAATGTAATTTATATATGACACAAAGATGATGCAGTAATTATCTTATTAATGAAATATTGACATAATTGATGTTATAAACACCCAAATAAATGTAATTTGAGACTTTTTATGAATTCCACTAATTTTCTAGGTTACTATGATATATTAGTGTTGATTTAATCAACTTGGTTCGAACATATAATTCTGTTATGACTTTCAAAAAAATCATATATCAAATAATGTCAAAATTGACACAAAATAGTTTTTAAATCAAATATTATATTATTAATTGTTATTGTTTTCCTAAAAATCTAAGGTTCGGCCTAATTACTTAGATAAGGATATATATATTAATAATAAACAATTTGGGGTTCGTTTGGCATGTTATAGTAAGTGTATTAACCATATAGTGAAAGAAAACAAAAAGACACGGTAAAAGTTAAATTAATTAACTTAGAGTTAAATCTAATTGATAAGGTTAAAATAATACCCTAAACTTGTCTAAATCTTATTGGTTGATAGGATTTCGACCCTTCCCCACTTTATCTTCGAAATAAGACCCTTTGGAACCATTATAAACCGATTTTTACTTTAATATAAAATAATATTTTGAGATATTCCTAAGGTGCCCCTCTCCTCCCTTATAAAAGGGCACCTCCTCCCCCTCCTCCTCACACCAAATTGAGCACTCAAGCTCGGCCAACCCCTGCCATTTTCTCCTCTCCACTTCCCTAGAATAATCCTAGAGGTCCTGGTCTTCTCCAAAGACCAATCTTAGTTCCTTAAGTGGAGGATTCAAAGAAGCGTTCCAAAGAAGAGGTAATATCCATTACCGATCTTTTCAATTTCTTTCTTCTTCAACTTCTTCTTATTTAGTTGTTTCATGATAAAGTAATAACATCAGTATTACTTACAAACTGATATGTTATTATAAATATGAAACAACCCTAATTCACCTTCTATCCATCCTACGGAAAAATGAAATCACCGCGCATGCGTACGTACGGAATACCGTCTCCACGCCGTGGTGTAATCTATTTTCCACCATCACCTTACAAGGATGGGTATAATGGTGTAATGAGTAACTATATATGATTATTATGAAGTAATATTGATACTTAAATAATATATATATACTCCAATACAATTCCACGATCATAGGAACGATATCATCACTCGTGCGTACGTACGGAATACCGTCTCCACGATGTGATGCGACTCGTTCTACATGATCTTCATTTCATAATAATTATATAAATGAATTGAATGAATTAATATGGTATATACTACACTAATACCATTCTGGAAATGAATTATCTATAACCTAAAGATAAGAATAAGAATTTATTCGACAAAACACGCATAAGAACAAAAAGTTATAAAGACCCGAGTAACAAGTAACAATGAAATATTACTAACAAGAAGCTAATAATATGACCATATATGATCTCATATCAATATGTATGATTCTGGAATAAGTCAATAACATTATTTAAACCATTATACAGGAGCTTCGGACACGAAAAAAGCAAATCGGACCTAAGGTAAGAGAAATATCACAATCTCATTTTATCAGAGATTGTTTATTCGTAAGTAATTACTGGGGTGTATTTTATCATCCACATCCATGTTCCCTCAATATGTAATATTGTTTCCATCCACTTGAAATAGTTTAAATCCAATTTTACCCTTAGGTGAGTTTTTAGTAAAGAATATGAAAGGAATCTTTTGTCGTTTTTCCGTACGAGGTACTTTTTGACTTTTCCGACAAAAGTACGAAGAATGTTTTTTTTAACTTATACGGCATGAATGGATTTTTAAAACATTACTTCAAAGAAGCTTCCTTTACAAGTTTTCAAGTTTATTTTTAATCAACTTCTTTTATTTTAAAGATTTATGACATGTTATGAAAGTAAAAATGTTTTTGAAGAAGAAAGGATATTTTCCTCAAGAATGGAGTTCAAGTGTTTTATCAAAATTATTTTACATCTAAGATAATAAAGGGTTATATTTTTATCCCTATTATTACATTGATTTGATCTTGTTGTGATGGAATTATTTTTATGAATTCCTTTATCTTATATGAATTGATTTATGATGTCATGATGTTTCAAGAATCCCATTTTTGTTACATGTGTTATGCGATGATGTATGTTTTATGATTATGTGGCACACATAAGAAAGGATTCATTATAAGATGGGTGGGACCTATATCTCCCTCCAATGCATTGGGTAAAGATTTTATATCTAATGAGATAGACATGGCTGGAACGGAAGGTTATTTCGGTTCAGTGATACAGGACTGAAACGAGGAGTGAACTCGGTTCAGAAAGGGACTTTGTCCACTAAGATAGTCTTGGAAATGAGTCATGACTAACAAGAAATGATTTTCCATGATTACGTGTGCATGCCACAAAGTTTCAAGTTTTATGTTATGATTATGGGGATCTCATTTTCACTTCTATGATTTATTCCATGTTAAGATATTATGATCTCTTTTGCAGGTTTTGATTTTCAAAAAGATATGATATGATTTTTATTTCCTTTATTTGCCCTTGCTGAGAATTTGAGCTCACCCTTTTATGTTTTCTTTTCCCCAGGTCAGGAAGATGGATATTAAGTAGAATATGCTAAAAGGGACCCTAGATATGATGAAATAAATGGGAGACACTGTAGAAGATTTATGAACCAGTTGTTTATGTTTCCCAGTTTCTAAAGACACTATACCTATACGGTCCTTTGTGGTTTTGTCATATGTTGTAATAAGTGTGCTTAAATTTTGAAGTATTAACAATGTATGTAAAGTATGGGTCGTTATAGTTGGTATCATAGGAAAGGTATAGTAAACCTTTGGAAACTAGGATGTGAAAGCCTTAGTAAGAACCCTAAGGATAAGTCTAAGCATAGAACACAATCTTAGTGTTTTAGAAATGGCCTTGAATAACCTAGGATAAGACCATAAGCATGAAAATTTTATTCTTGAATTATGTTGTTTCCTATTGTAATTAGTGTTGCTCACACTATTCTTCTTGGTTTTAGTCAATGGCTGGAACCCGAAGGAACCGTGTTAATGCGGAATGCGATGGGCAATGAAATGATTGTCCCCCTGAGCAACCAAACGATATGGGAGCTGGAATGCAAAATCTTGTAGCCATGCTCACACAACTTTCTCAAGCTATGAATCATGTAGGATTTCCAAACGAGCAAAGGAGGGAGCAGCATTCTGTTGAATCCTTCATGAGGCAGCGTCCACCTTCTTTCAGCGGGTCTACTGATCCATTAGTTGCTGAACAATGGATTAGTACTACTGAAAAGATATTTTCAGTTCTTCAATGTTCTGAGCATGATAAAGTCATCCTAGCAGTGTATCGTTTGGAAGGATATGCTGATCAATGGTGGAATCTTGTTAAGAATACGAGGCAAAGGGATGAAATTGAGTCTATGGAATGGGACGAGTTCAAGAACTTATTTTTCAATAAGTACTTCCCTCGTATTCTCCGAACAAAGATGGAGAAAGAGTTTCTTGAACTGAAGCAAAGGGATGATGAATCTGTTAGTACCTATGAAGAAAATTTTACAAGACTTGCAAGGTACGCTTCTGGTATTATTATCCAACCTGAGAGTAAGATCGATCGATTCTTTAGTGGCTTAAAACCAAGTCTTCGAAGGGCGTTAGCCATAAGGGACTTCAATAGCTACGAGGAAATCGTTCGATGTGCTCTCAAAGTCGAGATGGAGATTGGAGTAACCCATCAGTCACATGGGTTTGATAAGAAGAGGAAGATGGAATTCAAAGGAAACTCTAAAGAGCACACTGAAAAGAAGATGAACTTTCCATTATGCTCAAAGTGTGGAAAGAAACATGGAGGGAGTTGTCTTAAAGGGACAAGTAAATGTTTTAAATGTGGAAAGGAAGGTCATCGGGCATTTGAATGCCGTGATAATGGGAAGAAGATGTCTAATGATGCAAACAAAGGAAGGGATACACAGAATGAACCTACTACACTTCAATGTTTCAAGTGCAAGGAGATGGGGCATTATGCCAATCAATGCCCAAATCCAAGGGTTGATGATGATGGTCGACGTCAACAAAATCTTAAGGCTAAAGACAAAGGAAAGTCACATGCAATTTCTATCAGCGATGTGGAGTACGATAACGAAGTGGTGAAAGGTACACTTACCATCCACTCTAAAGTAGCAAATGTTTTATTTGATTCTGGATCCACCCACTCTTTTATTTCTGAAGACTTTTCTAAGGGTATCACCGTATTACCTCAACAATTAGATGTTGAGTTAGCCGTGAAAACACCTAATGGCACATCAATCGCATCAAAAGTTTATAATTCTTCTCCGATCGAAGTTTGTGGGAAAGTGCTTCCTGCAAATCTTGTGATCCTTCCTTTAGTGGAATTTGATGTGATTCTTGGCATGGATTGGCTTTCTCTACATGGAGCTCATATCAATTGCCAAAGAAGGGAAGTCACATTTCATATTCCAGATCAATCTACGATCGTCTATCAATGCAAGGATGAACATAACCTTCCAGTGGAAATTTCTTCCATCTTATGGGTATTGATTCCACTAAATGAAGGTTATTTATCTCAAATGGTTGGTGAGAAACTCACGATTAAGAATATGCCCATTGTACGGGAGTTTGATGATATCTTTCCGGAGGAATTGCCGGGTCTTCCACCAAATCGTGAAGTTGAGTTTTCAATAGAACTCGTACCGGGTGCTTTGCCTATTTCAAAGACACCTTATAGAATGGCCCCAATTGAGTTGCAGGAATTGAAGAAGCAACTCCAAGAGAATCTTGATAAGGGATTCATATGCCCTAGTGCGTCACCTTGGGGAGCACCTGTTCTATTTGTTAAGAAGAAAGATGGATCAATGAGACTCTGCATTGATTATCGAGAACTTAACAAGATCACTATCAAGAACAAATATCCTCTCCCACGCATTGATGACTTATTTGACCAACTACGCGGAGCTCAATACTTTTCCAAGATTGATCTTCGTTCAGGGTATCATCAATTAAGGGTCAAAAGGGAGGATATACCAAAGACGGCTTTCCATACAAGGTATGGACACTATGAATTTATAGTGATGCCATTTGGTCTTACTAATGCCCCTGCTATCTTCATGGATCTAATGAATAGAGTCTTTAGAGACTATCTTGATCAATTTGTGGTAGTCTTTATAGACGATATTCTTGTCTATTCAAAGAGCAAGGAAGAGCATGAAGATCACTTGAGAATTATATTGAAGACCCTGAGAAAGGAGAAGCTTTATGCCAAATTTACCAAGTGTGAATTTTGGCTTCAAAAAGTTGCATTTTTGGGTCATATAATCTCAAAAGAGGGGATATCTGTGGATCCATCAAAAACAGAGATTATCGAAAGATGGTCGAGACCAACCACAGTAACTGAGATCCGAAGTTTTCTTGGTTTGGCTGGATATTATCGACGTTTTGTAAAAGATTTTTCACGATTATCTAATCCACTCACCAAGTTGACTCGGAAAGGAGTTAAGTTTGTCTGGACAGAGGAATGTGAAGAGAATTTCAAGGAGTTGAAAAGAAGGTTATCCAGTGCACCTGTGCTCACACTGCCTTGTAGTGGAGAAAGGTTTGTGATCTACAGTGATGCATCCAAGAAGGTATTGGGGTGTGTTCTTATGCAAAATGATATGGTGATAGCTTATGCCTCACGACAGTTGAAAATCCATGAGCAAAATTACCCAACACATGATTTGGAGTTGGCTGCGGTAATCTTTGCATTAAATATTTGGAGGCATTAACTTTATGGTGAAAGGTGTGATATTTATACTGATCATAAAAGTTTAAAGTATATTTTCACACAAAAGGAGTTGAATATGCGTCAAAGAAGATGGTTGGAGCTGATTAAGGATTATGACTGCTCAATCCATTACCACCCTGGGAAAGCAAACAAGGTGGCAGATGCATTAAGTCGACAAGACCATGCTAGTTTATCCATGATGAGGATCACAAAAGATCCAATATTTATGGATTTACAAAGGATGGATCTTGGAATTATAATGGAAGGGGAAAAATCTTATCTTTCTCAAATGAATGTTCAACCATCTATACATGTGAAGATTAAAGAGGCACAGAAAGAAGATGTCGAGTTACAAAAGAAGGTGAGAAATGTTCCTGAATTCAACCTTGATTGTGATAGGATAATAAAGTTCAGGAATCAGGTTTGTGTTCCTCCCATCCCCGAATTAAAGAAGGAGCTGCTGGATGAGGCTCATAGTTCTTCATTCTCTATTCATCCTGGAAGCACGAAGATGTATAGGGACCTGAAAGAGTACTTCTGGTGGGATGGCATGAAAAGAGATGTTGCTGAATTTGTCTCTCGATGCTTGATTTGTCAACAAGTTAAAGCTGAGAGACAGAAGTCTAAGGGGATGTTACAACCACTACCCATACCCGAATGGAAATGGGAAAACATCACTATGGACTTTGTCACAGGACTTCCTAAAACATCCAAAGGCAATAATGCTATTTGGGTCATAGTTGATCGTCTTACAAAGTCTGCACACTTCATTCCTATTAGAGAGGATTTCTCTCTAGATCAGCTTGCCAGGATATATGTAAAGGAAGTGGTAAGATTACATGGAGTACCACTTTCTATTATATCTGATCGGGATCCGAGATTTACCTCGAAGTTCTGGCGAAGTCTTCAGCATACTCTGGATACAGAGTTGAGTTTCAGCACTGCTTATCATCCCCCGACAGACGGTCAGTCTGAGAGAACAATTCAAACCCTAGAAGATATGTTGAGAGCTTGCTCTATGGATTTCAAAGGAGGTTGGGATCAACACCTACCTTTGGTGGAATTTTCTTATAATAATAGCTTTCACTCCAGTATTCAGATGGCTCCTTATGAAGCTCTCTATGGAAAGAAATGCAGGACTCCAACTTGCTGGGATGAAGTTGGGGAAAGAAAGCTATTAGGACCTGATCTCGTTGATGAAATGGCAGAAAAGGTCAGATCTATTCAACAACACATAAGAGCAGCTCAGAGTCGACAGAAAAGCTATGCCGACAACCGAAGAAAAGACCTAGAGTTTGAAGTGGGTGATAAAGTGTTCTTACGAATATCTCCCTGGAAGAGGGTTATGAGATTTGGAAAGAAGGGGAAGTTGAGCCCTAGATATATCGGTCCTTTTGAAATACTGGATCGTGTTGGGAAGGTAGCTTACCGATTGGCGCTTCCACCGAATCTCTCTCAAGTTCACGATGTGTTCCATGTATCTCTCCTGAGAAAGTACATACCAGATCCTTCACATGTACTCAGCTCAGAAGTTGTACCGCTGAAGCAAGATCTTTCTTATGAGGAACAGCCGATAGAGATTCTGGATCGTAGCGAAAAAGTCCTACGAAACAAGACCACTCGCTTGGTGAAAGTTTTATGGAGGAACAACCAACTTGAAGAAGCTACATGGGAGCTTGAGGATATGACGAGGGAGAAGTATCCTCATCTGTTTGTTACAAAGTGACGAATTTCGAGGGCGAAATTCTTTTTAAGGGGGGTAGAATGTAACACCCGAGACTTTTATGTTATATAAATTATCAAAGGAATCTTTTTCTACACAACACTTGCTTGACTTTCTTTACACGCAATCGCGACCTTCCTCGATAGCTTGCGTCGTACGCAATACCGAGTTTCACTAAACAACAATATGCTATTAAAACTAGCCATTATGAATAGTAATAACCACTTTTTGAAATTTTATAAATTTTATTTTTCAAAATGGACTTCATTTTTGGACTCAGAATATCGAAATTAGCCTAGGGTGAAATTTTGGTATTTTTCTGAAAACTTTCAATTTTTGATGAATAGTGAAACCACTAAGTGGTAGGTTAAAAAACTGAATTTTGCATAAAACTTAATTTTATCGCTTCTGTGAATGGAATTTCAAAAATCCAAGAGACACGGATAATATCAAGGACTAAAATGTGGTTCAATGAGATGAAAATAATTTTTTGGTGAATAGTAACTTTTTACTATTTTTACCGCGGTTAATAGTAAATAGGGCAACTAAGGGTAAATATGATATTAATATTACCCTAACACATGTCCTAATTCTATTGGACAAGTGTAATTCGACCAAAAACAAACTTAGGAATAAAATATGACCATTTAGGCCCACTTGGATTAGATTAGGACATTTATTATTAATTTATTTAAAGAAGGGTTAAAATAGTTAAAATCAAAGTTTAATAAGTAAATCATTTTTAATATGGGGTTATACATAAGATAAATTAGATTGTAAATATTCATTAGAAAGCTAAAAAGATTTCCTACATGATGGTATTTTATTTGTAATTTTTAGACATCAAATAATGTAATTTATATATGACAGAAAGATGATGCAGTAATTATCTTATTAATGCAATATTGACATAATTGATGTTATAAACACCAAAATAAATGTAATTTGAGACTTTTTATGAATTACACTAATTTTCTAGGTTACTATGATATATTAGTGTTGATTTAATCAACTTGGTTCGAACATATAATTCTGTTATGACTTTCAAAAAAATCATATATCAAATAGTGTCAAAATTGACACAAAATAGTTTTTAAATCAAATATTATATTATTAATTGTTATTGTTTTCCTAAAAATCTAAGGTTCGGCCAAATGACTTAGATAAGGATATATATATTAATAATAAACAATTTGGGGTTCGTTTGGCATGTTATAGTAAGTGTATTAACCATATAGTGAAAGAAAACAAAAAGACACAGTAAAAGTTAAATTAATTAACTTAGAGTTAAATCTAATTGATAAGGTTAAAATAATACCCTAAACTTGTCTAAATCTTATTGGTTGATAGGATTTCGACCCTTACCCACTTTATCTTCGAAATAAGACCCTTTGGAACCATTATAAACCGATTTTGACTTTAATATAAAATAATATTTTGAGATATTCCTAAGGTGCCCCTCTCCTCCCTTATAAAAGGGCACCTCCTCCCCCTCCTCCTCACACCAAATTGAGCACTCAAGCTCGGCCAACCCCTGCCATTTTCTCCTCTCCACTTCCCTAGAATAATCCTAGAGGTCCTGGTCTTCTCCAAAGACCAATCTTAGTTCCTTAAGTGGAGGATTCAAAGAAGCGTTCCAAAGAAGAGGTAATATCCATTACCGATCTTTTCAATTTCTTTCTTCTTCAACTTCTTCTTATTTAGTTGTTTCATGATAAAGTAATAACATCAGTATTACTTACATACTGATATGTTATTATAAATATGAAACAACCCTAATTCACCTTCTATCCATCCTACGGAAAAATGAAATCACCGCGCGTGCGTACGTACGGAATACCGTCTCCATGCCGTGGTGTAATCTATTTTCCACCATCACCTTACAAGGATGGGTATAATGGTGTAATGAGTAACTATATATTATTATTATGAAGTAATATTGATACTGAAATAATATATATATACTCCAATACAATTCCACGATCATAGGAACGATATCATCACTCGTGCGTACGTACGGAATACCGTCTCCACGATGTGATGCGACTCGTTCTACATGATATTCATTTCATAATAATTATATAAATGAACTGAATGAATTAATATGGTATATACTACACTAATACCATTCTGGAAATGAATTATCTATAACCTAAAGATAAGAATAAGAATTTATTCGACAAAACACGCATAAGAACAAAAAGTTATAAAGACCCGAGTAACAAGTAACAATGAAATATTACTAACAAGAAGCTAATAATATGACCATATATGATCTCATATCAATATGTATGATTCTGGAATAAGTAAATAACATTATTTAAACCATTATACAGGAGCTTCGGACACGAAAAAAGCAAATCGGACCTAAGGTAAGGGAAATATCACAATCTCATTTTATCCGAGATTGTTTATTCGTAAGTAATTACTGGGGTGTATTTTATCATCCACATCCATGTTCCCTAAATATGTAATATGGTTTCCATCCACTTGCAATAGTTTAAATCCAATTTTACCCTTAGGTGAGTTTTTAGTAAAGAATATGAAAGGAATCTTTTGTCGTTTTTCCGTACGAGGTACTTTTTGACTTTTCCGACAAAAGTACGAAGAATGTTTTTTTTAACTTATACGGCATGAATGGATTTTTAAAACATTACTTCAAAGAAGCTTCCTTTACAAGTTTTCAAGTTTATTTTTAATCAACTTCTTTTATTTTAAAGATTTATGACATGTTATGAAAGGAAAAATGTTTTTGAAGAAGAAAGGATATTTTCCTCAAGAATGGAGTTCAAGTGTTTTATCAAAATTATTTTCCATCTAAGATAATAAAGGGTTATATTTTTATCCCTATTATTACATTGATTTGATCATGTTGTGATGGAATTATTTTTATGAATTCCTTTATCTTATATGAATTGATTTATGATGTCATGATGTTTCAAGAATCCCATTTTTGTTACATGTGTTATGCGATGATGTATGTTTTATGATTATGTGGCACACATAAGAAAGGATTCATTATAAGATGGGTGGGACCTATATCTCCCTCCAATGCATTGGGTAAAGATTTTATATCTCATGATATAGACATGGCTGGAACGGAAGGTTATTTCGGTTCAGTGATACAGGACTGAAACGAGGAGTGAACTCGGTTCAGAAAGGGACTTTGTCCACTAAGATAGTCTTGGAAATGAGTCATGACTAACAAGAAATGATTTTCCATGATTATGTGTGCATGCCACAAAGTTTCAAGTTTTATGTTATGATTATGGGGATCTCATTTTCACTTCTATGATTTATTCCTTGTTAAGATATTATGATCTCTTTTGCAGGTTTTGATTTTCAAAAAGATATGATATGATTTTTATTTCCTTTATTTGCCCTTGCTGAGCATTTGAGCTCACCCTTTTATGTTTTCTTTTCCCCAGTTCAGGAAGATGGATATTAAGTAGAATATGCTAAAAGGGACCCTAGATATGATGAAATAAATGGGAGACACTGTAGAAGATTTATGAACCAGTTGTTTATGTTTCCCAGTTTCTAAAGACACTATACCTATACGGTCCTTTGTGGTTTTGTCATATGTTGTAATAAGTGTGCTTCAATTTTGAAGTATTAACAATGTATGTAAAGTATGGGTCGTTATACTCACCCCTAATTACCTATATTATTTGTGTCCCTCAAATAACATCATCCGACTATAGAACATATATTCAAGAACAATGTTATGGCACTTCCATGTTCTCATCATAGAAGAGATACACTATGACCCTTTAATGTAATAACTATCCTCAGGACATTATCACATGCATTTTCAGGCAGAAAAAAAAATCAATATGTGATAAGATTTTTATTTAATGAATAAAGTACAAAGTAGTTGGTTCTAGGCCACCAAATGCAACAGACTCCCACTTGGACTAGAGCCAACTGCTAACAACCTTTAACCCACTAGCTCTCACTTGATATTCATGCTTCTGCTGAGATATACCTTTTTTCATGGGGTCCGCCACGTTATCTTCTATGGAAAATCTTGTCACTGCAACTTCACCCCTTTGATAGAAATACCTCAAGAGGTGATACTTCCGGAGTATGTGCTTTATCCGTTGATGTGACCTTGGTTCTTTTGTAAGAGCCACCACTACAGTATTATCACAATACAATGTAATGGGATACTTACTGCTAGGCACCACATCAAGCTCCTGGAAAAAGTTCCGAATCTAGACGGATTCCTTGGCTGCATTAGAAGACGCTATATATTCGGACTCCGCTGAAGAATCGATGACAACTGGATGCTTTGAACTCTTCCATCTCACAGCTCCTCCATTGAGACAGAAAACATATCCAGATTGCGACTTCAGATCATTCTGATCTGTCTGAAAACCAGCATCAGCATACCCTCTGATAACAAGCTCCTCGTCTCCTCCATACACCAGGAACATATCCTTATTTCTTCTCAGATACTTAAGGATAGTCTTAATAGCAGTCCAATGTTGTTCTCTTGGATCTTCTTGATATCTGCCTACCATGCTCGGTGCATAGGAAATATCAATCCTGGTACATAACATGGCATACATGATAGATCCTATAGCCGAAGCGTATGGGATCTTACTCATTATATCTTTCTCTTGTTTTGTCTTAGGACACATTTTCTTAGAAAGATGTATGTCATGTGACACTGGAACCAATCCTATCTTGGATTGTTCCATACTAAATATCTTTAGTATCTGGTCAATGTATGTACTCTGACTTAGTCCAAGAAGCCTCTTGAATCTATCATGAATGATCTTGATCCCTAGAATGTAGGCTGCTTCGCCCAATTCCTTAATGGAGAAATACTTGTTCAACCAGTCCTTAACTGACTACAAGACTGGTATGTCATTTCCAATAAGTAATATGTCGTCAGCATATACTACTAGGATAATGATCGAATTCCCATTAAACCTATTATAAACACATGGCTCACATTCATTCTTAATGAACCCAAATTACTTTATGGCTTCATCAAATCGAATGTTCCATGACCTGGATGCTTGCTTTAATCCATAAATAGATTTCTGCAACTTGAAAACCCATTTGGCTTCACCTGGTGTCACAAAACCTTCTGGTTGTGTCATATAGACATCTTCCTGAAGGTTCCCGTTAAGGAATGCTATTTTGACATCCATTTTCCAAATATCGTAGTCATGGTAAGGTACTATGGAAAGTTTGATTCTTATGGATTTAAACATGGAAAATGTCAAGAAGGTTTCATCATAGTCAATTCCTTGACACTGTCTGAATCCTTTAGCCACTAGCCTTGCTTTATAGGTGCTAACTTGACCTTCCATGTCCAATTTTCTCTTGAATACCCATTTGCATCCAACATACCTTACATCAACTGGCTCATCGAGCAGAATCTAGACTTGGTTCTGATACATGGAATCCATCTCCGAATTCATAGATTCTAGCTATCTTGCAGCTTCTGATCTTTCTACTGCTTCCTTGTAGGAGAGAGGTTCATCATTTTCCAACAATAATGATTCGCCATCCTTGGTGACTAGGAAACCAAATCTCTCTGGTTCCCTTACCTCTCTTAAGCTCCTATGCAGTACTTGTGTTTTTGGAACCTCGTCCACGGGGACCTGTGGAACTTGTTCCTGTACCAACTTCTATGTATCTTGAGCATCAACTTTGTCAAAGTCAATCTTGTTCCCACTATCCTTTTTGAGGATGTGCTCCCTCTCAATAAAGACAGCTTGTCTGGCGACAATCACTTTCTTGTCTGAAGGGTTATACAAGTAATATCATTTTGTTTCCTTGGGATATCCTATAAAGATATAACTCGTGCCCCGGGGTGCTAGTTTTTTTCCTGAGAAGGCCTTAACAAATGCCTAGAATCCCCATACACGTGTGTGTGACAAAGTGGGTTTCCTTATATTCCATAACTTGGAAGGAATTCCATTTTCCACCTTAGTTGGTACTCGGTTTAATGTGTATGCTGTAGTTTGTAATGCATATCCCCAAAAGGATAATGGAAGATCTGCATGACTCATCATCGACCTCACCATGTCCAAGAAGGTGCGATTACTCCTTTCACTAACACCATTCCACTGTGGTGTATAAGGAGGAGTGAACTGAGATAGAATCCTAGACTCCCATAGAAGATCAATGAACTCTTGGTTCAGATATTATCCACCTCGATCTGATCAAAGTTTCTTTATCTTATTACCAAGCTGATTCTCTATTTCATTCTTGAATTCCTTAAATTTATCTAAGGCCTCTGACTTATACCTCATTAAGTAGACATAGCCATATCTACTCAAATCAGCAGTAAAAGTAACAAAGTAAGAATATCCACATCTAGCTTCTACTGGAAATGGTCCACACACATCCGTGTGTACCAATCCTAGAAGCTCTGTTGCCATTTCACCCTATCCACCAAAAGGCGACTTGGTCATTTTTCCTTGTAAACAAGCGTGACATCTATCAAGTGGTTTTAGCTCAGTAGAGTCTAAATAGACATCTTGGTCGATCTTTGTCAACTGCTTCTCGTTTACATGACCGAGACGGTGATGCCAAAACTGGGTGATATATGAGTCATGTGGGTTTGTTTCGTTATTGATTGCCAAAACTTGTTTTTCATAATTTAATACATACAAACCATTATTTAAATGTTCCATACCATAACATATGTTTTTATTATAAAAGAGACAACCCTTATTTCCAAACTTGAAAATAAATCCATCCATATCCAAACAAGATATAGAAATTATGTTCTTGGTAACACTTGGCACATAATAACAGTTTTGTAAAACCAAAATCATGCCAGTTGGCAATGATAAGTGGTAATCACCAATAGCCAATGCAGACAACCTTGAGCCATTCACAGCTCGAAGATCCATCTCTCCTCTGGCAATCTTTCTTAATCTACTTGGTTCCTGTATTTGAATACAGTTGTGAGCCCCACAAGTTGTATATAATACCCAATGTGTAGAAATAGAAAGATTACACTCGATAACGAACACACCTTTAGAATCCCCATGATTCTAGGTGTAGTTCCTCTTCCAGTGGCCTTGCTTGCCACATGTAAAACACACCGTCTCCCGTTCCTTGCCCTGCCTCTGGATCTTCACCTTCTTAGAGGGATGGTGCTTGGGGGCTTTAGACCATTTATAAGTCTTTGTCCCCTTTTACTTGTCCTTCCTCTTATTCACCATAAGGACTGCAGGTTTTTCATGCCCCATGTCCTTATCTACCTGGTGAGTTAAGGGCAGAATTTCCGATCTAGGCGCAACTGGAATAGGCTCTTCCAGCACATACAATTTCCTCTCGTGGCAATGGATGACGCGTAAATGCCTATGCCACTCTTAGAATTTTGTGCCGGTGAGAAGGATTTCCTTCTCGAGTATGGTTTGCAATGATATGTTTGAAGTCATTTTCTTTCCGTTTCTACAAATTAAGATGAGCAAAGGTTTAATACTTTATTAAAAAACCGAGACAAATAAATTAATACTTATTAGTCTCCCACTATTTTATCGAAATCCAATAGCCCTCACCATCGACTTCATAATATTCTGTTTCCTGAATATTCTAGTGGCAAGGATCCATATTGCCCTTCGCATTACCCTAACTAGGGTTGGTCAAGAAACTTGAAGGGTTTTAGGTAGGCATTCCAAATGCCAACTACATTAACTCACAGCTCCTTAATCCATTGAGTGGACTCCCCAATCCTGAAATCCTTTTATTTTGGATTTCCTTAACCTTTTCCTCTTGGTCACACCAAGTCCTACTATGGAAGTAAACCCTTGATGCAAACCAAGTCAAGGAAACCCAAAACCTTGAATTAGAATTCCCTGATAATTGAAATCACCCCAACTATTGTTGGTCAAGCACTTTGAACTATGGTTCGATTCTAACCATGATTCTGGAAGGCTATACCGACTTAATATTTCTTTTTGAGGGATTTTATCCTTATATGTAAATTTCCATTTTATTATCCTTGATTACATGCTTGTTAATATTAAGTGGGATATACTTAAGTGATTAACCATGTCTAAGATAATATTTACGCATAAGCCGATTTTTATTTTAGTTCCATATTGCATGATTGTTTAATTCATTAATTTTGTGATCGTGACAACACACCCACAATAAATAAACCATGCAAATAATAGAAATAAAATAAATGGTATGATCATGAGCTTTTCTATTGGTTAGTTTATCTAGCGGTTGATAAACTAACCCAAGACCTAGGGGAGAAACGCCTTGAACCTTTCAAGTTCATGTTTACAGCTTTCCACCTATCCACCTTGTATCTCCTTGGATTGGTTTCGCCTTGGCTCCTGACTTGAGCCACCTCCACTAGCTTGGGAGCTCCATCCATTACATATTCATTTATCTCACATGCAGGTGAGGGGTAAAAAGTGGTTTTTACATAAAAGAATCCTTGGGCGTGCATGCCCTATATATTAATGAAAAGAAGGCTCGCACTCCAAAAAATTTAATTTAAATAAACAAATTAAAAGAAACCATTCACATACAAAGGTCTTGGTCTATCTCATGATCATCCATACATGCAACTATATTTACGCATAAATAAAACTAGCATTCAATTTTTTAATCGTTATTTCTTAAGATAAATCATGCTCGAATCAATTAATTATCTTTAATTAATCAATCCTTTTATCTTAAATCCTTTTATGAATTTCCTTGAGATTCTCATCCATCATAATTTTAAACAAATAAATTCATTTAAAATTATCCTTGTACGTAACTTGTACCTTGGAGGCAACCCGGTGAATTCCCATTTATTACACAGATGTTAAATTAAACACATATATACAAAACACCTATCATGTGTTGTGCCTCAAATTTACACCTGCACTATGGTACACGTCTCAAGGGTTTTTATAATATAATAATAAATTTTAATAAATCTGCGTAATTTGGGTGAGTACACAACATGTAGTTCCGACTAAATGATGTGTACTTTTTCTTCACCGTCCATCCGAAGTACATGCCCGGGGACATGGCGTATTAATGTACTTCGGAAATTTTCAGAGTACACGGCGTGTTCAGTGGGACACATGCCTTGTAGTTTCCATGTTACATGGCTTCCAGACGGGCAGACCATGTACAGGGTACATGGTCCAACCCTAACCCGAAGGGACTACACGCTGTGTTTTGTTGGACCACACGACGTGTAATCTGGAAACTGTGTGCCACCTATTCCTGGTCAACACACGGTGTCATAAATGACTTAGATATGATCAATACATGGCCAGATTTGGCAGACCAGTCGGATGCATGAACCTAAAGTACAAAATGTTTACTTCCGAATACACACCGTGTATTCTGGTGTTGTACGGCCAGAAACGTTTGGCTCCTCCAGATGAAATCCTATATTTTATTTTAATCAAAAATTAAAAGAAAAGGTCATTTCTATATGGTGATCGAGAAACAATAGATGAGGAACAAATCTCGAGATTCATATTTAAAGAATGATTAAATTGATTTGAAACAACTAAATTATTTAATGCGCAAATCATCAAAAAAAAACTAAATAATTATAATAAATGATATGAACGATCCGATACCACTTGTAGGTTCCAGGTGCAGAAAAAGCGCATTGTAAGGAGTTCCCAACTTTAATTTTAACTTTAAACAACGTTCAATCCGAGATCCATCACGATTTAAAACGCCGAATCTTCAGAATAGAACAAATAATGAAAAACCTAAGAGGGAATCCCAAAACTACAGAGATATGATCATCATATGTTGGTTATAATTAATTTAATTAATTCACAAGAATTACCTTGGTGGAATTCTTTCTTTGTTGATGTCTCCAGTCACGATCCTGTATTCCGTCGTTGCGTCGTAGAATCTAAGTGTAGGATTCCTCTAGCCATGATCCACATGTGTGCCACGTATCTCTGGACATATCTAAAGAGATCTACGGGTGCTAGCACGGAAGAACCTTCACTTGCGATGTCTGTCTTCGATCGCCTTGATCTCTCGATCTTGAGAGCGTTCTTGGAGGAAGGAGTTCTTTCAGCCTTGAAATAATTCTTCAGAATTGTTGTGCACAACGATCCTCTCTTAAAAGTGTTGGAGTTGTGAGGATATTTATAATCAGGTTTGAGGTTATAGAGTTATGACAATAAATAAATGTGTTAAGCATTTTATTTATTTCATTAACTCTTATTGAAAACCCCCATGTCAAATTATTAGTTCCTTTACATGCACCCACACTGGTTATAATAAATACCATTTAATAAAACAATATTATATCCTCAAAATCCCAACTGAAAAAACTACACGACGTGTAATAATTAATACATGGCGTGTACTCGTTTTCCATAAAACTACACGGCGTGTATATTCAATATACACGACGTGTACTTTGATTTTCCACTTTCTCTTTATTTTTTACACCACATTTATTAGACCTTGAGTAATGAATATTTATTTCTTAAATAAATGTAACTGCATTACTCGCTAATAAATATATTATTTCACCCACAATATATTCTCTCGGATAACTAGTGTCGAAATAAATGTGATCATGCATCCTTAAATAATTATTAAACCACATTCGGGAATAATATTTATTTAACTTGTTAAATTAATATTTAACTATGATACATGGACACACTTAGTGTGTGACCCTCTAGTCACCTTTCTCAGTGGCATTAGGATGATCCTGCCTAAAGTCCAAGGTTAGCATCTAGAAACACGCCAAGACACCCATAGAAAAAGAAGTTAACACCGCAATGACGTGTCACCTCCTATGAACGTTTACTGTGTAATATAATCCCTTTGTCACGATATCTCGAATCAAGTGGGTTGCATGATAGTTCCATCAACCCATGTGCTCGATTATTCTTTCTTTGAATTTCCAAAATTGAACTCGCCCATACCTTACCATGGCCATGGATTTATTTAGGCTATATTAATTCCATCAAAGGGCCTGAGATATCTACTTCCGTTATGGAAAAAAGGGACAAATCCTTTCTCGCATTATCTATTAATGAAATATTACTCGTGACACACCCAACGTATCCTACCTCGCTGCGAATAGTGTTTCATCACAGTTTCTGTCAATACATCTAACTGCGCGAGTTTTATTACCCATTAATAATAATCTTAAAGTCTAAGGACCAATACACATGTCTGCAGATAGGAACATCCAATGACACTATGAAATGTGGATTCCCTAATGGCGGGTCTCGTTCTCATAATATCCTCCTGGATATTACCAAGGGCACACACCATGAGAAGGTGCCTCAAATTTTTATGAGTCATCACCCCTAATGACCTGTATTATTTGTGTCCCTCAAATAACATCATTCGACCATAGAACATATATTCAAGAAAAATGTTATGACACTTCTAGGTTCTCATCATAGTAGGGATACATTATGAAACTTTAATGAAACAACTATCCTTGGGACATTATCACATGAATTGTCACACAGAAGAACAATTAAGATGTGATAATATGTTTATTTAATGAATAAAGTACAAAGTATTTGGTTCTAGGCCACCAACTCCAACTAAGATATCTCTCTGAGATCCATTTCTTCAAAATTAAATACATTCAAATTATATATAAGAGGTAATAATATGATAATCTCCTTCACTATGTTATAATATTTTATTTCTTTACCAAGCCCCTAAATGGAACAAAAAATTTCAAAATATGATTAAAGAATCCATCTATATTTTCAATGGAACTAATATTAATATATTCAAACCTATTTTTTAAGACCTAAAACTTTGCATCCTTTAGTTTGGTATCACCTTCAAAGATATTAACAAGTTTATCTAAAATACCTTTTCCCATTGATATGTCCATTCACTTTATATATATATGATTACAAAGTGCTATTGATAAGGCATGATGAGCCTTAACATAATCATTCATCAACCTTTTTTATCTTCTATCATTGAAAATCTTGTAGGATCACTTATTTGTATCTCATGTACTGCAATAAAAAATATATCAATCCTAATATATTTTAGATGAAATCTTACCCTATTATTTTATATTTTATAATTTCATCCTTATAATAAGGGTACACCCTTTTTATTTGCAATATTCTCCATTATTGTAAATTTATCTCTAAAGATTCAAGAAATAACCAATGTATTTGGTACCACTTGTTGTACCTTGGTCCCACTATTCACCCTAGGGGGAGGGGGTGAATGAGGGTGATGAAACATATTTTATTATTTAAATAAAATTATATCTTATCACTATGATAGACAATATAACTTGAATAAAATTTCTATCAATACCAAATATAAGAATATAAATATACTGATCACACTGATTTTACTTGTTTACCTAAAAAGAATAATCTAAGGAACACATATCAATTATGTGTTGATATTTCAATTAACCAGCACTTCATTAATGTGTTAATAAAATTTAAAAAGGTCTTTATACTCCACCAAGGTCTATGACCTCTTACTATCTTACACTCACTACTTTCAATAGGCATATAAAATATAGAGTTTATAATAGAAACTTTCTTCTAACCCCAATCTTTAATAAACTTTAATATGATCATAATTCATTACTCAATAAAAAATAATCAATATTTTAAATAAATTATATCCTATAATATCTGATCCTTAATGCCTCTCCATTCTCTATTCAGTGTGTGATATCTTTTTCTTACATATAAACATCCTCTATATCAAAGAATATTTGAATTTCAAAATTTTAAATTCAAACATCACAAACTCAATTACTTATTCTACTCAAAATCCCACACTTTATTTATCTTACAACTAATATCCACCATTAAATTCAAATTATATATCTTTATATGTTTAAAACCCCCCTAAAACGCCAAGATAAAGCCACACCATCAAATCTATTATAATTCTGTAGAGGACATATCTTAAGACATATAATTACACTTTTGAGGTGTGATAAATTAGTTTTTAGTCAAAATTTTTTTAAATTAAAAAAATTACGTGACATGGAGCACATCCTCACCATGTATCTTTTTGTAAACTTGAAAAAATACCCCAACTATCACATTTCCCAAATCAGAACCTCCACCATGAAATCAAATTTTTAAGTGTGAAATACTTCCTTTCCATCATGAATGTGAGCTGTTCTACATATCCATGGTGTAGAGTCCTATAGACTCTTGAAAAATATCAAACCTTCAAGTATTTAGAAGTAATCCCTTCACATCATAAGGAATGCACTAGGAAATGGACACCACTATATCTCTAGTATTACTGAAATTCTTCTTTCCATATTTGCATCATAGCCTCCTCCTCTATGACATGGTGAAAATATTTCTTATAAACTTTTAAAAATTATTTTTTATAGTGTGGTCACTTAACTTATGGCATAAACTATAATTCCTAAACCCCACATTGAACATTAATTTGGGCGAGGTCCACATCATTACCATGGACATGAAATCCACTCACCTTAAAATCCCTTAGGGCCCTAAAAATCATAGTGGTTCATTGTTCTACTCCACATGATGATATTATCCATTATGATGCACTGAACTATGGTCTTCTTCTTTCCTAGTGACAACCGAAACTAGGTGATCTATTCTTTTTCCATTCTACTTGGAATTGCGGTTAAGCTTGGTTCCACCTCACGGTGGTACCTTACTCATATGGTGCTACAAGTTTGGACCATTTATTTAAACTCCAAATACAACTATGGCATGTGAAATGGGATTGTGTCATGTAAAACCCAAAATTTACATAGAATTCAATTGATCATTATTCAACAACCATTGACCCTTATTATGTGGTCTATTTCTTATGTCATGGTTTTAAAATTATCCTTCTTCTAGAATTATTGATTCATCCTTCCATTTATAGACCCTTAAAAGTAATTTATAGGAATTCTATACAACCATTAAGAGAAAATAAAGATATACCAAAAAAATAATATCAAAAAATACCTTTGGTTCTGACATAAGTGGTATTAAAAAACATAAAATAAAAAAAATCCAAAGATAAAACACATAACTAATAAAGTAAATATAATAAAAAATAAAATTAAAAGTTTCTAAAAGTATCATATAACAATCAGAATACTCCATAAAGGATATTATTACCAAATTCTTCTACTCATGGTAAATATTAACTTTTAAACTAAAATGATAGGTAGATCAATAGGAGAGATCCAAGGTATCCATAATATCCAAACACCAAAACTTCTTTAACTGATCTAGTAAGAAACGGAAAGTTACACACTAGTAACATCTTTTGGAAAAGAATTATCAATATATTGGTCTATCCCTGATCACCTATTCGATCTCACAGATGGGAAACAAGTCAAAGTACCCTGAAATTTATTTAACATACTCTTTAGAAGTAATAGCCACCTAGACTTGAAGAATCTTCAATAAAAATATATGAAAGTAGTAGATTCATCACCAAAATATAATTTATCATGAATATTAGTTGATTAAAAATTAAAAAATAAAACTAATATCTTTACAATGAAACCTCACCAAATGGAATATCTTATTAAACACATGAAAAAAATACAAATTTGGCACTCAATAGTAGAATTATGGTACACTAGAACTCAATGTATTGAATTAGTTTATCTTCTATTACTTGAATCCACTTTCCAATTTATAGAAAATTTCATAGAAAATTTCAATAATTATATTATATAAAATTGAGGTTCAGTTTCAAAAAAATTAGAAGGTATACTATCCTTCGATGAGTTTATAGCTATCTTATGATAAATCATTAAGAACACCATCATAGAACATTAGTATGTTATGGTACTTATATGGGTAGACTCGATTAATTAGAAAATAAAAAAACATAAGTTTGTACAAATGAAAATTGAACCAAATCTTCATGTTATCTAAAAAAAGCTAAGTGTATTGTGAATTTCGGAATAAGGGATAATAAGAGTAATTTAACTTCATATTTTCTTCTTATATGTAATATATTTTTTGATACAAAATCTTCTTATAGATATTCCATGAGATACATTTGGTTTTTTACTGAGAGAAATTTGGCTGAAATTTTATAATATCTTCAAGAGAATTCATAATATTTTTCTCAATTATTAATTCACTTATGTAAAGTTTTATCTTTTTAAAAAATTATGTTGTTTTAAGAATGAAATTTCACATGAGGAAAAATATTTTAAAATAATCAGATGTAATTATAACCATGGAGACCATTTTGGTGCTATGTGGACCCTCTACATGAAGAGGGAAATTAGAAAATATCTTCAAATGATGGAAGAGTTAAGCTCACAAATCCAATTTTCAATAAATGTAGGGGGGAAAGAATTCAAATACATGGATTTTTAAGAAGATAAAAGATCTTAGAGGGGATATTTAACATCAAAAGGGAGATAATCTCATGATGTTTGACTAGAAGGGATGGATAAATGAAGAAATTGATAAAAGATATAATATGAGAAGGAGAGGGGGATTTGAGTATCAATTTTTTCTATTATCCTATTATTGAAAACGTGGAGTTTTATATAAGTTATGAAATGTTTATGGATCAAGGGTTATATTTAAAATTGAAATGTTATAATATTCCTCAAAATGATTCACTTTTCCTATTATTAACTGATAAAATAAAGAATCCAAAATTGCTTTATCCTTAACCCTAGGTTGAGAAAAATATAATGTTTTAATAAATTAGTAATCAATACAAATAAATCCTCCTTCCTATGTGTGTGTAAGGATATCAAATGAAACCTAAATAATAAACTACCCCTAAACTACTCAAGAAAATACCAATCAGGTTATGTTACTCCTAAGAAACTTAGAGATACTTCACTACCTTCAACACACATAAAAAAATCAACAAATACTTACCACTCACCCTTTTCTATTCCATAATATATAAGAAAAACTAAGTGGAGGGAGAATTAATATTATAAACCCAAGAATCTAAAAAATCAAAAGAATAATAAAATAGACACAATTTTAATTAAAATAATACCCAACCACTAAACACTATCTTTTTTTGGATGGATTCACTATATTTTGAAATTATTTTGATATTTGTTTGTGAAATATGGACAAATTCTTGAATTTTTTTAAAAAAAGAATATTTTCATGAATTTTTAGAAGTTTCATTTCATTTTTAAAGTGGTAATTTTTCTTGGATATCTAATTTCAAAAAATGGAATTAGAGTTGATAAATCTAAAATTGAAGTTATCAGTGTCTTTACTTTATCAAAATTATGTAAAAAATGTTAGATCCTTTTTAGTATATGTAGGTTTTTATATAAGTTTCATCTAGTATTTTAATAATATTTCTTTTCAACTATACAAGTTACTCTTAAAAGATATTTAGTTTATTTTTGAAGACCATTATAGGAAAGCTTTTGATGAACTAAAATGTAAACTGAAAAATACCACTATTCATGGATCCACCTAATTTGGATAACCCATTTGAACTATTTTGTGATGTTTCATTCCATAATGTTGGATTAATTTTGTCCCAAAAAATTTAAAGAAGACACCATGTCATTGCCGATGGTCTATGAAAACTAGATATAGGTCAAAATCAATATAAACAACAGAAAACGAGTTTTACTTTTTTTTAATTATATAAAATTAGATAATATCTCATTAGTACTAAAGTGAATATTTTCCCTCATTATATATCCCATAGGTACCTAATGAAGAAGGAATAATAAAATCTAAGGCTAGTGGGATGGATTTTATTCATATAGGATTTTTATATGGAAATAGAAGAGAAGAGATGATCTAAAAAACAATCATCTGATCACATGAGTAGGATGAAACACACAACCTAGGTAGAGATACAAGATAAATATCCATTAAATGAATTAATTCTAGGTGAAAAACTATATTTGATTGAAGGAGATGAACCATGGTATACTAATATGTTAAATTTTATGGTACCTTCTTAAGTTCTATCTCAATTGAACTAATAATAAACTTTTTGACTCAAATATGAATCAAAGTATGACAACCCTTCTTTTATTACAAACTTAAACATGATTTATTACATTAAAATTTAATTTATACAAAAAAGAAGATCAAGAGGTTTAGTGTATTTGGGGCTTAGGATCATTACATAAAAACTTAAAATATTAAATACAGCATCTTTATTGAAAACTTCCTTTACATGACCACTACATTCCCTCATACTTAGCATTGCATGAGATAACCTAAGGACATGCATAAAAAAAGGGTGAGCTATAAAGTTCAGTAAGGGAGTACACATGGAATAACATGAGGAGTACAATACATGTTAGGAAATATGCATATCAATAGAGCATAAGAGAAACATGAACATGAAGGCATGATAAAGCATGATAATCATAACATGGAAATGTGACAACAACACTTAACATGGAATTAGCATGAGCCAAGGCTCATTGCAGATGGAGAATGAGTAAATCCTCATTGCACATAAAGAATGAGTAAACCCTCATTGCACTTGAATTAGCATGAGTCAACACTCATCACACATGACGTATCATGATACTATACTTTACCCAATGCATTGGAGCGCTATAAGGGAACACCCTTTTGAAACATTCCATTTCATGCATAAGTGTGCCACATGGATCATAAAACATGGATTCATAAAACATAATAATTTTTTCCATGATAAAGGAATGTGGAATTAATACATGAAACTTTATAATCAATAAGTAAATGTGCATAAAGGTGAATACCCTTGATGGAGAAATGGGCATGGTATTCACTACACAATGGCATTGTCTTAGAAAATCAGTGCGATTTCGGTAGCGTAACGGTGTGACATAAGAATTCAAAAAAATGGTTGATGAGAGAGAAATGGGTTCCTCATCATATTTAAATGTAATGGACAGTAAGGAGGTAATATAGATTCATTTACCAACAATTTTAATGTAATTTAGATTCATGATACAAAAGTATTGCTTGAATGTAAAAGAGGAGGGAGAAGTTCCTCTCGGAATTTCGGCATAGTAACGGGTGCACATGGGAGGCATTTAATGAGAGAGAAAGGGGTATCCCGTCATTCAAACATAAAGAGGGAAATATGAGGGAGGTGAAAAACCATACCCCAACATTCATAATTGAAGTTAATAAGGAAAAACAACTTAAAAGAAAATTGGACAAAAATGAAAAAGGAAGAAAAAAAACCGTTACTTGGAAGTGTGCTTCCAAAGGATAGAGAGAGGCTTGTGAGAAGATTATTGGGAGATTGGGGAATCTTGGGAGGATTATAGAGAGTGTAGGGTAGAGGTTGGATGAACTCCAAAGGCTTTGAGTGAGGAGGAAGTGGGAGCTTGGGTGGTTTTATATAGGAAAGTTGAGGGAATTCTTTATTATTTAGGTTTGGGTCCCCTTACATTAAATTAATCCAAACCACAAACCATCCCATGGTTTTTGCCCATGGGTTTTGGTAAAGGGAAGAGGAAAACAATATTTTATTTGGCCAAAGTCCGAACTTCTTAAAATAATAGGGTTGCTTATGTGGAGGTGAGTCATACTCCCATGGAAATTAATTTAAAAAGACAAGGTGTTTAATAAGTCTTGAGGGGTCCATTAATGCTTTGAAAAGTAAACAAAACAAACCCAAAATCACATTATTTTAATGTTAAAACATATATTGGCTGAACATAAATATTATAGTATTTTATTACATCACTATTGGGTCATTATGATGTCATAAAACACATTATATATTTAAACGATATTTAATTTTTACTCAAAAATTTGACTGTCTCAGAAAATTATGAAAAATTCACCGTTGGATAATTTCGACATTATTATTCAAAAAATAACATTTATTTTATCTAAATATATTTCTAAATATGTTAATTTTCACTTTTAAAATAAAAACCGACATTTATCGAAAATTCACAGGTTTTTACAAAAATGGATTTCAAACCTTAATAAAAATTATAATTGCATTCATACAGTTATGTAATAATTTATATATAATTAATCTAATAATAATAATAATAATATTTTATTAAAATAATATTTAATTAAAAAATCCCTTAATTTAATAAAATAGATTTCTTAATTAAATAATAACTAAAAAAACCATTTGCACTTTAAAAACTGTTTACAATGTATCAATAATGACAAGAAATTATATTCATTATTATATACAAAAATAATGTACATGAACATTGTACTATCAATTAGTTGCATAACCCCTTAAAACAACTACATAAGAACTATGGGTAAGGTGTGCGATGGTGACAGACTCTTGGGGTGGCTTGGATAACGTCACTCGAGTGGTAATTTCTATCAACTTACACTTCTCCCGTAGACGGTCCTGTTCGAGCTTGACATGATGATGCTCAGCTTGGGCTTGGTCAAGAGAGAAGACCAAGGATGCCACCTCTTTTCCGAGCTCCAAAAAATGGTCTTCGTGTGGGTCAATTCTATTGGATGAGGCCATCACTTCCTTTGTCTGAGTAAATTTGGGTTTGTTAAAGCCCTATATTTATACTAATCAGGTGATCACTGTTCAACGGATATATTAGAAAAGGTCAAAATTCTTAACATAAAACCAATGAAGTTGACATTT
Organism: Viscum album; assembly: GCA_963277665.1. NCBI lineage: Eukaryota > Viridiplantae > Streptophyta > Magnoliopsida > Santalales > Viscaceae > Viscum > Viscum album. The sequence continues at coordinate 1,157,301,301 of OY728147.1, forward strand.
TATATAAACATAAAGATACATTTAATTAGATCAAGATGGATTTCCATTAATGAAACTTTGGGTCGTTACAATATTCCCCCCTTAAGAAATTTCGCCCTCACAATTTTACCTTTTCCTACACTAAAACAGATGTGGGTAACTCAGCTTCATCATTTCCTCTGATTTCCAAGTCTCTTCTTCAGACTTCTTATTTCTCCACAACTCCTTGATGAGGGGCATTTTCTTATTTCGTAGAACTTTTTCTCTACAATCTAAGATCTTCACTGGTTTCTCCTCATAAGAAAGATCATCTTCCAATTGTACCACCTTAGAAGAGAGTACATGTGAAGGGTCCGGTATGTACTTCCTTAAGAGGGATACATGATAGACATCATGTACTTTGTACATAGTAGGTGGAAGTGCTAGTTGATAGGCCACAACCCCAACACGCTCAAGAATATTGAAGGGGCCGATGTACCTTGGAATTAACTTCCATTTCTTTGCAAACCTCATGACCTTCTTCCACGAGAGATATGCGTAGAAAAACCATGTCTCTGACTTTGAACTCAAGGTCTCGTCGACGATTATCTACATAACTCTTCTGTCGACTCTGGGCTTCCTTGATATGCTACTGAATGGTTTTCACCTTCTCCACCATTTCCTCGACCATTTCTGGTCCAATCAGCTTACGTTCATCAACCTCATCCCAACATGCCGGTGTTCTGCACCTTTTCCCATACAAGGCTTCATATGGTGCCATTTGGATGCTCGAGTGGAAACTGTTATTATAAGAGAACTCAACTAGAGGAAGATGTTGATCCTATCCTCCTTTAACGTCCATTGAGAACGCTCTCAACATATCCTCAAGTGATTGGACAGTCCGCTCAGATTGGCCATCAGTTTGAGGATGATAGGCCGTACTGAAGTTCAGTTCAGTATTCAGAGCATGTTAAAGACTCTTCCAAAACTTAGAGGTGAATCTTGGATCTCAGTCAAACACAATAGATAGTGGTACTTTATGCAACCTTACCACTTACCTTATATATATCCATTCCAGTTGATCTGATGAGAAATCCTCCCAAATAGTAATGAAGTGTGCAGTCTTTGTAAGATGATCCACAACAACCCATATTGCATTGTTGCCTTTGGATGTCCTCGGAAGTCCAGTGACAATGTCCATGGTGATGTTCTCCGATTTCCATTCTGGTATGGGCAATGGTTGCATCATCCCCTTAGACTTCTGCCTCTCTGCCTTCACTTGCTAGCACACCAGGCACTTTGATGTATATTTAACGATATCCTTTTTTATATTATCCCACCAAAAGTTTTCTCAGAGATCTCGATACATCCTTGTGCTCCCTGGGTGAATAGAGAAATTTGAACAATTTGCATCATCCAAATGTTCCTTCTTCAGCTCCGGACTTGATGGAACACATAGTATTTTCCCAAACCGCACAATTCCTTCTTCATTAACATTAAAATCTTAGGATTTCCCTTTTTCGATAGCTTCCACTTTTTCTTTAATTCCCACATCATCCTTTTTAGCATCCTTTAACCTTTCCAAAAGAGACGGTTGAGCAATCATTTGTGAAAGGATTGATGATGTTTCCTTCTCTATGATTCCCATGTCCATCTTCATCAAGTCTAAAAAGATTGGATCCTTCTCAATTCTCATCATTGATAGAATTGCAGGATCCTTTCTACTTAGGAAATCTGTCACCTTGTTCGCTTTCCCAGGGTGGTAATGGATTGAACAGTAATAATCCTTGATGAGCTCTATCCATCTTCTCTGGCACATATTAAGCTCTTTCTGTGTGAATATATATTTAAGACTCTTGTGGTTAGTATATATCTCATTTTTCTCTCCATAGAGATAATGACGCCAGATTTTCAAGGCAAAGATCACTGCCGCCAACTCCAGATCATGCAATGGATAGTTTCGCTCATGGATTTTCAACTACCTTGAGGCATAGGATATAACTTTATCATTCTGCATCAGCACACAGCCTAAGACCTTCTTTGAAGCATCACCGAAAACAACAAAAAGTTCCCCACTTGTGGGTAAAGTGAGAACGAGCGCATTGATAAGATTCATTTTCAACTCCTTGAAGCTTTCTTTGTATTCATCACTCCAAGAAAACTATACTATCACGACCCGTCCTCGGGGCCCGTGCCGTGACTACCCCAAGCCCGCCTTCCATTGGCCAGGGGCTGGCGACTATCATAAAGACATAATTACCGATAAAAAAAGGAAAGGTATTGCCTTTGTAAAGTAAACAAACACCACAGATCAAGCAAGTAGTAGAAGTAAACACTAAGTAAAAACTGGGTACAACAGTAAGTGCAAAAAAGTAAGTGGGCCAGAATACAAACCCAAACTGAAAGTAAAGTACAAATGGAAATGGAAAACAGCAACTGAAAGTAAAGACGCATCCTCAAGACGTCCACTGGAAGTCCTACATGAAGGGTGGGTACATATATCCTCCACAGCTCCTCGAGTCCAGCCATCCGCTCCGTGTACGTCCCGCCCAGTGATCCACCTCTGGGTACCGTCCTGCTCCTCGTACCTCAACCACAATTAGCGTTGTCCGTCGTCTGAAACCAATACAACGTAGTGCATACATAGCTCGTGAAGTGGCGAGTATAAGCTACTAAGTAGGGACCCCGAGACCCCCGAAGGTCTCCCAGAATCCACAAAGGATAATCCACAAAGGAAGATACAATCACGAAGTAACATCCGTCACCACTTAGTTATATGAACATACATATACCTAAGTCATCAATTCTCGTTCGGATCCAACATCCGAGCCCAAGTACAATGAAGTCCACACAGGAAACACAACCCAATCCACACAGGAAAGCATAACGAAATCCACACAGGATAACAAGTCAATCTTATCGAAGATAAGAATTGAAAGTCAAGATTCATCTCACACAGGTATACTTCTTCGTAAGACGATAGAGATGATCAGATATTGCCACTGATTCATCTAATCCATCGGACCCACAGAGGATCGATAGGTACTAACCCCCGCAATGACCCACAAAGGATCGATAGGTAACTAACCCCCGCAATGTCCCACAAAGGATCGATAGGTAACTAACCCCTGCAATGACCCACACAGGATCGGACCCACACAGGATCTGTAGGTGTTGGCCCACACAGGACCGCTGAGCACTGACCCACACAGGATCAGACCCACACAGGATCGGTAGCACTGATCCATGTAGGACCGTTGAGTGCTGTAATCGTCGCCGTCGAATACACGGAGGATTCCTGCACAATCGTCATCGTCGTCGTAGTCGCAACCAGCTCTAGGGTTCTCGTACATAGAAAGCTCATTCGGGAGGTTCTTCTACATGATCCGAAGGGATGATACATCAACTAACACATAGTCCGGAGTTGATGTATCCAAAATTTCCGTATCGTCAACAGGAACTCAACTTCACAGACGACGCGTCAATCGGACGCCCGGTCTGAGAGTTATTGGCCTTTTCGTCCCAGTAGTCCAATTGGTTTTTAAGTCAAAACCAACCCAAACCTACTCCAACTATGTCCAAACCTCAATCAGAGTAAGCCAAAAGGTCCGTCTCACTTAGAGTAATCCAACAAAGTCGACGACACGTCAATCGAACGTCTGAAACTCAAGTTATAAGCATTTCCGCTCCGAGGGCCCGGTTGGTTTCCTGTACGAATCAACCCGGATGAACTCAAAGTTATCCGAAACCTTGAGTGTAATATACCGAAATGACCTTCTCTATCCAAGGATTGCATCTCAGTTGACGGTGCGTCGATCGGAGGTCTGCAACTCATGTTATGAGCAACAGACCGAAAGAGGTTCGGTATTAGGGGGTTCGGGCCCGGTCCGACCCGGACCGATACCCCCAGGGTCGGCCCAAACTGGGTCCGGGTCCGGGCCATTTGGGCGTGGCCCGAACTAGATGGTGTGGGCCGGCCCGGCCCGACCTGGGCGCGGCGTGGTCCAGCCTGGGCGCAGCCCGACCCGGCTCAGCGGCACGACGCGCTGGCCAGGAGGCTCGGCCGAATGGCCGAGCCGTTCGGAATGTGGGGGGGGGGGGGGGGGGGGGGCTGCCCCCCGCTTGTAGAAACCACATCCCCATAATGGGGCCGCTCACGTCCGGCCAGCCAGGGGTTTTGAACCCCCAGCTCCTCCCTGTCCGGCCGGCCGGCTTCTGCCGCCACAGGACCGGCAAGGCCGGTCCCTCCTGCTCCGATGTCGGCGACCCGATTCCGGCCGCCGGTTCCCCTGCTCCTCTGTGGCTTAAGCCGCAGCCTTGGTCCGTCTGGCACGGCGCGACGGCGCCACGCCCCTCCGCCGCGGCCCCGCTCCGGCCGTGGTGTCTTCGGGTTTTTTCTGACGCGGCGTGACGGCGCCGCGACTTGGTTCAATTTTAAAATGCGTGGCGCGACGATGCCGCGCATCCTTGCCGCTCGTTCCCGCGCGGTGCGACAGCACCAAGTCACTTTCCTTCGAAACACAACAACAAAAACTAAAAAAATAAGGGAGGAGGGTCGGCCGTGTTTGTGCGGTCCGACCCCCTCCTGTTAAAGGATATCAAGCGGTCCAAATGAACGAGGATAGATGACGGAAGATTTCACAAATAAAAACACATAAACCCCTACCTCAACATTGTCGTCGAATGATAGTTCGTCGCGGAATTAACCATCACGGAAGAAGAGGATCTTCGCGGAAGAAAGCGACACAGAAGGAACATCGTTGGTGTTAGGTGATCTCCAAGGAAGGCGTCTCTCGCCGTCGTCCGCCGTCGGAGGTCGGCGTTCTTCCTCGGCGGCAGTGCGTTCTTCGCATTCTTCGTCGAAGAACGAAGAATCCTCAAGACCTCTCTTTTTCTCCCCAAAGGCTCCCACAACCAGAATTCCAGAAAAATAAAATAAGTTCAACACTTATTTTATTAACATAACCTAAGCATTTGAATTTCAAACATTCACATTTAACTCACTTAATTAATTAACATAAGTTGTCAAAAATTAATGGTGAGTTGAGGGGGGTTATAGAATATGAAGGGGTGGGGTTCGTGTGGGCCCCACCATCCTCATAACTTCTCATGGGAAGTTGGGTGGTTACCCAACTTCCACCCAAAGGTTAAACACTTAGAAAGAGAAATAAAATTTTCCGTTTAAATTTTATTTTAACTTCCACAAAATTTAACAACTTCACCTGTGAAAACGAAACTCCAGAAAGGGTGTTCTTAAGCAATTATCGGCGCTACAATTCTATCGGTGCCCTCAGAATTCGATTCTGAGCACCGGTTCAAAAGTTAGTAATTCCCGCTCGTTCGTTCACTGAACGTACCCGAGTTAAACTTCAGATAGAAATTCCGGGCACACCGGGCCTCGGAATCAAGTGCCGTCAGAAACCGCGTTCTTATAAAATCTCAAAGAAAATTAAGAAAAAATTTCCCTTGGATTTTATGGGTCTTTACATTACTCCCACCTCAGGGATTTACGTCCCCGTAAAGATACATCAAAACTAGGGAAACAAATGTGGGTACTGAGAACGCATCTGAGCCTCCGGCTCGCAAGTGCTCCCCTGGAGGTTCCCATGCTGCCATCTGATGCGCACTAGAGGAATCGACCGACCACGTAGGACCTTCTCCTTTCGATCCTCGATCTCCACTGGGACCTCCACAAAAGTCTCCCCATCATCTATGTCTAGCTCCCCATGGACAATGATATGCATCGGGTCGTGGACGTATCTCCTCAGCTGAGATATGTGGAAGATGTTGTGAACTCGGTGCAACTGAGGTGGTAGAGCCAGGCGATAAGCCACCACTCCAATCCTGTTGAGGACCTGGAATGGTCCGATGAAGCATGGAGACAACTTTCTGCCTCAGCCAAATCTCTGTATACCACGTCGAGGTGAGACCCGCAAGAAGACGTGGTCGCCATCCTCGAACTCTAGTGGCCTCCGCCTCCTGTCAGCATAAGAATTCTGATGGCTCTGAGCTATCCTCATCCGCTCTTGGATGACCTGGACCTTCTCTGTCGTGGCCAGGAACATCTCTAGTCCCACAAGTGCTGACTCCCCACGGTCTGTCCAGCATAGAGGTGACCTGCAAGGTCGGCCGTACAACGCCTCGTATGGTGCCATCCCGATGGTGGAGTGGTAGCTGTTGTTGTACGCGAACTCCACCAAGGGAAGGTGGTCCTCCCAGCTGCGACCAAAGTCGAGGAAACATGTGCGGAGAATGTCCTCGAGAGTCTGAATGGTCCTCTCTGTCTGACCATTTGTCTGAGGGTGAAAGGCAGTACTTAGACGTAGTTGCATCCCGAATGACTCCTACAACCCCTTCCAAAGTCGGGAAGTAAAGTGATCATCTCGATCAGATACGATAGATGATGGCACACCATGAAGCCGTAAAATCTCCTGAACGTAGAGACGTCCCAAGCTCTCCACTGAGCCCTGCTCTCTGATCTGTAAGAAGTGTTCCGACTTGGTGAGTCGGTCGACAATCACCCAAATGTAGTCGTGACCTCTGGAAGTGCGTGGAAGTCCAGTCACTAAGTCCATAGATATCCCATCCCACTTCCACTCCGGGACCTCTAAGGGATATACCAAGCCTGCTGGTACCTGGTGCTCTGCCTTCACTTGCTGGCAGGTGAGGCATTGAGAAACGAACTCTGCCACAACCTTCTTCATGCCTGGCCACCAGTGCTGTCGTCTGATATCCTGGTACATCTTCGCCACTCCAGGATGTACCGCCAAAGGAGAAGTGTGAAACTCTCTCAGCACCCCCCCCCCATAAAGCAACTGGTACCAAGGTACGTCCTCTGAAAAGGACGTCATGCTCTCCTCCCACAGAGAATCTATCAGGTGCCTGTCCTGAGGATATCTGTGCACGCCGCGTCTCACAGTCGGCGTCCCCACACTGTGCCTCTCTGACCCGCTGCAGTAGTGGAGGGGTGACTATGAGTGACTGAAGAAAGGCTGCTCCATCTCTATCCACGAAGGATATCTGCAAAGCGGCTAGCTGATCTGTCGCCTCCCTAAGTAGCTGAATGCCCATCCTCCTGATGGGAGCACCAGCTACTACATTTTCCTTCCCAGGATTATAGACTATCTGAAAGTCATAGTCCTCGAAGAACTCAAGCCATCACCGCTGTCTCAGGTTCAGGTCCTTCTGTGAGAAGATGTACCTAAGACTCTGGTGGTCAGAATAGACTGTAAAGCGCTTGCCCATCAGATAGTGTCACCACATCTTCAGAGCGAAGACCACTTTTGCTAACTCTAGGTCATGGGTAGCGTAGTTCTGCTCATGCTGCCTCAAATGACATTATCCATAGGAGATCACAACCCGTTCCTGCATCAGGACACATCCGAGTCCGGTCCCTGATGCATCGCAGTAAACTACGTACCCAACTCCCTCCTCCGGAAGCCTCAAGATATGCGCGCTGGTCAATCTCTGTCTCAGCTCCTGGAAGCTCTGATGAAATCTTTCTGACCACACAAAGGGTTTCCCCTTCTTTTTCAAAGCTGAGAGTGGTGTCGCAACTCTGGAGAAGTCTAGAACAAATCTCCGATAGTATCCAGCTAGACCCAAGAAACTCCGCACCTCCGTCATGCTCCTGGGTGGCTCCCAAGCTAGCACTGCCTCGATCTTTACAGGATCCACCACAACTCCCACCTCATAGATGACGTGTCCCAAGAAGTGGACCTCACGTATCTAGAACTAACACTTTGGGAGATTTCCATAAAGTTGGTGCTCTCGGAGTGTGTCTAGTACAACCCGCAAGTGGTATGCGTGCTCCTCCTCAGTCGTCGAGTATATCAAAATGTCGTCGATGAAGACCATGACAAATCGATCGAGGTATGGCTGAAAGATCCTATTCATGATGTCCATGAACACTGCTGGAGCATTGGTTACGCCGAATGGCATAACCAAGAACTCATAGTGGCCACAATGACACCTGAAGGCCGTCTTCTTCACGTCCTCGTCCCGAACTCTGAGCTGATGATAGCCTGACCTGAGGTCTATCTTCGAGAACCACCGTGCTCTCTTGAGCTGATCGAAGAGGTCATAAATCCTCGGTAGAGGATACTTGTTCCTCACTGTCACTTGGTTCAGGCGACGATAGTCGACACAAAGTCGCAAGCTCCTGTCCGCCTTCTTGGCGAACAATATCGGGGAAGCCCAGGGTGAAACACTGGGTCAGATGAATCCCTTTCCCTGCAAGTCCTCCAACTGTAATTGTAGCTCTCAAAGCTCAGCGGGGGCCATCCGATATTCTGGAGTGGATATTGGGGTTGTCCCGGGGTACAAGTCAATATAAAAGTCTACCTCTCTGTGAGGAGGTAGTCCTGGAACGTCATCGGGGAAAACTTACGCATACTGATCCACCACTGCAGGAAAACCAGGACTCCGTACGTCAACTGCTCCTAGGATGAGGCTAGCCAACTGATGAGTGATGTGATTTCCTCTTCTCTGCGGAAGTCCATCCTGTGCTGCGAAGGCTCCCTTCTCACCGGTGAAGGTGAACCTGCTCCCATCGGTGCGTACAAATCGCACCTTGCGCCTAATACAGTCGATCTGAGCATGGACTGTAGATAACCAATCCATTACCAAGATGACGTCGTAAGGCCACGACGCTGCTACAAGAAGATCCCAGCCGAAGCTATCGCCTCCTAGAGTAAGCTCACACTGCCAGAACTAGTGCGTAATCATCGAGTCTACTCCCATAGGAGTCTCTAGCCATAAGGATCGTGCCAACGGCTCCATAGGAATCTCTGAGCTCCGAACAAGGGCAACAGCTATGAAAGAATGACTCACTCCTGTGTCTATAAGAACTGCAGCAAGGGTGGAATAGACACAGAAAGTACCTCGAATCATCTCGGGCGCGCCGTGGTCGTAGGCCTCCGCCGCCTGAAGCTGTGCCTGTCTCTTCCCTCCAGCTCCCTATGGTCGGGGTGGACCTCCTGGTGGTGGTGGTGGTAGATCCTCAAAGCGTCACCCACCACCTGCTGCTCATCCAGCTCCTCTACCTCGTCCGCCTGTTCCCTGCGGACCGACATGGTTGACCCTCTGCCTCTGCCTGGGTGGTCCCTCAACCATCTGCTGCTCCTCTGCATGGAGGGTCGGGCAGTCACGCGCCATGTGACCCTGCTCGCCGCATGCGTGGCACTGTCTACCTCTCGAAAGACTGGCTCTGTGCTGTGTGCCCTGCACTACTGATCCAGTGTCCTAAGGTCGCCTTCTTGAGGGTCTGGTCTTCCTAGACCCATGAATCATCCGTCGACTGCTTGCTGCAGAAGACTCTGCTACGTGCCACCCTACGGTAGGTCTCGCTGCTGATGCAGGCTCAGCGAGGAAGCTCTCGATCAGAAGGGCTCGCTCTAGTACTCCTGTCTGCGTTGGAATTATAAGGGAGATCAGCGATGCCATGATATCCTTCCTCAATCCCTACTCAAAGGTCTGGGCCTGGAAGAATGGGTCTCGTACCATGTCTGTCGAGTAGGGCGAGAGATTGGTAAATCTCGCCGAGTACTGGGCGACCGTCAAGCTGCCCTTCCGCAGCTGAAGAAGCTCCTGAATGTGCACCACACAGAGGGTGGCTGGGATGAACTCCGAGTGAAAGAGGATCTCAAAGTCCGTCCAGAGGAGATATGCCTCATCGTGCACCTAGAGCATCAAGCTCCACCATCTGCCTGCTGCCACGTGCAGTAGGCTCGCTGTGAGGATCACCATGAGGTCTGATGGTGTCCTCACTAACCTGAAAACTCGTACAACTACCTCCAGCCAATCCTCGACTGCCTGGGGGTCCGTCTCCCCGCAGAACCTGGGCGGTCGCTGGCACTGAAACTCATGCAGTACACTAAGGTGACGTGCATCGTCTGCGGCTGGGGATGGTAGCATCGGTGGCTCGGTGGGTAGAGGTACCGCCGGTGCCTCTGCTGTCAAAGGGCCCTATACCGAGGCCTCATCGCTTGGTGGGCTGTCATTACACACAACTCTTGGAACCCTAGCTGGCTGCCGTCGTGGGGCCATAATGAAAAGAGACAGGTGCGCCACGGTCAGAACAGTATACCTGGTGAGCTGACACAAAGTAATCACAAAGAAAACTTGAAACACACATGCAATCAATGTTTTCGTGCATTAAGTCAGAAATCAGAAGTTAGGGTCCTGGTGTACGGATACGTCGGCCGCCGCACCAAAACTGGACTCCCTGGACTGATAACCACACCCAATACGCTTAACAATATTGCTTCACATAGAAAAAGATCAGAGTCCAAAGTTCTGTGGTAGAACCGAACTGCTCTGATACCAAATTGTCATGACCTGTCCTCGGGGCCTGTGCCGTGACTACCCCAAGCCCGCCTTCCATAGGCCATGGGATGGCGACTAGCACCAAGGCATAATTCCAGATAAAAAAAGGAAAGGAATTTCCTTTGTAAAGTAAACAAAAACCACAGAGAAAGCAAGCAGTAGAAGAAAAAACTAAGTAAAAACTGGGTACAACAGTAAGTGCGGAAAAGTAAGTGGTCGAGAATACAAACCCAAACTGAAAGTAAAGTACAAATGGTAAGGGAAAACAACAACTGAAAGTAAAACCGCAGCCTCGATCCGTCCACTGGAAGTCCCACTTGAAGGGTGGGTACAGATATCCTCCACAGCTCCTCGGGTGCAGCCGGCTGCTCCGTGTATGTCCCTCCCAGTGATCCACCTCCGGGTACCGTCCTGCTCCTCACACCTCAACCACGATCAGCGCTGTCCATCATCTGCAACCAACACAACGTAGTGCGGGCATAACCCGTGTAGGGGTGAGTATAATCTACTCAGTAGGGACCCCGAGACCCCCGAAGGTCTCCCAGAATCCACAAAGGATAATCCACAAAGGAAGATACAATCACGAAGTAACATCCGTCACCACTTAGGTATATGCCCATACATATACCTAAGTCATCAATTCTCGTTCGGCTCCAACATCCGAGACCAAGTACAAACCAGTCCACACAGGAAACACAACCCAATCCATACAGGAATGCATAACGAAATCCACACAGGATAACAAGTCAATCTTATCGAAGATAAGAATTGAAAGTCAAGATTCAGCTCACACAGGTATAATTCTTCGTAAGACAAAAGAGATGATCAGATATTGCCACTAATTCATCTAAGATATCGGACCCACACCTGATCGATAGGTACTGACCCCCGTAATGACCCACAAAGTATTGATAGGTAACTCACCCCCGCAATGACCCACAAAGGATCGATAGGTAACTAACCCCCGCAATGACCCACACAGGATCAGAACCACACAGGATCTGTAGGCGCTGACCCACACAGGACCGCTGAGCACTGACCCACACAAGATCAGACCCACACAGGATTGGTATCACTAATCCACATAGGATTTCTGAGTGCTGTAGTCATCGCCGTCAAATCCACGGAGGATTCCTGCACAGTCTTCATTGTCGTCTTAGTCGCAGCCAGCTCTAGGGTTCCCGAACACAGCAAGCTCGTTCGGGAGGGTCCGCTCCATGAGCCGAAGGGCTGATACATCAAGTGACACATATTCTGGATTTGATGTATCCAAAAGTTCCATATCATCAACAGTAACTCAACGTCACAGACGGCGCGTCAATCGGACGCCCAGTCTGAGAGTTGTTGGCCTTTTCGTCCTAGGGGCCCTGTTGGTTTTTAAGTCAAAACCAACCCAACCATACTCCAAATGCGTCCAAACCTCGAGCAGAGTAAGCCAAAAGGTCCTTCTCACTTAGAGGAATCCAAAAAAATTGACGACACATCAATCTAACATCCGGAACTCAAGTTATAAGTGTTTCCGCTCCGAGGGCCCGCATGGTTTCGTGTACAAACCAACCCAGCTGAACCCAAAGTTCTCCGAAACCTTGAGTGTAATATACCGAAATGACCGTCTCGATCCAAGGATCGCATCGCAGCTGACGGTGTGTCGATCGGAGGCCCTCAGCTCAAGTTATGGGAAATAGACCGAAAGAGGTTCAGTATTAGGGGGTTCGGGCCCGGTCCGACCCGGCCCGATACCCCCAGGGTCGGCCCGAACCAGGTCGACCTGAACCGGGTCCGGGTCCGGCGCGCTGGCCAGGCGGCGCGACCGAATGACCGAGCCGTTCGGAATGCGGGGGGGGGGGGGGGGGGGGGGCTGCCCCCCGCTTGTAGTAACCGCGACCCCATAATGGGGCCGGTCACGTCCGGCCATCCGGGGGTTTTGAACCCCCAAATCCTCCCTGTCCAGCCGGCCCGCTCTGGTCAGCCGGCTTCTGCCGCCACGGGACCGATAAGGCCGGTCCCTCCTGCTTCGACGCCGGCGGCCCGATTCTGGCCGCCGGTTCCCCTGCTCCGCCGTGGCTTAATCCGCGACCTTGGTCTGTCCGGTGCGGCGCGATGGTGTCGTGCCCCTCTGCCGCGGCCCCGCTCCGGCCGCGGTGTCTTTGGGTTTTTCCGGCGTGGCGTGACGGGGCCGCAGCTTGGTTCAATTTTCAAATGCGCGGCGCGACGACACCACACATCCTTTCCCCTCGTTCCCGCGTGGTGCGACGACACCACATCACTTTTCTTCGAACCACAACAAGAAAAAAATAAGGGAGGAGGGTCGGCCGTGTTTGTGCGGTCCGGCCCCGTCCCATTAAACAATATCAAGCGGTCAAAATGAACGAGGATAGATGATAGAAGATTTCACAAATAAAAACACATAAACCTTTACCTCAACGTTGTCGTCGAACGAGAGTTCGTCATGGAATTAACCGTCGTGGAAGAAGAGGATCTTCGCGGAAGAAAGCGACACAGAAGGAATGTCATTGGCGTTAGGTGATCTTCGAGGCAGGCGTCTCTCGCCGTCGTCCATCGTCGGAGGTCGGCGTTCTTTGTCAGCGGCGGTGCGTTCTTCGCGTTCTTCGTCGAAGAATGAAGAATCCTCAAGACCCCTCTTTTTCTCCCCAAAGGCTCCCACAACCAGAATTCCAACAAAATAAAATAAGTTCAACACTTATTTTATTAACATAACCTAAGCATTTGAATTTCAAACATTCACATTTAACTCACTTAATTAATTAACATAAGTTGTCAAAAATTAATGGTGAGTTAAGGGGGGTTAGAGAATATAAAGGGGTGGGGTTCATGTGGGCCCCACTAGCCTCATAACTTCTCATGGAAAGTTGGGTGGTTACCCAACGTCCACCCAAAGGTTAAACACTTAGAAAGATAAATAACATTTGTCGTTTAAATTTTATTTTAACTTCCACAAAATTTAACAACTTCACCCGTGAAAACGCAACTCCGGAAAAGGTGTTCCTAAGCAATTACTGGTGCTACGGTTTCATCGGTGCCCTTAGAATTCTATTCTGAGCACCGATTCAAAATTTAGGAATTCCCGCTCATTCGTTCACTGAACGTACCCGAGCTAAACTTCGGATAGAAATTCCGGGCACACCAGGCCTCGAAATCAAGTGCCGTCAGAAACCGCGTTCTTGTAAAATCCCAAAAAAAATTAAGAAAAAATTTCCCTTGAATTTTATGGGTATTTACATTTACTCCCTTTCGAGTTAGCTTAGTAGAGGGTTGGAAAATCGTGAGAAATTTCTCACAAATCATCGATAATATCCAGCTAACCCCAAGAAGCTACAGATATCCGTTACCGATGTTGGCCTCGACCATCCCTCAATTGCATTTGTTTTGGAGGGATCCACAGATATCCCATTTCTTGTGATGATATGGCCCAATAATGAGACTTCCTTCAAACAGAACTCACACTTGCTATAATTTTCATAGAGCTTCTCCTTGCGCAAAGTCTCCAGTACAGTTCTTAAATGCTCCTCATGATCCTCCTTATTTTTGGATTATATTAGAATATCATCTATAAAGACTAAAACAAATTTGTCTAGGTAATCTCTAAAGACTCTATTCATTAATTCCATTAATATTTCTAGAGAATTAGTGAGTCCGAAAGTCATTACTATGAATTCATAGTGCCCGTAACTTGTTTGAAAAGCAGTCTTAGGGGTATCTTCCTTCTTCACCCTTACTTGATAATATCCCGACCGCAAGTCCACCTTGGAGAATTATTGTGCTCCACATAGCTGATCGAAAAAGTATTCAATTTTTGGGAGAGAATACTTTTTCTTTATTTTGATTTTGTTAAGTTCACGATAATCTATGAAAATCCTCACTGACCCATCCTTCTTCTTGACGAAGAGGACTGGTACACCCCATGGTGGAGCACTTGGGCGTATAAACCCTTTATCCAGATTCTCCTGTAGTTGTTTTTTCATCTCTTCAAGCTCTAAAATAGCCATTCTATATGGAGTCTTGGATATTGGTAAAGCCCCAGATATAATTTCAATTGAGAATTCAACATCTCTTCTAGGAGGAAGACCAGACAGTTCCTCAGGAAACACTTCAGCGAATTCTCTCACAATAGGCATTTCTTCAATGATGGTTTCTTCCTTGGACTCAATCATCTGAGCCAAATACGTGTGCTCATAAGGCAGTAATATCCATACTTGAGATTATGTAGCTAAAGGAGATTCATCTTCCTCCTTACACTTGTAAAGAATCGGGGGTCGATTCTCTATATGGAGTGTGATTTCCCGCTCCCAAAAATTTATGTTGGCTCTATATAAGGAAAGCCAATCCATGCCAATAATTGCATCAAATTCCACCAGAGGGAGTATGACGAGGTTCGCTGGGAAATTAAATCCACAGAATATAATAGGGGAGGACTTATATTCATGGGATGCAATGATTTCCCCATTTTCCGTACTCACCGACATATTCACTTCCATGATTTGTGGTGGTGCTGGGATTATTCTACTAAACTTTCGAGATATAAAAGAATGTGTAGAACCTGAATCAAAAAGTACGTTATCTATTCTTGAATGAATAACTAGCATACCTATCACCACTTTGTTGTTAGGGTTCACTTCGGCAGAAGTGATGGAAAAACCTCTTCCTTGCTGCCTTAGAGGTTGTTGGTTGCCTCCGAAAACCCTTGGATTAGGGCACTGATTTGAAAAATGACCCAGTTCTTTTCATTTATTGCATTGAAAAACGCATTAATGTTCGAATGGAGTGTTCCTATCCTCTGTCACAGCCACAAGTCTTTCTTACCGACAGTTAACAGCTAGGTGCCCTTCTCTTCCACACCTGAAGCATTTCCTCATCCCCTTAAAGAAATTTCCGGGGTGCTTCTTTCCTCACTTTTGGAAAGTGGGGTGCTGGATCTTCTTAGCACCATTGGATTTATCCATCGGACCACTAGAATTGAATTCCACCCTACTCTTCTTATCCCCATGATACCCCTATGATTCTCCGATCTCCATTTTGATCTTGAGGGCACATCGGACAATTTCCTCATAGCTGTCGAAGTCACGGATCGCCAATGCTTTCCATAGGCTAGGCTTCATCCCACCAAAGAAGCGGTCAACTTTGCATTAGGGGGTAATGAAAAAGACAGAAGCGTATCATGCAAGCCTTGTGAAGTTTTCCTCATAATCTCCAATAGATTCTTCATCTTTTTTCTTGAGGTAAAGGAAGTCCCTTTCCATCTTAAGCTGGAGGGTGCGCGGAAAATATTTATCGAAAAACATTTTCTGGAAATCCTTCCATTCCAACACCTCGATCTCCTCCCCAAGCTTCGTATTTTTGATCAACATCCACCATTAATCAACTTCACCCTCCATACGATAAGCCACTAGGAGAACCTTCTCTTGTTCAGAACATTGAAGGATGGAGAAGATCTTTTCAATGGAGTTGATCCATTGTTCAGTGATCGTGGGATCAGATGATCCAATAAAAGTAGGATGCCTTTGTCTCATGAAGCTCTCGATAGTGACTTGTTCTTTATCAGGGGGGGGGGGGGGGGTTGAACATTCCTCTTGACCTGTGTTTATATTCAAAACTTGAGTTAGCTGAAAGAGAAGCGTGACAAAGTTCGCGATTCCCGTTCCCATTGGATTGGGTATCTCATTAGTACAATCATCACACTGATCTTCACAACAGTTGTTAGCCCGAGTCATCCTATTACCAGCCATTGGCTGGAATAAAAGGAAAGTTAGGGGTAACACATAAAGGGTCATCCAAAGACAAAAGTTTATGACTTATAAATAAACTTTTATTTCCTTAACTCATGAGTCTATAGGCTTTAATCTAGGCTTTTCATGATTTATGGGAAATTATTTTGTCTATATATGAAGTTATGAGACATGAACTACTGGTATTTTTAATAGATGAATTTGGATATATATTAAGCTATCCAGGAGAGTAAACTACATATTCTAGGATTAGAAAAAATCAAAATCAAATCATTTGTAAATTTAAGAATTTATAACGAGAAGAAATGACTGGAACCTGAAAAGATGATTCAAAAAATAAATTTATATCTAGGGGAATATATGTTGATTTTAATTTAAATACTTATGATAATTATAGATAAAATTTATTTCATATGGTAATGACCATTTATTATTAGTAATTTTTATCTATTTAGTGATGTGAAGAAAATTTAAGAAGAAGTGAATAACCCATTCACCGTCACCAAACACAAGCTGAAGAACAACTAGTGGAGATCATCACACTCCTCAAACCCTTATACTAGTAAAAATCACTATGTTATACTTTTCCTTAACCATTTTTATCACTTTAATTATTTAAAATCTAATAAAACCTCTATTTTCATTAGTATTCATGAAGGACACTTCATTATTCAAGTGTTCGGAAGGATTGTTTTTTTGTTTTTAGTAATTTATTTTTTTTTAAATTTTAATTTTTGTGTCTTTATTTTTCATATTTTTTGAGTTTTTGAAACCTTTTGAACTAAAATTTAACACCTTTATAAATTTTGAACTTATCACAATTGTGATAAACTAATTTGACAAATAAAACTCAACTAAGATGAATAGTAAAGTGAACTTATTTTCAGATTCAATGTTTGGTAAATTCATGATGTTGATACTAAGAGGTTTTGATGTTTTTTTATGTTAATAATAAAATAGTTGAGAATAAGGAAAGAAGTTCTTGTGTATTTTATTTTTTTCTAAACATAAATCACTTAAAATTATTGAGATTTCCTTGAAAAGGTGAATATACATAGATGCATGAGGTGAATAGAACAAGTCCAATAGACTGAGTCTATCAAACTGATGTGATCAGACAAAGTGTGTCTCTAAATTTCAATCTATTTTTGTCCACAGTTCTATCAGATTTTTTTTCGTAATGTTAAATTAGGTGAGGTTTTATTATTGTTCAATAATCATTTTTATATGTAGGTATTCATGATTCTAGTTTAAGTTTTTTTGGAGGAAGTATGTTTGAATAACCAGTTTATAGGGGAGTTGTGGAAGCCATAGATGAACATGGATCAAATAGAGATGAGTATAAAGTCTATCAAAGTAATGTTTCAAGTCTATCTTAAAGATTTCAGAAAATTCCATCAGATAGAGAAAATCAATGTCATCTAAATGAGTTATATGAATTATTCTATATAAATAATTTCTATAATATTATTATATAAAGAAGTTCTTTAGATATTTTAGATGTAATAAATCCACATGAATATTCATGAGTTCATCAGGTAGAAGATTACTTATGACGTAATTAGAAAATGGTTCTTGTATAGAGCAACAAATAGAGTTTTATAAGATGATCAATCAGGTAGATCTTTCGGAACAAAGCTCATCAGAAAGAAGTTTCAAAGTAAAGTCATCAGAATGATCAATTATAAAAAGTAACTCAAAGAGCTTTGGATAGAGGATTCTAATTTTCCAGTTAGGGTTTTTTTGATAAATCCATCAAACATCATGTTTTGGAAAATTTAATCAAACAAAGGGATACCATACAAAGAAGAACCTTACAAGTTTATAGGACCAAGACGTTCCAATAAAGTTTAAATAAAAGAAGTTTTAGGGATATTTGAGAAGTATTTTGTAAAGAAATTAAATGTGATAATGTTGAGCTTGATGTTAAAAAATTTGATAATCATTAAGGTAAGATCATGATTCATGTCTATATTTTAGGAGGTTTAAAAAATATATTAGATGCTAAGTTTTAACGAAATATTATTTTTAATTTTCATTAAATACTATCTTTTAAGAAGTTAAAAGGTGATAAAACATTGAAATATTTGATCTGGGTACTTAAATTTTGAACAAGAAAATTGAATTTTATGTTTTCAATCCTCCCTACATCATCATAGATGATGCCTATATAAAGTGGGAGAAGGTGTTCTTTGAATATGTTGATGTTGTCGTGTGAGTTTTTGAAAAAATGAGGTGACGAAAAATTATCAAAGAATTGGCACCAAATGAAGTTGTTCCAGTTAGAGAGAATTGAGTTATTAGTATCAGATGAATAGAGTGAAGGATCTACTAGTCATTTAGTACAAGAAAAAGTGGGTTTAGACTATCAGTTAGCATCAGATGAACAGGGAGTCAGATAGACTAATCAAATTTAGGGTATCGAATAGACTGCTACAAGATGAAGGAGACATTGGATGGATACGTTCAGATAGATATGTTTTTTAAGAATTTATTTCTCCCTGCTGTGAATGAAATTGAATAGGAACAAGGATAAATTTCAATATGGAAGGTTTGAATAAATTTATAAGAACAATGTGAATGTTCCAAATCTTATTGGTAAAGGTTATTATTATTGTTACAAAGAATTGTTATATCATATTATCAGTGTGAATAATACATGCACTATCTAAGGAATATATCGATATGAAATTGATGGATATTACATACCTACTGTAACAACCAAAAGGATTGTTTTCTAGTGGTTGTGTGGTCTTATATTTCTTCTAAACCATTCCAAGGACTAGATACTCATATTTAGTAGTGATCCTTATAAATACCTATGTTCATGTGGGTGTGATTGTTTATTTTATAGTAGATTCCTTTCACTCTAACCAACAGAAAATTTTGTTTCTTATATAAGAAATCATAAATTTTAAAGATCGTAGATTCACCCCCTCCCCTATCAGTGATCACATAGGTCATTATTGTTCATTTGAATTGGTATCAGGGTTAAGGTTCCTTCATTGTCTCTTTGCAAAAGTTTGAATAAAAGGAAGGTTATCATGGATGTTCAGAACTCTATCAGTAGTAAGGGGATTTCAATATTCAAAAAAACTATCATATCTAGAAGTATAGAATGTTACCTTATCTTATATAAATTATCTATGAAATTATTTAAGTTTGTATATATGGTTTCCCTCTTATTGATAAGGGTTCTCCATTAACATTTTCTCATTACAAGAAATTAGAGAATGATGGGTGATCCATGAATTTTATACTTTCCACTATCCCTAAAAGTGAATTTATGAGGGTTAAATGTATTGGAATGTCTAAATGAATCTGGGAAAAGATGAAGAAAATTTATTAAGGGAATACAAAAGTAAAAAAATATAAGTTATAAATATGGAGATTAAAGTATAAAGACCCCAAAATTGGTGATTATTGTTTTCTTGGAGATTTATTTACAAGGTTTAATGACATTATAATAACTATAATATGTTTTGGTGATGCATTGGGAGATTAAAATATTATTTAAGAGATTATAATAATTATTCCACCAAAATTTGATTCCAAGGTATCATATTTAAAATATAGAGATCCTGATACTTTTTCTTTGAATGATTTTAATATCATTCTCATCACATATGAAATGAGAAGAGAAAAAGGAGTCAATAATAAATAAATGGTTGATTAGGAAATTTCTTTCAAAGTCATAAATAAAGTAAAGTATAATAAAGTTCCCAAGTAATAAGTCAGTGAATTTGACACCAAATATGATGTCAGTAACAAATTTGATGAATTAATGTCATTTTTTTTCTAAAAATGCTAAAATATGAATAAGAAATTATAAATTAAAGTTAACAATAAAGATATTTGGTTGAAAATATATTATAAATCTTGATGAAAATTATCCAAGATTAAAGGAATATTAAGATAGTGATGAATATGATATAAAACTGATAAGATTTATGAAGAAGAAGTTAAAAAATTAAATGTTCTTTTCAAAAGGAAAGGATAAGAAGTTATTTAATTATAAAAAGAGAATATTCTTGTATAAATGTAATGAAGATGATTATAGTGAAGTGAAAGTTGAAAACTATAGTGATGATACTGTGAAAAAATTTATTATAACAAAAGATAATGATGATAAGTTTAAAAATTATGAAAAAAATATCTGAAGAAGAAGAAGGGGGGGATTAGATGATGTTTATTATTAAAGGAGAGTTGATAAAATGTATCTAAAATATTATTAAAATTAAAATAGAGAACAAGAATTTTATTAATGAATATATTTTAGAAAAAAATCAAGAATTTATTCTTGAAAAAACATCCAATTTGTTATTGATGCTATAAAGAAGTTATGTGATGAGGAGAAGACCACAAGATCAATTTTAAAGAAAAGATAATGGGGAAAGAGAAATAATTTGATCTTGTTCCACAAAAATTTGTTGAAGTTGAGAGAGGAATAAAAAATATCTGAAACATGGCCTCAAATTTTGGTGAAAGTTCTAAGAAATGTAAAAATCACAATATAAAAATCATAATTATAGGTTAATAATAAGGTTGAAGATGTTAATAATAAAAATCAAGTTAATAAGACCATGCATGTTTCCAATGCAATCAGTGTTGAAAATATTTAAATTTATATGGTTTCAATGTTTGAACCAAAATATGATACTAAAGAAGATTTTTTATGGATAAGAATAAACCTATGATGGATAATATGATGTTTGGAGGCTAAAAAAACTATGTTGTAAAAACAAACTTCCAATGTGGATGGTAAGAAAGATGGTGGAAAGTAGGTACATAGTTATGGACAACATGTAAGTTATAGAGGAAAATTTGATTTCTATGGTTACGGAAAGTATTGTCAAGGATTTGAGATTATGATGAAAATTTTATGGTTTAATCATTAAAACAATAATTAATCCAATAGGAGTTAGAGGAAAAGTTTTAGGGGGTTTTAACCCACTCAAAAAAGGAAACCTAAAAATACAGTTTGAAAAGTGAAAATATATTTCTACCATGGAAAAATATTTTTGAAATATGTGGCCATAATAGACATATTCATAATGTATGGCATGTTATTTTATTATAAAACATGTTTTATATAATAAATCTCAAAAATTTCATAATAAGGAAGAAAAAGGTAAGAAAAAGGCCTTAGTTGTTGAAGTTGATCTCAAAGATATAAAAGGAGAATGACCTTGGATATTGGATAATGTATGTTCTTCACATATGACCATAATTTTGAATTTTTTGAATAATATAAAATATTATAAATATGGTATAATGGAATTTTTAAATAATGATCGCTTTATAATAAAATGCGTTGGATCTTTTTTTTTGGAAATGGAAAGTTAAAACCTAAAAAATCCCTGTTTATTGATGGAATGAAACACAAAATTTTAAATGTTTCAAAACTCTATGATGAATAAAATGAAGTTATTTTCATAAAAAATGTTTTTTTATTAAAATTATTAAATATGGTATAGTTATAATAAGAGTTAAATAAACCAAGGGAAACTTGTTTCCAGTTGGGGATTCACATGATTCATGCTATCTAAGCATGATGAAAGAAAATTAGTTAGGGAATAATAGGTTGGGACACATGTGTAAGAGGAATATGAGAAATATAATAAAGTAAGAAAGTATTTTGTGATATTCTTGACATGAAAATGAATAATAAATTGGTGTTGTTTGATATATCACAAGGGAAATATTAAAAACTCAATACATAGGAAAGTTGATATACGTTATAATAATACCTTAAAGATTATACATTTTGATATATGTGGTCACATGAGAATGTAATTAAAATATATAGATAAGTAATCTATTTCCTTTATTGTTGATTTTAATCAAATAACATTTATTAAGTTTTTGAAATATAAATTAGAGGCACTCAAAATGTTTTATAGTTTTAGGAGAAGTATAGAAAAGGAATATGGGTATTCCATAATGAAAATTTTAACTGATAATAGTGTTGAATTCATAAATTATAATCTCAAATACTATCTTTCAAATCATATAATTGTTCCTAAATTTAGTGCAGCATACATACCACAAAAGAATGGAGTCTGTGGAAGAAGAAAGATAATTTTTATTGAGATGGATCAAACAATGATGATTGAACATGATACTTATAAATACTTTTAGAGGAAAGATATTAGTGAAATATTTCATATTAATAATTTATGTTTCTATAGAAAAAACTCTGACATAACTCCTTATAATATTTATTATAAATAAACCAAATGTTTGAAACACCTAATGGTATTTGGAAGTCCTTGAACTATCAAATTCAAGGGTGAGAATCATGGTAAGTTTGATCAATGTAGTGATTATGGTATCTTTCTTTGATACCTACATAATATTATATGACATATGTGTTATAATAAATAACCAAGAAAAATTATTAACTTCATATATTTTAATGTTTTGGAACATCCTTATAGAAATTTTTTAGAGTAAACTATAGATATAAGAGAATGTAAAGATGAAGTAATTATTATTGTACAACATAACAAAATTTACTATAGAAGTGATGATATGGAAACTATTCAAGATAAAGATTCAGACTCATTTATTTCATGTTATGAAGGACAATATCATTTATATCATCTAAGGATTAAAAAATAGGTATAGGTTTCAAATATCATTGGTTATTTAAGAAAAAAGGTTCAAACCAGAAGAACATTAAATATGGTCTCACATACCTCCTTTTATTCATAGGTTTATCCAAGAGATGTTGAAAAAGCATTAGAGCATAAAGAATCAATTTATTCCATGAATTAGTAATTTAATCAGATAGAGAAGAACAAGGCATTGTAACTTGAACCCAAATGTTATTAAAAATGAGTTTTTCTAAAAAAAATTGAATAAATAAAGTAAAGTGATAAGTAATAAGGCACAAATTGTTTTTTAGGATACTCTCATATAAAATGAATTTATTTTTATAATACCTTTTCCCCATTAGTAATACTTGAAACAATCAGAATCATTTCTACAATTTCTGTACTATGAATATACAATATTTTTCATATACACATCAATTCATATTTTCTTGGAGAGCTCAATGAAGATGTTTATATTGAGAAACCATATGGATTTATGCTTAGTAAAGATTAAATTTATGTGTGTAAGTTGAATAATGGTTTTTATGGGTTGAAGAAATATTTGAGATATTGATATTCCAAATTGGGTACTTTTTTGAAGAAGCTGAATTTCAAGAATGGAATAGTTGATAGAAACCTCTACATTAAATAAAATCATTAGGTTTCCATAACTGTGATTGTTTATGTTTTTTGTATCATATTTTTATGGAAATATTAATAAATGTGTCAAATTTTTTAAAAATAGATGAATATTTTTTTTAATTATTCATACTAGGAGAAATGAAATACTTTTTTGGATTTAAAATATCTTAGAAAAAAGTTAATTTTCTTTTTATAAGAGAATTATTATAATAAACTCCGAAAAAATTTATACATGGAAGATTCAAAGCCTATTTCTACACCCATTCCAGTGGAAATAAAGTTGGAAAAAGAAGTTATAGGAAATTAGGTTGATCCTAAGGAGCTTATAAAGTGGATTGAATGTCTTCTGTATCTAAGAGATTCAATTCCAGATATATTTTTTACTATGAAACTTTGTTCCAAGTGTCAAAGTAAACCAAAGAAATCGCATCTCGTGGGTGGAAAAGGAATTTTCATATATATATCAATGAAATAATTAATTTCAAAATATAATATGAAAACTTTGGAATGATTGATTTTTTGGGTTAACATTTATTAATTAGGTTGGATGTGTTGATGATAGAATTTCAAAATCTGGTGTAGTTTTCTTCTTGGTTGAAGTATGTGTCAGTTAACATTCAAAGAATCAAAATTTAGTAATTCTCAACTCTCCAGAATATTAGTATGTAGTTTCTACTCAAGCTACAATACAATTAACGTGGATTAATAAATAATTGTATGATTTATTGGTTCATGTGATGTTTTCCCTTTTATTGGATTGTGATAATAAAAGTTCTATAAATATAACTAAGAATCCAGTGCGATATTCTCATTATAACCATATTAATATTGAATATCTTCTAAAAAATAAGCATGTGGAAACAAGTGAACTAAATCTAGATTTTTTTCCAAGAAAGGAGAAATTTATTGATATATTCACTAAATCTTTGAAAAATGAATCATTTTAGAAGACGAGGTTGATCATGAGTGTATAACTTCACCCTCTTCATGGTTAAGGTATGTGATTTATATCCCATCTATTAGATTGTCTTTGGGTAGTGTTTTTAATGGGGTAAAAATATGTAACATAATTTTATCGATTGGTATGTGATTTACCTTTCATGGGTGTCTATATATTAAGGGGGAGTTGTTAAAAGGGGTATGTTTTCATTTCTACATGTGAACTATTTTAATATTTTGTTGAAGTGTATGTTTGAGAATTTTCTTAAAATATTATGTTATGAAGACATGGGAATGGAAGAAGTTAGAAAATTTTCTTAAATAATTTATTTATGAAAAAACGGTATTTTTGTTCAATGATTTTTGTTAAGTGATTTTTGTTTGATACACCAAGTTTAGTCATGTATGCTTAGAATATATGGATAATAAATCCATTTCTTGAGTTACAATGTTTAAGTGATTTGTCTTCCTTAGTTTAAAACAAAATTCAAAGGGGGGGATTATTGATACTAAAAGTGTTTTAGGTTTTTTCATGTTAAGAAGAATCTAGTTGAGAAGAAAGAAATGATTTTTTAAGTACTATATTTTTCTGTCAAACATAAATCACATAATATTATTGATATATACTTTCAAAGGTGAATGGAGAGTGATGTATGACGTGAATGGACTAAGTCAAATAGACGAAGCCTATCAGACTGAAGTGTTCATATGAAGTGTGGCTCTAAATGTATATATGTTTTTATCAAAAATTCTATTTGATAGTGAAGTTTGGAAATTATAAACTAGTAAACAATTAAAAATTATTAAAATCACTCAAAAATCATGTTTATACATAGGTATTCATGATTATAGATTATGTTTTTTGAAGGAAGTATGTTTGAACAACCAAAAAATAGAGGAGTTGTGAAAGCTCTAGATGAAGTTGGTTCCTAAAGAGAGGAGTATGAAGTCTATCAAATGAATATTAAAAGTCTATAAACTAGATTTGTATGAATTCCATCATATAGAGAATCTCAAGGTCATTAGACAAAGTTGTATAATGCCCATATAAATATATATATATATATATATATGATTATAAAGTGAGAATTATTTTAGAAGTTTTGGATTGAAGAAATAAACATGAAAATTAACGAGTTCAAAAAATGGAATATTATTTGTGAATTCATTAAAAAAATGTTTTTGTATGAAGTAAGAGATAATGTTTTCTGAGCCAAGCCATCAGAAAAATATTTCCTTGTAAAGTTAAATATATAGATTTTTTGAGTGAAATCATCCAATAGAGCCATTAGACAATGTAAATTGAAGAGATTTGGGTAGAATATTCCATTATATCAATCATAGGATTTATAACTAACCCACAAAACATCATGTTTTGGAAAAAAGTCATCAATAAAGGTAGATTATAAAAATAAGAACCTTGTGAGGTTACTATACAGAGAATTTCCAATAAAGTTAAACTAGATGATGTTTTGGGAATTTTTGAAAATTATTTTACCAAGACATTAAATTTGATAATTATGAGTTGAGAATTCAATGGTTATATAATCATTAAGGGAAGATTGTGATTCAATCCAATATTTAAGGATGTTTGAAGAAGATAGTTGAAATTGAGTTTTAAGGAAATATTCTTATGAAGTTTCGTTGAATCCTATATTTTTGGAAGGTTCAAGGAGGTCAAATGCTAAAATATTTGAGTGGGTATTAAAATATTGAGTAGGAACTTTGAAATTTATGTTATCCCACCTCCAAAAGTTATTGGATAGATGATTCCTAAATAAAGGTGTATTTGGTGAACTTTGTGTATGTTGATGTTTCCATGCATTTTTTTGAAGAATTGAGGTAATAATGAACTGCCGAGGAATTAGAATTAATAGAATCAGATGAAGTTATACTGATCATAGGGTATTAAGTAGTTGGTATCAGAAAAACAATGTGAATAATCTACTATAAACAAGGTACCAAATAAAGTGGTGTTATAATATCATTTGGTATTAGATTAACAAGGTATGAGATAGAGTGACTTGACCGAGGGTAATAAATGGACTACTATTGAATGGAGGATACATTGGATGAAAATGTTTGGATAAATAATCTTTTAAATAAGTTATTACTAATTTCTATGAAATAAAGTAAATAGGAAGAAAAATAACTTACAATAAAAAAAGTGCGAATAAAGTTAACTGCATAGTGAAGACATATTGAACCATGTTGGTGAAGGTTGATATTTTAGTTGAAAATGATTGTTAAATTGAATAGTTTTTACAAGGAAATCATAAAATTTCTATGAAATATAGTTCCATGTAAGTGATGATATTATTTACTTACTTTAACAACTAAAATTATTATGTTTTAGTGATTTTGTGGTCTTGGATTACTTCTAAACCATTCTAAGGACTGGTTACTCTTATTGAGTAGTGAACCTTGTTAATACTTGTTCCCCTCTGGGTCTACTTGTTTTGATATAGTAGAGTCATTTATACCTCACCATATTCAGAGGTTGTTTCTTAAGTAATAAAACCTAAAATTATAATATCAATAATTCACCCCTTCCCCCTCTTAGTGATCATACAAATCTTGATTGGTCTTTTCACATAAAAATATCACCAAATTTTTAATCCCAGTCCATGTAATAATATCCAATATTAAAATCACTTACCTGAGTGATTTCTTATCCAATTATTATATCTTCTTTTCAATGCTCTCATTTTTTGATAGAACCAAATAATTATTTATTAACATAAGTTTTATTTGAAGTATCTTCAAAACCATTGAGAATTAAAGAACTTGTGTTGAAAATGAATGAGAAATTATTTTGATTGGAAGTTAATTTTAGTAATAAAATTGTATTATGTACTAACATAACATTTAAGCTTTTATTTTCCAAAGTAACCATGAAAAACCTTGTTGGAAGGCCACATTACAATATTGAAATACATAACTATCCAACTCTAGAAGTAAATGCCTGATCATAATTGAACTCAAGTATGGGGGAGGATATTTATGAGAATATATGGAAGGAGGTTTTTTGTGAGAAATATTAATTAGAAAAATCAAATCATTTAAAATATTTAAGGGGTAAATTCTTCAAAAAATGTAAAAGAAGTCTATAAAATTGTTTTAAGATCAAATATTCTTATCTAGCTTCCGTATTCATATCTATGTAGAATTGATAAAAAATGAGGAATAAATATGTTGAAGGGGGAATATAAAAGATTTTTTGTTGTTTTTGTTAAAGTGACCATGGTGTGGAAATTCCCTGATAATTAAAAAGTTTTATATTTCAATCATTACAAATGAGAGTGAGTAAGTATACCATCCTTTAGTGTGAACTAGAAATCATGCATTTTTCTTCATTTATAGAAAAAAATCCCCATTATACCTCTTAAATTTTTATCATGATTACCTACCAACAATTCAATATAGAATAAATTATAAAATTACATAAGATAAAAAATAATACTTGAGTCATTGGGTGGATATTTATAAAATTTTCAATCCTATGATGATCCCTGTATGAGTTAAGACTGAGAAAATATTTTCTTGATATTCATACTTTGTATGATGATAGAAATATTTACAATAAGGAAGCTATAAATGAGTATGAGAGGATGTAAAAAGTGTAAATGATTTTAATATACTTCATGATGAAATTATAATCAAGATCATTTTAGAGGAATGATTAGTTTCAGTGACATGACTATTGGAAAAGGGAACTCATATTAACTAGTGTTTTGATTTTTTATTGGGTAATATTTTTTATGCTCACTTGTTTAAGAGTTGAATATTTTAGTGTGTTGGAATTTACAAAAGAAATAAATTCATTATAATTCATTTAAATTTTATTAGTTTTTCTCTCTCACATTTATTAATTATTTTTTAAGATGTTTTATAATTAAAGTATCAATTCATTAGATTTTTTTGAATATTTCTTAAAATGAATTTAATTGTAAATTTAATTTATTTATTTTATTTATAGAAAAAATTAATGTCTAGATACTTATAAATCCTCTGTTTTGATTATTTTAGGTGATGTTGTTTGAAGGAGGTTATTCCATAACTAAGTAATTCTGAAAGATGACATGATGAGGTTTGGAAGCCAGTCCATATTGAATAACTTTATGCCTTAGAAGATGACATCAGGAATACACATAGTCTAAAATAAAAGGGATTGAATTTTGAAATATTTATGAATAATTGTAAAATTAATTAATTAAGTGAAAAAAATCATCTATTGGATAATTGAAATGAAATATATTCTCCACCCATATGCAAGGAATTGTGAATAGTAATCAACAAAATTATCAAAGTATGGGAATAAGTAACATTTTTTCTGATAAAAATATGATTTAGATCATGCATATTTTTTTTTGTTGATATATAAATATTTTTTTGTCTACCATTTGAGTGAAATGTTATATACATAATATTTTTTCTCAGTTGATACATAATAAATGTTAGGGATATTCATGGAATTTGGAAAGTGCCTATAGAATTTACCTTTTACTTTTGTGGAGAATAGCCGAGCTTCATTGAGATACAAAATTATTTATTCATAAATGTAAAATATTTTGTGATATATAAGGGTTTTATGATATATGGGATTTTATACTCAGAAAAATTTGGATGAATTTTTTTAAGAATATAAATATAATATGTAATGTTTTTATCAATTCTCAGAGCACTTACCTAAGGTTTTATCCTTTTTAAAAATTATTCCCAGAAGAGAATGAAATTCAATATTGGAAAAAATATTTTAAAATATCTATAAGGAATTATGTTTGTTTGATATAACCATGATTATTTTTAGAGCCTACATATATAGTAAGAACTTAGAAAATATCTTTGAATGAGGGAAGGGTGAAGCTCACAAATCTAAATTTTGACTGATACAAGGAGGAAAGAATTTAGATATGAGAATTTAGAGGTATACCCAAATATTATAGAGAAGTTTCAAAATAAAAGAGAATATAAACATTAAATGTTTAATTTTATGGAATAAAAAAGGAAGAAACTGTTAAAATTGGTGAGTGGCGGTGGATAAGTGTTTCAAAGCTTTGAGTTTTTCTGTTAATTTTCTATTTTCCTCTAAGACTATGGGCCTTGTAAGGGTTCCCCTTAATACCTTGAAAATGTGGGTTATTAAAAATCAATAAAAATAAGGCCTTTTGGGACATTTTGGGTCTATTATTATCCTACTATATTACATTCACTATTTCTCCTTTTTCTAATATCTATTACATTTAACATAGAGGGTTTAAATCCTTTTAGTGATTAGAATAGGGGAAGTGTATTTTTCTATAATGCACGAGTCTATGATTTAATGCATAAAATTATTCTTTTATTGAATGATTTTAGTATTTAGGGGAAAGGCGTTATTTTTAATGTAGTTATTTTTAGTTTATTATTTTTTTTGATTTATTTTCTTATTGGGCCGACAATCAAAATTACCCCTTTGCTCAGTTTTATTTATATATGATGGAATATGTAAGGATGAGTGGTGATTATTTAGTGATTACCAATATGTTTGTGGAAGTTA
This sequence comes from Viscum album, assembly GCA_963277665.1. NCBI lineage: Eukaryota > Viridiplantae > Streptophyta > Magnoliopsida > Santalales > Viscaceae > Viscum > Viscum album. The sequence goes on from OY728147.1 coordinate 1,157,331,048, forward strand.
GTGAAGTATATTCAAATTTATTAGGAGTAACTTAACTTGATTGAGATTTTATTGAGTAGTTTAAGGGTAGTTTATTATTGATGTGTCATGTGATATCTTACCACAAACATTATAAGTAGTATTGACCAACATTTATTAATTATTGACTAAACCTCATCATTTTTCTCAAATGAGGGTGAAGGATGATGAATTTTTTTTATTTATTTGTTAATTAGAAGTAGAGTGAACCAATTTTAATAGTAGGATAATATTAAAATTGGTAATACAACCATTGAACCAATAAAATTTCATCACTCTAATGAAATTCCACTTGTTCAAACTCTTTTCTTGTTCTTTAAATTTGAAATCTTCCAAAACCACTTTACTAATTATGAAAAATTGAATTTTCAAACCTCTATAGAAAAAATATTTAGTTTCCACTAAAATACATAATATTATTAGGGAGTTAATAACTTTTTGCACACCCAGAAAATCTATTTCATAAGGTCACATTGACTCCTAATCAATCAAACAATGTATAATAGTGTATGATTGATCCACTCTTTTAATGAGTCATGTGACGTAACTCAACAATGATTTGATTAGTATGTTATAGGACCTTTGGAACAGGTCTCTATATGCTAGAAGTTTCCAACTTGTGGTGAGGTCCTATATCACATGTTAGTGATACTATTCCCAAGTTATCATAACCATAAATAATAATAAAAATAACTATACATCAACCATAATATTCTATCAGATTAAGCATAACAAATAAAACATATCCATAATATAAAAAATTAATATGTAGTAATATAAGAATATATCCAAACTAATTACTCATTTGGATGATCACACATAGAAATTAACACAGGAGAAAATAAAGCAGTCTCTACCACCATTATCGAGACTTACCTTAGTCACTGTGATGGGATGGAACTATTTGAGACCATGCCTTTGGGAAAACAATGGATAAAACCAAATTCAAATCACAATTTTTTTTATAGATTTTGTTACTATATTTGAACAAACATTGGATGTTCACAGAGATCCAAAGGCTTCAACTCACATCAAACCAAAGAAATAAAAACAAATAACAATTTCAATGATATTTTTTCAAAGGAAGAGGTAAGGTTACTTGATTATGATCTAGGATTTTTTCTTTTTGGAAATTTTATCAAGTGTATACCTTCGCTGTTCTTCCTAATAAATACTCTAGAAGCTGTTGTATTTTCAACCTTTCATGTTGGCTTTTTTTACTCGTCGCACATGGTTTTATTATTATTATCTGAAAATGATTATAATCTTATTTATATGAGGTGTTTATGTTCCTTAGGTGGATTCTCATGATGGTATTGAAATGGTCCCTTGATTTTAGTATTGATATTGAGACTCCCATTTTCCCTATTTAGTTAGGGTTCCTAGTTTTCCACTACACTTATTTGAACAATATTTCTTTCTTTTCAACCACTAGTCTTATTGGGTATCCCCTCAAGTTATATTCCACTACTAAAAAAAATCTCCCAAACCTATATTTCTAGAATCTGTTCAAAAATTGATATTTTTCAATCCTTACCACCCAAAATTTAGATACAAAATGGTGAAAATGGATTTCTATAGGTGGTTATCTTTGAAAATCTTCCATATTATTACACTTAATGTCTTAAAATTAGACATTCTATAAAGGTATAAAAAAGTAGACCTTATGATGAATGTACCCTCACATGATTAAATTTAATTTGCGTTGAAAAATGAGAGCATACGAGGATGGATACTGATTACCCTAGAAATTCTGGGGATCCTATTAATAAGGATGTTAAACAAAACTCAAAATAGAACTCCTAATTCTTATCTCCGTACTAAATATCAATATAGAGTAGAGAATTCTTCCGATTATTCTCAGTCTACCGATAAGGATAAGGAAAATATCAATAATCATAAGAAAACTTTTGAAATCCCAAGTGTTCTTCAACCCTTGTAAGAAGAGGAAAATAATGTCCACTATGATTCTAATGAATCTATTCATGATAATCACAAGAAATCTAGTCATATCGAATAATCCTACTTAATGTAAAGTTCTATAAAAGGTAAAAACCGGTGATTGATTTGGATAGATACATTAATTGTAACCCCATAAATACGTGGAAATGTAAATATTGATCTAAAATCAAAAGATCATTTTTTACTAGATCCTTATAAGAATCTTAGAAATAAAAAAAATTCTATTCCCCCATATTCAGTGGATATTGAGCATCTCATGGAATCCCCTGGTGGAGAAAATTTGAAGAAAATTAAAAATGATGATGAGAATGAAGCTCCTATGAGGGATTTATATCATTATGAGGATTAAGTGAGTTATGATTTGGAATATTGGATAGAAGATCAAGATGCAAAAATATTTAAAAGATATGTGAAAGGTAAAATCTCTTCTAAAAATTATCTTTAATTTAGAAAGAGAATATTCATTAATATAGTGGAAGAATTTAAATAAAACCCTGATTTTAATTTCAAGGAAAATGAATGGAAATTATTTATTTTTTTCTTTCTCTGTTGAAAATCCATTTTTGATTAGATTCCTCTCTATTGGAAGTTTTAATCATGTATTTTTTTAAAATGACTCATGGGATATTTTTTATGATGTTTGATGATGGTTTTTTAGATTTATTTTTATTTCAATGGGAGCTCTTTAGATTTTTAGATCTAGTATTATACTTTTTGGTCTTCTACTTGGCTAGCTACTCATGGATATACATATGTGAAGGATGTTCATATTTTGGGATAATTTGAAGAATGATAGGCTGGAGTGTGTAACTAGTACTTGAAAGGTAGTTGAATTTGGAACTTTATATTCTTTCTTTTCTTCCTTTTCTATTGAACACACCCATGAATTACTATATACAAGTTCACGTGGCCTTAGGAAATCATTTATTCTTGATTTTTTCACCTCAAATGAAGTTCAAAATCTCATTAATATGATGAAGACCATCATTGATTGTTTCGGCTGGAAATGGGGTTGACCTCGTTTTTTTAAGGTTCAAACATTCCAATCAGTTTCTAACAGGTTTATTTGTTGAACCAGGAACATCCAATGATTCCATATCCATTTGGACTTACTTTACAAAGGTAGGTGTTCATTAGTTGTGGACTGATGAGGCTTAATAATTTTCATTGGTCGAGAGGATGGGAGGTCGGACTCATCACACATTTTTGGGGGGATTATTGTCTACTTCGGGACTCTCTTCATAGATTTGAGTTATGTTCGTGAATCCTTATTAATTTACCAAGTATGAAAATGAGATTTCCTTTAGATTTTTCAATCAATGATTTATATGTATGAGATTTAGATAATCTTTTATATGTATTCAAGGTTCTTCATCGATAGAGAATCATCTGTATATATTGGAGATTCTTTGTCAATGGTAGCCTTTAATACATTATGTAGAAATCTCTTGGTCATTATGTTGACTGTACTGGTTTTAAAGCCACTCAGCAGGGAACTTGAAGTTTATTGTCATTCAGAAGGACATGGATTTTTTTAGAGTTGGGATTGTACCCACAGATGAGCTACCTACATATCCTTGTTAGAAAACGAATCATAACCCACATAGTTCGGGAATTAAGATATAGTTTAACATAATATGGGATGGATGATAATTAATGAGTGATGGGATTGGACCTTAGAAAGGCTTCCTACGTAATCTACTTTTAAGGCAGAGATCAAATTCCATGTAGTTCGATTAAGAAATGTGGGGCTTACACATGATTAATGTCCCAAAGATGTGTCATGGTTACTTTTACACTCTAAGCTCATGTGAGTCATGCTCGGTGTGAGAAAAAAGAGGTATCAGTAAACCTGAAGATTTGTGACATGAAAGATGTGGTCACAAGGAATGATATGTGCCTTATGTATGTGTGAATGCCCAAGAGCAAGGTCCATAATGATATTTGTGCTTTATGAAGATTTGGATACTCTAACTTGGGGCTTACTCCTGCGAAGGAGGCCCAAGTTAAGGAGATTTATAACTTGGGACTTACTCCTGAGAAGGAGGACCAGGGTTAAAGGGGAATTATAACTTGGGACTCACTCCTAAAAAGGAGTCTAAAGTCAAAAAGAAATTAAGCCTGGGGCTTACTCCTGAAAAAGAGGCCCAGGTTGAGGGTAATTATGACTGGGGATTACTTATAAAGAGGATGCCCATATTTGGGAACTTGAGATTGGGGCTTACTTCTGAAAATGAGGCCCATTTTAAGGGAACTTGGACTGGGTCTTACTGCTGAAAAGGAGGCCCAGGTTAGGGGACTTGTGATCTGGGGATTACTCCTGAAAAGGAGGCCCATGTTAAAGATCTTCTCATCTTAGAGGATGAGGTTAAATGGAGGAAATATCTAACCCTGGTGACATAAAGTAATGTAAATCATGAGGTTTTGGGAGATTTTCCACAAAATTCATTTCAGATAAGGAAGAAAACAAAGGAACCATTCCATAAATGAATTTGAAGAGGGTTTTGAAGGCTAAATCTTGAAGAGGAGAGATGGATTTAAAGAGAAAAGTTGAATAGGTAGGAGAGACACCCAAAAAAGAGGCAGGCGCGCAAGTCTTGTTTGGGCACGCAAGTCCTGGTCACACAAGTATACTTGCGCGACACATGTATACATATGTGACAGTTAACCCATAAGGTAATACTTGGGATAGACTTGGCTCAAGCTATTAGTATTATCCCTAAAGGCTTCCAAAAGAGTGGCGTGCAAGTTCTGTCGAAGGGATATGGCGACGCGCAAGTGTGTCCATTTTCCCTTAAGGGTTAGACCCTTAGGCATGCAAGTGTTGATAAATTCCAACATTTAGGTGTTATTCCTCCTCTTTAGATATTCCATTCTAGGTAAGAAATTACCTTTGAAGTGTTTGGAAGACTTCAAGTAGAGACTAGGGCACCGAGAGCTTAAATCTGACTTTTGGAAATTTTCATCCCTGAAATGGGGGGCCCACATGGGGTATTTATAGGCTACCCGAGGCTTGGGAGAAATTTGACTTAGGGCATGCAAGTGACTTGTGCACCTCTTGTCTGGAACGCAAGTGACTTGCACGCCCAAGGCTAGCGTGCAGGTACACCTGTGCGCCTTAATGCCTTTGCACTTTTTTGATGATTCTTCCTTCTTCTTTGCTTGAAGTACTCTCCTTGGTCAATATTTGGACATTTTTATGGAAGGGAGTGTCAAAACAAGTCCCCCCCTTAGAGTTTAATCCGAAAAAAGGAAAGAGGATTTGACTCTGAGGTAAAGGAGAAAAACAAGGAAATTTGGGCATGCAGGTCTGAGCGCGCAGGTGGCGGCGTGCAGGTGCGAGACGCACAGGCTTTAGCGCACAGTTATGTGGACTTTCCTATAAAGACGGGTGCCATTATCGCGCAAAGCACCTGGATTTCAAAGATTCGAGCTCTCGGCGTGCAAGTATCTCTCGTCATGTAGGTGTTGCTGTCCCCTGTTTTTTACTTCTTCTAAACTATGCTGCGCTTCTGCAGAGGTATTTGACTTGCGCGGTGATACCTGCACACCAAAACTTTCGCAACCATACTAGACTTGCGTGCCAATCATGAGACCTACACGCCATAAAGTCTTATCCATTTTTTCACTTTTCTTTACAAATTTTATGAAAAATAAACTTACTTAAGAGTTAATTATTCAACATTTGTGCAGATTCAATGGCTCCCAGAAGAATTGGAACGACTAATGAACTAGCTAGCAAGAGGATTGATGACATGATGAGCATCGTTTTCCATGATTACTATAATATCTGTGAAAACACTCTCCTAGATCTAGCCAAGTACTTGAAGAAGTATCATCTTAACTTCCCACAGAGTATCTACCTGCCTTTGTATGACTATGGTCATCTGCAAGAAGTCAACATTCTAGAGGCAAAGAACTATCTACCACATTATTGGTTTCAGACTTACTCCAATTTTGCTTCAACAAATGTCTCAGTTGGAGAATCATTTATTAATACCATAATAGTGGAGAAAGCCTACATAATTCATCATAGCACTTATACCCCAGATTTGAAACCTCACAAGCCTGAGTTGCAACCACATTGTTATCCCTCAATCTTCCGAAATTCTCAGATGGATCAATCCAAAGGCTGGATGAAAAGATGGGACTTCCGTCATGAAGTAGGTGTGAATTCGACTTGGATGTGGGCATACTGGGTGCAACAAACCTGCACAGAGTTTGTCAAGGATTTGAAAGGAGCTACAATATATGAGGCCATCTGGGTTGGGTAGACATATGTTTATAGGAATGATGAATTTGTCTCGGAGCTAATCAGCAGCTTGAGCCCAGAAACCAATTCTTTCCATATGACTCATAGAGAAGTAGGAATCAGTTTTTGGGATGTATAAAAGATATAGGGGGCTCCAATTTTAGGCGATATGTATGATTAATTCATCCCTCCCAAGGTGACTTGGAATTATTTGGAGAAGACTATTGAAAATATTCTATAAGATCAAGAATTCCAAGACCTCCAAAACTCATTCTAGAAAGGATATTCATCTAGAGGAGTGGATGGATATGTTTCTTACTAGGAAGGAGATGAAGGGGTACACCTGTACTCTTCCTACTACCTGCCCCAAAATAGAGAATAGGGGTGCTGTTGGCACATTCTAGCTGACCCTGGAAGTAGGAGAATTTGAGAAGTGGGGGTACGAAGTGGATCATAGAATCCCAGAAAATACCGATCTGGCGGGCTTCCTAGCCTTTTGGCTCAGTGTTTATCTTTTTATAGTCAGAGATTCGAAGAGAGGCATCAGGTTAGGGACCTTCGTTATTGCAACCAAGTTGGCTGAGAGGAAAATGGTTGGGTTGGAAACCCCCATTTTGGAAAATATTCATAGGATATTACTCCATGTCTTTATGGGTAAGTCTCGTTTGAGAATAGTGGGACTATTCCATGTTTTGTGGGGATGGATCGCCACTCATTTCAGGACATATGCTGTATAGAATGGAGTACAGGTTTCTGGAAGTTCTTTCAGGCCATCAGTGTAGTCATTTTGTGGAATTTCTCCATCAACCCTCAACCTCTATGATATGAAGTCGTGAAAAAGAATGTTCAAGGAATTAAATTTCTTTCCTTATGGAAACCCACCAATCAGGAGGTTTTTTGACAATGGAACAGCCGACCTGGAATTGAGGTCATACATGCTAGCTTTCAGAGATGGTGTATTGGCCACCAGGATTGATAGAGAGATTATATGTGAGGCCTATGATCTATACAGATTTTCACGTCAATTCAAGTGTCTGGAGCAGACTGTTGTATCCCCTCCCGTGCATGTCAGGTCAGAGCAGCATCTGATGGTTGCCTGAAAACTATGGTTGCTGACATCTATGGAGAATACCGGGGCAGTGTTTGATCTACCCATTGCTAAAGTGGCGAGTAACTTGACTACGTGGTATGATGAGAACTGGGTAGAATCATACCCTGAAGGGGTACTGAATAATCCGGTTCATCAGGTGGGGAAGAAGAATAGAACTGTTGAGAAAGAAACCCTTCATCTGGAAGGTGAATCTTCCACACCCAGAGCTGATTCACTGGGTTACTCACCCAGGGCTGACTCACCGGATTCTCAGGATGAGGATGATAAGGCACAACATGTGTCAAAGAGGCCTCATGCCAGATATAATCCTCCTATCAGAATCAAGAGACTCACTCCATCGACTCCTGGTAAGTTACTTCATTGAGGCAATTTAATCACCATTACTTTATATCGGAACAAGTTCTATTTTATTATCCTTTATCTGTAGTTGCTGGAGATGGGAAGAAGCTGAAGTCCAAGACAGTAGGACCCTCCTCGCAGCCTTTTAGTACACATGCTGAATATCTACGACCAGAGGCTTTCCATACTTGGTAGAGTTTATATTGCGATGATGAAACTGCCTGACTAGATCTGTGCGAGGGGATACACATCCCTGGAATAGGGAATCTTCAAGCCTCTACCAATATCTGTTTAGAGGATAACCCTGATGAAGTTCGATCCTACATCAGAGAGCTAGAGATGCTCATATATGCCACCGATGATTCCATTCCTATCACCAAGAGGGGGGAGGAAATGATAGATCGTGGTGCCACTGAGGGGACTGGTGCTTCTGGATATGAAGAGTGTCATGATTATGTGGCTCTTGAAGATTTAATTATCTTTCCTTACTTTCTTTGCAACTTGATTCCAGTCAAAGATTTTTTACTCAAGGAAATTACTTTCTTCATTCTGAAGCTTTCAAAGAAAGGAGCTGCTAAGGTTCCTTCACCACGGTATAGCCCTGGTGGTACTACCATCGAGGCTGTTGTATCTCTTCACGAGCCGGGTGAAATATATTCAGGCCAACAAGACACATACGACGATTTAGACATGGCTTTTCACATTCCAATTCCTATATTTGGAGATGATGATGCCAACACACCCAAAAAGACAAAGAAGCAAAGACATTGAAGGAAGAAGTCCACAGCTAAACGCTTCATCAGTAGTGGTAAGTTCTTTAGATAGTCACGAGTCTTAACCCATGAAAAATATGTCTCATACTTCTTGGGATTACAGGGGATTCTTCAATTTCCCCTTTGAGGAAGAGGTCTGACCCTCCTTTGAGGAAGACTGAGGGTGCTGGTGAACAATCACAAGTTCATGCTGACTTGGCTGCTCCTGAAGAAGAACCAACGTCTGTTCCCAGTACCACTCCTGATGCTGCTATAAGGAGAGAAGAGCCTGCTTATGGTAATTTAACAATGCTTCATAAAATGTTGAAATGAAAACATCAACTGATTTCCATTCTGTGATACTTTAGGTTCAACACCCGCACTCGAACATTTGGCGGCCACTGCAACTGATGCTGTAATTTTATCTGAAGAAACTATCCGGGGTTAGAGGCTACAGGATGAGGGTCTCCAAGAAGATACATCGAATTCTCTCACTGGTGAGAATAACCAGGAATTTGAGATATCTTTGGATGAAATGATGAAGCTTGGCGCATCTTTTGAAGACATTTTAGATCATGTTAAATTACCATGTAATTTAGAAGATTTTGGACATGAGTGTTATCCTTCGTCCTGTTAAAATAACTTCTTATTACATCTCTGACCATGATTGGTTAAAATGTGCAGTTCCCTCTGAGCAATCTGCTAAACTGCCAATGCCTAAAGGGGGTATAAACAACCATACTATTGCAGAGACATTAACTCAAGTGGATCTGAACCAGGTAGAGCTTCCTGAAACTCATCCTAAAAATCCTATTGAAGCTAGGAAAGATGGGGAAGAGCATTCTCATGTTGCTGATCTACCATTGGGTAAGAGATAATAATATTTGTGACTGTACTTAATTTGCAAGACAACTTAATCAACTTTTGTTATCTTTTGAAACTAACCAAAGCTTTCAACTGACTATTCAGGGCCATCAATTTCAGTGGTTAGATTTGGAGGTGAAGCCTCAACCTCCACCCCAACGGGAATAGAAAGTGAAATAACAAGGGTTAGAGAGGATGGAGCAGAACATGGCACTTCTCTAAGTGCATTAATCCCGGATTATATTCCCCTTTATGACAGTGATGCTGAGTCAGACCCAGAAGTACAAAAGGTGCTCCAGTTTTCACGACGCAAGGCATGGAATAACATATAGAAGATCATATCTGAAGTGCCTCTTGAAGAGCTGTCTTCGATGATCCTGTGATTATCATCCTTGATCTTCATGTTGTGACTTGGAAGTTTTGGATATCAAGAGATCCATACCGCGATAAAACAAGTCATTTTAAGGAGGTTTCAGAAGACGAGGTACCGTGAAGACCTGACCAGAGTGAGGCTGTTGGACAATATCAGCGCATTTGAGGCTGTGGTGTCCTGTGATAAGGCTGATCATGCTCCCAAGTTGAAGGATCTGAAGCATAAGATCAAGGAGAAAGTTGTCTAGCAGATGCACCTTCAGCAACAGTTTGATGCTGTTACTGGGGAACTTGACCATCTTAACAATTCACTGGAAGGAGTTCAAATGAATGGTATGAAAGCCATTGCAGATGCCAAGATAAAAAGAGTGAATCTGGTCGAGTGCATGAGATTCAAGTGGCTGCTGATGAATCTCGGGATTCCGTAAATCAAATGAAGAGTTATGTTGACAACCTCTTATAATTTTTGAAAAAGAGAAGAGACTCCAGTCTGTGGATGTCCTTCTATCTCTTGTGCATCAATGAAAAACACTTTCATCTTCAACCATTTATTATTTCATTATTTTTCTTCCTGCTTAAAATTTTCACTTCAGACAATGGGCTTAGTAAGTATAGTTTTATTTTTTATAGGATTAAAAAAATAACCCTACAAACTTTGAATCTTTTTATTACTCAATATTACCTAAATCATACAAAATGTATGTTTAGTGAGATGGGACTTGACTTTTGTTCAGAGTTACCATGTCTTTTGTGGACAGCTTAAAGTCATGCACGTCAGACATAAAAAGGCTAATGTTTAAGGTCGAATAGCTTTAACCAAATGGATTAAAATTGACTCAATTCCTTGATAATTTATCTGAAAACATATTACCATATTCAAGTATGGGGGAAAAAATGTAAACTATGACTTAAGAAATTCTGAATCTAAGGAATGATATGAAAAAATGGATAAAAGTCATTAGAAGAAGAATTTCCCAAGAATGTAGTTACCACTATTTAACAAACCCCTTAGGGGGTTGAATTATGCAGGGCCACCTAAGGGCATTGGCTACATAGTCAAATAATAACATCTTTTGGCTGACAGGTTTGTTATGTAGACTACTTATGCAAGGCTATCTAAGGGCACATGCTTCATTGTCAGGCAAAAGAACTCTCAGAAATTTTACTTTTCTATTGTTAAAAATCCAATGAAAGTTTATGGAGATTCAAATTTTCCAAAGCACAAAGTATGCTGTATGGAAAGAGGTACTTGAATATAGAGATGATATTTCCAGTCAAGATTATCAAAGAATTGGATGAATGTCACTCCTGCGAAGGTCTGACCCAAATGTAGGGAAGGGAAATATAAACCATAGACTTGAATACTTTCATATCATGAAAATGATTATGAAATAAATATGTTAAGGATGGCTATTTTTGCAGATCCCTACATATTGTCATTAGGGAAAATAAGGAAAAAAAGAGGTTTTCCTCCCAAGAATGAAGTTACCACTATTTAACAAACCTGTTAGGGGGTTGAATTATGTAGGGCAACCTAAGGGAATTGGCTACATAGTCAAATAATAGCATCTTTTGGCTGACAGGTCCGTTATGTAGACTATTTATGCAAGCCCGCCTAAGGGAACGTGCTGCATAGTCAGGAAAAAGAACTCTCGGGTATTAGACATTTTGTGACCAGAAGTCAAGAAAAAGGGTTATGGAGATATGGAAGTATTTATGGTTTGAATTATGACACATGAAAATGAGTATTGTCCAATGCACGAATGAGATACACAGAACAATGCTAACCATAATCATGTTCTGGTTGGGTCCTAAATTGAGGTGCTGGACTTCACTATGTATCTCAAAAGGATACGAATCAAGCCATATGTAGTTCTTGAAATACAGTTTAATGTCATGTGGGATGAGACTGTGGGAGATCTTCATTTAAGGTCATAAATCTCAGACCATAATAAGGAATACACATTGTGTGTTTTATAAACCTGATGTGAATGAAGACTAGGGTTTTCATACCACATTCATGTTTTCACAGGGTAAATTTTTAGCTAAGGGACTTAAATTGGAGTTTTGGGTTAGGCCCAAAGACTTGGGGCTGGATTCAAGGGATGCTCGAAAATTCCTACGTATCCCATAAGGATGGGAATCAAGCCGCACGTAGTTATGGAAATACCCTCTGTACAGATTTGGTTCATACAAGTGAAGGGTGAAAGGGGACTTTAGTGCAATGATGGTTTGAACCAAGATTAAAATTTCAGGCATTACCATGTATTCACATAGTCTTAGGAATATGACATAATTGGAGATCAATATCAATGATTATTCACTCTCAGGCGAGGGACAATGGGGGACTGTATAGTTTAACGTTATATAGTGAGGACGATGGTGCTGCACGTTTTAGTGTCATGTAGTAGGGACAAAAGAGACGTAGACAGTTTAACTTCATGTGGGAAAAGGTGAACCAACGTAAAGAGATTGGTTTTGGGCTGCTTCACAGATCAACATCGCATGAAACAGAGGTTAACCAACGTGAAGAGATTGGTTTTGGGCTTGAACCTCAAGAGGTTGCCAACAAACCCAGCCTAGAAGGCAAGGATCAAAGTCTGCGTAGTTCAATGGAAGAATGAGTTGATGATCAAGTCGTATTTGAGGACAACGACCTAAAAAATGGTGTTGTGACTTATGCATAGTTAATTTCCCAGAGAGGGTGTTATGGTTGAAGTTTACTCTAAGCTCATGTGAGTCATACTCGGTGTGAGAAACAAGAGGTAGAAATAACCTCAACGATGCACAGTTTAACATCTTATTGGACGGAAAGGGGACTATTCAGTTTAATGTCTTGCATTGAGGATAATGGGGACACAATTTAACGTCATGTTGGACAATTTAAGGACTTTTTTCACAGTTTAACATCATGTTGGAAAAAAGGGTGCTGTACAATTTAGCGTCATGTAGCTAGGATGTCACAGTTTAACGTCATGTTGGACATGATGAGGGACAATACAATTTAACATCATGTTGGACATAAGAGTATTTGCGTTACACAAAATACTTCTTAGAAATATAGCATTGGTTGGAGTCGTGATGAGTTCTCCATCTATTGAGATTAAAGAATAATCTCCATTGTAGTAGACCTTATGTATTGGGTAATATCCTTCCCACTTTGGTTCAAGCTTGGGAGTTTTCTGTCCTGGTATCATTGGAGTTCTGAGAACCAATACCAATTCTCCCTGAATGAATGAACGAAGATGAACTTTTTTGTTGAAATCTCATCCTATTTGATTCTAATAGACTTCCAAGATGTGTAGGGTGCACAATCTTTTCTCATCTAATAATTCCAATTCATCCAATCGTTTTTGAGATTGTACATCTGTAGATGACTTATCACAAATAGCTACTCTGAGTGAGGGTAATTGAACCTCAATGGGAAAGACTGCTTCTATTCCATATACCAATGAATATGGAGTTGACTGTGTTGCAGTGCGGGTGGTGGTCCGATAAGCCCATAAAGCATGAAATTTTTTATCAGGCCATGACTTCTTCTTTATCCAACATTTTTTGTAGTATGTCTGAATGAGTCTTGTTGAAGGCTTCTATTTGGCCTTTGGACACTGCATGATACTGAGATGAATGGTTGGATTTGATGTTGTACTCTTGATACAACTTCCTTAACTCTGATGAACAGAAGTTGGTTCCATTTTCCGTCAATATGGTACGAGGGACACCAAATATGGTAATGATGTTAGACTTGATGAAGCTAACAATGCTTTTAGAGATAAACTTCTTTGAGAGGTATTGCCTCTGCCCATTTGGAAAAGAAGTCAGTAGCAGTAATAATATACTTAAATTGCTTGGATGTATCCAAAGGGTAAGGTCCTACTACATCAATTCCCCATGTGGAAAATGGCCATGAGTATTTAGCTGTATGAAGAAACCATGGGTGTTGATGAATGAAGTTGGCTTGTACTGGGCAAGAATGACACTTCTGAGTGAAATCAACACAATCTTGTATCATTGAAGGAAAAAAATATCAAAGACTTTGAATTTGATCAGATAGTCTATGTCCATACTGATGGTCACCATTGAATCCTGCATGTACTTCTTTCATGACAGCCATTGTCTCTTCACCATCAATGCATTTGAAGAGAATTCCATCAAATCTTTAGTAGAGAATTTTTTCTAGGTGACCTGGGCTATCATAAAGAGTGAAATTGACCACATGTCTCCAGACTTGTTCTTTCCCGGCTCTATCAGGTGGAAGTGTTCCATTTTGAAGGTATTACCGGATAGGTTTCATCCATCCTATAGTATGACCATATGGTTAAAAAATGGGACTAATTTCATTAATTTCCTCTTTACTGGTTTGAACATAAGGTGAAATTGTACAACGGTGGTCAATACTGATGATTGTCTCATCCCGATTTGGATCTTCCAGAGATGTGGCTATATTAGCCAATGCATCAGCTTGAGAATTTTGTGATCGCGGGACATAAGAAAATGTCAGTTCTGAAGGAAATTATTCCATTAACTCTATGACATAATCATACAAAGGGATTAAATCTTGTTTTTTGATGGCATAATCCCCATTGACTTGTTTGATTACCCAGTCTAAATCACCTTTCACCTTTGAGTGATTCACTTGTGCCTGAAGCGCAAATTCCAAGCCTACGATGAGATCTTGATATTCTACTTCATTATTTGTACCGCATTCCCGCAATAAGAAGGAATAGGGTAGCACTTCCTTTTCTGGAGAAATGAGCACAATTCCTAACCCAACTTTGTTGAATTTAGGATCTTCCATTTTCTTACCTGTTGGACTTCTGGAAGCACCATCGAAGTACATTTCCCATGTTTGAAGATTATCTTGGATAGAGAAGACTTCCTAATCAGGAAGTTCAGTATCTAAAGATGTATCTTCTACTGAAGGATGTTCAGTAAGGAAATCAGCCAGAGCCTGGCCCTTTATTGCCTTTTGAGACACACAATGAATATCAAATTGCTGCAAAATAACTACCCACCTTGCTAGATGTCCTATAAGCATTGGATGGCTAAGGATGAATTTGAGCGGGTTATTGTGAGACACCAAGTAGACCTCATGATGTTGCAGGTAGTTTCTCATCTTCTGAACTGCAAAGATTAATTCTAGGCAGCACTTTTTAATACTTGAATATCGAGTTTCTACTTCAAGCATATTCTGACTGAGATAGTAAAGGATGTTTTCATTCCCAACATCATTCTTCCAGGAAAGGAAGGAACCCAATGATCGCTCTAAAGCTATCACATAAAGAATAAGTGGTCTTCCTTCTATATGTGTCATTAATACCGGTGGAAAAAAGAGATATTTATTGAGAATATTGAATGCTTCTTGACATTTTTCAGTCCACTGGTAAGTGACTCCCTTCTTCATCAATTTGGTGAAGGGTAATCTTTTTTGTGCCAGATTAGCGATGAAGCACCGAATATAGGCCAAGTGTCCTTGATTTCCTCTCAATTCCTTCAAATTTAGAGGATGTGACATATGAAGGATTGAATTTTTCTTCTTAGGATCGACTTTGATACCACGATGGAGTACAACAAAGTCGATAAATTTTCCTAAGGTTACCCCAAAAGAACATTTCAAGGGGTTCATATTCAAATTGTGTTGTTGAAGTTTTTGGAATATGACTTCCAAATTATCCAAGTGATTAGAACTTTGTTTGTATTTAACCACCAAATCATCCACAAAACATTCAACAAATTTCCCTAAAAAGGGTTTAAAGATACGGTGCATGGAACACTAATATGTTGCGCCTGCATTCTTCAGGCCAAGGGGAATTACCCGATAGAAAAACAAATAATGAGGGGCTCTGAAATCTATATATTACTCATCTTCTAGAGCCATTCAGATTTGATTATACCCAGAATATCAATCCATGAAGGAAAGTTCTTCATATCCAGCTGTTGCATCAATTAAGAGTTCTGTGATCAGAACTGGAAAATCATCCTTAGGACAATGCCGATTGAGATATCTAAAATCAATTCAAACTCTAATTTGTCCATTCTTCTTTTTCACAGGGACAATATTATCCAACCATTTGGGATATTGAACTTCTCCAACGATGTTATCTTTGATAAGCTTATCCACTTAATCTTCAATTTTAGAAGCATAAGTTGGGTGTGTTCTTCTTGCAGCTTGTTTGAATCCTCAATGTTCTTATGGAAAACCCAAATGATGAGTAGAAACATCAGGATCAAGCCCTGGAATTTTTGTATAATTCCAAGAAAATATATCTCAATTTTTATTTAGAAATGAAATATACATTTCTTGATCTTCAAGAGTCATGTCCGCACTAACTAATGTGGGGCGTGGATCTTATTTTGTACCCAGATTTATTTCTCTAAGTTCATCCACAATGTTAGAGATACCCTTTTATAATGCTGGAGGAGCATCTATGAGACCTTCATCTTCATCTTCAACATGTGTTATCTCTTCTGATTCTACTTTCATAGTAAATGATGAAGCAGAATTTCCATGATCAGGAGAGATGTTAAAATTTGAACATCTTGAGGAAGAAGCTTCCATTTCTGACCCTATTAATGATGAAGGTAATTCCTTGGGTAATAAAGATGAGATAATGAATTGATAATCGACATCATTGGTTATCTCTGACATTTATATGATTTCTTCTACCCTAGTTGGTGAAGTATATAGTGTCTGGATTTTAGTGGATGAAATGAAGACATTTCCATTCGAGCTTTCATCATTGCTTGGCGAATCATCAATTTCTCCCATGCTATCTTGCTTGATTGCCATAATTGACATTATGGAAGTTTCCATAAGAGTATTTGGATTTGGGTCTATCCTATCAATTTGACTGATATGCAACACATAATCTTTACTCACATGTATGAATGGGTTTACTGGAATCTTTTCCAAACCATAAGGAGCTTTAATTTTGGTAACCTCCTTTATCGTGGATTTATCCTTCCCTTCCATGTGATAGAATTCTGCCTCAATGTATTGAGATTCACATGTTTTGAATGGGGATTTATCACCATACAATGTCCCAATTTGACCATTGAAACAATATTTGAGACACTGATGGTATAACGAAGGTACGTACGCATGTTGATGTAGCCAAGGTCTTCCAAGAAAAATATTTAAGGCTGTGTCATGACAAACAAACATGAAATCTAAATTGGATAAAAGATCTCCAAACTGGGTTCTGAGTGTAATCTCGCCCAAAGGTTCCTGTTAATTTTTATCATATCCTTGCAACATCAAAGTAGAAGGAGATAAATCAGATTCGGTGAGGCCCAATTGACGAAGTGTATGAATGGGGATAAAGTTGACTTTTGAGCCATTATCAATGAAAGCTCTTCAGATGTCTACATCATTGACCATACTAGATAAGTACAAAGGTCTGATATGTCCATGAAAAACATCATCTTCATCTTCATCTATAAAAGATATCACTGCATGGAATTCTGTAGGATCATTCTCTACATGGTAGACTTCAGCCGCAACAATTTCAGTTTCAAATCTCCGAGGACTTGACAAAGCCTCAATGAGTGCCTCCCAAAGATCCTTTTATAGATTCAAGGCATCTAGAATTGATAACTTGGTTGGTACTTGGGACAAATGTTTCAAGACATCATACTTTTGATCTAAAGGTCTGCATTTACCAACAGGAACATGTGGTTTCGCAGGTGCCTTAGAAGTTGATGCTTTGGAAGTAGATGCTTATTTTATCAGGGTAGGAGTTGTCAATACTCCTAGATTTGGAAGATTAGACTAATTAGGTCTATTTATTTGCTGAGAGGAAGAAGGTGTAACCTATAACCAATCCTCCAGAATAATTGTTCCAGGATTGAATCTGTCCTGTGTGGAAGAACTTTATTATTCTTGTTGAGCCCACTGAAGGGCTCTGCCACAAGTTTCTGCTGCATATACAGTTCTAGCAGGGGTAGAATTGGAATAGTGGATTCTGGGATATCCACGTATTCCTCTGTATCCCAGACCTATAGAACTCCCCCTAATTCCTCTGTTTGATATAGGGAACTCAGGCTCATCAAGATCAAAATTGTGACTGGCATAAGTATCTGTTAAGTGAATCATGTTAACAGAACCAAAGATCAACTCTTCATTTGATGAATAATCTGGCTGATTTATCAATTTAGGCTGTGCCATTTGGTGGGGCGGTTCCCGTGGCTTTGAAGTAGATGGCAGAAAATCTTCCAGAGTCAAAGACAACTTGGTCTTTGACATGATCTCATATTATTTTGATTTTTCCTCTTTATTTGAATTATGCCATTTCTTTGAGGATTTTTCTTTTGCTGAAGGAGGTTTTTCTGTGGCATTCATAGAATAAGACACAATTGGTTTCTTCAATTACATCCATAAAATGGCATGAGTTTGGTTGATCGTTTTTCTGACCATCCAATCATCATATTTCTGCCCATTTTTGCTTTTGCCTTCTTGCAACTCGCCTTCTTCCTCTGGATTTTTAGCAGTAACACATGCTACCTGAGCTGAAGAACCTTTCATTTTGACATTTCCCAAGTCCACCATCTTTTTCAGAAGGTCTTTGAAGTCAAAACACTCCTGAATGGGATGCCCCAATATCTGATGAAATGGGCAATAGTTGGGATGGTCTTCATCTCCTTCCTTGTTTGGCCTTTTGGGCCTTGGCAACTGAACCAAATTATTTTTCAGAGCCGAAATGAAGTAACCAGGAACTTGTTCATTTAGGAAAGAATAAACTTTTCTCTTCAGATCCTCAAATTGTTTCGGTCTTTGATCTCTTTGATCTTCTTGAAGAAATGGCCTCTGTTGTTGATGCTCAAGAAGGGGATCCCTTCGATATGATGAAGGTTTTGAAGTGGAAGTAGGTACAGATGCTTATTTAAGAATAACTGTAGCAGTATCTTCTTTACCCATTCTACTTCCTAGAGATGATGGAATTACATGAGTTTTATCCTTAGTATTTGTAAGAGAGTCTTCAATCTGCTGAGTGATCGAAGTAAGGTCTTGAAACCCTCTTGTTTATTTCACAGGAATCAACGGTGTGCATAACTCCTCACGCAAATTTTCCACACAAATTAGCAACAATTCTTCTTGAGGGAGTGCTAAGCTTAGGGAATATGTTAATCCCTTCCAGCAAGAAATGAAATCTGAAACTCTTTCATTCTCCCTTTGCTTACAATTTTTAAGATTAAAAACTATTTTCTTTGGTAATTTTGAACTTAATTGAAGAAGGAAATTTTGATGAAGATCCTCCCACCCAGTAATTGACCAGGATTGCAAGCTTGTATAGCAGACAAAAGCAAACCCTTGTAATGACTGTACAAAACACCTAAGCTTAACTGCTTCTTGTTGCTGAGGGGTTCCCATATTAGGACCACAAAGGGAAACAAAATGTGTTAAGTGTTGTTCTGGGTCTCCTGAACCATTAAAAGTTGGGAATGTGGTACTTGAAAAATTTGATGGGGGACGAATTTCATTAACCCATTCTGGGTAAGCTCTATTCTTCGATTGAACTGGTGCACTATTTTCTTCCATAGCTTCCAAATGATCTGTTAATGAATCAATGGTAGTCATTAATTTTTGAGAAACATCGGGTTGGGATTGGACCTGTGCAGGTATAATAACTGGATCTTGGATAGGTGTGGTGGATGATACTGCAACTGATGGTAGCACCACCGATTGTTGTTGCACATGACCCATAGGATTAAAACTGTGAGGGTGTACTGGTAAAGGAGGATACTCTTAATCCATCTTAGTAGATACAAAAAAATACCTTGGATGACTGACTCCCGCTCTCTTAGGAGGAAGACCGATTTGAATTAGTTCTGAATTCAACCTCCTTAACTCCTTCATTTCTGCCTCTTGTTGCGTGAACCGTTCCTCTAATGAGAGTGATTGGCCTTCTCCAGAGGTAGGGTGGGACGTAAACTGACTTTTTTCCTTTCCCCTTGTTGGGCGCCTTTCGGAGAGGGGGAAGTTGGTTATTTGAAGGAATACCTAGATTTTGGGTAAGCCTTTGATTTTGTGTATGCACACCTTCTTCATTTATGTCTGTGTGTACAACCTCTTGAATAGTAACTTCCTCATCTGATTCCCCTAAGTGAGCCTCATGTTCTGGAGGATCAACAACAATGACATTGATAACATTTATTGATGCATAACGCATTGCATCCCATCTATCGTCATTTCTTCGATATTGTCTTCTTCCATGCCCCTGATGAGACACTACCTTCTGTTGAGTTGATCCCTCCAGAACTTCTTGATGAACCATAATTTAGAGGGAATCTACTGATAATTTGGACCTTCGTTCCTCTTGTGGATTCTTCCCTAATCGAGAGAAGACTGACTTACACTGAGAAAGGGATTGAGGATTTGAAAAATTCCCTAGTCCAGTGGACTAGGATTGTTCCTGCTCAACTTCTCGAATCCTATTTGTTGATTCCGAGGGTTGGGTTAAAAGAGTCCTCAGTCTAGCAAGCTGAGGTGGCTCTTGAGCTAATACATTTGAGACTTTCTTAAAATATCTCCTGATCTTGCCGAATTTAGTTTAGAAATTGGTTGGATGCATCAACCTACATCCATTCAAATCACCTGGCTCAAAAGACCATTGGATGATTTCTGACACTTATGTCACTTGATGATGTGCACGCTCTAAATGAGAAGCCTGTTCAATATTCTAATTTTCTTGATGCAAGAGTAATTCGACAACTTGTTCTTCTTATGCCTGACTTTTGGAAGAACTAGTTGAGGCCTGTTCCTGAGAAAACATCTGATTACACACAAAACCGGTTGGGTATGGCCGACCATGGGAAATAACATTGCATGAGACCACTTTTGGAGGGATTTTCTAACTGGAGAGCATAGTGAAATGCAGTGATCCATGAACACCCCATCCTCTAATATGAATACCAGATGGGGAATTGGAAATTAACTGGCACAATCATTTTAGTGAACCAAGGCATGAATGCTGAAGGGCTCTCTGCTACTTTTCAACCTTTGGATATCGGAAAACTGAGAGAGATGCCAAATCAATTTGGCATTGTAATCCTTCTATTATCTTGACATGACTTTCATATTCATCATAAGATAAGATTTTCTTCTTTAATTGAAAAAGTGTTTTCCACATGTTGAGATTAATATCGTGAATACAATCTTCTTTCAAAATTTCTGGAATATCATACTGAGAGTCATCCAAAGGCCAAAACATGACTGGTACTTCAGCTTTCGCCAGTTGTTTTCTCATATTCAGTACTTCCTCCTTATCATTCGATGAAGATTATTCTACCTGATTAGACCAGAGCTGGTGCTTCTTTGTTGGTTCATCAGATTCAACAATATTGGTAGATAAATCATTTATCAAATTAGAAGATGCATGACTCAGGGGTGGTTCAGAGAATGACATACACCCCGGGCAATCTTCCGGTTGAGAAAGTATTTCACTCGCTATCGGTAAAGCATCAAACATGAATGGCTTCACATTTGAAAGTGACTCAAGATAAGAGGGATTTCTCATTACTGCATTTCCCATTGGAGGATTTTCCAGGCAATGCGCATTACTACTGCGAAGAGGACTTTCATAGCTAAATTCATCATCATGGGGAGGACCACCATGGTGGGTTACAACAAAAGATGAAAACTTTTTCTCCTTGGTCTTCTGGCCACACAGAGGGTTTTTGTGGCTCTCATCTAAAGATGATACTTCGAGATAGACTGAACTGTCATGAAGCAAGACTTCATGAGGAAGTGTCTGATGAAGACCTTCGGAATTATTGTTCCCACTATTGGGAAATGAGAGAGTAGAATCTTGAGTTTCAACAGACAATTGTCTGAGTGCATCAAGAACTCCAACATCGAGCAAGGCCTTATTACAGATTGGCTCTTGATTTCTTGACTGTGCTGAATGAGTATTTTTCTTAGATTCCTTCTTACTCAGTTTGGGAACCACTTGTTGACAAAAGTGGTTATTATGGGCAGGTGTATGTTCCTACTCAGGAGAAATAGTCAGGTTAGGCTAATTATCTCCATTAAAATCGGGTGTATGTGCCCGAATTGATTGTCCACATGACATGGGGGAGTATGCCCCATGACCCTCCTGGACTGGAACATAGGTGTGTATCTACTCCGGAGTGACATGTTGATGAGTCACTCCACTAATAGGGACACATTTATGTTTCTTTCCCCATGATACCGCTGAAGTTGTTATAATATTCTGGCAGGTATCAATAATATGAGTAGGGATTTGCTTATGCTCTTTCACCGTTGTCAGAATGTGCTTGGTGACTTCAGCTTCTAGAACAGGAATATAAGTCCATTCTGTGTCTGGAGTAGGTGTATGTTCCTGCTCCTGTCCTCCTTTTCCTGTCAATGGATATTGACAGTACTTATGCATGGGGGCAGAGAGTTGAGTCTGCTCCAAATTTGTCGCCGGGGCTTTCTGACTGACTTCTCTGGGTGCTACCAAACGAGACTATTGGTAGGCTTGATTAACATTAGCAGGTGTATGTGCCTGCAGTGTATCCATAATCAAGTATGGTTGATGAATTTCTTTCAATATTGACATACGAGACTGTTGACAGAATTGTTGATTGTAAATAGGTGTATGTCCCTGCTTATCAACTGCCACTATATTAGATTGGTGAGCTTCTTTGGTTGTAGTCAGATGAGCCTACTGACTAACTGATGAGTTATAAACAAGTGTATATAATTTCCTATAATACTCCACTATAATTTCCTGGCAGGATTGGTGGGTTATTGCCAGACGAGTCTGCTGGACAGCGGAATTAGAACGGATGGGTGTATGTGCCCGCTCGCTTCTTGCCTTCAAGTTGGCTTGATGGACTTATACAAAGGGGGGAGAAATAATAACCTTCTCCCTTTTGACCATATTTCACCTCTGGTGGTTCATCTTGCATGCTCGGGCCTGAGGAACCAGAGCCGAACCCCTAAAGGAGATACCCTCATCATGTTGAGGGCACACTGCCGCACAAGTCTGGCGGCGATTGTTGATGGGAACCCTCAGGAAGGACTCCTGTCTCTTTGAATTAAGGCCTTGAGTGACCTTATCATTCAACTAATCATAATATGGGAGGAACTGGTAATTTTATTCCAGGGATAACGACCCAAAACGTTTGGAGATGGTGGTTGGCACCATCTATTTCTTGATCACTGGTCGTCGCTGTCCAGACAACCAGGGTGAATTATTGACTTAGTGGGCTTGTTGAGAAGCCTCCACAGTCAGAATGGTACCGTGTCGATGGTATTCCTTAACCAGTTCATTTGAGACCCAACATTGAAGAGGCTAAGTAGGTGATGTCGTCCTCAGAATGGACGAGGATTCAACAGTAGTAGCAGCAGATGCATTCACAGGTGTGAACTTTAGCGAAGCCATTTCTGTAACACAGAGAGATCTTAAAAACGAATCCCTGTTTGATATAATATACATAATCAAGATAAGTTCGGCCACCACATCTTTTTCATGAGAACATATGTTATTTATTTCTTTGTTGTCCCACTCATTGAGTTAAATAAGGGCTTAACAAATAAGTAAAACATCATTTAACTTGGTTAAGGATTCACGTCAGGTTCACCATTTTTTGTTTCGGCTGGAAATGGGGATGACCTCATTTGTTTAAGGTTCAAACATTCTAATCGGTTTCTAATGGGTTTATTCGTAGAACCGAAAACATCCAATGATTGTATATCCATTTGGACCTACTTTCCAAAGGTAGGTGCTCATTAGTTGTGAACCGATGAGGTTTAAGAATTTTCATTGGTCGGGAGAATGAGAGGTTGGAATCATCACACCTTTTTTGGGGGAATTATTGTCTAATCCGGGACTCTCTTTATAAATTTGAGTTATGTTCGTGAATCCTTATTAATTTACCATGTATGAAAACGAGCTTTCCTTTAGATTTGGCAATCAATGATTAATATGTATGAGATTTAGAGAATCTTTTATATGTATTTGAGGTTATTCATTGATAGAGAATCATCCGTATGTATTGGAGATTCTTAGTCAATGGTATCCTTCAATACATTATGTAGAAATATCTTGGTCATTATGATGACCATACTGGTTTTAAATCCACTCAGAATGACACTTGAAGTTTATTGACATTTAGAAGGACATGGATTATTTTAGAGTTGGGATCATACCCGCAGATGGGCTACCCACATATCCTTGTTAAAAAAGGAATCATAACCCACATAGTTCAGGAATTAAGATATAGTTTAACGTCATATGGGATAGATGAGAATTAATGAGTGATGGGATTGAACCTTAGAAAGGCTTCCTACATACTCTACTTTTAAGGCAAAAATCAAAGTCCATGTAGTTCGATTAAGAAATGTGGGGCTTACATATGATTAATGGAACAAAGATTTGTCATGGTTACTTTTACAGTCTAAGCTCATGTGATTCATGCTTGGTGTGAGAAACAAGAGGTACCAGTAAACCTGGCGATTTGTGTCATGAAAGATGTGGTCAAAAGGAATGATATGGGGCTTATGTATGTGTGACTGCCCTGAAGCAAGGTCCATAAAGATATTTGTGCTTTATGGAGATTTGGATACTCTAACTTGGGGTTTACTCCTGAGAAGGAGGCCCAGGTTAAGGAGATTTATAACTTGGGACTTACTCCTGAGAAGGATGCCCAGGGTTAAAGGGGACTTATAACTTGGGACTCACTCTTGAAAAGGAGGCCAAAGTCAAAAAAAATTAAGCCTGGGGATTACTCCTGAAAAAGAGGCCCAGGTTGAGGGGAATTAGGACTAGGGCTTACTCCTAAGGAGGATTCCCATATTTGGGAACTTGATATTGGGGCTTACTCCTGAAAAGGAGGCCCATTTTAAGGGAACTTGGACTGGGGCTTACTCCTAAAAAGGAGGCCCAGGTTAGGGGAATTGTGATCTAGGGATTACTCTTGAAAAGGAGGCCCATGTTAAAGATTTTCTCATCTTAGAGGATGAGGTTGAATGGAAGAAATATCTAACATTGGTGACATAAAGTTATGTAAATCATAAGGTTTTGAGAGATTTTCCACAGAATTTTTTTCAGATAAGGAAGAAAACAAAGGAACCAGACCATAAATGACTTTGAAGAGGGGTTTGAAGGCTAAATCTTGAAGAGGAGAGATGAATTTGATGATAGAATTTGAATAGGTAGGAGAGGCACCCAAAAAAGAGGCAGGTGCGCAAGACCTGTTTGGGCTTGCAGGTCCTGGTCGTGCAAGTATACTTGCGTGACACATGTATACTTGCGCGATGGTCAACCCATAGGGTAAAACTTGGGAGAGACTTGGCTCAAGCCCTTAGTATTATCCCTAAAGGCTTCAAAAATAGTGGCACGCAAGTTCTGTCGAAGGGATAATGCGGAACACAAGTGTGTCCATTTTCCCTTAAGGGTTGGGCCCTTAGGCATGCAAGTGTTGATGAATTCCAACACTTAGGCATTATTCCTCCTCTTTAGATCTTCCATTCTTGGTAAGAAACTACCTTAGAAGTGTTCGGAAGACTTAAAGTAGAGACTAGGGCGTCGAGAGCTTAAATATGACTTTTGGAATTTTTCATCCCTGAAATGGGGGCCCACAGAGGGTATTTATATGATACCCTAGGCTTGGGAGAAATTTGACTTAGGGCACGCAAGTGACTTGCGCGCCTCATGTTTGGCGCGCAAGTGACTTGCGCGCCCAAGGCTGGAACGCATGTACACTTGGGCGCCTTAATTCCTTTGCACCTTTTTGGTCATTATTCCTTCTTCTTTGCTTGAAGTACTCTCCTTGGTCAATCTTTGAACCCTGTGATGGAAGGGAGCGTCAACATTGATGTGTTCTGCCCGAATTTTTTGGAAGTATTTTGTGCCTTTTTAATGGCCATTTGATGCCTTGTGTTTTATGCTGTAAATCCTGGAATGAATGATTCTGATAGTTTGTTTTTATTTTTTTTATGGCCAAAATTTTGTCATTATTTATGGTCTAGTTCTTGAAATGTGTTTTCCTCTGCTGAATATTTTCATGATGTGTGGATTTAATAGTTATTGTGTCATGATTGTTGGGAGATGATGTAAATTTGTTTCAAGATAGGCTTTGAGGTGTTGGTTGATCTAGACTAGAAACCAATCATTTTAGGGACATTAGATACTTTTTTAGTGTATCTATTACTATATTTCATGATAACACTACAACAAAAGCCGGTCCTAGCGGCGGTTTTTTTCCTGTTTAGCGGCGGTTTAAACCGCCGCTATATAGTGTGGCGGCGGTTTACAAAAACCGCCGCTAAGTTTGGCGTCGGCAATCTATTAGCGGAGGTTTTTTCGATTCCGCGGCGGTTTTAGAAATGTGTCGTAGATTAGTCATTTAGCGGCGGTTTCTCTTCATTTAACAGCAGTTATATGGGTATCTGATATTTTTTATTCGCGGCGGTTTTAACCGCCGCTAAATTCAGGCGTTTGATGCGCCTATTCTGCGGCGGTGAAAACCGCCGCTACATATCAACATAATATATTTAGCGGCGGTTAAAACCGCCGCTAAATACTGCCCAGTTCATCATTTAGCGGCGGTTTTAACCGCCGCTAAATGCTCACAGGTATGGAATTAGCGGCGGTTAAAACCGCCGCTAAATGTTGAACTGGAAAAAAAAATATGTTGGATCTGCTCCACCACTGCGCTAAATTTTCCAAATCCCTGCAAACAAATTAAGCACAGTCGATGCCTCAAAAGACTATCTAAACAAGTGTAAGTGAAGACTAAATCCAATATTGAGCTATGGCTTGGTAGACGCATCATAATTCATTAAATTTCAATATTTAATTATAATTAAATGTCAAATCATGACATATAAATGGTTTCCAATAGAGACCATCTTTGGTGTCCCTCATTGGAATCAAGATTCTCTCGGAATTTAATAGTCTTCATGATCCCAACCACCCTGTCCTCATATTTCTTGGGAATGTTATTCGTCGAATTAAGGGGTGATTTTCTGTCCATCTAAGAAAAACGAAGCTAATGCCTAATTTTAAAAAAAGTACACGGTGTGTACTTGAAACTACTTGTCGTGTAGTGTATGTTTCTATACAGTTCCTAGCCAGAACACTATATGGTGTGTATTAAGATTATAGTCATGTAAACCCAATTACACAACATGCAACTAGGTTACATGGCATTTAGACCTCTTTTTCCTCCACTTACTTAAGAATAACCGTAAAAAGGACATATTCATACCTCAAATGAAGAATAATGTTCTTATAGTTTCTTAGTTTTCACAGACCCATATGCCCTTCACTAATGATTGGAATTTTATAAATTATCCATTTTTTAAGGATTTCATACTCTAGGAGAGATAAACCTTGGCCCATTCCAGATCTAAATAATAGAATTGATCATCAATGGGGTATTCAAGGATGGAGAATGATTCTAAGAGGAATATGTCTTTTCATCTTCTTGTGAGATGGAACGAGGACCAGTATTTGGTATGAAGAATTAGAATCATTAACTTGAAACTAGTCACTCTTCAAATTTATGAATGGGATATAAATTTAAATCCCGTAAACTAATGCAACTCCACCACTCATGTCTAGGTAAGACTACATGGTTTAAACTGGGTATACTAGAAACTAAAAAATCTTTGTGATATGTCATCCTGTATTGGTATACTGATGAAGTTAGATTATATGAATATATCTAGGGAGTGTGGTATATATTCTATAATTCTAGTTGATTCTATCACTGAATATATGTTCCTATAAATGATTAATTTTAATGTCAATTATCATAACATTTAAGTTAAAATTAATTATGAATATACTCCACCTTTTTGGGAGTTATACAGGATTTTGGGACACTCTGTTTCAAACTGAAGAGTAATTCACAAGTGCAAAAATACACCCATTGATTATAACTCTTTGAAAGAGGTTAAAACATAAAATAAAAGAAAATCACTTCCATTGATATAGGTGAGCCCTCAAAGAATAATGATTCAACCAAATTGGTTAGGAAGCATTCTAATTCCCTTAACTTCAAAACAATGAAGGGTAAAACATGGGTTTCCCTTGTTGATGAATAAGAAAGGGAATGTGAAATGGAAATTCAATCTTCAAGATACCAAAATTTTTATATCCCCACTATAGATGGAACAAGTCATAATCCAATATGTGTGGATGATACAATCACAACTGATCATACCCAGGAGATAACCTTGCTTTTTATCTCTTTGAAAATAAACTCCTCTATGCATGCACCTGATATGAATGAGGAATCCCTCTCGTCTCTCTTGAATGGAAGAAAATCATCCACCCCCCCATTAACATGAAATCATAAAAAATAATATATGAATGGGTCCTACTATGTTTCTTATGAATGACACATGAATTTCCATCATAGTCCTATAGAAAATATCCCAACATGATAACATAAATCTTGGGTTATTTAGAGACTAATATATACATGTAATCATTAAGAATATTCTACACACCCCACTCGAGTTGGATTAAAATCCAACTCTTAGATAACCATAGAATGTGTCCATTAAAATCAAGAATGGGGAGGATATGTATTGAAGACCACCACATCTCTTATACTCCCACTATATTAGTATCTTTCATTGATACAAGTAGAGGATGATTACATAAGGATTGGTATAACGCATTGAGGGATGGTTTTATTAGGTGGATATCCTATGAATTAATTATATCATACTTCCCTAGTTCCCTAATACAAGATTTTTTGTTTGTTCTAAAATATATGACAATATGTTGGTGTATTTATTGGTGGATTTGGGAGGGATGGGATATGATGTTGTATTCTTATTGGGATATAGTTGAAAACTAAGTTTCATGTGGTAAAAGTGAAACAATAACTAAATTCATATAATATTAAATTAATTCCCACAAATGGATTATTTCATGACTGATCTTTGAAGAGGATGGGGGATTAGTTTACATTTATAGTGGTTTGTTATTACTGATACAAGTTAACTAGGTTATTGATACACTCTTTACAGTTTTCTATGAGTCACATTGGTGATGATCATATGGATAGTACATGATATATTTAATATTTATAAATATACTATATTTAAGGCTTTGAGGTAGTATTTGTTGAGCGAACTAGTAATCAAGAGCTCTAACATTGGGTTATTTTTATTTCCTCCACATGATTAACATTTTGAACAAATTTATATTTATTTATTTCATTTTATTTTAACCCATGGGGGATTTTTTATGTATATTTTAATGGATAATTTATATTATATTGTAGTTGATTCGATGGTGTTTTTATTCTGTGCTCTTGAAATATATGGGACAATGATTCAAAATTTTATTTTTTATATCCCTGATACTAGTATCCATCCCAGTGGCTCATAGAGGTGGGATTTGGGTTCACTATTTATCTCCTCTAGTTTTAAATGGTATTTTTAAATAAATATTCATTTATTAAAATAGAATGTTGTAACCGGAAGAACGAAACGTTATGAAAAATTATTTTAGTCCCCAATATGATATGGTATCATCACATGCATATTGCATTAAGAATCTTTTTTTCAACACATGAGGAATCCAGAACACAATAAATAAAATGCATAGAAGGAAACATGAGAAATCAAGAAAATGTTAGGACATGGAAATGTTTGGTGGAAACTATGTGCCATAAATGTTACATATACAAACCAACTATTATCATACTTGTTCAACACATCAACAATACTACTACTCATCATCTGATGCTGCATCGTCACCCTCTCCACCTTCATCTCCACCACCTGCTGCCACCTGTAAGAACATTATATTGAAAATTAAATATTGTTGCATATTTATAATAAAAATTAAAACTAATAAAAGTTTGAAAACTAAATGATTTTGATTTTTTTTTGATTTACCTGCTCACCACTACCCGATGCACTACCACTGGGGGCATATCTGCTCATATGCTGACGTATTTCAAGCAACTCTTTCTGCAAATCAGATATCTGATTCCCCTGCTGCTGAACTGTGTTTCGTAGAGTAGACATCTCCCTCTGAGCATCTTCAGGTATGAAATGACTATAACCAGGAGTAGATGAGGTCGAAATCCCTGATGGCATGTGAAAGACCTCAGATGGTACGGGTCCCAAACCCATCCCGCGCACTCTACCAGGATGCTCCTTCCCAAGGACTTGACCAACCGGGTCATCCTGGGAGACTGAGTAGGATTGCCCAGGATTGGTATCCCATATTTCTTTAATTTTTACCTATAAATCAAATATCAATATATATTAACACAGTAAAAACTGATATTAAGTTATTATAATAAATAATTGACTTCATACCCCAACTTCTCTGGCAGGTTCATTAACAAAACTTCCATCTGTTTTTTTATGAACATCCAGCCACAGTTCTGTTCGGGATGCTTCATGCCCTAAACTCTGTGACTGAATTAAACAAAGATAAATCATCAATCAAATATGTTAAATAGATAATATTATCTTATAAATATTTAAACTAATTAAAATATTACCAATGACATTCGGCTTCTTGAAAAGCTTTTTGAACCCGCAGTGTGCGGGATTACCTGCTTCGCCCGGTTTGAAGCATTCTTTCTTGAGAGATCCTGAAATAAATAAAATTCAATTTAACAGTATTGTATTCAATGTCTATCTCCTCTTCATGTACATGTATAAATGTAAAATGAGGATAATATAATAATATATATTTCAATACCATCCGCTTCTCATCACGATGTCTATCGACAAAAACCTTCCACTGTTCTTTCGGTACCCCACTGGGTATCTTCTCATACATCTGCTGCACGGTCAACGAAGAATCGTTGACATCACACCACAACCTCCATTTAAAATCTTTCTATTTTTTCCAAGATTTTTCAATGTCCACTTCCGTGCTATCTTATCAGCAACGGTAAAGTGGAAGAACATCTGTATACAGAAATTCATTTTGAATATATTAGTAAAATGACATTCAATTAAACCATAAAGTAATAAAATTACCTTTATCTGAGAATCATAAACTTCATTTTTCCAGTTTGGAGGCATATGCCTCCAATCATCATACGAAATAGGCAGGGAAACGGGCTCCGCTGCCAGCTGACCTATAATCTGACCAAGTAAACCTGCGGCGTCATCCGTCGGGACCCCATAAGAATCAAATGACACCACTATCTTCTTGCCATGCATGTTCCAAACATCAGAACTTTTTATGTCTCTTTCCACGGTTTCATTGTCTTCATCTGCAATGAGAAAACAATTACTATAAACAAAATGCAATAAATTTATTTAATTAAAATTTGTACTTATGACTGCGACCCTCCAGAATGTCCGTGATGAACTGGAGGGGGCGTGTCGCTGCCCCACTGCTGAAGCTCCTGTAGGGGGAGGCGATGACTCATCCTCTAATGAGGCATCCACTGATGGTGTCAGAGATGGTGCAGGGGGAGATGATGTCGTGGGGATAGACGGATCGTCATCTGTCGCAGAAGAAGAAGGAATAGTGTACCGCTTCTTCCTTGGCATTCCTGTCATTTAATCAAATAAAATTAAGTTCAGAATATATATTTCAAAAAATTTATGCAGAAAAAAAATTAAAAATGATAATAGATGCCCAGTATTAACAAACAAAATATATATAACAATGATAATGAATGACTACAGAAATGAAACAAGTAGTTGCTGAATGAATAAATAATTGTACATACAATCATTTTCCCCTTCAATCATGTCGGTTTCCTGCTCCATTGCTTCATCCACTTCATTCATCCTTGCTAGAACAATATTTTCAATATCATGATGGACAAATAATTCTGCTTCCTGTTGTTGATGAAATTCAATTGCAGAGGTCAAATCTTCCACTTCATCACCCATATCATACAAATCTCTTTGTATTACGTGAGTAACTACACTCCACCCTTCATCCACAACATCATTCACATAATATACCATTTTTGCCTGCGATGCTAAGATATATGGATCATGCAGTTCACGATCACCAACATCCATCAAGCGAGCGAAGTTTACAGAAGTAAATTGCAAGAAATATCTTTTAACACCTCTGATAAAATCGACCCATTTGCATTTGAATAAAACAACAGAAAAATGCCCGTGGTAGTTTAATTCAATAATATCATGCAGCTTTCCATAGTATTCCACTTCAGCAAATGTAAAAATACCACTATTCTGTGTTTTCAAACCAACTTCTCGATCGACTGTACGAAATCTAAAACCATTCACATTATAAGCGTTGAACTTTCTAACTTGTTTTATAGGACCTCTAGCAAGAAACTTTAAATCTTCTGAAAAGTCAGCTCGAGTATCAGTATTCATGATCTGAAAAAAAAAATATAATTTAATAGATTTGCAAATTGTATGTGTCAAAGTAATATTCGTATTTATTGCAATATTTATAAACTTACAATCGTGCAAACCATTCTACCATCTCTTTATTCACAGCTTTCGTTATATCTTTTTCATTTCGTGTTCGGCTTCTCATTCGTCTCTTTGTTTGTATCCTCAACTCTTCAATAAATGGATCTGCAATTTCACTATTCAGCAGCACATATCTATGTGCCTGTAATAATTCCAATTCTGTTAGTGTCGCGTATGAGGTCCTCCCAACTGATCGGCCAATAGCAGGAAATATTTTTGATTTCTGATGCATTTGAGATTGAGTTGATGTGTCGTCAACACGTCCAACTCGAGTAAATCTTGTCTCAATATCATCCAAATATATGGAACAAAAGGTAAGACACTCCTCGGCCAAATAGCCTTCAGCAATAGAGCCTTCTGGTTGAGCTTTATTTCTCACGTATGCTTTCAAATTCCCAAGATATCTGTGAAAAAAAATAATAATATTATGCATTTATTTAAATGCCAAAAAATGTTTACTTAACTGGAAACATATAAATAAAATACCTCTCAATTGGATACATCCATCGATAATGAACGGGGCCTCCTAATTTAGCTTCGTCAACCAAATGCACAGTTAAATGCATCATGACAGTAAAAAACGATGGAGGGAAGATCATCTCCATTGCACAAAGGGTCAATACAAACCTCTCCTGTAGGTTGTCAAGCTGAAATGGATGTAGAGCTTTCTCACATAACTGTCTGAAAAATGTGCAGAAATGGAGTACAACAGTAGTAACTTTTTCAGGTAATAATGTACGCAATGCCAATGGTAGTAACTGTTGTAACAAAACATGTGAATCGTGACTTTTCAATCCATATAACTTACGATTCTTCAAGTCAACACACCTCGAGATGTTACTCGAATACCCATCAGATACCTTCACATTCTTTAAAATTTGAAGGAACGTATCTTTATCCCTATTTTTCAATGAAAAAATGGCCGGAGCATACTTTTCATTCTCATCTGGCCAGAGATCACGTTTTATGTTCATTACTTGTATGTCTTTGCGAGCATTGAGATGATCCTTCGACTTTCCATGCTCATTAAGTAATGTGAAAATCAAATTATCACATACATTCTTCTCAATATGCATCACATCAAGATTGTGGCGCAAAGAATTAAATTCCCAATACGGAAGTTTGAAGAATATACTTTTTTTCTTCCATTGTTGCGTTCTGATTTCACTTGGCGATGCACTTCGCACTCGTTTTCTGCTATCATTCAAATGATGAACCTTCCCAAATTCTGTTTTAACATTTTCAAGCTGTGTCAATATTTCAGAACCGGTTAACAACTTTGGAGGTGGTCTACGATCAATGCAACCATTAAATTTTGATTTGTTCAGCCGAAATCTATGAGATGCATCAAGAAATTTTCGATGGCACAAGAAGCACCATTTTATACTGTGAGGTAGCCGTTTGGGCTCGAAATCAAAGTTACAAACGGGACAAGCCAAACCCGTATAAGTGTTCCAACCAGATAAATTCCCAAGCCCAGGGAAGTCACTAATGGTCCACATTAAAGCAGGATGCATTTTAAACATTGTTTTAGAAGAAACATAAAATGTCTCAACACCGTTGCTCCATAACTCCTGCAATTCTTCAATCAAAGGCTGCAGGTATACATCAATATCATTTCCAGGCATTTGTTTTCCAGGAATAATCATCGAAATGATAAAAGATGTTTGTTGCATACACATCCACGGAGGCAGATTATAAGGGATCAAAACAACTGGCCAAATGCTATAACTCGTACTCAAAGTCCCAAATGGGTTGAATCCATCGGCAGCCAATCCCAATCGAACATTCCTAGGATCAGCTGAGAAATCTGGATGTAATGAATCAAATTTCTTCCACGATTGGGAATCTCATGGATGTCTCATTAACCCATCATTGTTATTATCTACAGCATGCCACTTCATGTGTTCGGCGATTTTTGATGACAAGAATAATCTTTGTAATCGAGGCTTCAAAGGAAAGTAGCGCAAAAATTTTGCAGGTGTGTTCCTTTTCTTCTTCTCTGTGAAATTATGTTCAGTCATACTTCCAACATCACCCTTTGACTGCCATCTAGAAGAAGAACATTTCTTACAATTCTGTCTACTTGAATCCTCTCCCCAGTAAAGCATACAATCATTGGGACACGCATGTATTTTTGTATAATTCAGACCAAGCTTGTTAACAACTTTTTTCATATCATAAAACGATTCTGGGATTTTTGCTTCAGGAAATGCATCACGAATCAATTCCAATAACATGGACATTGCCTTATTTGTAATTCCACATAGACATTTGATATGGTACAACTTCAGTAGAAATGAAAGCTTTGAATATTTCAAACACCCACTATACAACTCTTGATTTCCATCGTCAACTAAATCATGAAATGCATTTTCCTCACTGAAGTTTTCCCTTACATTTGGCTCCACAGAATCAAGAGGATCCAATGTTATGTTACAATCTTGATCTGCTTGTGTTACAGTCTCAGAAACATCACTTGTCACGTTGCAATTTGTAGCACCCTCTTCTGGTTGTTCTGATATGTTTTGATGCTCATAGTGGTGTCTTGCAGTGCCGAATGCATCATTTATGAGGTTTTGCATTTCATTTTCCATTGTCGAAGAACTTGGGACCTCATTCTGTGGATTAACATCAGTCCTCAATCTTTCTGTATTGTTTGATTCTCCATGCCAAATCCAACACAAATATTGCTCAGGGAATTGCTTCAGTATTAAATGTTCATAAACTTCATCTCTCTTCAACCATGTTCTAAATTTACATTTAGGACATGGACATCTTATTCTCCCTTCAACGGATCGATTAGAAATTGCAAAATCTAAAAACCCATTCAAACCCTTAACATATTGAGATGTGTTCCTCGGTAATGTGATCCAGCTTTTATCCATGTATATCACAATGTGCCTACACAAAATATACGATAGTGTAAGATTACAGAAACATAATATAATAAAGATGAACCATTGACCATAAAGTATGCATAATATAATAAAGATGATTCATTGACCACATTTACCATTTCAGACCAACTGAACAAGTCTGGTCCATAGGAGACAGCGTCAACACCTCATTGAGGAGCAATAAGAATATCGGGATACACACTTATCATAACACCATCGATCACACATTTATGTTTCCTCAAACAACACCCCTTTGATGTGTGATCTAAACTGATCATAATGCATTTTAAATCAAGTTAACTACATTCACTGAAACCATTTTCACAATGGGTAATGTTTGTTTTATTGTTCTAGGGAAATCTAAATGGCCACATTTAAGTTTTGGGGTTCATCTTGTGATGGAAGCACGAGACATGGTGTTTGAATTTCTTGAATAAATTAGTGATAATGACCCTCCTAAGGTGGAGAGAATTATGTTAGTCATGGAAATGTGGAGAAAATTGTAGAGTGGATGTGGAGGAATCAAGGTTCCAAATAGAAACCTATAAGGGACATGTTTGGGGGTTCTTAGGGAAGGCCAGGTGGAACTTCGATATGGTGTGTGAGGTAAATTAAGTAGGCCACCACTAATGGTTTCTAATGCATAATCTAGTCCATGAATATAAAACAAACAATAGTTGTTGTACCCCTCTCTCTTGGATTTTAATGATCACAATCACTCTATTTGTGTTCTAACTTGTTTTCAAGTGTTTTTGATGTTAGGAAAAAGATTTCCTAGGAGCTTGCCCAAGAAAGCTGAAAATGGATTGACTAAGTCTACCGGCCAACCGGCGGATTTCCACCGGCCAGCCGGTATGGGCACCGGCCAGCCGGTTCCTACCCACCGGCCAGCCGGAGGAGCCAGGCAGTAGGCCTTCCCATTGCCTGGTGTCACCGGCCAGCCGGTGGATGAACACCGGCCAGCTGGTGAGACACCACCGGCCAGCCGGTGTGCCCAGTCAATCCTTCTGGTGAATCCTAAACTGCGGAAAGTACTAATTATGGGTTCCATTTTTCATTGCTACGATCCTGTGCTTACCACTGTGGTCGGACGTAGCGTCATGGATACTTTAGTTCTTCCTCAAGATAAAAATCGCTTTAGCTGTAATGGTAAAATCTAGATTTTTTGCAAAGGATTACAGTGATTGTTTGGCACTTCATCTGATTTATGAGAGATGGAATGAAGCTGAAAAGAAAGGATCAGTGTATGAGTATTGCTGGGAAAAAGTTCATCATGTGGAAACTTTAAAGACAATTCATGCTATTCAAAAGTAATATTTTAGAAATGCTGGACTGTTGGATAGAAATGCGGGCTAGTCACATGATCTTCGATAAAGCCTGTATGGTTTGTTAAGTCATGCTATAACCATGAGGAATGGGTTATCCATTTCCACTTGGTTTATTCTCCCCCTTTCCTTATTTTTTCATTGAATTTACCCCACCTCTTGTAAATCATGGTTAGGGAACACAATAACTACTAACTGGGCTCTGATCGTATTACTTGAGCTGGATAGGCACTTTTTCAACCTTTTGTGTCCTAAAAACCCTGGACACCCCAAAAACTGTTCATACATCCAGTAAACATTTTGATATCCCAAAATTATCTATTTAAAGTAAAATTAAAATGAGAAAGTACCTGAAAAAATCATAGAATATCATACCCTCCCTAACATGAAATGTCTTAGCTTTGAGCCACATTTCAAAGTATCACTAAGCTTTGTCATAAAAGAGATTGAACCACTATGCCTACATATTCATCTCCCCTCCCATGTCTCTTCTTTAATGGTACTATATAGTAATAAAAGCTTTGTTAAAAAAGAGATTGGACCACTATTCCTACATATTCATCTCCCCTCCCATGTCTCTTCTTTAATGGTACTATGTAGTAATAAAACTAGAACAAAAGGTACAATACTACCTTGCAAAACCATCCCATTGTGATCCATAAAATGAACTAGATTCTCTTAAAGGATGATTCGGCCTCCAACAAAAATTCAGCCACATGGACTCTATAGAGAAGTCTAGGAAACATCACCTAAAATGAAACATAAAGAAATAATTCACATAAAGTCATACCATCATGGAATATCCAATATATTCCCCATCGGCCCGATCCTCTTCACAACACATTAATCAAAACGCTTGACACCATCTTACCATTTTTTCAAAACATTATCTCTAAATAGAAAATCACAAGATAGAAAACTCACTTTGAAATCATGCTTTACACCTTAAAACACATTTTAAATGTTTAGGATAATTTATATCAACCACATTGGGAGATACATTCCGAGAAATAAAACCAATAATATATATAAAAAGATATACAATATTCAATTGATAAAATAATGAATAACAGATTAAAAAACATCCATGCTATCATGGAATTCAAATAATGGTAACATGAATATGGAAACTACCTAAAACTCAAGCCATGCTAAAATAGATGATGGAATCTCAAATTTTAATATTTTCAAATGCACACATATTCACCTTAACTTATATGTAATGATACCTAGTCCATATATACATATTAAGGTGTACAAATATGTATAAGGGATCTATACATATTTGACTATACTTTCATATACCCCTTTTCAATGATACACATATTCATTTTCATATACACATATAAGCACATATAGCCCCATGATATATATTAATACTTTCAAGGTTGAATATATATAAATGGAGAACTTATATATAGATTCTTAATTATAAATACACATGTAATCCTTTGATGATGACAGCTCAAACCTGCCAAAATGAAGACCAAAACACACTACAACGATATTTGGAATATAAAAATCACAATATCCCTAATTAAAATGTGGAAAAAATAAAAATTATATATAAATAAACCTGAAAATTATGGTGGGAGGACTGAAATTATGGTGCGGGGGTTGCCGGAGGCTGCGGGGGGTGTGGCGGTCGCCGGAGGGCGTGGGGGGCGCGAGGGGCGCAGGGGCGCGGGGGTCACCGGCGGTCGAGGGGGGGGGGGGGGGTGCAGGGTTCGCCGGGGGGCTCGGGGGCCGCGGCGGCCGCCGGAGGGCGCGGGTGTCGTCAGAGGGCGCGGGTGTCGCCGGAGGGCGCGAGTGTCGCCGGAGGTAGCGGGACGGGGATCGGGGAAGAGGGGAGGGTTTGTGAGGGGGATCGGGGAAGACGGGTATGCGATAGGGGAGGGGAAAGCGTCGCGGCTTTTCAAAATAGATTGGGTTTCGCGGCGGTTTGTTAAAAACCACCGCGAAATCTTTCACGGATAACGTTTAGCGGCGGTTTTGTGAACCGCCGCCACAAAACCGCCGCTAAACACTGTTTATGTTGTAGTGTAAACATACTTGAAAGTTTATGGCAGTACTGCTTTGATGTCCCTTATGTTTTTTTGGTTGAGAAAACATACAATGGGGATTAATTCTTGCTACTGTTTATTCAGGACAATTTTGAATGTAGTTGAGATACTGGATCATTTTTCTTTCAGTGTGTTTTTTTATTTTGATGTTTTTCACTTAATTGAATTCCACTTAAAAATTGGAAAATTTAATGATTCCAAATAATTGGGCACTAGTGGATGCTTCAGATTCCTAGTGCAAATGTATACATGGGTTGCATAGAAAAGGACATATTTAATGAGGTGATAATGAAATCAAAGAAATTTATAGTATTTATATGAGTTTTTCTGTTGAAAATTAATTTTATGGCTCTTCTTTGGGTATGTTCTTATTTAATTTTTTCACTTTCAGTTAATCTTAGTTTGGTTTAAGCTCATTTCACCTTGTGTAATCATTATACTCTATTATGTGTTAATAATTTTTTGGGAATTGTGAGTTGCGTTTCCAATTCACACTTCAATATTTTCGAAATACATCATGGAGTGATAAATTAGTTCCTTATATACTTAATTCAATCCCAATTCTATTACCCATAGAAATTCACTATCCCGATCCACTAAAAATCATATAATTGACCTATAGCTAGACATAATGTCTACACGCGTACTAGAGTTCCCTTGTAGGGTGTGAGAAATGCATCCCAATAGGGTTTCACAAAGCTCCCTCAATATATGTGTTATATAAGTATTAATTCATGATTAAAATAATATATAAAATAATTTTCATGTTGGGATATCATGTGCTTACTCAGAAATAATGACACTCAACCATACCTACTTCAACTAACACAAAAAAAAGTCACCTTGTGAAAAAAATTCTTGAACCATACTTAAAGACTCAGGGTAGGGTGTAATACCATATCTATACCTCAAACCTCTTCCTTAGGGTAGGTTATTTTATCACTTTATGACCATTTCATTCTCTCTCAAGGAAGGGTCACATATTAGGGCCCAGACTATCCCCTCACACTCAGGTAAAATCACACATTAGATCCAAAATCATCCCTTCTCACCCAAGGGATGTCACACATCAAATTAAAAACCAAACCTCTCAATAGGTAAGGTCACACATAAATTTCACAATAAAAACTCTCAATAGGTAAGGTCCCACATCAAGTTCACAACCACCATCCACCAATATAGGGTAAGGCACACACCAAGTACCCAACCATTACCCTCCAATGAAAAGTCGGGGGGAACACCATATACCCAACCACTACCCTCCAATACAGGTTAGGGCACACATCATATACTTAACCACTACCCACCAATGTTGGGTAGGGTGAACATAATATACCCAACCACTAACTATCGATACAGGGTAGGGAACACATCATATATCCAACAACTACCTAATTATTAAACATAAAGCACACATCATATATGCAGTGACACCCCACCAATTTAGGGTAAGGAGCACATATATCTTAAATAACTTTCTTATTATTCAAGTTTGGACCAATATCAAATATTTTCAACTTGTATTTATACACCAATTAAATATAATAAATAACAATCAGGGCATCATTATCCTCCCCACATGCTCACTATACAATCACCAGGGTTCTAGTCACTCGAGATCTAGCTCCAAAATTTTAAAAAATTATTATCTTCCATGAATCCTTATAGGATAATCTCTTTAATACTATATTAATCATAAAATCACAAAATTAGAAGCCTATAAATATTCTCATCTCACCCATAATGTAATCCACTATTTCCATTAAACACATCTTAGTATCTAATCATCAATACCCACATACCCTCATCACTCCATGATGAATCATCAACCTATAGGCTCTATCCAACCCTATACTCAAGAGGACAATCCATCCTCTTAAAATTCCATATCACAACAAGGTCCATATTACTAGGGAGTATCCCAAGACAACTCACACTATAACCTATGTAAATCCTATTCCAAGTCATCAACAATTTCCCTAACCCACACACATGTCACATATCACATCTTCCTTTTGAGAGATCTCAACCCATTACTTCCCATCAAACTATATCAATATTAGAAGGAATTATCTTACCCATGGAAATTTATAGGTCTCTATTATATCCTTAAGAGCGTGTGTTCCAATATATGTGAGATGTATAGATGTTTAACCTATCTCCACTGGGTTAAATCCTCTAATGTCTATCCAACTAGAAAAGGCAACCAATCTAGGATATTTAAACCTCATTTCAAGCCCAAGGAACTGTCCAAATTCTATCATTACATCAACTGACATATTTATCCCTTTGGTGACAAAGTCAATGGGAAATCCCAATGCACCTAATGCTCAAAAAATCCCTTGATCCATATCTTTGAGGCTCAATGACACCCTATTTATTTACCTATGGTTCTCTTTTTCCCTATCTATTTTCTTAAATTTATATAAAAACATGCATACATGTATAAAAATTCATATGGTTTCATACTATAGGGGAAACCTACCTAAATAATAGATCTACTATCCTCATGATGTACTTCTCATCCTTATATAATATTTACTATGACTCGTCCATGCTCGTACCAACACTCAAGATCTTATCTCAATCTATAACACCCAAATAATTATTTATAAAAATTTATAATTAATTATTCAATTTCATTCAATGATATATAAATGATTAAGAACTGATTGAAAAATTATAAATCATTTAAATCACACATAACCTTATGCGTTCATCCTCTCAAGGGACTCTCTTGAAAATATAAGAAAAATCCCCATCTATTAGGATGATTTCCACTATAATATGGTGAAATTAACCACAAAACCTTAGATGAAGACAATAAAGTTAGTAGATAAAAAATAAAAATAGGAATATTGGAAAAAGGTAATAATTATAAAATTAATATATTTATAAAACATAAATAAAACATAAATCATAAATGGGGATCAAATAGAGTAATGATATGGAATGATCTAGGAAAAATGGTGCTCCATATACCCCAATTCCCTCTAAATCCTAAGAGGAATGATCCTTGAGAATATAGGCTTACCATTCATTTTTAAAAATTTAAAAAGGTATTTATCATAGCATAATATATTTGGTTCATGGTTTTATGACCTACCATGGAAACCCTTCACAACATGGCCCTTTGGGTTCAGAAAAAATGGATCTCCCTTGGAAATAACCAAAATCTTGAAGTCCCTACCTTCATGATACCCATAAAAATATGATAATCCATGAAAAACACTAACCATGGAGTGGATAGAATATTCCACATAATAGTGAATCCAAATATATAGTGTGGTCCCTCAATTATACCTCTTCATGACATATCCCTCACCTTATATGGTTTGATGAACCACTTATAATAAATTTCTTCTGTAGGGCCACACAACCCTACTTTGACATTGTCATAAGCACCAAAAACACTTCTTGGGCCTCAAAAAACTTATAAAAATGATTATTTGAGATGTTATAACTCTCATAATCCTAATATTAATCATTATCATCAAACCCCTTTTGTAATAGAAATTTAAATTTCCTCTGAATTTCCAACCTGTAATGACACAAATAGTTACAAACTCCCTAGCATAACCGTTATCTTCCCCAAGAATCTACAGTGTAATTATAGCCATCAATATTGACCAAACTTGATCACAAATTTATAGTTAGCTATCCTTTTTATATCCTATAATGATAAAAAATATTCCATTATGAAACTCCCAACACTATAAAATACTATTAATCACAAAATGATCTATTGTCTTATCACCACCCCCAACACTGATATGGTGATCAACTATACACATATACCCCAAGACACTAATGTTTAATCAAATTATTCATCCCAAAAATTTGGGTGTTCCCCAATATAATATTCCACTCATAAATTTATTTTCTAAATCATGGTTCTCCACACCATAGGAACGTCCAACCAAAAATGCACTTTTAGTAATCCACTAACATGATTGATAAAATTTCCACCTGACCACACCCAATCATGTAAGAAAGCAATAGTCAATACTCTACTAGTTTAATTTCCCTAAAAATTACCAATATCACTTGCTGATGTGGAAAAATATTACACGATCATGATGTCTTAATTCATAGAGGCATAATGAGATCATCCAAAGACCTACACCAAAGTTTGAAATTAAAACTCACTGTAGTTACATATCTAGGAACTAAACCACCTACACCAGTTATCATAATTTCTCTATGAGAAATGAAACACCCCTGATATAACACACTCTTGAATTCTATCAACTCCCATTATGAGTCTTATACTGATAATTGGAATTTACCCAAAACTATATCTAAATATCAAATATTAAAATCACTATAAAACTAGATAAAATTATATCTATCTTCCCAATGATATTCTGGGGCCATATTGACCATCCCCCAACCGATCTCACCACATACACAATCCTACTAACATAAGGGTTGTATATCCAAAACGAATAGAATGATCCTCAATATAGTAGTATCCTTACCATCTTATCTCTAATCCAAAATTACTAACCACAACAACCCATTCTCTTTCCCTAACTCAATGTAATGACTAGACTAGACTATCCTACTCCTACTTGATCAACAACATGAAACTCTAATCACTACCCATCCTTGGATCATTATGAACATTAACCTAGACACTCAAAAAAATATATCTTAAATAAGGGTCACACCTTATAATATCCAATGGTACACTCCACACCATATAGATTAGCTTACATAGCTCCTCGAGTACTGACCCAAATGTTTTTGAACACTACATGAATATTAATCTTTTCAAGACACACTCATCCCATACTTGATAACTCATGCCATATCCCAAACTCAGATCAACCATACAATGGTACTATAATCCATATTTTATTTATCCTCTCACCATAGAGGTAAATCTCCCATTCCCATAAAAACATTGAACACCACACCCACATGCATCTCATCTAATCTATCAGTTCTCAATCCACACATTACTACTCAACAATCCACAAACCAAATGGAATCACACATAACCAACATGAAATTTCTATCAATTATCATGGATTTTTCCAAAAATATATGGCAACACTCACTCTACTTATTAAGGTAGAGTGATCCCATAGAATAACCCTCTCGTAAGTTCTTTCTTACTACCTATATTTATATCAGCTGAACCCAATGAGTGTATTCTACCATACTAATTGGTTACACCACTATAATCATTCTCTCTTGATTCTCACATCATCAAACCTAATACCATGTTCTAAAAAAATTACTATGAATCCATTTCATGTGAATATCATATATCAAAAAACATTCCTCAATGATTAATTTCTAATAGTATTGAGGCATATAACTATAGCCAAGGCCTACCACATAACTAGTCAAGTCGTCTAATCGATCCTACCCTTTATAACCCATCATTTTTACCAAAAAAAACTTTGAGTTCTTTATGTAAAAAAATACCAAGGCCTTTCACATGCCTTTCTTAAACCTCTACAATGGTATCTATATCCCCAAGGCTACCTATTCCCATTAGAACTATATCTAAGGAATACATTTCCCACACTTAACCCATCATGGTGTACCATGAAAGCATCCAATGCTTGTATCAACTGACCAAGTGTCACTATTCATCCCTTTCATGGAGTGATTGTATATCCATAAATAATAGGAATCCCTCTATAATATCCACATGATCTCTTTTCCAAAAAAATAATTTGGTTTTGATGAGTAAAATTTCACCGATAAGTTTTATAGGAAAACACTATATAATTTTTTTATTAACACTTTAAACAACTAAACCCCATGTCATCAGGGAAATCAGTAAAAAACAAGAATATGAATTTTATATGAATCCTATATGAAAAATTTGATTCACATACATAAACCTCTTTTCACTATAGACCAAGATCTAAAACCATGATAAGAATCTCAAATAAATACGTCATACTTGAATAAACATCTC
Organism: Viscum album; assembly: GCA_963277665.1. Taxonomy (NCBI): domain Eukaryota; kingdom Viridiplantae; phylum Streptophyta; class Magnoliopsida; order Santalales; family Viscaceae; genus Viscum; species Viscum album. The sequence goes on from OY728147.1 coordinate 1,157,375,355, forward strand.
AACACTAATAAGAAAAAAAACCATAACCATGGTAACCTGGTCTTACTACAAGAAAGGTTGTTATGACTCTCCAATAAGTGTCCTATCACAATCCTTAACACATCCCTATTATATATATCCTTTACTCTAAATATTAAGACAATATAAACGATGCTCTAATTCCATTTTTAACTTTTTATCTATAATTACTAAACAATGCCCGGATTGATTCATCAAAGGACCTCATGAATGTATTCCCATATGTCAGAGGGTGATGATTAGTGGAGAGGCCATAAATTAAATGTTGGGTATACTATTTCTTCAATATCATAACCAACAAGAACAACAAAAATAACCAAACACCACAAATAATAATCCATTAGAGTACAAAATAATTAATAAAACTTATCCATGATATAATAAATGAATATGAATTCCTATAACATACATCCCTAATAATCACCCATCGGTCCAATCATATCTAGAAATAAAAAAAAAAAGAAAAAAATACAAGGAGGATCTACTACCATCCCTGAGAATCACCTATATCCTACCTCTAATACCCATCAATATTCCCCACCCAGATCCACTTCACAATATGATCTCAACCTAAAACCAGAAATAAGGTCTGAAAATGAATCAAAGTGACTATTACGGGTTTGAGAAATACATCTTAGTATCTTCCCACCAAGTTCCTATAATATATGAATCATATACATGAATATTCATTAGTGAAATCATAAAGAAAATATCATGCATATTGGGTCATCATGTGTTAACTAGGCCACCGTGACACATAACTGTACCCACTTTTGTCAATGCTAGAAGCATATTCACCTCATGATATAAGTCCTAGACTATACTCGAAGAATCAAGGTAAGGTGTTATACCGAGTCTTTAACTCCACCCACTTCCTCATGGTAGGTCCCAGTATCACATCCTAACTACTCCCTTCTGTATCAAGGAAGGGTCATATATCAAGGCCCATATCATACCCTCTCACTTGGGGAAGGTTATAGATAATATACCTAACCATACCTTCTCACTCAAGAGAGGTCTCACATAAAATAAAAAACCAACCATTTAATCAGTGAAGGTCATACCTCAAGTACCCAACCACTACCCACTAATGCAGGGTAGGGAACACATAATTTACCTGTTAATTACTTACGAATGTAGGGTAGGGTGTACATCATATACCCAATTATTACCCTATGATACTAGGTAGGGTGAAAATCATATACTCAACCACTACCCAATGATTCTGGGTAAAGTTCAAATCATATACCCAACCACTAATTGTTAATTTAGGGTAGGGAACACAACATATACTCAACCACTATCCACTCATATAAGGAATGGGGCACATAATATACCTAACCACTACATAATGATGTAGGGTAGTACACACATCATATCTACGAGACCAACATTCTCACTCAAGGTTGATCCAACACCTAATCTTTTCATTAAATATTCACAAACCAATAATATACAAGAAACATCAAACCTGAAAACACTACCTTCTTTAAAATCTCACCAGCTGATAAATATAGTGCTAGTCACTTGATACCCAACCCCTCACTTTGAAGCATGTATCATTATCCATATAGTCTTACAGGATAATCTATTCAAAACCAACTCAAAAATATAATAAAAATATGTCGAGCCTATAAATATTCTTATCTCACCCATAAGGGAATCCACGAGGACCCTTAGACAAATTTTAGTCCCTTCTCATTGGCACCAATAGACACTCATCACTCTATAGTGACTCCTTAGCCCATACGATCTATTTGAACCCATCCCCAAGATTAAAATCCATCCTTTTCAAAATTTTCAACTTGGTCCTAATAAATAGAGTCTATCCAAAGATACCTCACATTAGACCACTTTGTAATCCCATTACAATTTTTCAATAACTTCCTCAACCCACAAATATGTCTCAACTCACATCTACCAAGGGAGATCTCTCAATCCATCACTTAGAGAAAACCCTTACCATCACTCTACATCAATCCATATAAGGAATATCATTCTAATTATACTATCCAATTCTCTAATCCACCCTCAAGTGGGATTCCCTTACCATACATGAGATGTATGATCATATCACATGTTTCCACAAGGCCTCAGCCTCTTATGCTTGAACAAATTTCCCAAGAAATAAACATTGGCTATTCACACCTCATCTCATGCCTAAGGACATATCCTAACACTCTCATTACCTTAACCAAAATTTTCTAAACCTTAGAGACATATTTTTCTGGTGAACACAATGTAACCAATGCTAAACTATGCTCTCACCCCATCTCAAGGAGGTCTAATTACACCATTTTTGTTAACCCATGACAATTTTGGTCCTTATCTAGTTATCTTGAATATAAATATAAACTTTAAATAAATAATATTCATTCATATAAATGAATAAGGTGTTTAATTATATGGACTACATACCTCAAACATGAGGTTACCATCCTCATGATGCTACACTCATCCTCTACCAAAATTTTCCCTACCTCATACAAGATCTTATAAACACCCAAACTCCTATCTGAATCTATAACATCCAAATAATTAATTTTAAAAACTTATAATTAATTATTAAATTTAATTCAATGAGGCATAAATTCCTAACCACTTGAAATTTTTTACATCATTGATACTTTATATAACTTAATGTGTTCATCCTCCCAAGATATAATCTAGCCAATACATGTAAAATCCCTCTTAAGTAGTATGATTTACACTATTCTCTAGTGAAATAATCATTGAAACCCAAGTCGAAGATGCTAAAATTAGTGGCTAATGAATGAAAATAATAATGGAAGGAAAAAGGGATAAATAATAACTTGAATTTTCATGTTAAACCTCAAGTAACTATCTATAATCATGGTGGATAAAATAGAGGAATTAGAAGTGGGGGGGGGGGAGCTGACTGAAATTTTATAGTGCATACCCATTTTACTTATAAATACCAAGAGAAGATAACATGAAAAATATGGTTCAACCCCTAATTTTTAAAAAATTTAAAAGGGAACCATCACGGAATAACCTATATTTTTTATGGTGTGACACCCTCTCAAGAGTATCCATACCAACATTTCCCATTTGGTTATGGAATGAAACAAATACCTCAACCAGAACACAAATATTAAGGCCCTTTCCATCATAGTATGGCATCCCTAACTAATGTAATGTACTTTTCACCCCATATAATGACACCCCCTTGGTATAGAATTCATTACATGTCCTAAGGGTCATTACGCGATCACCTTCCCCATGAGAAATAACAAAGAAAAATAATAACTGTCTTCCGACCCAATACGCAAGTGTCACCATGACCCATATGTAAGAGTGATCATCATAGCATGGTTTCCTATTCTATAGAATTATTCCCTTATGTAAGGGTCACCCCTTATAAAAATTACAATATGTAATATTCACCAATATTACATGATTCCCTAGTAAAAATCATGAAAAAAACAGAAGTGTCATTTCCTAAAAAAAACCCCATAATAATCTATCATATTGTGAAATCAACTAGTTACAAAGTGACCTATTTCCCCCATAAATTTGTTCCTTCCTAGATATAGTGTGTTCTCTTGATCAACCCTCATCATGGAATAATCCTTTTCTATCATGCTGTGTTGAGCGACCTATAAAAAAAATTCAGCTGCTGGTCTACCCTGAATATACTTCAAAATTCACTCGACATGTAAGATCCCAATATTTATTGAAGGTATTTCCTTATTAACTTTTTTGGTTAAACTCTATTTCATGAATAAAGAAGTGTTTCTCTAGTTATTAAAGAGTTTTGGAAGTGTTCTTGTCATGCGGGACATGAAAAGAGTATAAAAGTGGCCCATAGTGAATAACACACATTTGGTGCATGGTTGCTGTAAACTGTACACCTATCCTAGGAAACTGTGTGGTTTGGTGACCATTTTGGAAAGAGGGGTAGTACACAGTTACCATACAATTTAAAAAACCATGCGGTTTATCCAAAGAAATTGTGTGGAATGGACCCACTTGGGAAGAAGGAGCTACACAGTTGGGGCACAATTTGTAAACCCTTTGGGCAAACCGTATGGCCCTTAAAAAGATGGAAATTCCCATTTTCCTTTATGAACTTATTTATTTCTCCATGATTTTTCCTCCCATTCGACCCCCTCTACCCCAGGAGATGAACCAAAGCCTCAAAGACTTCCAAGAGGTGATTATAATTTTATTATTAGGCATTTGGAGTGTTGTTTGGTGTGAATAAAATATCCAGGTGAGTCTAACACTACTCTTTTCTATACTTTCTAGAGTAGGTCTTGTGTAAACTCTCATATTCTTTATAATCCCTAAAACCCTCACTTTTCTAGCAGTTTCAATGTTAGGGATTTTAAGGGTGGTTGAGTTTGAATCAAGAGATGAATTTGGGATAATAATCATATTAAATCATGAGGTAGGGTTCTTTGTGCTTTCTCCCATAGTCTTGATGTTTTACATGTGTATGTGGTTGTTCCAATGTGTTTTCTTATTGCGTTCACTTTTATTTGGAGATATAAAGTAATTCAGACCTTATATTGAGGTTTGAAACCCTTTATGGACCCCATTGGGTTTTTTGATAGTGTGGGACCAAACCTATGGTAACCCTTGGGGAGTGCCACACCCTTGAAATGGTAAAATAAATTGGTAACATTGAGATAGGGGAAAACATAAGAGAAAATAGGTTATAAATTATAATCAGGTTTGTGTCTTTTTTAACAAGATAAATTGTTTTGATTATGCATTACATTTGTAAAGTGTCAAAGGGGATTTTGAAAAGGTTTAAAAGATATGTTTTGGGGGTTTGACACAACCATGGTTTTAAATAAAGAAATTGATATTTTAAAATTAGGAATATTTTGAAAGGAGGTGTTGACCTCAATTGATTTGAAAAAGGGGGTTTTATTAATCGATTTCAAATGAATATTTGAAATTGGGGTGTGGCCCTTGTGAAAATTCTTTATGATTGTTATGGAATGGTTGAAAATAGAAATGAGAGCCTTAGGGAATGATTTAGTTTTTCAAAGAGGAAGACCCGTACTTGAAAGGGTGGTTTCAAAATGATTTCAAATGAGTATTTTGAGTTGTATTTATTTTCATGATGTAGTTTATAAAGGTAGGATGCAACCATAATAATTGAAGGGATATAAGTGTTAGTGAAATAGAACTGATAAAGACTATGTTGTCATGTTAACATGATATGAAATGATCTAAATGATAATGTGCTTAGTTAGTGATGTTTCATAAGGGGTGTTTGGCATGATGTAAGATAGGGTTAAAAAGGAATAAAGTGATTGTGTTAAAAGACTTATGATCTGAAAAATGAAATGAATACATGGTTAATTTATGTAAATTTATGAATATGTTAAATGGGATAAGGTATGAAAAAGGTAAATGGGATAAATGGACCATTCCAAGTAGGTGGAAAATGTGTTAATGGGTTAAGTAATTAAGATGACTTATGTGTTAAATTAAATGTTGATTTTAATGGGGTGTGAATTGATTTTGTATGGTTGTGAGATGGTTTATGTGGTTAATGGACATATAAGCATGTTCACATGGATTCGTAGAGTGGGGTATTGACATGTGGTTCTACACCCGTGGTTCGAGTTAGTCTGAGGCTCTAGACTCCACCACCACAATACATAAGACAGGGAAGAGGAAAAATTTATATTCTCCTAATGGTTTTATTCCACTTGGACTGAGGTTTCAAAAATAGGATGATGTATTTTTGTTGTTGTTTTTATCCCTTGTGATATAGGAACTTAACTTATCCCATTATGCATGGTAATTGACCAGCTTTGGCCATAGTAAAAATTATCTAAATACCTAACCCACGGAACACGTGATGAAGATGAATTTAGTAACAAAGATAGTATTAGTGATGTAATAGAAATAATGATGAAAGTAAATTAAGTGAATATTATAGAAACTAGGCATGTGATGAGTAGTTATTAGTTAAATACCTTGTGTTTAAAAGTGTGTGTAAGACCTTGTGCCTTGACTTAGACTCCCAGCATTAACTTAGTTAATTTTTTGTTTGATTGACTCTAGAGAACCTAATGGATACATTGAACATTAGATAATTACTTAAATGAATCCCTTGTTTGTTTATTTACTTATTTCACTTGTTTATCTGCATACACTATTATAAATACAGGACGTTTCTTTAGACATCATTGTTGGTGGCCAAATAAGTTGCACTCACACCCTCATCGGGATTTCATGGAACTTGTGTGCCTGAGAAGATGTTGCTTGTTTTAGGTATAGGTTCAGGAAATGGGCCTGATGTGTGGTTCATGCATGGATTGTTTGGTTGAAGCACGGGATGTCAGGACCGAGTTAGGACTAGGGTCTAAGTTCATGTTATTTTGGTGGTTTTGGTTTTTGTATGTTTCTTGTATGACTATATGACATTTATAGTATTCATCTTATTGTTATAGAAAGTTCTAATTGGTTACCTGTTGGCAATGTTGCATGTTGTCTATATATCTGTTCCTACTCATTGTTATATCTGTTGATATTATTTTCCTTCGTGGATTACTTTGAAAATTGGGAATAGTCTCCATAGCATTACTCCATAGACCTGTACTGCTAGTTAGCATCCTATAGAATATGGGGAGGAGCACCTAGGGTCATGTGATGAACCAGATCGGGGCACCACATAGTGGCTACCAGGTTAGGGATGTTACAAAGTGGCATAGAGGGGTATTTTGTATTACTATTTTGAGTATGGTAAATAGGATACTAGGTTATTTTTGGGGATTGGTAATGATTTCATACTTGGGTGCCTATATCCCCAAATAAAAGGGAAAATATAGGTTTCTAGGGGTGATAATTGATGTTCAATTTTGTACATTTACAATTTATTATTATTTCCACCTCTAGTGGTTAACATGGATGTGATGTTATTGATTTATGAGGTTTTAACTCTTGGACTAGTATGCAAAGAGAGGGTGTGTGAGTTCATGGATCATGCTAGGAACATAGTATTGGTAGGTCATCTACATGTTTCCTATGGTTGATGGTACATTTGGGTTCATAAGATGACAATGTACTTTTCTTTAGGTATATTTTGTCTATTGGTTTTATAGATTTTTTTAAAAGGAAATGTTTTTAAATATGAATTTAAATAAATATTTGGTTTTTTAAATGTTGGGTTATTAGAAACATTTTTGAATGTGTAAATCCTTGGAATTTTAGAAAATAGAATGTTTTGAAATGTGAAATATTTGGATTTAAATGGTAATGTTTAATTAAGAATGGGGATGAAACATGATAGAACTAGCAGGGGTATTGGAATGGGTATCCTTTTTGTTGTTTTGGACTTGGTACGTGGGTGGTTATTGTAGTGAGAGCACCCTAGATTGAGACCTTATTTCTATGTTGTGAGTTTTTGTTGGGTTTTTTCCATTGGTAAAAAGGGGCGTGTATATTGTGACCACGATAAGACTATGAAAATGGGATATGAGTTGTTGTTTGGTAATGTGGATGTGGTAAATCTTTGGGTTGTGACCATGAAAGTTGTGTTTTTGACCCTAGGTTGGGTGTTTGGCTTGTCGTGCCGACATATGCGATGTCACACCTAGATTTTTGTTTTCGTCCTTTTTACCAGCTTATGATTTGGCTCTTAGATTTTCTTCTATGTTCTAGGTGTTCTAGATTGAAACTTTACATTTTAGAGGTTTGGGTGGTTTTATTTATACCTATTCTTTGTTAGTGTGAAATTTATGAGTTGTATGTGGTTTGGAAAATGAGTTTGTAAAACTCTTAGTGGCACCTTTTTATGAGGTATGTTTTTTGGATGGTTTATCCCCTTAAGTCAGATGAGTTTTGGGGTGAGTAGGGTGATTATTGGGGACTTTTTCCAGGTCACATGGTTAGGGTGCATAATTTTTTTAACCCTGAAGTAAGTGTGAAAGGGGTACCACAGTTTTCACATGGTTTAACAAACTATGCAACCTATCCAACACTAGACAGTGGTAGATTTCACAGTTTGCGCATGGTTTGTCAAACTGTGTGAGCTGACAATGAAACCCACCCATGAAAGGGTATTTTGGGATTTTTTACTTCTTTTTAATTGGGGTTTCTTCCCTTATCATCACCTATTCGAAAAACAGGACCAAAACACCTCCCATGGTGGTTTTTGGAACATCCAAGCCCCTCCATGTAGGATTCAAGGTGATTTCTTGGAGATTCATCACCCAGATCGAAAGTTTAGGAATTCTTTCTTATTCTACTTTTCTTTCTTTCTTTGCATTTTCTTCTTATACTATAACCCTAGTGCCCATGTTTACCAATTTAAATGCCTAGGGTTTATTGTGTTTTAGGTCATTTTTCTTCTTACGGATCCTTGAGGTTGGAACTATCCTCCCTTGGGTGCGGGTGAGGTGCGAAAGAGGTTTCGCACCGTATTTTGGAAGTTCTTCATCATATGATGTAGGATCCTTTTGAACCTCTTATTTAAAGTTAAAATTTCATTTCTTTATTGATTTTATAACCTTTATTAGTTATTATATAGTCATATTTCATTCTTATAATGATTTTTACATGTGAAATAAATTGTTTTTATTTATCTCTTTCTATGTGTGATATGGATTTGGTGGGTTTTTCACACCACATGTTTGTTAGATTGCCCAGTAGGATTTTTTAAGTGGTTTTTAATTTTTAAAAGAAATGTTTGGTTGTGATAAATGTATTTTTGATTTTAAAAAAGTGATTGGTATTTCTCAAATGGATTTCTAAATTGATTTGGAATGAAAGTGGCTTGTGTTGGGTTTTTCAAGAAAGGTTTTCTATGTGAAAGCATTGTAAGGACAGTTTGGAATCTCTTATTAAATGGTTTCATGGGGAACCGTCCTATATATGATTCACTTTCCTTGGTGGTTGAATATGATTTGTGAGTGTCCTAGGTATGGGAACTCCCTTGCATAAGAATTGTTTTTTAAGGCAAGGGGCCACCCATGGGGTGGCCGGGGTGGTGCCGATTAGTGAGATAAGTATGACGGAATGTTCTTATATGGTTTTTTTATTGATGTAATGTAGAAAAACCCTTGAAAAACATAGCATGGGAACCTATCACATAAAATAGGAATTATGAGAATGATTTCTACATTAGTTGTTCACGCACTAACCATTGTCCCATATTAGGTGGATATTTGGGTTTATTATTATGGGATTTCTCCCTTGGTCTATCCTAAGTTGGGTGGCCAAGCGTTTGGGTGTTTCGATTTCATATTATGTTGCATGATACCAAGTATGGGGTCATAGGTATTAGTATGATTTGGTTCTACTCTAAGTTCCTAGGTTTTTCCATGTTCCCTTTTTAATAGTACCTTTAGTACCATTGCTCTTGTTGTGTATAATTTTATTCCTTATGTTTGGTTTTGGAGTTTTATTAGAAATTGATGATGTGTGGTTCTTTAAAAAATATTTTTCAAGAATAATGTTTTTAATGATCAAGTATTTCTCTACCTTTTCATATATATGAAAAATGATCACTTCTTACTTGGTCCCTTTTTCCCTTATTCCCCTAAGCCTTCTTTTGAAATATGAGAGCAATGGATTGTGATTTGATTTATTTATTTTGAAATTTAAAATATGGAAAAACCTATATTTATAAATTTTATCTCAAACCTATTAATCAATGTTTCTTTTTTAGGATGTGCATTGGGAATATAATTATTTGGGCTTACCGACTGAGTTTTAATACTCATGCCTATAGTGTTTTCTTATATTTAGTTTCTGTTGTAGGTTCCGTATTAAGTTTTATTTTCTTTTGTGATGGTTGGGTTTGGATTGGAGAGTGACCCTTTTGGTCTTATATATATTTCTTGGTGTCAGGTCAGTTTGGTCATTCTAGTGCAATTTTTTGTTTAGTTTGTTTTACCTTCATTTGTAATGTAAATGATGTAAAGTTCGAAAACCCCATTTATTTTGGTTTTCCTAATTATTTATTCAGGTGATTTTATTTATTTTATTGTTTGAAATAATTCCCATTGTATCTATTTATTCCCTTGGTGCTTGTCACCAGCCTAGGAGGATCAGGAACACATCTCAGGCCTTTCCACAGATTGGCTCAGGTGATCCGTTCAGGATCGACCTGGGATGGTTTGTGACAAAATGGTATCAGAGTAGGTTGGATATTTTGAGGACCTTACTTTTTAGAGAACCCATAATTATTTTAGGATGCAATGGTAGAATTAGTAATATTATTTGGCTTGAGGTGTTGGAATGGGAAGGATTTCATAAACCCTTTCTTGTTCTGAACCTCAAGTTACCATTGAGTGTCTGGGTTTGTTGGTGCCTTTTTATTTTTGTGAATTTTTGTGTGTTGAGAAATGAAAAGGGAGTTGTAAAAGTGGTATTTGTGAGTTCTTAGGGCCTAGAAATCCATGTGGAGCCAAGGGAATGGTCCTAAAGAACTCCTTGTGATGGTGGTGTTATGAGCATATGACCACTAACCATATGTCCAAGTCACACATCAACACTAGTTTCCCTTTTTGTATTGTTTTGGGTCTTCCTTGATTCTTAAAATTATTTTTTAAAATCTTGTTTTGGAATTGTGAAAATATGAGTTTAAAGTGTTTATGACATTGTTTTGGAAAGTGAAAAATGTATTTTCATAACATACTTTAAGGAAGGATTAGAAAGGTGGGTTTTTGAAAAATTATTTTTGGGGTGAAATGAATTTTTTTTAATAGGATTGAATTTTTATAAACAAAATATGGAGTTCATTGAGATCATTTGTTTTTAAAACATAAATTTGTTTTGAAAAGAGTTTAGTAATTCATCATAGATGAGAAGAAATGTGTTTTTTATTAAATTATTCTTGATTAAATTAGATTTTTTGAAGTAGTATAAATGTTTTTTATGAGATGGATTGGATTTATTGTGAATATTTATTTTGTTCTTGGTTTCTATTTTGAATTTGGTGTGATTCAGATTTAAATTTTGAGTTTTTGAGTGTTATACATTGGTGCATGGTTAGCGCACAGTTTTAGAAAAACATGCAGCTTACTCTAGGTAACTGTGAGAGATTTTGTTTGCTTTTGGTTTTAGGCACACAACTTATTCATGGTTAGTCAAAACATTCTTAAATCAGGAAGTAAGCCAATGACCTTGTATGAAACCATGATGTACAGTTGGTGCACTATTTCCCAAACCATGTGGTCAAACCGTGTATAGTTCCCAGGTGTCTTAAAAATGTGAAATCTTGGGGTTTATAGAAAATGGTTGTTTTAAAGTGGATGTTTTTTTGGAATTTTTCTTAAGATAAAATAGTGGGTTTTCTGAAAATTATTTTTGATGAAATGGAATTGGTTGAGTTTCTGAAAAATGTTTTGAATGAGATGAAAAATATTTTTTGGATGTAAATTCATGGGATTTTGTTTTTGATTATGATGTAATGGTTTGTAATGTTGAATTTGAAAATGGTTATTGAATTGATAGTTAATAAGTTTTTGGAAAGTTTTATAAATATTGAGTTATGAAGTGGGTTGTGATTATGAAAACATGGGTGGAATGTTTTGTTTTAGAAAGAGAAAATGTTTTGTTTCAACCTTCGGTACTTCCTTGAGTGATCACCTACATATATATGCATGGAAAGTGGATGGATGATGTTATGAGAGGATGAGTTCCAGTGAGGCATGGTTGATTGGTGCCTAGGGTGGCATGATAATTTTCATGCAAGTGAGACTCTACGGAATACCATTGGTGCGTATAAAAATCTAAAAAATTTGTTTTATTTTTAAAAATGTTTTTAAGATGCATATTGTGGTGTTTTTTAATCCAATTTTCTTGTGGATTATTTTTATATAATTTTGATGTGTAGTTTATTTGGTGTGCTTCCTCATGATTTGGAGGTAATGTTTATGTTGTGTATTCAGATTGAAATTTTGTTGGTAGTTTGGTCTTGATATAGTGTTTAGTGGTTATCTAGAATGGTTTTTGGAATCTTTAAGATACTTTACCTTTTTTATAGTGTATTTTTTATGTGTGTTTTGGTTCATAAGATGGTTTTGATAGATCTCTTAGATTTATCATTTCCCTATGTTCTCCTATAGGTGGTCCCCCATTAGCAATATTTCCAGTTGATCAACCCAATGATTTCATTCTTAAGTCTTGAAAGTTAGATCCACATATTAGAAGGATACCACAAACCATTTGATAGATTAAAGAGTTTTTTGGTATCAATTTAAAGTGAATTTCTCTTATGATGATTCTCTCGGTTTTGGAAGTTGTTATCGATGGTGTTTGGTGTGTTTCATTAGGTTACTTGTTCATTCCCATCCTTGTTCAGAGTGAGAAAGAATGGTGTGAGCATCTTCAAAGTCCCTATTTTGGTAAATGTGTATTGTTTGAACTAGTGAATTTAGTTTGATGTTGTGATAATTATTTCTTGACTGTAGTGCAGAAAATGAATCAAATATTAGGGCTCCAGCCATAGGTATTGGAGTGAATCTTTTCAGGCAGACACGAAATTTCTAGGGGTATAGGGAGTTTAGCTCAAATGATGTGTCAACCATTGTGGTGAGACAGTTTTTATGTTCTTATTATGGTATCATTTTCACTGTGAATTACCTCTTATTGAAAAGAGAAGAGTGGAATTTTTCCCCATGCAATTCCTATGACTGTACCTTCTTAGAGGCAAGTTTCTGATTAATGGTCCTTGTGTGGACATCCAATGAGAATCGAGCGTGGATTTTTTTTTGTGTCTATCTAGAGGTGATGAGTCATGGGTAGTTATTGATTTTTGTTTCAGTGTTCTAATAATTGGGCCCCTTCCCTCCCCCACTTATGGTGGGGTTTTTGGTATGTTCGGGGAAGTTTTCAAGTTTGTTTAATCTCGTTAGTTCTTAAATGGTGGGGAGACCCACTGTGGGTATTATCACGACCCGTCCTCGGGGCCCGTGCTGTGACTACCCAAGCCCACCTTCCATAGGCCAGGGGCTGCCGACTAGCACCAAAGGCGTAAATATCGATAAAAAAGGAAGGCATTGACATCGTAAAGTATACTAACACCACATAGTACGCAAGCTGAGTAAACACTAAGTAAACTGTGTACAAAAGTAAGTGTTGAAAATTAAATGGGCCAGAATACAAACCCAACTGAAAGTAAAGTACAACTTAAAAGAGAGTACAACAACAGAAAAGTAAAGAAGCAACACCGAGCCGTCCTCTAGAAATCCCACCTAAAGGGTGGGTACAAATAGTCTCCTCCACTCCTCAGCTCTAGCCGTCCGCTCCTTGTACGTCTTGTCCAGTGATCCACCTCCAGGTACCGTCCAGCTCCACGAGCTCCTACCTCGATCAACGCTGTCCGTCATCTGCATCCAACACAACGTAGTGTGGGCATAGCCCATGCAGGGATGAGTATAGACTACTCAGTAGGGACCCCGAGACCCCCAAAGGTCTACCAGAATCCACGAAGGATAAACCACAAATGAAAAATACAATCACGAAGTAACAACCAACTCTAATTAGGTATATGCCCATACAAATACCTAAGTCATCAATTCCAGATCGGTTCCAGCACACGAGCCCAAGTATAACCCAGTCCACACAGGAGAACATAACCCATTCGACATAGGAATTCAGAACCCAATCCACACAGAAAAGCACAACCCATTCCACACAGGAAAGCACACCAATCATATCGATGATAATGATTGTAAGTTAAGATTCAGCTCACAGAGGTATCCATTTACGAAGAGGGGTGAAGATGATTAGATGTAGCCTCTAAATCATCTCCTCTGCCGAACCCACGAAGGATCCAAGTTTAGTAGTCGTCGCTGCCAAACCCACGGAGGATCCAAGTATAGTAGTCTTCGTCGTCGATCCCATGGAGGATCCCAGCACGGTAGTCGAACCCACGGAGGATCCCAACATGGTAGTTGAACCCACAGAGGATCCCAATACAATAGTCGTCCTCGTCGAACCCACGGAGGATCCCAGTAGGGTAGTCGTCCTTGTTGAACCCACTGAGGATCCAAATACGGTAGTCGTCCTCGTCGAACCCACGGAGGATCCTAGTATGGAAGTCATCTTCGTTGCAGCCAGCTATAGGGTTCCTGCACACAGCAAGATCGATTCTAGGAAGGTTCGCTCCATGAGCCAAGGGGGTCGATACGTCAACTGACACAATGTCCGAAGTTGATGTATCCCAAAGTTTCATCTCGTCAAAAGGAACATAACACGACAGACGGCGCGTCAATCGGACGCCCAGTCTGAGAGTTATTGGCTTTTTCGTCCCAGGGGCCCGGTTGGTTTTTAAGTCAAAACCAACCCAACTATACTCCAAATATGTCCAAACGTCGAGAAGAGTAATCCAAAAGAACCGTCTCACTAAGAGGAATCCAACAAAGTCGACGACACGTCAATCGGACGTCCAGAGCTCATGTTATAAGCGTTTCCGATCTGAGGGCCTGATTAGTTTCGTGTTCAAACCAACTTTCCATACATAAAGTTCTCCGAAACCTTGAGTTTAATATACCGAAACGACCGTCTCGATCCAAGAATCACTACACAACTGACGGTGCGTCGATCGGAGGTCCGTAGCCCAAGTTATTGGCATTTGAACGGATCTGTCTTGAAAGTAGGGAGTTTGGGCCTGGTCCGAACCGGCTCGATACCCCCGGGGTCAGCCCGAACCGGGTTGACCCGACCTGGGTCTGGGTCTGGCCCAGTTGGGCGTGGCCCGCCCCAGCGTGGCCTGGCCGGGCGTGGAGGTCGGCTCGGCGCGGGCGGCCCGACACAGAGCAGGCGGCCTGGCCCGGCGTGGGCGGCCCGGCCCGGCGCGGGTGGCCCGGCCCGGCGCGGGCGGCCCGGCCCGGTGTGGGCGGCCCGGCCCGACGCGGGCGGCGCGGCCCGACCCAGGGAGGGCGGTCCGGCGCGGGCGGCTCGGTTCGGTGCGGCCGGTCAGGCCCTGTGCGGGCGCCCACGCACTAAACGAACGTAGAAGGGGGGGGGGGGGGTGCTACCCCTTCGTTTTGAAACGGCGGCCCCCATGTAGAGTGGCCTGCCCCTGTCTGCCGCCGGGGGTTACAACCCCCGGACTTCCATAACGGCCGACCATGTTGGCTGGCCGGTGTGCTGCCAAGGGATCCCCGCGGGTCCCGCCTTCCGAAGCGCCGGCGGGTGGCGGATCCGACCGCCCTCCCCTGCACCGCCGTGGCCTTAGGCCGCGACCCTTGTGCAACCGGCGTGGTGCGATAGTGCCGCGGTCCTCCATGGTACTCCGGCACCGCACGACGACGCCGCGCTCCTCCGTTTCTTCCCAGCTCCGGCCACGACCCCTTTCGGCCTCAACAGCGCAGCGCGACGACGCCACGGTCCTCCGCCGCGGCCCGCACTGGCAGTGGTTCCCTCGTTCCCGCGCGGTGCGATGACATCGCATTGCCTCCGTTCCAATCCACAACGAATTACAACTACAAAGGGGGAGGAGGGTCGGCCGTGTTCGTGCGGTCTGACCTCCTCCCGTTATATTGATAACATGCGTCCAAGAAATAATGAAGAACATCAAATAATAATTCTTGAACAATGAACAACCCCTACCTCAAAGAAGTTCGAGGACGTTCGCGTCGCGGAAAACGGCGTTGCGGGGGTGGTTTGATGACGGCGTTGGCGAGCATCCAAGAAGAGGATGACGTCTCACACCGGGTGCAGAGAAGGGAAAGAATAACACGTCATCTCTCCTTGGTGCTCCGGCGTTCTTTGCGTTCTTCAACAAGGAAGTTGAAGTTCTTTAGACATAGAGGTTTTCTTCTCCCAATCCCCTTACACCACAATCCCACCTAATAAAATAAGATCCCTCTCATTTTATTATCTTAAGTCATGCATTTCAAAATTACAAATTTCAAAATACATAACTCACTTAATTAAATTAAAGAGTTGGCATTGAATAAATGTGGGGAGAGGGAAGGTCACAAATTAATGGTAAATTTTAAGGGTTACACACTTAAGAGGGAGATTAGAGGAGTTGGGGAATATGAGAAAATGGGGGCTCGTGTGGACCCCACCTCCATCATAACAACACATGGGAAGTTGGGTGGTTGCGAGCCCCACCAACAACTTCCCATGAGAGAATTAAACTACCATGGATAAAATAAATTTTCACACAATTTATTTTACCTAAAATTTAATTCCCTAATTTTTAACAACTCCTCCCGACCAAAATCAACTCTTGAAAAGGTCTTCCTAAGCAATTACCGGCACTACTGTTTTATTGGTGCCCTCGGATTTCGATTCTGAGCACCGGTTCAAAAGTTAGAAAAACCCGCTCATTCGTTCACTAAACGTACCTGAGCTAAACTTCGTAAATTTATTCCGGGCACACCGGGCCTTAGAATCAGGTGCCATCTGATGCCACAGGCTCGTAAAATTCCAAATAAATTAAGAAAAAAATTCCCTTGAAATTTCCGGGTCTTTACATTTCTCCCTCCTCAGGGATTTATGTCCCCATAAAGCTTCAACACACACTAAAGTAAACAAAGTGGTACTGAGCACGCATCTAAGACTTCCGATCCCATGTGCTCTCCTGAAAGTTCTCGAGCTACCAGTGAAAGCGCACCTGAGGAATCGACTGTCCACGTCGGACCCGCTCCTATCGATCCTCGATCTCCACTGGAACTTCCACAAATGTAGCCCTGTCTTTGACGTCCAGCTCCCCGTGGTTGACGGTATGGGTTGGGTCATGCACGTATCTCCTCAGCTGAGATACGTGGAAGACGTCATGCACTTGGTGCAACTGAGGTGGATGGGTCAAGTGGTAAACCACCTCGCCTACCCTGCCGAGGACCTAGAAGAGTCCGATGAACCTCATAGATAACTTGCTGCCCGGGCCAAATCTCTGTAAACCAAGTCGAGGTGAGACCCGTAAGAAAATGTGGTCGCCGTCCTCAAACACTAGTGGTCTCCGCCTCCTGTCAGCATAAGACTTTTGTCGGCTCTGATCTGTCCTCATCCACTCCTGGATGACCTGAACCTTCTCTGGTCCTATAAGAGATTATAAGATTTTTCTTTGCTGATAAGAGAAATCCGGGCTCATCCTCTATATGAACCACATTTTATGCCTAATACAGTCAATCCTGACATGAATGATACTAATCCATGCCATGGATGATGTCGTAAGTCCTTGATGCTACTACCAAGAGATCCAACCGTTACTCTCACCTGCAAAGGTTGAGTCACACTGTCGTCATCAGTTTGTGGTCACTGGGTCTCCTACAGTAGGTATCTCAAAAGTGAGGGTCAAGTCAATAGTTTAAACCAGAACCTCTTAGTATCAACTACATAAAAAGGACAGGGAACAATTCTTCACAAGAACAAGTGTCTTTTATTACTGTAGCTCAATGTACAAAGACACAAAACATCAACAAAGCTAGAAGTAACATGAACAAAATTCTCCATGTCTGGAGCTAGTCCTGCTCCTGTCCATATTCTCCCAGAGCTTCATGGTCATAAGACTTAGCTGCCTAAAGCCAAGATCTCCCCTGTCCACCCATTCCCCGCCATCGGGTTGGTATTTCTGGTGGTGGTGGTGGTGGTAAGGCCTCAAAGCGTCACCCACCACCCGCTGCTCGGTCAGCTCCTCTGGCTCGTCTGCCTGCTCCTTGTGGACCACCATGGTCAAACCTCTTCCTGGGAGGTCCCTCTACTTCCTTCTTCTCATCTGCAGGGCAGGTCGGGCAGTCTCGAGCCATGTGACCCTGTCCGCCTCATGCATAGCACTGTCTACTCCTTGTGTGGCTGGCTCTGTTTCGTGTGCCCCGCACAAACGAACCTGTTTCCTGAGATTTACCATCTGATGGCCTGGCCTGCTTGGACCTCTGCATCAACTGTCTACTGCCAGCTACAGAAGACTCCACTACGGGTCGTCCTGCGGAGGGTCTCACCATTGGTGACTGCTCGACGAGAAAACTCTCCACTAGAAGGGCTCTCTCTAGCACCCCAGCCTACATCGAGATGTTGACGGAGATCATCGAAGCCCTAATCTCATTCCTCAGTCCCTGCTCGAAGGTTCGGGCCCAGAAGAATGGGTCCCGTACCATGTCCATGGAG
Organism: Viscum album; assembly: GCA_963277665.1. Lineage (NCBI taxonomy): Eukaryota > Viridiplantae > Streptophyta > Magnoliopsida > Santalales > Viscaceae > Viscum > Viscum album. Next base: position 1,157,393,430 of record OY728147.1, read on the forward strand.
TAGCACGAGAGATCGGTAAACCTCGCCGAGTATTGGGCTACCGTCATGCTGCCCTGCCGCAGCTATTGTAGCTCTTGAATGCGCACCGCACGGAGGGTGGATGGAACAAACTCCGAGCGGAAGAGGCTCTCGAAGTCCGTCCAAAGAAGTGATGCCTCGTCATTCACCTGGAGCATCAGGATCCACCATCTACCTGTTGCCGAATGCAGGAGACTCACCGCAAGGATCACCATGAGGTCTGCTGGTGTCCCTACTAACCTGAAAACTCGAACAATAGCCTCCAGCCAATTCTTGGCTGCCTGAGGGTCCGTCTCTCCACAGAACCTCGGCGGTCTCTGATGCTAAAACTCATGCAGTGCACTAAGGCGACATGCACTCTCAGCTTCTGGGGCTGGTGGCATCGGTGGCTCAGCGGGTAGAGGTACCACCGGTGCTTCCGCTGTAATAGGGCCCTGCACCGAGGCCTCATCGCTCGGTGGGCTTCCGTCTCGCACAAATCTCAGAACCCTAGCTAGCTGCCATTGTGGGGCCATCCTAAAAAGAGACAGGTGTGCCACAGTCAATACAGTATACCTGGTGAGCTGAAACAAAGTAATCCGAAAGAAAACTTTTGAAACACACATGCAATAAATGTTTTCGTGCACTGAGTCAGAAATCAGGAGTTAGGGTCCTAGTATATGGATACGTCGGCCGCCGTACCAACACTGGACTCCCTAGACTGATAACCACCCTCAATACCCTTAACACAATTGCTCCACATAGAAGAAAGATCAGAGTCCTTAGTTCTGCGGTAGAACCTAACTCCTCTAATACCAATTTATCACGACCTGTCCTCGGGGCCCGTGTCGTGACTACCCCAAGCCCACATTCCATAGGCCAAGGGCTGGCGACTATCACTAAAGGCATAAATATCGATGAAAAGTGAAGGCATTGCCTTTGTAAAGTAAACTAACACCATAGAGTACGCAAGATGAGTAAACACTAAGTAAACTGTGTACAAAAGTAAGTGCTGGAAAGTAAATGGGCCAGAATACAAACCCAACTGAAAGTAAAGTACAACTGAAAAGAGAGTACATCAGTAGAAAAGTAAAGTAGCAACACCGAGATGTCCTCTGGAAATCCCACCTGAAGGGTGGGTACAGATAGTCTCCTCTGCTCCTTGGCTCCAGCCGTCCACTCTGTGTACGTCCTGTCCAGTGATCCACCTCCAGGTACTGTCCAGCTCCACGAGCTCCGACCTCGATCAGCGTTGTCCGTCGTCTGCATCCAACACAACGTAGTACGGGCCTAGCCCGTGTAGGGGTGAGTATACTCTACACATTAGGGACCCCGAGACCCCCAAAGCTCTCCCAGAATCCATGAAGGATAAACCAAAAATGAAAGATACAATCACGAAGTAACAACCAACTCTACTTAGGTATATTCCCATACATATACCTAAGTCATCAATTCTAGCTTGGCTCCAGCACATGAGCCCAAGTACAACCCATTCCACACAGGAGAACATAACCCATTCCACATAGGAATTCAAAACCCAATCCAAAGAGGAAAGAACAACCCATTCCATATAGGAATTCACAACCCAATCCACACAGGAAATCACAACCCATTCCACACAGGAAAACACAACAATCATATCGATGATAATGATTGTAAGTTAAGACTCTACCCACACAAGTATCCATTTATGAAGAGGGGTGGAGATGATTAGATGTAGCCTCTGAATCATCTCCTCTACCGAACCCACGTAGGATCCAAGTTTAGTAGTCTTCGCTGCCAAACCCACGGAGGATCCAAGTATAGTAGTCTTCGTCACCGAACCCACGGAGGATCCCAGCATGGTAGTCGAACCCACGGATGATACCACCACAGTAGTCGAACCCACGGAGGATCCCAGTACAATAGTAGTCCTCGTCAAACCCACGGAGGATCCCAGTACGGTAGTCATCCTCGTCGAATCCATGGAGGATCCCAGTACTATAGTCGTCCTCGTCGAACCCACGGAGGATCTAAGTACGGAAGTCATCTTCGTCGCAGCCAGATCTAGGGTTCCCGCACACAGCATGCTCAATTTTGGGAGGGTCCACTTCTCAATCCAAGGGGGTCGATACATCAACTGACACAAAGTCCGGAGTTGATGTATCCCAAAGTTCCGTCTCATCAAAAGGAACATAACGCGACAGACGACGCGTCAATCAGACGCCTGGTCTGAGAGTTATTGGCCTTTTCGTCCCAGGGGCCCGGTTGGTTTTTAAGTCAAAACCAACCCGACCGTACTCCAACAAAGTCCAAACCTCGAGAGGAGTAATCCAAAAGATCCGTCTCTCTAAGAACAATCCAATAAAGTCAACGACACATCAATCAGACGTCCAGACCTCATGTTATAAGCGTTTCCGCTCTGAGGGCCCGGTTGGTTTCGTGTTCATACCAACCTGGATGAACCCAAAGTTCTCCAAAACCTTGAGTGTAATATAATTTAATGACATTCTCGATCAAAGGATCGCTACGCAACTGACGGTGCGTTAATCGGAGGTTCGTAGCCCAAGTTATGGGCATTTGAATTGATTTGTCCTGAAAGTAGGGGGTTCGGGTCCGGTCCGACCCGGCACGATATGCCCTGGGTCGGACCAAACCGGATCAACCCAACCCGGGTCCGGGTGCGGCCCAGAGGTCGCGGCCCGGCCCAGCCGGCGCGGGGGTCCGGCTCGGCGCGGGCGGCCCAGACCGGCACGGGCGATCCGGCCCGGTGAGGCCGGTCCAACCCTGTGTGGGCACCCGCGCACTGAGCGAACGCGGAAGGGGGGGGGGGGGGGCTACCCCCTCATTTTGAAAGGGCGGCCCCCCACGGGGAGGGGCCTGCCCTTTTCTTCCGCCAGGGGTTACAATCCCCAGACTTCCCGACCGACCGACCATGTTGGCCGGCCGGTGTGACGCCGCGAGACCCCCGTGGGTCCCACCTTCCGAAGCGCCGGCGGTCGGCGGATCCGGCCGCCCTCCCTGGCACCGCCGCGACCTTAGGATGCGACCCTTTTTTGAATAGCACGGCGTGACAGTGCCACACCCCTCTGCTGCGACCCGCCCCGGCCGTGGCCCTCCATGGTACTCCAGCGCGGCGCGACGGCGCTGCGCTCCGCCGCGGCCCTGCTCCGGCCGCGGCCCCTTTCGGCCTCAACGGTGCGGCGTGACGGCGCCTCGCCCCTCCGCCGTGGCCCGTACCACTCGCGGTTCCCTCGTTCCAGCACGGTGCGACGACACCGCGTCTCCTCCGTTCCAATCCACAATGAAGCACAACAAAAAAGGGGGAGGTGGGTCAACCGTGATCGTGCGGTCCAACCTCCTCCCGTTATATTGATAACATGCGTCCAAGAAATAATAAAGAACCTCAAATAATAATTCTTGAACGATGAACAACCCCTACCTCAAAGAAGTTTGAGAAAGTCCGCGTCGCGGAAAACAACGTCGCGGGTGTGGTTCGATGACGGCGTTGGCGAGCATCCAAGAAGAGGATGTCGTCTCACACCGGCTGTGGAGAAGGGAAAGAACGACACGTCGTCTCTGCTTGGTGCTCCGGCATTCTTCGCGTTCTTCAATGAGGAAAATGAAGTTCTTCAGACTTAGAGGTTTCTTCTCCCAATCCCCTTACACCACAAGCCCAACTAATAAAATAAGATCCCACTCATTTTATTATCTTAAGTCATGCCTTTCAAAATTACAAATTTCAAAATACATAACTCACTTAATTAAATTAAAGAGTTGGCATTGGATAATTGTGGGGAGAGGGAAGGTCACATAATAATGGGAAGTTTTAAGGGTTACACACTTAAGAGGGAGATTATAGGAGTTAGGGAATGTGAGAAGATGGGGGCTCCTGTGGTCCCCACCGCCCTCATAACCTCACATGGGAAGTTGGGTGGTTGCGGGCCCCACCAACAACTTCCCATGAGAGAATTAAACTACCATGGATAAAATAAATTTGCCACAATTTATTTTACCTAACATTTAATAACCTAATTTTTAATAACTCCTCCCAAGCAAACACAACTCCAAAAAAGGTCTTCCTAAGCAATTACCGGCGCTGCAGTTTTTATCGGTGCCCTCAGATTTCAATTCCGAGCACCAGTTCAAAAGTTAGAAAAACCCGATCGTTCTTTCACTGAATTTACTTGAGCTAAACTTCAAAAATTTATTCCAGGCACACCGAGCCTCAGAATCAAGTGCCATCTGAAGCCATAGACTCGTAAAATTACAAAGAAATTAAGAAAAAATTTTCCTTGAAATTTCCGGGTCTTTACTGGTATTGTTGAAAATTATTCTATGAGAAATTAGTGAAAGGTTGCTTTAAATGGTGGGGAGTCTATTCGGGCCTCCCCATTGTGGTGATCTATTTTAGTTCTAGTGTTATCCCAATTAAAGTGGCTTTGTTTTGAATTTGTTGGATTTTTGAGTTTCCTTTTTGGTTTGGGTAAATGTTGGTCGTTTTGGAGTATGCCTAATGGTTCTGTTGGAAGCATGGTTTTGAAGGTTGTGGCTATTATTTCCCGATTGATTCTCGGGGACTGGTTCTGGTTTGATGGTCTCTTTTGTTAAAGAGGCATGAGTTCTGTTTGATTATGTTGGGATGTTTTTAGATCAAGCGGTTGGATCTTATGGTTTTGATAATTCTTATTTGTTGCTCAATAAAATGGAAAATGTTGTATATTTATGGGGGTGGAAAGTGTTAATGGTGGGTAGAATTATCACACCCAGATTTTTATTTTCATCCTTTTTACCAACTTATCATTTGGTTCTTAGTTTTTCATCCGAGCTCCAGGTGTTTGAGATTGAAATTTTACATTTTTGAGGTTTGGGTGCGTTTTTCAGACCTATTCTTAGTTAGAGTGAAATGTATGAGGAGGAGTGTAACGCCCCAACCCCAGTTACCCAGAGTTGGTGCATTATTGCGTAACATTGGCATGATCACAAAAGATCAAGTCTCGAAAGACCGATTTGTTTAGTAGCCTTGGAAACACTAGATACATTCATAAATGTTACATTACATCATAAAGTGAAAAATCTCAATAACATAGTCTCCATAGTCCACACTTCTATCCCCTTCAGACTATCCCTGTAGGTCAGTCATAAAATATTTCTTCACATCCTTGGAAAAATAAAACATTGAAAGATATTATCTCAGATGCTCAGTAAGGATGAAAATATAGCGGAAGCTTTCATAAATAAACATAAACATTTAAGGCAATGTTTAACTAAAACAAAAGGCTTTTAAACTTGATCTTCAACATAATATGGAAAAAGTAAAATGAGATAATTCCATTTACTTGTTCACATGGATATTCTACTGGTTGAATAATCACATGCAATATCAATAAACACTTTCATAATGATGAAATGCATAATGCCAGACTATTATAACCACGTAGCCAAGGCCTCGTGCCAAGACTACAAATAAGATTTTGTCAAATCCTCGTGCCAAGACACTAGTTTGTCTCATGAGACCTGCCGATGCATCGAGGAGCTATAGCGGGCTCCACCCTTCACTTATTAAGTCCAATGCATTCCTCATATGAACAGGTTTAAACATATCATAAACAAAAACATAATCGTATCAATTAAAACATGCATAAAGGAAACATAACGTTTCCAAATTTCAATCACAAGATATCAATACAACACATTGATATAATAAAAACATCATCAAAACCATTTTCAATACCAAAATAAAATAAAATTAAATCTTGGTATTTATTTTTCATTTAAAAAAAGTTATGGATTGTAGAGGAAGCCGAAACTCAAATAATAGTTACGGAGGCGGAGAATTCTTTGTCACCGCATACGTAAGAAAACACATTCCTTTTGTTATTTAGTAAAAACGCTTCGTATAAAAAGATTCCTTTTGAATAAAAGTAAAAGTCAAAGGGGTTTCTACACCGTATAAAAGAAAGTTGTGTATAAAACAAAACATGCCTCAATGAAAGGAGATTGAGACAAAGTTCTTTACAAAGATCATTTTTTAAATAAAATAGATCTATTATGTGTATTCACTATAATTACACATAAATACAATACAAATACAATATAGGACATAATAATATCATGACATAATTTGAAAGTAGGAGATTAACCCAAAGAATGGAAATTGGGTTAAGAAGTTCCCTTACCTCGTGTCCGAATTCACTTGACAGTTCTTTGATCTCCTGAATAATAAACTAGAGTTAATCTATACTTGCTTAAGAACCTTTTTGAAGTTCATTATCCCTTTAATATCACTTATTACAATGTTACGAAAATTATGTAGTCATTTAAGTTAATAACGGTCGTTTTGTCGATCTTTGGTACTTGAGTCAACAATAAACTTCTTATAATTACAAGTTGTTTATGTGGTAGAATATACATTATCTCCAGAATTATATCCATGATTTAGATATCATATATATCATATATATCCAATATATACATTCATTCATAATATTACGTAACATTTAGAGGCAAGAAATGAAATGCACCATTCATGGAGACAGTAAGCCGTACGTACGCATGAACGCTACTTTCATTTCTATTTCATATTTAATGGAATGAACTTATAATTATATAAAGGTATAATATAATTCCACTATAATATAATGTATAATACCATTTACTCCATCCTTTATACATCCCACATATGGAATTAACGATTCAAATCACTTTGAGGGGGCAGTAGTCCGCACTTCCTAAAATGAAATTATCGCGTTTACCCATAATGGAAATCGTAAAGGTATGCCATAAATTAAAAATACAGAATCATAAGGAAAAAAAAACATAATATATATCATATATAAAAATAGTGTCATCATAATGGCCACCATGAGAGGTGTTAAAAGAAGATTGAACAATCATCTTTTCGTGAGGCAGTAATTCGCCACCCACAGAAACAGTATGTTCTTTAACCTTTAGACGAAGGTGTGTGTAAGTGTAAATAAAATAATTCTCATAAAAACATCAAAGTATATTGAGGATACTAGTTTTTTTACAAAATAAATTAATAAAAAGATTTTAAGGGGTTGGAGAAGCAAAATAAAACAAAAGAACACAAGAGAAGACATTACCTTAAAATCAGCTAACTCTTTTGGATTTGAGCCAAAGGATTCCTTGGGAAGACTTCTGCCCAAAGTGAGGATTCTAGGAGTAAGAGAGGGAAGTTGAGATATTATTTGGGTAGATTTTGTCTGAGCCGAATGGATTGATGGTTTGAATAAGGTGGTAGAGGTGGGGGCCTTTTATAAGAGGAGAGGAGGGGCACTCTTGGAAATATTAAAATGTTACTTTATTATGAAATGATTTTCAGATTCTAAAGGTCCCAAAATGATATAATTCGAGGTTAAGGTGATAAGGGTTCGAAATATACTCATCCAATAGGTTTTTGACAAGTTTAAGTTTTAGATTTTACATTATATGTTCATTTTATTTAATTCGTTAATTAATGAGGTAATCGCTGCATCATCATTGTGTCATAAACAATTTAATTTATTTAACGTATAAAATTTATAAAAAAATTAACATGATGTAGGAATTATTTTTATCTTTCCAATGAATTTTTATAGTCGAAAAGGTAACTTATATAACCCCATGTAATAATTGTTTTAGTAAAACAACACATGTTTGTGACAATTTTATTTTTACTTTAAATAAAAAGTTATTAATGTCATTTCCTTACCCAAGTGGCTCCATGGGGTCCCCAAGTTGACCCATGTATTGTCTTGGTCGTCCATGACTCATCAAATAAGTGTAGGACAAGTGTAAAAGTAATTTCATATTTTTATAATATCATTTTTACCTTAAATTTTACTAATTACCTTTAATCGCGATTAATTAAACTTAAAAGTTACTATTCACCAAAAAATTATTTTAATCCCATTGAACCACATTTTACTTTCTAATGACAACCATGTTTGTCGGATTTTTGAAAATCAAATCACAGAAGTGGTAATGTTTCATTTAAACAAAAAATCAGTTTTTTAACTACCACTTAGTGGTTTCACTATTCATCAAAATTTGAAGTTTTTCAGAACAATGCCAAAATTTCACCCTAAGCTATAATTGATATTCCAAATTCAAATATGATTTCTATTTTAAAAAATTACAAACATATAAGTTTCATTAATTAATTTTATAATTAATTCCCACTGTTACAACAAATATCGTGTTTTTAAAAAACAATATATATCAAAAGATTGACAATTGTTTATGTCCAATTTCAAAGTGAAATTAATTCTAACGACTAACATTGGATAAAATGGTAAAAATATATTGTAATTATACTTTAAAACCAGTCAATAGTATAATTTATCACTATAAATTATTTTGATTAAAAAAGTTGTTTTTAAGTATTTTTCACTATTCATAAAAAATTGGAAGTTCTCAGAAAAATACAAAAAATTCAACATAGGCTAATTTAGATATTCCGAATCCAAAAATGAAGTCCATTTTTAAATATAATATATATATAATTTCAAAAATGGGTATTACTATTCATAATGGCTATTTTGATTGGTCGTGGTACGTTAGAATCTCGAACTTGCGTACAATGCAAGCTATTGCATTATTGAAAGAGAAGCGTATCGTGGAAGCTCGGGATGTTACAAGGAGGTGGTTTGGAAAATGAGTTTTTAACACTCTTAGTGGCACCTTTTTATGAGGTATGTTTTTTGGATGGTTTATCCCCTTGAGTTAGTTGAGTTTTGGGGGTGAAGAGGGTGATTCTTGGGGACTTTTTCCAGGTCTCTTGGTTAGGACACACATTTTGTTTGACCATGCAGTAAGTGTGCAGTGGGTTTCATGGTTTGAACATGGTTTAAAAAACCATTAATCCTAAATTTTTAGCCCATAGAACACTAGAAAGTGGCAGATTTTATGGTTTGCGCATGGTTTGTCAAATTGTGCGAACTAACCATGCAACCTATTCGGAAAAGGGTATTTTGATATTTTCTCCTTTTTAATTCGGGATTATTCCCTTATCATCCCCCATTCAAACCCCATGACCAAATTCCTCCCATGGTGGTTTTTGGCACCTCTAAGCCCCTCTAAGTCATATTCAAGGTGATTTCATGGCAATTATTCACCCATATTGAAAGGTCAGGGCTTACCTCTTCTTCTCATTTTTTTTCATTACATTTTATTCTTCTCCTCTAACCCTAGTGGCAATGTTGGCTGATTTAAATACCTAGGGTTGCTCGTTTTTTGGGGGGTTTTCCTTGTTAGGTATCCTTGAGGTTGGAACTAACCTCCATTGGGTGCAGGTGAGGTAAAATTAGGTTTCACACTGGATTCTATAAGTTCTTCATCATATGAGGTAGTATCCCTTTTCAACTATTCTGTAAAGTTAATTTTTCATTTATTGATTGATTTTTTCACCTCCCTTAATCATTATATAGTGATTTTTTATGATTATAATGATTGTTTCATGTGAAATAATATGTTTTTCTTGATTTCTTTCCATGTGTGATATGGATTTGGTGGGTTTTTTCACACCACATGTTTTTTAAATTGCTCAGTTGGATTTTTAAAGTATTTTGGGATTTTTAAAATAAAGTTTTGGTTGTTCTAAATTTATTTGTGATTGAAAAATGGCAATAATTGTTTCTAAAATGGATTTCTAAATTGATTTATCATAAAAGTGTCTTGTGTGTAGTTTTTCAAAAAATGTTTGCTATGTGAAAACATTGTAAGGCCTATTTGGCATCTCTTATTAAATGGGTTTATTTGGAAAACCCTCCTAGGGGTGAGTCAATTTCCTTTTTTGTTAACTATGATATGGGAGTGTCCTTGGTATGAGACCTCCCTTGTGTAACAATTAGTTTTTAAGGCATGGGACCACCCATGGGGTGGATGGGGTGGTGCCAGTTTGTGAGATAAGTATGATGGAATGTGTGTTTATGGTTTTTTCTTAATTTTATGTGGAAAACCCCTTTACGAACATAGCATTGGAACTTATCATAGAAAAGAGGAATTCTGGGAACTATTTCTACACAAATAGTTCACGCACTGACTACTGTCCCATATTAGGTGGATATTTGGGTTTATTACTATGGGATCGGGCCCCTCGGTCCGTCCTGAGTTAGGGTGGCCAAGAATTTGGGTGTTTTGATTTCATCATGTGTGAAATGAAACCAGGGATGGGGTCATAAGTATTAGTATGTTCTGGTTCTCCCCTGAGTTTCTAAATTTTCCCATGTTCCTCAGTTACTAGTACCTTTAGTAGAATTTATCTTATTGTGTAGAATTGTATTCTTTATGCTTCGTTTTGGTGTTTTCTTGGAAATTGAGAATGTGTGGTTCATTAAAAAATATTTTCAAGAAGAATGTTTTTAATGAAAAATTATTTCTCCCCCTTTTCATAGATACAAAAAATGATCACTTCTTACTTGGTCACTTTTCCTTTATTCCCTTGAGCCTTTTTTTGAAATATTAGAGTAATGGATTGTGATGTGATTTATTTACTTTAAAATGTAAATTATGTAGAAACCTATATTTATAAATTTTATTTTGAACCTATTAATTAATGTTTATTTATTTAATGGATGTGCATTGGGAATATAATTATTTGGACATACCTACTGAGTTTTAATACTCATGCCTATAGTGTTTTCCTGTTTTTAGTTTCTACTGCAGGTTTTAGATTTAGTTTGATTCCCTTTGGTGATGGTTGGGTGTGGATTAGAGAGTGACACTAAGGGTTACATGGATATGTCTTGGTGTCTGGTTCAATTTGGTCATTCTAGAAGAGTTTTTTGTTTAGTTTGTTTTACCTTTATTTGTAATGTAAATGATATAATGTTTGAAAATACCATTTATCTTGGTTTTATTGGTTATTTGTTTAGATTATTTTATTTATATTATTGAGTGAAACTGTTCCTGTTGTCTCTATTTACGCCCTTGGTGCTTGTTTCCGGCCCAAGAGGATCAGGAACGCCTCTCAGGCCATACCATAGATTGGATCGGGTGATCGGTTCAGGGTCAACCTAGGCTGGTTCGTGACATGTGGTGGATATTTTTAGTGTGATACCTAAAAGTAAATGTCCACTAGTGTGACTTAGATGCATTATATTATGGAAAGGGGTAGGATAATCACTGTGAAAAACCAATTGTTTATGTTGGTGTGTGCGGCTTAAAGAGATACAATGACCTTTTCTTGACATGAATCTAGTTTTGGGATTTGTTATCATTTGATCTTAAATGATGACCTGTGATAGAGGTCGGCTGGGTGGAAAGTGCTTTTGGGTGTGTATAAAATGGGATATTATTTCAGACCTTGGAAATGGAACACGGATAGTGTTCCCTAGTGCAGGTTTAAGCTAGATGGAAGAATAGTAAAGTTAATGGTTCAGGAAACGTGAATTGAGTGGTTTTTATGGGTTGATAGTTTAGGGAAAATCAAGGGTATCCTTATGGAAGGATAAACCATTGTAGAAGGTGCCTTAAGATGCAAAAAAATAAAGGTTGTTTTAAATTCAATATGGATGCATGATTGATTCTATCCAGTGTGGTCAAATTCTATGGATTTGCCTTAGTTTCTTTCTCAAAAGGTATTTGTGTTCTTTTGGTTGGTGGTGAGGTTGGTTTTGGAAAGAGGCAAGGTTAGTAGGATCCTTGCCTCGTGATCTTGATGGTGGTTGATGTAGGAATAAATTTTGATCTTTCTAAAACTATATAGGGGTAACCGAGGCATGGGTGCACACATTTGGCTTGGGAGTGACACCCAGAGTTGTTATGGTCACACTTTTGGGATTTATTTTACTACATTTGGTTGGTTGGATGATAATGTTGAGGATTCCTCGAATCTAATGAGGTCGACGGACCAGGAGGCACGATTAGTTGAGTGAAAAGGATTTGGGCATAGTTCTGGTGATGTGTGATCCACGTGATCTAGATCCAAGTTCAATGTGGTCATAGGAGGGTGTGAGACCTTGAGGACTTTGAAGAGATCTATATGAGGGATTTCTTAGAAAATCACAATTCCATTGAGTTGAATGATCAGGTGGCCTGAGATAAATGCCTGTTGTGTTTCTGTGTGATCACAGTGGGAGGCGTGGTTTATGCATGAAGTTTTTGGGTTTCAAATGCTTTTCATAAGGTTGTTAAGTGGTAGTGAGTTATAGTTAGAAGTCCCCTTTTTGAGATGTGGTGTTTGAATGAGGATGATACATTGAAATCAGGGAAAATCGAGGCCGTAAGTAGGTTAATGTGTCTCAATAGTGGGAGGATACATTGGTGATGGGTATTTTATGGTGGTGTCTGTTGATAAATTACCGACATACCTTTCATTAGTGACAATCATTTCCAATATTTTGACATCATAACAGGTTTTCTGAGAAGTATCTGGTTTTACACTTAGTTACTTGAATGTGTTTCAGTTGGGTATGGTACACCTTGTATTCTATGCTCTCATGGTGGCACACATAGAGTTGTGTGATGGAGAGAAACCCATATAGCCATTTTGAGAGAGACCCTTAGGAGGAACCACATATCAAAAAATTCCATGTGTGTCATCCTTGGAAGATGGTAATGAGTAGTGGGTTATGGATGTATTTTTAATACAGTGGATTCTAGACAACTACCTATAGACTTTGGAGTTCATCTTTGTATGATAATGAGCCGCGAAGGTCGAAATTGTGTGAGAAAAGTGGTGTCAATGATACTCCAAAGGTGGGGATAATTATATTAATTTAGGGTTGTGTGGAGAAATCAAGGAATTTGATGTGGTGGCATTGGGATGCCAATGAAAAGCGTATAAGGGGCATGTTTGGGTTCCTTGAGAAAACCTGAGTTAGCATTTGGTGCGATGATCAGCTAAGCTAAGTGATGGATTTGGGCTTAGGCTAGTTGTGGAGGTAATCAGAGTGGTCATGTTGGAGGATGTGTTGAATGGTGATATATAGAATGATAATGGTTTGAAGAGTAGCAAATTTTATGATGGTGGAAGTTTTATCGGACATCAGGAATGAATTTGGTAAGTGCATGCAGATGACAAAGTTATTACTTAAGTGAAAAGGGAGACATTGCTAGGTAAATTGGTGACATACCAACAAAATTGGTTGGGAGTCAGTGAATTTAGTTGACTAGGGATGTCCTAGCCCATCTGGGTAAAAAAAGGAATAAATATAGTGGGTTGTAAGCCACCTCTAGTTAGTGTTAGAAGGAAAAGCATGTTTTGGTTTTGGTAGTGGAATCTGAGGAAGAACCAAATCACCCATGAATGAGTATGAATAGTGGAGGTGTACAATTTAGGTGGATCCAATGAAAGATATGGATATTAATGTTGGATGATTATCTTATGGATGTTTGAGTGTGGTGGTTTGGAAAAAAATCAAGTAATTTTTGAATGTTGAGTTGAAGTTCTGTTGGTATCTTTTTCATTTATGGAAGTGACTAGTAATGAAAAAAGGGTGGTGAGAAGCTGAAATATATGGTGGGAAGCTCCATAGTGGGAAATTAGTCAGATAATGATGTAAACAATAGTTCAAATTGAAAGAACTTTGGTAGGATCCATCTTGGTGATTCTGTGTTGGTGATGGGAATTGGCTCGGGTGTTAAACACTTGATCATGTCTAGATAGATAGTATGTTGGGGTTATGATTTTATGATGTTTAAAATGAGATGAGGTTATTGGGACTTTTCTTGAGGACTAGGGTAGGTCATAAGGTTTGGTTAAAATTGATGCATTTCCTCTAGTGATGTTGGGATTGGAACACTATTAAAGATATGAAAGGATCTGGGTAAGATATTTCTAAGAGATTTGGGATATGATATGTGGAGAGGATCGGACTAACAGTGTTCCGATTGGTCTTTCTTGGGTAATATAGTGCCCAATTGGTGTCCTTTTTTGTGGTGGTATAGTGGAATTAACTAGACCTTTATCATGTGCCTGTTTTTTTAATGATGAAATTAGGTTAATGTGTCCTCAAGTAGAATCAATTTTTGATTGTGGAACTTGGTGAGGAAAATGTTTTCAGGGTAGAACAACTTCCTTGGTCTGAGCATTGTTGTGGTTTGGATCAGATCAGGTAGAAAATATAAAGGTGAATGGTTATTGGGGGGAATGTGGTCTAATCTTTTTGGTCTTCATAACTTAGAAATTCACAAAAGTGTGGCTCACAGATGAGCTATTATAAGGTGGGAAGGTTTTAAGATCCTGATCCTTAGTGAAGGTATGTCCTTGTTATTTTTTTGGTTAAACCCCATTTCATGGATAAAGTAGTGTTTCTTGGCTGCTTGAAGAGTTTTGGATGTTTTAGGGGTGTGGGACACAAAAATAGGAGAAAAGTGACCCATAATGTATAACACACGGTTAGTGTATACCTTGTGCCAGGACCAGAAAACCACGCAGCTTGGTGACTATTTCAGACATAGGGCTAGTGCACGGTTACCATATGGTTTGACAAAAAACGTGGGTTCCCGCAAGAAATAGTGCAGTGTTGCTCCACTTGGATAGAGGGAGATTCAAGGTTGGCACACATTTTATAAACCATGTAGAAAAACTGTGCGGCCCTTAAAAGGATAGAAATTCCCCTTTTCCCCTTACAAATTTATTTCTTTCTCCACTGATTTTTCCTCCCATTTGACCCCCTATACCCTGGGAGAAGAAACAAACCCTCCAAGACATACAATAGGTGATTCTCCTTCAATTCTTAGGCATTTGTGGTGTTTTTTGGTGTGGATTGATGATTTGGGTGAGTCTAACACTTCTATTTTATCTATTTTCTGGATCAGGGCTTGTAGAAGTTCTTCTCTTCTTGTGAAGCCCAAAAATCCTCACTTTTCGAACTATTTCTATATCGGTTCTTTCAAGGGTGGTTGAGTTAGAATCAAGGGTTAAATTTGGGCTATTAATCATCTTAAAACATAAGGTAGGTTTTCTTTAAGATTTTTTTCTGTAGTCTTGATGTTTTACATGTGTATTTAGTTGTGATAATGTTTTTCCTTATTGTGTTTCCTTTTATTTGGTGATCGAAAGTGATTTTGGCCTTTAATTGAGGTGAAAACCCCTTTATGGACCCCGTTGGGTTTGTTGATCAGGTGAGACTAAACCTACTATTACCCTTGTGGTCCGCCGAACCCTTAAAATGATAAAATAAATTGGTAACAATGATACAAGGGAAACAATGAGAAAAAATGTGGTTTAACTTGTAATTGGGTATGTGGATTGGTTAACAAGGTAATTTTTTTTATTACACATTTCATTTTTAAAGTTCCAAAAGGGATTTTTAAATGTTTTGAAGGATGTGTTTTGGGGTTTTGACAAAAAACTATTTTAAATGATATAATTTATATTTTAAAATAAGGAATGTTATGAAAGGTTTTGTTAAACTCAAATGATTTGAAAAAGGGGGTTTTATTAATTTATATATAAATAATATTTTAAATGGGGGTGTGGCCCTAGTGAAAATGTTTTTTGATTTTCTTAGAATGGTTGAAAATAGAAATGAGATCCTTGGGGAATGATTTTTTTTTAATAAGGAAGCCTGTTACTTGAAAGGGTGGTTTCAAAATGATTTCAAATGAGTATTTTGAGTTGTGTTTATTTCCATGATGTAGTTTATAAAGGTATGATGGTACCATAGTAATTGAATTGACATAATGGTTAGTGTAATCAAACCCATAAAAAAAATTTTGGTGTGTTAACATGATATAAAATTAGCTAAATGATAAATGTGTTTAGTTGGTGATGTAAAATAAGGGGTGTTTGGCATGATGTGAAAAAGTGGTTAAAAATGAATAAAGTGATTGGGTTAAAAGACTTATGAGTTGAAAAATGAAATGAACACATGGGTTAATTCAAGAGAATAGATGAAAATTCTAAATGGGATAAGGTATGAAAATGGGGAATGGGATAAATGGACCATGCTAAGTAAGTGTAAAATGTGTTAATGGGTTAAGGTATTTAGATGACTTATTTTTTAAATTAAATGTGTATTGTACTATTTTTTTAATTGATTGTGTATGGTTGTGAGATGGTTTATTTGGTAAATGGAATTATAATCAAGTGAACATGGATTGGTAAAGTGGGGTATTGATATGAGTTCCTACACCCATAGGTCCAGTAGGACTAGGGTTCTAGAATCCACCCCACAATGCACGAGTTAGGGAAGGAGATGTAGTTCTATTCCCCTAACGGTTTTATTCCACCCAGACTGAGGCTTACAAGTGAGGATGTTGTGTTTGTTATGTTGTGCTTATTCCTAGTGAGATAGGGATTTTACTTTCCCATTATTCATGGTAATTGACTGGATTAGTTAGTATTGTAAATTATATAAATGCGCAATGCATGGAACACATGATGAAGATGAATTTATAAATAAAGATAGTATAGGTTATGAAATGAAAATAATGATGAAATGGATCAAGTTGATATCATAGAAATTGGTCATGCGATAGGTTGTGATTAGTTAAATCCATTGTGGTTAAAAGTGTGTGTAACCCCTTGTGCCTCAACTTAGACTCCCTATGTGAATTTATTTTATTATTTATTGATTGAATATAGAGAACCTAATGGATAGATTGAATATTAGATAATTATTTAAATGAATCTGTTGTTACCTTGTATACTTATTGAACTAGTTTACCTGCATACACTATTGTACATATTGGTTTCTTATTTAGACACTGTTGGTGGTGGCCTACTGAGTTGTACTCACACCTTGCTCGAGCTGCCATGGAACTTGGGTACCCAAGAATATGTTACTTGTTTCCAGTATAGGTTCAAGACAAGGACCTAATGTGTGGTTCATGAAAGGGATGTTTGGTTGGAGCATGATATGTCAGGGCCTTGTTGGGAATCTAGTCTAGGTTCAATTTCTTTTGGTGGTCTTGGTTGTGGGATGTTTCTCGTATGGCTTCCTGACATGTAGATTATTCATATTATTATTATATTAAGTTCTACTTCGGTTACTTGTTGGAAATACCACATGTTGTATTTTTATTTGTTTATAATGGTTATTATATCAATTGATATTATTTTCCATAGTGGATTATTCTGAAAAGGGGTTTAGTCTCCCCAAAATTCCTCCATAGACCCATAATGCTAGTCAACAGCCTCTGGTATATGGGGAGGCACACTTGAAGTCATGTGAATACCTACCCCAGGGCACCATATAGTGGGCACAAGGTTAGGGAAATTAAATTAGAACCCGAAACACTTCCTATGATATTAAACACATCAAAATCATCTCCCTGAGAAGTTATAACCCTCATAAAACCAAACAAAATGCCAATTCTCAAAATGTATCCCACTCTATGGCCAAAAACACAAATTAACTCTGAATTTATTAACCTATAATAACATGGGTTGTTACAAAATCCCCACCATATTGCTTCTTATCCTCAAGAATCCACATTAGTCCCCTAAATATCATTTTCGACCCACCTAGAATGTTAATTCGAAACTAACTCACTGCATTATGTCTCAAAACACTAAACAAGCTTCCATTATGAAACTCCCTACACCAGAGTGCAATATTCATCAGAAACTAAGATACTTACTCATCACTATCACCAACACCAAGATAGTGCGCAATCTCATCCATCTATACAAAATTCTTATAAGTATAATCAAATGATTTATCCCCAAGATTATAGTGATCTCCACCCTAATAATCCTTTCATAAAGTATGATTTCGAATAATGGTTCTCCCTAACATAGTAATTAATTACCAGAAATTCACTTCTAGCATTCCATTGACATGTTAGATATGGTTTACACCTCGTAGTACTCATAACTTTGATTTTTTATACTCTTCTAGCCTACAATAATATAAAACACTTAGCCTCACTCATAGACATGCCATAATATCACCTAATCACAATTTATAAATCCCCTAAGGAGTCATGACATCTTCCAAATTACCACACCATAGTATAAAACTAAAAATTGGTATAATTCAATAGTTAGGTCCTCAACCATCTACACCGACCCTCATTATCTCTCTATGAGCATCGATGTAATGACCTAAAATTTTATAAATAGAATTCAACTTTTTAATGAATAATTTTTTTACTATGAAATGTAGTTATAGGAAAAACATTCACTACCTTTCATTTTATTACCATTATAGAATATATCCATAACAAGACTACTAGATTTATAATATTTTTAAGAATCATAACCATGGATAATTTAGTCATTTTACAATGATGGTTAATATTAGTATATATTAAGGGGTATAATAAAGTCTAATTGACACGGATGGAGGGAGTGATGAACTTAACTAGTAGGATCATACCCTATGAAGACTATCTATCAGATCTTTTGAGGGAGATGAAATAAATGCTATTTTACCTTGACCAAGCCCTATATGAATTTCAAAAACTGAAATATGAATGAAACCATTTAGAAGATAAGTTTAGTATTATCGAGGTCAGGACCCAAACTATATTCACAGAACTACCCCAAGAATGTTCCACCATCACACACCATAGCCTTAGGGTGTACATTGGTTTAATAAGAGGTTGTGTATATATACCCTAATAGTATTATTTTTTATATTCTATTTTAAATAAAATGATTATATTTATTTATTTTTGTTATTACTTTATAAATGATTATATTATGAGTTTGACAAAATATATATTTTGATATGAAGAAATCCAAATTGTATTTTTGGGAAATATATAGTTTCAATTAAGAAAATATTTTGATAAATTAATGAGTTTTTGAAATAAATTTTATTTTAATAAAATTTTCTTGTTAAATAATATTTATTTAAATATAAATTATAAAATAATTTAACAAAATCCAATTTAATTTTTATAAGTATCTAAAAGATATTTGTGTTGTAAACAATAATTTTTTTAGTAAATAATAATTGTTATATAAAATTTAAAATTATAACATTTAGAAACTTATTTTTATAAAATAAATATTATTTTTTAAATCATCATGCTGAAATTATTCAATGGTTAATTTTTCATAATTTTTCAAGACACTAAAATTTTTGGATAAAAATTAAATATGGTTAAATATAAATTTTTTATTATGACATAATTATGGTCCAAATTTGATGTAATAGATACTATGAAATAAATTCATGATAAAATATATATTTTCCCCTTGAAATATTCATTTTTGAAGTTATTTGATTAATTTTATAAAATCTTAACGAACCCTCCAAGACCAATATTATACTTTATGGTTTTGAAATAAATTCTTTATGAATGTGACTCTCTTACACATCACAAATGGTATTATTTTAGTATTTTTGGATATTTTAATTTTAAAATGTTGAAAACTAATCTTATTTTTTAGAAACTATAGACATAAACAACAATAAGGTTTGTGGTTTTGATTATTTCTTCTTATAAAGTTCAAAACTAATGTTTAGTAATTAGTTAAGAACTACCCTCTCATTTTGCTATAAATATCCATCCAAACTCCCACTAATATTATCTAAAAACCAATTAATCAAGATATTACTACTCATATACCTCTCTAAAACATTCACAAGGTGTTCCCATACTCTTAAGAAGCCCCTCCCAAGCTTTTAGACGTGCCATATCAAGTTTAGAGATTCTATCATCCTCCTATATATTCAAAAACTTTATTTATATTATTACATTTGGTTTACAAGTTTTAATGTTTTAATGTATTTTCACACATCCATTTTACTATCCTTATTGTGTATAAGTTATTACCTACCACATTTAAATCTCATTAAACCCTTTCATGAATCTTAATGTACACCCGTTATGCTGTTGAAATTATCCTGTGATTTTTCCATGCCTAATATTTGCGTAGTGAATAACCATACTCATTTACACTCAAAGGTATTAAAAA
Source organism: Viscum album (assembly GCA_963277665.1). Lineage (NCBI taxonomy): Eukaryota > Viridiplantae > Streptophyta > Magnoliopsida > Santalales > Viscaceae > Viscum > Viscum album. The sequence continues at coordinate 1,157,413,231 of OY728147.1, forward strand.
AGATATTCCTATAATTCATTGATTGATTAATTCTATTTATATAACCCAAACTCCTTTATCATGTGATTAAAATCGATGAAATTCATTCTTATATTGTATAATCTTTGTGGCACACTAATGCATGTACATGATATGAATGTGACTGGTGGGTCTAGAATTATATATCTCTCCAATGAATTAGGTAATGTTTTTATCTCATGATATACCATGAATGGTTTCTTAGAGGTTATTGTATGCACAATATGATATTATTTCTTGGTGGTTAGCCTTGAATTATGCTTATGATGTCATGTTTAATGCTGTTTCCATATTCCAATGTTGGTTCAATGTTGACATATTATATCCTGATTTGATATTAATGTTTATGCTTCTCACCCCTTTTATGTCACCTCATTATTCCTTTTGAATCACATGTAGTACTTTAATTATGTTATTCTTTGATTTTCCCCTTACTAGGATTTATATCCCACCCCTTTCTCATGTATGTCTATAGGTTATCCCGCGCAGTTTTAAAAGAGTGATGAAATTTTAATTGTATGTTAAAGAGTTTTAAATATTTTTATTGTATCCCTATTTTAGGTTATTCTAAAATGTATCTAATTAGCTAAAGATCTAGGACTTTTAATTATTTTGTAATGTTTTATGCAAGTATTTGTTTAATAAATTATTAATTAAGGTTTATAAAAGTTATGGGTCATCTTAGTTGGTATCAAAGAAAGTTATATTTATTTTTTGGGGGTTAGGATTATAAAAATATAGTGAAGTAATCATGCATAAGAGTAAATATAGGAAAATATACCTAACTTTTGGTAAAGTATATAGGTAGTGGTGTTTAGGTAATAAAATCTCTATTTGGATACTATAAGTGGATGTGGAAATGACACAATTATTCCTAGGAGTAATAAACCCAATAAGGGAGGATTAAGAATTGACTCAATCATCACCTAATACATGATAAATAATCCTTTATTTATTAATTGTTTTGAACTTTCATAGGATATTATTGTGTAAATTCACAATCTCTTTATAAACCATTACAAAGGTAACAAAAAATGCATATAGAATTTTATGTTAGGAAATAGACCATGGATAAATTATATTGAAGCCTATAAATTCATAGGTTGAGGAATAAATTTCATTTATGACTTTTCCCATCAATGTTCATTTTTTCCCTTTTATATGTTTAATTGTTTTAAAATTTTTGTCCCTATGTTTTTTTGGATATAGTAAAAGATTAAAACCATATTAAAATATTGAAAGGATATATTTATGTATATTAATGAACCTCAAATTTCCTATATGACTATGGTTCTAAACATTATTTCTTATTACATAAGTTTAGTTGAACTATTTAGACACCCCCTCAAAATATGGAATTGTTGACATTGATGAAAATTAAAAATGGGGAATTATTTCATCCCATGTATATAACTTACCCCATATCCATATTTGTGGGATGAAATTCCCAATGAACCTTTAGTATAATTTGATGAAATTATGGGTACATATTGGTTTTCATTATATAAATACAACAAGAATTTATGAGAGAAGGAAATCACCCTCTATATCATGGATCACCCTTAGATTCTATACATGTTTAAGGAGGAGTTTGAATCACCTTTGGTTTCATCATCTTAAGCATGGATATTATTATATTATGAGAAAGAATACCTAACCCAAATGATTATAAATAAGGAACATGTCATATTTAGTGACATTCCCATTATAAGGTAATATTCTGATGTGTTTCCCAATGAATTTAATTGAATCCTCTAAGACAAGCAGTTGAGTTCTCAATCGAGTACATACCAATAGTTTTTATAATATCCAAGACTCCATATTGAATGGAAACTATTGATCTCAAATAAATGAAAAAGAAACTATTTTAAAATCTAGATAAAGGGTTTATACACCCAAGTTCTTTAAACTCGAGTATGCCAATAATTCTATTTGAAATCATTAATTATCTATCTATCTTAACATAATTAATGAATAAATAATTTATGGATTACCTTGAATTTTTTGTTAGGATTTATAGATGACATTTTATCAAACCTAAAAGAAATGTGGAAGTTGAGGAGTATTTCAATGTTATACTGAATACCTTGAAAAAGGAAAAACTATGTACGAAGTAAATAAAATGTGAGTTTTTAATGAAGAAAGTAACATTCTTGTGGAAAGTTATTACTAATAAATGGTTTTCTATGGATAGTTAAAAAATAGATGCCATTATTGGATGTACCATACCAAAATATGTAATAAATAATCGTAGTTTATTGTGATTAGTTGGGTATTATCATCAATTTTTGAAAAAATTATCATAATTTTCAAGCTACCAAAAAAAGCTGACTTAGAAGGGAGTGGAGTTTTTCTGGGCTGATGAATGTGAATAGATATTTAAAAAGTTAAAGAAGAGGGAAATCACTAAAACTATTCTTAAATTACCCATTAGTGGGGAAGGATTTCTGATCTAGAGTGATGTGTTTGAAAAATATTTGGGTGTTTTCTCATGAAAGATGAAAAAGTGATAACATATTCCTCGCACTAATTATATATCCTTGAGTAGAACTACCCAAAACATTATCTTGAATTGGTTATAGTGACATTTTCATTAAAGTTTAAGTGAAATTATCTTTATGGGGAGTAGTGTGACATATATATGGATCATAAAATCCTAAAGTATATATATTTAAACAAAAAAAGCTCAATATGTGACAATGTAGGTGGTTATAGATGATAAATAATTATGATTGTTCAATCCATTTCCATTCAGTGAAGGAGAATAAAGTGAAAGATATTTTAAGTAGAAAGGATCCTATAACCCCATCCATGATGAGGATTTTAAGGGGTCCAAACTTCTTGGACATGAAAAGGATGTGAAAGGGAATAGTAAAAAGATATTTTTAAAGACCTAGAATTTCCATGGAATTTTTTTAATTATATGGGAATTTTATGAGTCCGTGAAAATTGACAGCGCGTGATTCCGAGGCCCGATGTGCCCAAAATGAATTTCTGAATTTTTTCGGGTACGTTCTGTAAACGTGCGATTGGGTTTTTTGTAAATTTTGAACCAGTGCTTGGAATTGAAATCTGAGGACACTGTTGAACTCGCAATACCGATATTCGCTTAAGCGGACCTTCACCTTGACCACAGTAGGTTGAGGGTGAAAGTTAGTTTTTGTGATTTTTTGTGGAAATAAAAATAAAATAAACTTTTATTTTATTTTTATATTCTTCCTTTTTTATTCTCGGTGGTGGGGTCCACCCGAGCTAGAGAAAACTCCAATTTAAATCTATGGTGGTGGGGACCACCTGAACCCCTCTTAATGGGGGGGAGGTGGGGAACCTCTCAACTCGCCATTAATTGATTCCTCCCATTTAATTGAGCCAAATTAATTAAGCCAATTAATTATGCCAAGTCCATTTGTGCCAACAAATTAAACTGACAAACTTACTATTTGGGTTGGATCCTCACTTATTTTTGGTTGGGGGGAAATCATTGGTGAAAGGGAGGACTTTAGAGGATCATTCTCTCCTAATTAAGAATGTGCTATCTTCTCCAATGAAGAACATGCCATCTTCTCTAATGAAGAACGCGCCACCTCCAACGTGGGATGTATTTAACAACAACGAACCGACTTCCGTCCTTTCCTCCTCATCGACGTCAACAAATCTTCAAGGTAGGGATGTGTTTTGTATTGATCATCATAAAGTTTCCTCTCATATTGAATCACCTCCCTTAAGACGCTTTCTACCACTCTAATGCAGATGGTATGGGCTAAACGAACATGGCTATTCCCCTCGACAAATATTGTGGTTATTTTTGTTTTCTTCGTGTTGGAGGAGCACGACAACCGTCACCGGTGAGGATCGAGAACGACAGCCGGCACCATGGACAGCCGCGAAGATGGTGGCGGCGCAACTGCACCGCTGGAGAAGGGCCGCGGCCCATCAGCCATGGAAGAGCAAGGGTGGCGGCCAGCAGAGGCCGACCACACGATGGGGAGGCGGTGCGCGTCTGCGCTGCCTGACGAGCAAGGGCCCTGACTTGTGCCGCAATGGTGAATGGAGGGCGGCTGACGTTCGGCCGCCCACAGAAGGGCGGCACACGACACACCTCCAAGAGGAAAACATGATGACTATAAAGGCCAGATGAGTTGAACCGAGTGGCACTCACAGGTCCCACGTGCTACTGCCGACCAAACGGCTTCAGCCTTTTGGTGAGCAGAGGCGGGGGGTGCACGACTCCCCCCCACATGCGCCTCGGCCAGGCCGCCTAGTGCTGAATGTGCCACCCAGCGTGGGCCGGACTGGGCTTAGTGGGCCGGTCCGAACCAGGCGGGTCGGGTCGGTCCAAACGGGTGGGACCGGACCCAGACTAGCTTTGACCCATTTTCGCTCTTTCAGTCATATTTTGAGCTGTGAGAATCTATTTGTTGAACCGTCAGTGGTGCTAAAAAACTTGGAGGGAGAAAGACCTTTTGGTATACCCCACTAGAGTTTTGGATAAATTTTGGTTACGACCGAGTTGGATCGAACACGAATCCAACCACGCCCTTGAGACTAAAAGGGTAATAACTTACGAACCAGACGTCCGATTGACGCACTGTCTATTGCGCTGAGACCCCTTTTACGTGACAGTCCTTTGAGATATTTCTTTATGGGACTTCGTGATAGTTTGAGTATAAAACTATGGATTAAGGAGCGTATCCTCCCTGAATCAATAGAGCTTAGTGTGGGAACCCTATAACTGGATGTAACATGAGAAAGGGATCCTTCGTGTGTCTGTGCTTGAGGATCCCACTTGGATCCTCTCTAGGAATCCATGTGGGACTACTCTAGGATCCTACGTGGGTATTCTGAAATTGGTTCCTGTGTGGGTCTAACGATGTACTAGGATCCTGTGTGGGTCTGACGATGTACTAGGATCCTATGTGGGTCAGATGATGTACCAGGATCCTGTGTGGGTCTGACGATGTAGTAGGATACTGTGTGAGTCTAACGATGTACTAAGATACTGTGTGCATATGATGATGTACTAGAATCCTACATGGGTCTGCCTCTTAACATAGTAAGATGATTCAATAGTTATATCTAATCATCTATACTCTTGTACTTAAGTTATACTTGGTATGAGATATGTCTTTACCTTCTTTTTGATACCTTTGTGGTATTCTTATGTGTGTTACTTTCCTTCATGGTGATACTTTGGTGGGTTTCTTCTATGTAGAATACCTATGTGGTACTTACCTTCGTGGTGAAACCTTTGATGTATTCTTCTATGTGGTGTACCAGTGTTGTACTTACCTTTGTGGTGTTACCTTCGCTGTATTCTTTCCTTTGTGGAACAGTTGAGATTTGGGATTTTGGGTTGTACCTTGTGTTTCCTCATGAATGAGATGGGTATACTTGATAACTTCGGTATATGTAAGGGAATATACCTAATTAGGGTTGACAGTTGTTTTTATTCGTTGTGGTTATCCTTTGTGGATTTTGTGAGACCTTTGAGGGTCTCAGGGTCCCTATGGAGTATCATTATACTCACCCCTACACAGGATATGCCTGCACATTGTTGTGTTTGGTATAGAGGATGGAAAACACTGAATGAGGAAGAGAGTACCAAGACTAGAGGTAGCTTGGAGGTGGCCCTTAGATGAGGCATACCGCAGAGATGACCGTTCGATAGCTGTACCTACCCTTCAGGTAGGATCTTGGCGAGTGTTCACAGGAGCTGTTCCAATTTACTTGTACTTTTCAGTTTCTTGTACTTTCGAGTTGGGGATGTATTCTGGACCCTTTACTTACTGTACTAACTCTATTTATTATTTAGCTTACCTTGTGTTCGTATCCAGCTATGTGCTTGGTTGTGTGTGTTTATAGGTTATAAAGGTAATTCCTTCCTGGTTATAGGGAAATACGCCTTCGGTGCTGGTCACCAGTCCCTAGCCTATAGTAGGCGGGCTTGGGGTAGTCACAACACGGGCCCCGAGGGAAGGGTCGTGACAATATTAATCAAAAATTTATCAAGTAACTACCCAACCATCCATTCTTGATAAGATCAAGGAGGCCCGAATAAAAATATGAGGAGTTACAGAGAAAGGTAGTCAATATTCCAAATTTCAACTTTGATAAAGATGAAATCATAAGCTTTGGGACCCAGATATGTTTCCCATTTAAACCAGAGATGAAGAGGGAACTTTTGGATAATTTACATAGATTATATTTATATATTCATATATGAATCACTAATATGTATAGAGATCCAAAGAAAAAAATTTTGTGGAATAACATGAATAGGGAGATTATAGAATTTTTATCTTGATACACAGTATGAAAAAAGTCAAGACTTAATGATAGAAGTATATTGGTATGATTCAACCATTTTTCATACCAATATATAAATTGAAAAAAAATCAGAGATTTCATCATAGGAATCCCTAGTATATCTAAAGGAAATCACACCATCTCGGTGGAAATAGATCTCCTTAAAAACTCAACACATTTTATTACTACCATGTATGGTTTATATTTTGTCTAACTCAATATAATATAAAAAATAGAAGTAGTAAGAATATATAGAATACCACACACCACTCTATCTAATTTTGATTTATGGTTTACCTCAAGGTTCTTGAAAATCATTCAACAAGAATTGGATATAGATATAAGTTCCTGTACTACTTGTCACCCTAACATATATAGTCAACCTGATAGAACCATTCAAACTCTAGAGGATACGATGAGACGTTTTTCAATAGATTTACAAAGATTTTGGGATAAACACACCCCCTTAGTGGATTTATCATTTAATAAATGTTTACATTATAGCATTAAAATGTCACTTTATGTGGTTCTATATGGGAATAGGTTTCAAAATCCAACATACTAGGATAAAGTTAGAGAGTGGAGGCTTATTGGATGTGATCTTATCCAAGATATGAAAGAGAAGGCTTAAACCATCCAAAATCATATGAAATCAAAAAAAAGTTGAAATAAAATCTATAAAATAATCATTGATGATACCTAGAGTTTGAGGCCATATATAATGTTTTCCTTTATATATAACAACGGAAGAAATTCATGAGGTTTGGGAAGAAGGTAAAGTTTAGTCCAATATACATCATCCCATTTTATATCATTGATCACATCATAGATGTGGACTATTGACCAATACTTCCACTAAAACTATCATAAGTACATGATGAATTCCATTTATCCATCTGGAGGAAGTACATATCAGACCCCTTACATATAGTGAATCAATAGATAGTACCCTTGGAGAAAAATATTTAAAATGAGGAATAATCGATGAAGATATTTGATCATAGATAATGATTTATAATAAAGAATACAAATCACCTAGTCAAAGTTCTATGATAGAAAAAAAAGTTTAAGGAAGAAACATGGGAACTAGAAGAGGTGATGAAACAGAATAACCCTCATCTATTTAAGTGTAAAAAATTAAATTTTGAGGGTGAAATTTATGAACGGGGAAGAATGTAATGACCCGAAATTTTATGAATTAAATTATCCTTTTTAATGAATAAAAACCTTACTAAGAAATGTAGTTATAATTTACACATTCAGTACATTTCATTTTAAAACTATTATAAAATATGGCTATAATTAGCTTTCCATATTTAAAATACCATTAATAATTATAACCATTGATAATATAGAAATTTTTTAGTTATCATTTAGATTAATATATATTAATGGTTACAATAAATTCTAATTGACAAAAATGGAAGAAGCGATGACCTCATACACTAGTATAATACCTTATGAAGCACTTTTTTCAGAGATTCTAAAGGATATGGAATCACTAGGATCTTTCTATGACTAATCCCAAGATAAAATTGAACAACTAAAACATGAATGAAACCTATTATGGGAGAATTTCAAGATTATCGAAATCATGAACTAAACTATGTTCACCGAACCACCCCAAGAATGTTCTGTTATCTCACACATTACTCTTAGGAAGTATGCTTGTGTAATAATATGTTATATATCGAGACCCTAATAGAATGATTTTTATGTTATCTTTTAAATTAAAAATTATTATATTCATCCCTTTTTATTATTAATTTATAAATTATTTTATAACGTGTTTAAAAAAGATTAGATTTTCATATGAATAAATCAAAATTGATTTTTTTTGGAAAAATATAGTTTCAATTAAGAAACACTTTTGAAAAATTCTAGAATTTTTGAAATAAATTTTATTTTAATAAATTTTTATTTCTAAATAATATTTCTATAAATATAAATTATAATATATATTAATAAATTATAATTTTATTTTTATACGTGCATGAAAGTTTTTCATGTTGTAAAAACATGAATTTACCAGTAAATACAGATTATATTTTGAATCTTGAAATGGTCATATTTTGAAAATTAATTTTGAAAAATATATATTATTTTTAAGTCAATATGTTAAAATTGGCCTATGGTTATTTTTTATAATTTTCCGAGACATTCATTTTTTCTTGCATAAAAAATTAATAAGATATTAATATATGTTATGTATTATGTGACATAATAGACAAAAAGTGATGTAATAAATGGTATAAATGGAATCCATGACCAAATATGTATTTAATATTATAAATAATACATTTTTAAAGATATTTGATTAATTTTATAGACCCTTAATAAGTCCGCTAAGATATAAAATATATTTTAAGGTTTTAAAATCAATTATTTATAAACTTGAATGACTTCATCACCAAAAATGGTATTATTTTAATATTTTCAACTATTGTACTTATAATAAATTTTAAACCAGTCCTATTTGGAAGAAAATTAGTATATAAACCATTGTAATATTTATAGTTTTAATTATTTTATCATTCAGAGTCCAAATCCTATGCATAGAAATTAATAAATAATTCCCCTCTCCTTTACTATAAATACCCACCCAAACTCCCAATACTATTCACAAAAAACCCATTGATCATGAATTTACTTTCCTTACACCTATCTAAATACCTCATAAGGTATTAAAAATCTCTTAAGAAGTTCCTCCAACTATTTTAGAATCAATTTCTCAAGGTAAGGGATTATCTTCTCCTCCTCTTTATTCAAGAACTTTCTTTGTATTATTCCATTTTATTTCCAGTTTGTTAGGTTGGAATGTGGATTTACACAACACTATTACTATAATTATTATTTAAAACCAATGATATATCACCTTTCACTATCATTAAACCCTTTCAAGAATCTTTATGAACACTTGTTTTGCTGTTGAAATTATCCTATGATTTTTCCATGCAAAAAATTTATATAGTGAATACCCATACCCATTTCCACCCAAGGGTATTCAAATAGATATACCTATACAATATTTATTGGGATTTGTATTTATGTAAAATATACTCATTAATCATGAGATTAAAATTTATGAAATATTTTATTATTTTGTATGATCTATGTGGCACAATAATGCATGTCCTTGAAATGAATGTGATGGGTAGGCCCAAAATTATATAGCACTCAAATGAATTGGGTAATGTTTTTATATTATGTGATACCATGAATTATTCATGATATGTTAACAAGAATCACACTATGTTATAATGTATCTATAGTTATCCTTTAATTATGGTTACAATGTTATGTTTTATATTTTTTTCCACATTTCTATGTTGCCTTGATGTTATCATCTTATATCATGATTTGATGTTAAAGTTTGTGATTATTACCTATTTTATGTCACCATGATATGATTTTTCAATCACAGGTATTAATTTAATCATGTTATTATTTGATTATTCCCTTACTTAGCTTTACAGATCACCCATTTATTTTTTACATCCCAATGATATCCTGTACAATTTTAGATGGGTGATGAAATTTTAAGAGAATATTAATGAGTTTTAAATAAAGTCGTTATATCCTTATTTTATGTTATTATAAAATGTATCTAATTTACCAAATACCCTAGGCCTTTTGATATTTTAGGATTTTATTATGTGTGACTTTTTGTAATAAATCTAAAATTAAGGTTTATAAAAGATATAGTTTATCTTAACTAGTTACCCTTCAACCCAAATCAATGTTGGATTCCATCAAATCTAATCCTAAGTGTGATGTCAGCACCGAGACTCCATCTGAATCTTAATTCAAATATTAAGTACAGTATTCAATTTGGAATATGATAAAGTATAATATTTCTAAACATCAATGTTGTAGTTCTGTATTGACCATCCATATAACAACCTGATCCTTAAACACATATTATTTCATATTTTTTAACACAATTTTCCAAAATATTCCAACCATATTTTGAGAGGTTTATTGTCTTCAAGAGATAAATCACAAAAATAAAGCATTTTAAAAATAAATTAAATAATATTTATTTAAATATCTATGTAGTTTTTCCAAATCCCAATGATTTTCTAAAATCTCATAAGATACCCTGGGGAAATATATAAAGAAAATGTGATAGATTTAAATCCTATTAAGAAAAAGATCAGTGTTATGCATGATGGTGAAACAATGCATATAGGTTAGGTATCCTAACATGATATCATAAAGAGAATAATTATAAGCATTAAAAAATATCCTAATGTAATAATATCATATGATCATGGAATTATAAATATTTTGAATCAACATAAATAATGACATCATAAGCACATTTCAAGGTTTACTCCCAAGACCATCACTATATAGTAGACACAGTTCCAGAGTGGATTACGACCACTCCATAATATGATACATAATATATAATGACATATAAAGTTTAAAAAAATATTTTTTAGGGATATATAATTATCATACCACTTTTCACATCATAATATGTACACTCATATGTGTTATACCTTAAGAAAAGAAACTATAGATTATGTATTTTCATGATAAAATCCTTGAGAAAGAAGTGGGTTTCATATTCCTATCTCAAAGAATAAAAAATGGATATATGAAAAGGATTACCAAGAGAATAAGGGATTAAATATTTTTATATTTTCATATTTTAATATATAATAATAGATATTTGTATGCTGGGTTCTAATGTTGGGAAATTCATTAAAAGGATTAAGGAGAAGTAAGAATAAAAGCTATCTTCATAAGTGGTGCTTCTAAAAATGAACGAAAGTTATTTTAAGGAAGGATATGTATTTTTATTTTCTTTTTTTATATAATTGAATCAATATGGTTCTGTAAAAAATAATTAGTTTTTTAGTGGATATTTATAGTTAAAAAACATCTTATGAAGGTGTTACTTGGTGAAAAAATGAATAAAATAAAGTTTTCTTAAATCAGGTTTTAATTAAAAGGGAAAATCATGAAGGAGACTTAAATATGTATTATAAAAAAATGATAATTTAAAATATTTATGTATTTATGGAAATAATATAAATTATATGGATGAATTAAATGAGAATAAAATAGAGTAGGATTGTTAAAAATAAAGAGAAAGTGTAATCCGAATGTAATGAAGGTGGTTAGAAAGATCCCTTATCTCGTGTCATGATTTTATTTGAAATTATGATTAACTACATAAATAATTAAATTAAGTTTACTAAATACTTTAAAAATAAAAAAAATTTATCTATATTTAATTTTTAACGTCTATTTATTCTCAATTTTATTTATTTTTAATATAATTTTCACTAACATCAAGTACTTAAGGTTATTCAATTAATTTATAATTAAAAATTTCGGGTTGATGACAACGATAAAATAAATTATAAAATAACTACTTGATATCCAAAATTGTGGTGGTTTATTTCCATACTTATTAAATTATCAGAATATTTTATAGTTTCATAAGTTACTCTAAAATGGACCCAAATTTAGAAAGGTTCCTGATCAATTCATTAAATTTGGTTAAAGTTACTATAACAATTAATTACAAGTATTAATTATAGAATATAAAATATTATAATTATATAATATTAATAGTTTCATAGATATCATTTTTATACATTATATTAATTTTTAAAATACTTTATGTTAGGAAGTTATGGAAAAATGGAATACGTTGTTCTATGGAGGCGGTAATGTGCACGTACAAAGATGATACTCTCATTTTTCATAGAATGAGTGGGATTATAAAAATAAAATAATTATAATTTCAAAATATTAATAATTTTATAATAATTATATTGGTTTATTAAATAACTCTTAACATACATTTAAATATTTTATGAAAAATAGATCCCACCGTTCAAGGAGGTAGTAGTCTGAACAAACACATGGTGATGTTTTCATTTTTGTCAATGATTTTGGAGGAAGGTATAAAATGGATATTATATTAGTATAATAAAAATTAATAATATTATAAATTCTAATTTTATTATACCTTCATGTATATAGGTTACTTGGTGAGGGTAGAAGAAGAATTGAACCTGGAATGTTGGGTTGAGAGCATTACATCTCTCGTTTGAAGTCCCCCCTTGTGCAATTCCACATGCCTCCTTAGATGTGTCTTTTGGGAAGGCCAAGGTTTATAGAAAGTGGGGGGAGGGTTGAAGAGATACCAGAGATGAGTTTTGGTGGATATAGATCTTTTAAATGGGTGTATAAATGTTTTGAAAATGATCCCCTTTTATTAGTGGGAGAAATGACATTTTTGTAAACACTCATTACTTTTCAATGATATCATGAAACTATTACAGGTTAAAAGTTATAAAAAGAGGAAATTAATTAATTGGGGAGGATTTTTAGTTGATATGTTATCATAAAAATATTTTTTATATGTTTTTTCACATGTTTTAAGTCCTTTACCCCGTAGTTATTTACTTTTACCTTTTAGGTTTTTACTGAGGTAATTAAATTTTAAACTATATAGTTTATTTTTATACCTAGAAATTAATTGAACATTATTAAATAATTTTTAACTAATTATTAAAAATATAAAATAATTTTATTTTATTGAATTTTTAATTGTTAAATATTTTTTAAAGAATAATAAATCTATTATGAATCAAAACCGTTTTTGAATATCCATTTTTAAGATTAAAAAATGATTAGGATAAAATTAAGAATATTTTTGATTTTGATGAAATTTATTAGTTTATTTTTGACTAAAATAGGGTTATAAATATTTAAAATCAATATAATAACAAAGTTATTCTTACTAATACTTAATTATAAAAAAAGATTAAAATATTTCTTATGTTTTGGAATGGTAAACATGGGTTTTATAAATTAATCCTAGTAGTTTTAAATGTATTATATTTACCTATTAAATATATTTTTATATAATAATAATGTTTTATATGGTTTTAATTAGTGAATAATTCATTATAATGTTAATTATGGTATTATTAAAGTGGTATATTTTTACTATTCACCTAAAATTCAATTTTTTTTGAAAAATACCAAAAATAAATATTGAGATATATATTACTTGTTGAATTAAAAAATAAAGTTAAATTTATAAAATTTAATTTTTGAAGTGTGGTTTAAATTAATTTTAATTTAGGAAATCATAATACAGTTACTATTATTTATTAATTGTAGTTTAATGTATATAAAATAATAGTCTAATTTAATAATTTGATTTTTTAAAGTATTACGGTTTTTTTGTATTATGTTGGGTGTAATATAATAGAATGAATAATATATTTATCAAGGTGATATTCAATTAATTATTGTGTCATTACATTCTCCCCTAGAGAAATTTCTCCCTTGAAATTTTATTTCAAACACTAAGGCTAATTTTCTTTGGTTACTTCTATTTTATTACCTCTTCATGTTCCTACATTTCTCCTTCATGATTATAGTTCCACCGAAGTACTATGAAAATATGAGTTACTTTCGTGTGTATAACTTTATCTCTATGGTTTAAGAATTCATTGGTTTCTCCTTGTATGAGGTATAATTATCCAAATATACCACTTTTGAACTCAATATATGTGAGGATCCAATATATACTTACTCAAGTGGGATACATGGAACAAATTCTGTACTTTTAATAGGTTTGGTGGGGGTTCTAGTTGATATAACAAAACTCCAATGCGATCCAAAATCTCATGGGGGAAGATTTATCTTGGTCTTAGCTTCCCCTTATTCCCCAACCTCATGAAGTTATTCTATGAGGATATATGGAGGAAATATTTATCACCAACCTCAAACTCTAGGTATGTTTAGTTTTTATCAACATAACTATTATATTATCTCTGTGATACTATGATGCGTCATTGAATATCCTTGACCATATCTTCCATTTCATCAACCAGTTCAGGTCCGACATAGACCCAATATTTTCATACATAGATATTACATATTTTTAGTTGAATATACATTAAATTACATAGACACACACCTCTGGATCATAAAGGTATAGTGATTTTAGAAACTTGGAAACATAAAAAACTAATTAATAAGAGTTACACATTATATCCCTCTTAGTTCCTCATAACTTGCACCCTTTTTATACATATTACAAATAATACCTATCATCATAACCTAGGGAAAATAAACATAGGAAAGGGAGCGGTCATATGCTTAGTGAGGGTAAACAAGGGACATATGTAAATAAAATGCGAGTATAAGGGTATAAGATCATGATAATAACATTTTAAAACCATACCCTACACATTAAATATCAAAATCTTGAGCCATGGAATACATATTTTCATTTCATAAGACATGAATCATAAGGAAGAAACATAGTATGATGAATGAGAGTATAATGTTAAAATAAGAAATGTATTTATCGCATAAAAATAAGTATATAAATTCATTTATATAGTAGTCAAGGATCATTTCCTTGGCTATCATAGTGGAATGGGTTTACTCCCCAAACCATCATAATAGTCAAGGTTTACTCCCAAGACTATCGTTGTGAACAAATTTCCTTACTAAGTTGGGTTTAATCCCTATTCCAGTATTTTTTATCTCATAAGATATCAATATTTAACTAATTAATTGGATAAATATATTTCTACCAACTATAAAATAATATAAATTATATATACATTTACCAAAAGATCATAAAAAAATTATTATATTATAACCCATGAAAATAAATGGGTGTAATAAAAATTTCATCATAGTATAAACTATGGAAAGGAAACAAGTTTCATAAAAATTTCATTATTTCATCATAGAATAACCCATGGAAAATAAGTGGGTTTCATTATAATTGTATCGTGGTATAAACCTTGGTAGAGACAAGGGTTTTATAAAAATCTTGTCATCAGAAAGACAAACCATTTAGAGAAAGAATAAGAATGGAATCCTTGGATCATATCCCCAGTAAGGAATAAGTAACATAAAATGATGTAATATTAGATGGAAAATGATTTTTAAAGATCACTTAGAATAATTCATGAGGAAAATAACCTTTATACATAAAAAATCACTTTTCAAAACATATTTTGTTTTTCAAAATCCTTTAATTTTTAAACATCCTTAGAATCTTATAAAGGAATCTCTATAAATTGTTAAAAAAATTTCTTTAGGAAAATATCCTCTCTATTTTGAGTTTTTTTAAAACACAAAACAAAAAATAGTTTCTAAATAATTATCTTTGTATAAAACCATAAAAACTTATAAAGGAAGCTATAATAATCATTAAAAAACATTTTTTGAGAAAAATATCCTTTAAAATTTGATTTTTTTAAAATATAAAATAATTTAAAAACCCTATTTTTTGAATACAAACTTGAAAACTTATAAAGGAATATTTGAAAATCATTTCAAACTTATATGAAAGAATATAAGCTTTTCAATTTTAAAATAACATTGTCAAAACTAAAATTAAAAAAAAAATGAAAATCCTTTTCATTTAAAATTTTCTTTGAAAATTAAAAATGAAGATTTAAATAATTGAATGTTTATGATGGTTTAAAATTATATTCATGTCATACACATTTAAAAACAAATATTCCTTTCACATTTTCAGTAATGTTCTGATGAGAATTGTTTAGATAATGAAATAAAGATTCCTTTTTTTTTAAAATTAAAAAATGTGTAAAAAATTATTTAAAAAATAATTTGAGATTTTTAAAAACATTAATTAAAACATTTTTTTAGAAAACATTAATATGGAAGAAAAAATATTTTCGATCGAAGAGAAAAATTAAGTCCATTTTTTTCAAACATTATTTTTAAATATTTAGTATATATAGAGAGGAGAATGAAGGGAAACCATGTTTTTTCCTGACATAACCAGATGATAATAAATTTAAAGATTTTTTGATAGATATATCATAATATTTCATCTTTGGAAGCATAATCATAAAATATTCTTATTGATGATTTGATTGTAACATAAAAAAACTTACCACTTTGGTGAATTATAATTATAATCCCCATTAAATAATAACATAAAATGAATCTTATAATATAATGGGAATAAATAAATTAATGATATTAAATGTGAAATTGGATGTATATATAGCTCATAAAATAATATAGGTGTATAATATAATTCTTGTCCCAAAGAACACAATTTATGAAAAAAATACCTAACCAGTTTGGAAAATTTCAAATAATAATACCCATTAAAGGATAAAAATAAATGAAACTTTAAATATCATTAAATTAATTATATTAATGATATAACATTTCAAAGGGTTAATATATATACCACACAAAAGAAATGGGTCATGAATATGGCATAAGTATCACAAAAATAAAAGAGAGACTAGAAATCCTCTGCCTTAAGTATCGACTTTCTTCATACAAATTTGAACCCACTTTATAATAAATAGAGGTTTATTACACCTATATTACCGAAACATACTTAGATATATCATACCACTTATTATTTTCTTAAAACCTTTTATTACCAATTTATTAATAATTCCTTATTAAAATCACGTTTCAGGTACTAAATGATTTGTTTTTCATGATTATTTTGATTTGGTATTTTTGATACTTTTAATTTGATAAATGTTCAATAATATAGATAATGTTAAACATGATATAAATATAATATATAGTCATTATATATGTATTTTTAGTAATCCATAAAAGTTAGATATATAAAATTAAATACACCATTCATGGAGATGACTGTTCATACGTATGCATGAAAATTGTTTCCATTTTTTAATAGATGGAACAAAATAAAGGTAAATAATAATTCTAAATTATATAATATTTATGATACTTTATATATAAAATATATTTATTTAATCTATACTCATTACCTTCTATGTAATGAGTTAGTAAAAAATGAATCACTTCACTTCGTGGGTCTGTAGTCCACCGTACAGATGGTTGATATTATCATATACCCCAATGAATGGAAAGTAAGAAGGTATTTATGATTTTATAATTATATAAGTAGATTTATATTAAAAATATCATATATATTCATTTAATATATACCCATTTCCATCCATGTAAAAAAGAAATGAAAAATACATCACATAAGTTCGGGATACGGTAGTCAGCCATACACACGAGTGACATTATTGTTTTTCAATGGGTTGGAAGTTATAATTAATTAAGTATAATAATAAAATAAAATAATATATAAATATTAAATCCATAATTATATCCATCTATGAGAGGTGGTAATAGAAAAAAAATTACATCATTTTGTGAGGCGGTAGTCTGCTGTACACTCGATCGACAATTTCATTTTCCATTTAATGGAATAAGAAATGGATATAGGATATTACATTAAAATAATAAAATATCAGTATATTATAGATAATGGTGTTATTATATCATCATTTTGAATAATATTTTAAGTAGTTATAAGAATAAATTAAATGAAAATTCAAGTTTAAGGACTATAACTTTTCTTCGGAGAACCTGTTTAGGTTTACACCTGAGGTATTGTTCAAAGGGTTTAATAACAAAGTAAGTTCTATATAATGTGAGGAGTGAATTAAGGAATATATTTATGAATTTATTTTATAAAACAAATATACTTTTAAGTGTTAATAAAAGAAGAGAGGGTGTGGCCTTTTAAAAGTGGGGGAGGGTACAAACATGGAATTTTTGAAACTAATACAGTGTAACCACATATTCCACATGAAAAAAGGTTCCAAAATGGGTCATTATATAAAATTATAGGTGATTAAGAATAAATATGACCATAAAATCAGTTTTGGATAAGTTTATATGTCATTTTACCTCTTATCTTTTTTAATTTAACCCATATTAAACCCATTTTATCGTTAATCACAATAATTAATGTTTTTTTGTTTTTACTATTTATTTTGACAAAATTTTTAGTTTAAAATATTATATAGTATAAATTATTAATATTATAAATTTTTAATCTATTTTTAAAAGGTAAATGTACACAATTGCTAGAATTAAATTTAAAATTAAACCCGCAGACGTGATGAAAAAGTGGTTTTCTGAAGAGAAAATTTTCAAAAGTTTAAAAAGTTTTTTATATCGAAATTCAATATTAAATTGTTTAAAATAAAATAAATTGTAATAATAAATATATAATTGAAATAATCTCACTTTTAAAACCTTATTAGAATAAAATATAACTTGTAAATGCTTTTAATGATAAGATATTTTTTAAATTAAACTATTATTTTTATTATTCACTAAAAAGTTTTCTTTTTTAGAAGTTATCAAAAATTAAATCCAATATAATTTTCACATTTTTATTTAAAAAATTAGGTTAATTTTTTCAAATATTTTTCTATAATTTTTAAAAATTAATTTTAAAATAAGCATAAAAAATTGAAAAATAGATTTTTAGAAGAATTGCAGTTTTTTAGTATAAAATTGGATTTATTATTTTCCCATGTATAGAAAACAATCAGAGAAATATTATAATTTTTATTGAATATATAATATTTAAATTTCATTAAAATAATTCACTAAAAGTAATTTTTTTAATTTTTTGAGTTAAAACATGTTTGTATGCATAAAAATATTTTTTTACAGAAAAATATTTCCTTCATCTTGAAATGGGTTCCTTTATTTTTATTTATAATTAATTGGGACATGAAATAATTAATTTTATATACATTTTTAAACCACATTTTTTCATAATTTAGTTAATTCTATTCATAACTTCTATTCCAATGGCTAGGACATAACTATTATTAAATAAAAATATTTTAATTGTATATCGCATTTCATTAAAACATGGGGTTTTATATAACAAAATATATTGAAGAAATTAAATTTATTTGAAAAAAAATATTTTCTAAATCCCTAGGTGTTACATTATAGCCCCCCTTTAAATGAATTCTACCCTTGAAATTCTTTACCCTAATAAAAAATGAGGATACTTTTATCTTATTAAATTCCCTGGTTCCCATATAACTTCCTCAAGCTGGTGGTTTTTCCACAAAACCTTGACTAGGTTAGTGGTCTTGTTTTTTAGAACTTTCTCCCTATGATCCCAAATCACCAGCATTTATTCCCCATAAAAAATATATTTCTCTAGTGTTCTGACCTTTGATTTCAATACATTTCGAGGGCCATGAATGTACCTTTTCAAGAGGGATACATGGAACACACCATGAACTTGAGAGATGTTTGGTGGGAGTGCCAAAAATAATATACCATCCCAATACAATTAAGAATTTAAAAGGGAAAAATATACACTTGCCCTATTTTTCCATTATTTATAAATATTATTACCTTATTCCATGGATAAATTCTTAGAAACAACTTTTCACCAACTTCAAATTCCAGATCACATCAACAATTATCAACATAGATATTTTTATATAATTTTTATACGATTATGTGTCATTGAATGACTCTAACATTATTTTCAATTTTTTAATCTATCTCAAGCAATAATAGATTTATTTCTCTAAATTCATTCCATCATATTGGAGCTCTACACTTCTTTCCATAAAGGTATTTATTGGGATTTATTTGAATACTCGTGTGATTGCTATTGTAGTATGAAAAATCAACTAGAGAAAGGTGTTGATCCCAACCAACTTTTACATCCAAAGTAAAAGGTCTCAACATATAATCCAGGGTTTAAATTGTTATCTCAAAGTATAAATCTGTATGGCCATGATATGTAGTGATGAAATTAAACTACATATCATGAAATTGCTGAAGACTTTTCCAAAAACTCAAGTTAAACCTCAGATCCTGATCAAACAAAATGGAATGTGGTACTTTATACAACCTTACAACTTGATTAATGTATGTCCTAGAAAGATGATCCATAGAGGAATATTCTTTGACCACGATGAAGTTTGATGAATTTATAATACAATTGACTAAAACCCACATAGCATTGTAGCCCTTATATGTTTTGAGAAGTCAAATGTAAAAATACAAGGGCTTGTTTTCCCATTTCCATACTATTATGGTTAATGGATGGAATATCCCCTTATAATTTTGTATCATAGGTTTAAATTTCTTACAAACCAATAATTTTGATAAAAAATATATGATATATTTATTTATGTTATCCCACTATAATTTCTATTTCATGTAGGCTTGTGAGAGGATCTATACCCTTATTTTACTTTGTGGGTTTATGTCCCGTGACCATGATGGATATGATTAGTTGTCACCTGACAAGAGGGTTATCCTTTTTTGAAAACTATATTAATATAATTCCCAATTTACAATAACCCGTATTTACCTTAACATCAAAGATAAAATAAACCCTAAATCTTACCTATATTTTTATTCTTATCCTAAAAATGTAATGGAATTGTTCCTAAAACAATTTTTTCACTAAAACATATATAAAACAAAAGGTTTATATTACTATAAATGTCTCCCAAAATATCCTTAATCTCACGAAACACTCATAATATAAAACCTGAAAGGGGTGTCTAATAATTTTAAATAATAATCAACCTTAAACTCATAAAACCATTATGTTATCTATAACTATTAAGTTAATCTTATATAGAAACCCATATTCTTCCAAAATCAACATAATCCTTAGATTGTTCATGATTATTATAACCAAAATACCAATGGAAAATTATTTTACAACATAATTGTTGAATACAAATGCAGAAATACTTCGACCCTTTATTCGTTAAATAATATCTTATCTTATACAAGAAATGTTATTTGGAATATTGGGTTTATCCTTGATCTGATTGAATATAAAATATGATTTCATTATTGTAGAATCCATGGAGTTGGAGATAATAAATGATCAAAATTACAACAAATTTCAATAAAGGATGAAAAATAATATTTTCATAGGGATCATTCATATAGAATAAAACATGAAATTACCAAATAAGAAGTGAAAGATATGCATCCTCTAATTATCATGATTCACTTAATCCATTGTGATTTAAAAATATTTCCCTTTTTTTATTTTCATTCATATGTTTTTGTATATTATCATCCTCATTGGGGATTGGATTGGGGAATTGATTACTATAATTCCCAAAATCCTTGCACTTGAAGCACTAGAGTGTGGGTGGTTCATTCTGTATATATTTATCTCTATTCACATAATTAGTTAACTTCTTCCCATCACTTCAATATTCAATTTCTCAATGACCTTTCCTTCAAAACTTAAAATTTTACCAATCTCATTAATACTTTTTCTTCTATGCTTTCTATCACACTTTGATCATAAAGGGAATTTCATTTTCTTCTCTCTATGGTTCTTAGTGTTTCCCTTGAACTCCAGCTTTCTTTTCTTATCAAAACCATGTAATTGATGGGCAACTACAATATAATTTCTACCTTGAGAGCACATCGAATGATTTTTTTATAGATATGGAAGTCCCTTAATGATAATTCCCTTATAAGACTTCATTTTAATCCACTGAATAATAAATCAACCTCACTTTTAGGTTGGATGATAATTCCAAAAGTGTACCTTGAAGGTATTGAAAAATTTTCCTCATAGTTACTAACAAATTCATCATACTTTGGATTTATCTCAAAAAATTACTTCTCTATATTTTTATGAAGAATGTGAGGGAAGTAATTATAAAAAATTATCTCTTAAAATCATCCCACTCAATGAAGTCAATTCCATATTGTTTACTCATATTATTTATGAGATTCTACCATTGATCTGCTTCACCTTATAAATGAAGGATATCCAAAATAACTTCGTCATGTTTTGGACATAAGATAATGGAAAATATCTTTTATGTATTACCAATCCATTACTCAGTAACTAAAAAATCAATAAAACCACTAAAAGATATGGGATGTTCATCATGAAAGACTCAACCGAATTTTGTTATCTTCTTTTCTCATTTTAAAGTTCAATATGATTTATAGATTAATATATTTTTGTGAGTATAAAAATGAGATTTTTCATTCCATCTCTCATAAAATTTGGTTGCTCAGGAGGATAATCATTGAATTTTCCATTGCATTCAGCATTAACACGGTTCCTTTCTGTTCAATACATCGATTAAAAACTCAAAAAATAGTGTGAGAAATAATAATCATTGTGGGAAAACACATATTCATGAAAAATATTTTATTGGATATCTAAATAAAGACACCTTATTTTAAATCAATGACACCTAAGGCTTAATATAGTTTATTCATGGTCATCAAATACTCAAATCTTTCATAATGGTTCATAAAGAAAAATAAAATTAACAAAATCATATCCATTGAGAGTGTAAAACATAGTGTGCTGTAAGGCATGTTGTCATGTACTAGGTAACACTCGAGTAATGTTCAACACACCTTTTTTGATTTATTACACAAAGTATATGTAACATCCCTAGATTTGTTCAATAACTATTTTTATTTTATTTATTTATTTTTATTTATTTATTTAATTGATGTATTGCGTTGTATGAAAAACCAAGATAATATTTCACTTCATGCAACACTATCTTAGCTTGCGATATATGCAACACTATGCTTAGCTTTTATTACACACAATTTCATGTACTTTTGATAGAATTAATTTCACGCAAGACAAAGTTTAAGCGAACAACTAAATATTATTATGTTAACTTATAAACTAGAAATTATAATGGTGTTATAGAAAATATTAACTAAATTATGTAAATATGTTTTACTCTTCGGCAAGAAATTTATTATAAATAAAAATAAAAACTTTTTTTTAAATAAAATGAAATGTTTTTATGAAAAACTATTCAAATGAAAATAAGTGAGTTTGAAAAATAATAAATCCACTATTTATGGATTTTATTAATTTAATGAATATGTAATATATTACATCTAATGTCTAAAATACTTATTTTTTGTTTTATAGACATGATATAAGAACAAATTCAATTTTTCCGATAAAAGAAGTATTTTTCCAAAAATGCAGTTTTGCCACCGTTCGATGGATTACCCATTTTAAATATAGTTTTTAACACACACACATATATTTTATTTTAAAAAATAAACTCCTTATTTGTAATAAGGATATAAAAATTTACTTTGGACGATTTTTTGTTATTTTTCTGATAACTTTCGCGTTTTGATGAATAATTAAAATCACTAAATTTTAATTGAAAACAATTTTTTTCATCAAAATAATTTATATAGTTAAATTATATTATTAAATGGTTTTATAGTATATATAGAATATATTTTTATCATTAAATATCATTTATGTCATTATTATTACTTTTATAATGAATTTTGATGTAAAAACATTTCAATCTTTTGTAATGTTTTAACTTCTAAAAACCCATTTTTCATTCTGACAAAGGGATTAATTTAAAATTAAGTACTATAAATTCCGCATTTTGATTTTTTTTAAAATTGATTCCATATTTGGAATCATTGGGTAAAAATTATATTAATATAATTCTTTTATTTGTTGGTCATTAGGAATTGTAACTTTATTAATTTTTATTCATACGGTAAAAAGGTAAATTAGACAATTAAGGTTAAATATAATATTATAAAATTACATTAACACTTTTCTTAATATAATTGGATGAGTTATTTTATACTTAAACCATCCTTGGGTCGAAATGATACCCTTTAGAAGCCACCTAGATGAGATTATGACATTTAATATATTTTATTTAAAGAAAAGATAAATATGTCCTACTCAAATTTTACTAAATAAATCATTTTTAATATAAGGTGATATAGAAGATAAATTCAATTATAAATACTAATTTGAGTTATAAAATGTTCTTATTTATCATGTTAATTTATTTTTAATTTTTATTAAATATATAATTACCTTAAAAGTTTATATATTGATTATACAAAAATTATTTAATTGATGACAAATCAAAAAACTAATTTTTATTAAAATGATAATAACCATTAAAAGACACAAAAACTTGAAAAAAACTTATTAATTGAGTATATATTGATCATAATAATCCAAGAGTTGAGTTATTAAGCATTTGGATATTTATAGAAGATACTACGACACTTATATTATTTTATTGAAAGTGATGTTAAAATTGTCACATTCATGTTTTAATACATATAAATTTTTTTCTGTAGGATTATATAGGATATATATATTCTTCTATAAGAATTATTATAAAATATGTAGAATTTATATTCTTCACAGCACTTTATTTTTAATTTTTACCCAACAAATTGGTATATAAAATAATTACACAAAACTAATGTAGTAACTATTTTTTTAATGAAAATATCAAATTGATGTTATTAAAAATACTAAAATAATTATAAATTGGGATAATAAATATATCAAAAAAAATTTATATATGACCTTGAACCATTATAGATATAATAATTTTTTTTATTGAGGTTAACATCTTATATTTATATTTTTAAAAATCCATTAAATGAACAATGTCCAAATTGACACTATTGATATTTAGTGAAAATAATGTTTTATTAAATTATTTTAAAATAATAAAATATTTTTAAAAATATAATGTAATTATTTTTTACTGTAAAATGTTATATATTGTTCATTTATGGTCCAATAGACATCAAATAATTAAAAATTACACTATTTTAATATTGAACAATTTGTTACCTTAGTTAAAATGAAAAGGGAATAATTAAGTGGAAAATGAAATGATAAGGCTTAAAATAAAATAAAAACATATCTAAAAATTATTTTTTGATGTGATTACAACATTATCTAATATAAAATTTAAGACTAAGATATTTTTGGGGTTTTTAAATGGGATAAGATTTTATTATAAATTAATATTTTTGGAGATTAAAAAGGTGATCCTCACCTAAATTATAAAAGCACACCTCCTCCATTATTTGTTAACTTAAATTTTAACCTTATAGATCAGACACCTATACTATTTTTTCTTATCAATATACCTACTCACATTATATAGGTTCTGGTATTCTCCAAAGACCAACACTAGTGCCCTTAAGAGGAGATCTTGAGGGTGCACGTCAAGGAAAAGGTAATCGCCTCTACCTATCCTTTCAAACTTCTTTATTCCTCTACATCCTATTAATTTTTTTCCTACATTACTAACTAATAAATATATTATCACCTATATACTGATATTTTATTGTGGTTATGTAAAACCTTATTCCACCTTCTATCTATCCTATGAAAAACAATATCCCCACCCATGCATACGTACAACTTACCGACTCCACACCGTGATGTAATATGTTTTTCACAACCAATTTAATTGGATGTGTATAATGATGGAAATAATAATTATATATGATTATTATAATAATATATTTATTATGGAACAATATATATAACATCTACTTCCAAACCATTGCATAATTAAAGGAATGATATCATCGCTCGTGCGTACGACGACCTACCATCTCTACGATGTGATGCGATTCATTCTACCAAATACCCATTAAATAATGATTATAGAAATGTTTAGAATGAATAAATATGATATATATTATATTAATATCATTATTTAAATGATATAAAAATTATCTATGAAGAATAATTATATCTTTTTTTACAAAACATGCGTAAGAAAATGAAGCTGTTTATACCCGAATAAAGTGTAATAATGAAATGTTATTCAAAAAAAGTATGATAATTAAATCATATAAGATATATTAAAAATGAATATGATTATATACTAATTCAATTAAATTGTTTAAATCATTATATAGGTGGTTTAGATACATACAAAGTATATCATACCTAAGGTATGGGATAATTTTGCAATCTCTTTATTTTTCGAAACTGTTTATAGGTATATATTTACTGAGGTATATTTCTCATCCATGTCCATGTTTTATACATATATATTATAAAATATTATTCATATCCTTTTTATATATTTTAATTTCTAAATTACCCATTGAATAATTTTTATGAAATGATATAAAAGTAATCTTTTGTCACTTTCTATACGAGGTACTTTTTGACTTTATGAAAAAAGTACGAGAAAAATGTTTTATTTTAACTTATTGGCATGAAAATATTTTTAAGATTTAATAAAAACATATTTAAATTAATATTAATTTAAAATATTTCGATTTTATTTTCAAAGATATTATTTTGTTTTAAAATTTTGTATCATTTTGAGAAAATAAAATGTTTTCTAAAAAGAAAAGATATTCTCCTTAAGAATTAACTTAAAATGTTTTATAAAAATTGTTTCCCATATAAGATGAAATTATTTAAATAGGATTATATTTATATCCATATTATTAATATGTTTTATTATATTGTTTATAGAATTATAATTATGAAATCTATTTTTTTATATGGTTATGTTATGATGAAATGATATTTAAGAAACCCATTTTATTCCTTGGATTATGATATGATAAATGATTTCTGTTTTCATGGAATATGTAAGAATGATTTCATTATAATATGGGTGGAACCTATATCTTCCTAAAATTGATAGGGTAAAGATTTATATCTAATGATATAGACATGGATGGAATGAGAAATGTTCTTGGTTCTGTAATACATGGTTGGAACGAGGAGTAAACTCAGTTTAGTAATAGACATTGCCCGTTATGATGGTCTTGGAAACGATCCTTAACAAATATGAAATGATATTATATGAATATGTGTATACTAAAAATTTCATGTCTTATGTTCTTAATTTTGGGAATATTTCCATTGATTCTTTATGAACTTCTATGCTTTATCCCATGACATGATATCCTATTCTTTCATATATAGGATAAGATTTTCAAATGTTATGTTCTAATGACTTATTATTTTGATATAATTGATATATCCCTTATTTAAACTTATCAAGAAATTGAGATCACCCTTTATTTTTTTCTTTTCCCCAAGTCATGAATAATGGTATTAAGTAAGACATTTAAAAAAGGGGTCCAGTTATGAAGGAATAAGAGGGAGACAATGTAGACATATTATGAACTAGTTGTTTAAGTTTCCCAGTTTATAAAGACACTATACCTATAATGTTCTATCTTGTATTTGTTATATTTTGCAATGAATACTAAATTTTGATTTGATATCTATGTTTGTAAAGTTGGGGTCATTATAGTTTATCTATTCCAGAACCATTTCTTCTTATTGTACCTAAAAGGGATGTGTTTTTAGCTAAACCAAATAATCACTTCCACACCAAAACTTTAGGGTGTTACACTATACTTAGGCTTATACTAAGGGTTACGACTTAAATTTTCCCATCCTATTTTGTATTAGATAACTAAAACTGTCCTCTAATAAAAAATATAGAGACCCAAGATTTTTATATATAGATATTACATTTTTTTAGATGAATATTCATTAAATTAAAAAAACACATACTTGAGGATCGTAATAGTATCATTATTTTGGAAACATGGAAACTTAAAAACCTCATTCATAAGAGTAATACATCATCTCCCACTTAGTTTCTAATATATAGAACCCTTTTATGATATATCACACATAATAAATATTATCATAACCTAGGAAAAAAAATAAGAAAGGGAGATCTTGGATTCTAAGTAAGGGTATAAAAGGGAAAAACCTAAACATAATATAAGAATAAGGGTATGAGAACATTAGAATAACATATGAAAACCGTACCCTGTATATGAAAGATCAAAATCTTGAGTCATGGAATAAATATGGAAACTTCATAAGACATGAATAATAAGGAACTCAAAGAACACAATTCATGAGAGTAAAACATTGACATAAAAGATAAAATTGTGGAATAAATATAAAAATATAAATTCATTTATATAGAATTCAAGGATCATTTCCAGTTTTGTTATAGTGGAATGAGTTTACTCCATAAACCATTTTAGTAGTCAAGGATCATTCTTAAGACAATAATAATAGAAAAAAATCTCTTATGCCATGGGTTCACTCACCATCCCAGTCCTTTTTATCCCATGAGATATCAATATTTACTTAACAAATTATAGGGAGATATAGTTCATACATGTCACATAATGAGAATAATATATAAATGTGCCACATGATCATAAAAAATTCATCATTCCAGAACCCATGTGAAGAAATGTATTCCATAAGAATTTCATCATAGCATAACCTATGGAAAAGAAACATGTTTCATAATCATTTCATCAATTCATTAGAACATTACTTATGGAAAATAAGTAGGTTTAATAAGAATTTTATTATGTGATAACCCGTGAAAGATAAATAGGTTTCATAAACATATTATTATCATAAACATAAAGAATTTTGAAAAATAGTAAGAATAGTATCCTTGGATCATATCCCCTGTAAAACATAAGTAATATCAAAGGTTGTCATATTAGATGGAAAATTATTTTGAAAGATCAATTGGAACATTTATCAAGGAAAATATCCTTTCCATATTAAAAATAATTTTTCAAAACATAAAACATTTTCAAAATTATTTTCTTTGAAAATAACCATGGAAAATTATAAAAAAATATTTAAATATTATTTAAATCATTTCTTGAGGAAAATATTATTTCTAGTTTGAATTTTTTTTTTAAAAAATTAAAAAATTTCAAAATAATTTTCCTTGAAAATAAACTTGAAATATTATAAAGGAATCTTAAAAAATAATTTAAAAAAATTTCTTGAGAAAAATATCCATTCTAATTTGATTTTTTTATTAAAATAAAAAATTCTAAAAGTAATTTTTTTAAAACAAACTTGAATACTTATAAAGGAAGATTTAAAAATCATATAAAACATTCCTTAAAATAAAATAACTTTTTCAATTTAAAAATTTTATTTTTAAAATAACTATTCATGTCATTCATGTTTAAAACTAATATTCCTTCCACATTTTAGTTAAAGACAATTAGTAATTATTTGAAAAAAACATTAAGATTCCTTTTAAATAATTTTTTTTAAAAAATTAAAAAAGTATAAATACGAGTTCAAGCTATCATGGGAGTGTAGTAAAATTTTTATTTAAATCATTTTTTTTGAAAAAATTTATATGGAAGACAAATTATTTTCGATCGAAGAGAGAAATAAAGTAGACTTTTCTTAAAAATAATGTTTTGAACTCTTTAGTAAATATAGAGAGTAAAATGAAGGGAAACTTGTATTTTAATGACATAACTATATTACAAGAAATTTAATGAGTTTATTGAGAGATATAACATAATATTTCATTATTTGAATCATAATCATAAACAATTATGATAAATAATGAGATTGTAACATAAAACACTTATCACATTAGTAACATTGAATCATAGTACCCATAAAATAACAACATAAAAATAAAATTATAATACCATGAGAATAAATAAATTCATTATATTTTATGTAAAATGGGTTTTATATACACCTCATAAAATAAGATAGGTGCATAACATAATATATGTCGCAAAGAAAACAAATTGAGACCAAAATCCATTACCACTTTGTAAACATTGAAATTATAATATATGTTAAATTATAACATTAAATAAAACATTAAATATAATTAAAATAAGTATATTCATGATATAAAATGTAAAATGGGAAGTATATATACCGTACAAAAGAAATGATTAGAGAATATGACACATGTCTCTCAAAAGTAAAAGAGAGACTAAAAATCTCTTACTATAAGTCATGACTTCTTTCTTACACATTCAAAACTTCTATATAAGAAATATAGTTTTACTATAAATTTAATTAAGAAACATAATTATATATATCACACAATATATGATTTAATTATAAATTTTTATAGTTTATTAATAACTCATTTTAAAAATCATGTTTCAAGTAATAACTCCTTTGTTTTTATTGTGTGGTTTGATTTGGTATTTTCCATCCTTTTACTTTGATCTAGGTACCAAAATATCAATAATGTTAAAAATTATATAAATATAATATATATTTATTATATATTTATTTAAATTAATTCATTAAATTTATGTAAATAAAATAGAATACACTATTCATGGAGACTGTAGGCCATACATACACATGATCGTTGTTTCCTTTTTTTTAAAATATAGAAAAAATAAAGTTAAATAATAAATAAAATTTAAATAATAATTTTTATTATATATATATTTATTATATTTATTAGCTTTATTGTTATTACCTTCCATGAAAAGCGTTAGTGAAAAATGAATCACATCACAACGTGAGGTGGTAGTCCGCTGTACACACGAGTTATATTAGCACACCCCCCATGAAATGTAAGGTAATAAGGTATATGTGGTGTGGTAGTTAAATTGGTATAATTATTTTAAAAATATCATATATATTAATTAAATATATCCCAATTAACATCTAAGTAAAACAAAGATGAAAAAACATCACATCGGTTGGCAAGGTGGTAGTCCACCGTACACACAAGAGACGTAATTATTTTTAAAAGTGTTAGAAAGTATGAAAATATATGTGGTATTATAATTAAAAAGGTATAATAATATCATATATATCATATATAAAAATTAAATCAATCATTATATCCATATGTGAAAGGTGGTGATGGAAAACAATAAGATCGGTTTTTGAGACGATAGTCCTCCATACACACAATTAATAGTTTCATTTCATATTTGATGGAAGAGAAAATGGATATATGTTATTAAATTAACATAATTACATATAATTAAATGGGATATAATTTTTTTATTATATCATCATATTTGAAAAATATT
This sequence comes from Viscum album, assembly GCA_963277665.1. Lineage (NCBI taxonomy): Eukaryota > Viridiplantae > Streptophyta > Magnoliopsida > Santalales > Viscaceae > Viscum > Viscum album. The sequence continues at coordinate 1,157,444,053 of OY728147.1, forward strand.
TTTATGAGTTATTGGAAGAAATAAAATGAAAATTCATGTTTAAGAAATATACCTATTTTTCATAGAACCTCCTTAGGTTTACACATAAATAATTCTTAGGAGGTATTATTAGTAAAATATAATTACTATAGGAAGTGTGGATATAATTAAGTAAGATATTTGGGAATTTATTTGAAAAAAATAAATCGTTTTGGATATGTGAAGGGGAGAGGTGAGGTGGTGGCCTTCTTTAAGTAGGGGAGAGGACACACAAGGAATTTTCGAAAAGGATAAAGCGTAATGAAGTTTTTAACATAAAAAGGATCCATAATGGGAAATTACCAAACATTATAGGTTATAAGGTCTAAATATTTCCCTAAAATAGGATTTAGACATATTTCTAGGTCATTTTACCCCTTATATGTTTAGTTTAACCCTTGATAATCCTGTTTTACAATAACTACAATAATTTTTTTTTTCTGTTTTTACTATTAGTGTTGAAAAAAAATCAATATTATATTATTATATAATATATATTAACTTTGAATAAAAATAGGAATTTTATTTTTCGAATTTAAATTCAAATAATTATCAGAATTCAATTTAAAATTAAACCCGTAGATGAGATAAAAAATTGGTTTTTCTGAAGAGAATATTTTCAATGGTTTAATAAGTATTTATATAAAAATTCAATTAGAAATTGATTAAAATGGACTAATTTATATTAGTAAATATATAATTTAAAAAATTTTAATTTTAAAACTATACTTTGATAAAATTTATCTTGTAACTTCTTTGAATGAAAAGACAACTTTTAATAAAAAACAGTATTTTTCATTATTTAGTCAAAAAATTATCTTTTCTGAAAATTCTCAAAAATTATCTCAAAAATAATTTTGACATTATGAATTAAAAAAAATTTCATTTTTTAAATGAATTGTGTAAATGGGACAAAAATTAATTTAAAATAAGTGCACAAAAGGGAAAAACTACTTTGTAGAAGAAATATAGTTTTTAATGTAAAATTAGATTTATTATTATCCAATGATTAGAAAATAAATAAGATAAATTTTAAAATTTTAATTGAATATATAATATATAAATTTCATTAAAATCTTTCACTAAAATTTAATTATTTAATTTATTAGGGTAAATCACTTTTTTGGTCATAAAAATAGTTTTTCAAAAAATGTTTTACTTTATCTTAAAATAGTTTCTTTATTTTTATTTATAATTTAATGGGTAAATGAATAATTCATTTTATATATATGTGTAAACCATATATTTTTATAATTTATTGAATCCTATTCACACCTTCCATTCTAATGGTTATACGATAACTATCATATTGAATAATAATATTTTAATAGTATGTCATGTTTTGTTGAAACTGAGTGTTGTGTGTAATGAAATCTATCGAAGAAATTAAATTCACTTCAATTTTTTTCATAAAATATCTAGGTGTTATTGGTCCTAATAACATACATTCTCCAAACTCATATCTTCATGCATGATACCTATATTTTCATTCCATATAGGGCTTTATATGGGGCCACTTTAATGATTTAGTGGAAACTGTTATTGTATGAGAACTCAACCAAAGGAAGATATTGATCCCAATACCTTATTAATTACATTAAGAATGATCTTAATATATACTCATGTTTCATGATAGTTTTTTCATATTGGAAATCTATTTGGGGTCGATAGGACAAAATAAATCCCAACTCTATGTTTTGATCTTGCTGAGGAATCTTCTAGAACTTTGAGGTGAACATTGGTTCTTGATTAGATACAATAAATATTGGTCTTTATAAGATGGTGCACCATAATTCATATATAATTATTTTCTTTATATGTATTTTGAAATCCCATAACAAAATCGATAGTGATGTTCTTCCATTTATATGAAGCTATGGATAATGAGTGCATCATACCTTTAGAATTTTTAATTTCTAGATTCAATTGATAATATACTAGAAGCATTGATTCATATTCCATAATCTCTCTCTTTATATTGTCTCACCAGTTGTGCACTTAAAAATATCTATAATTCTTCACGCTCCCTCTATGGATAGAGAATGATGAGCTATGGGTATCATTTATCAGGTCCTTATTTTTATTTATATTTTATGGAGCACATAATAATTTTTGAAATCTTACGCATCCTTCAGCATCAACGTTTAACTATGATGATTTTCCCATTATTAGGACATCCACCTTCTTCTATATCTCTATATCCTTCCCTTAAGTTTTCTTAATTTTACTCAAAAGATTTGGTTTATTAATTATTTGAGAAAGGTAGGGTGATGTTCCATACTTAATGATTCCCATGTCTATCATTTTAATATCTATAAAGATTGTATCCTTCTCAATCCTTACCATAAATAAGGATGACATATATTTTCTACTCAAAGCATTAATTAATTTATTCTCCATCCCAAGATTATAGTAGATTGAGTAGTCATAATCATTGATCAGCTTTAACCATCATTATTAGTGCATATTGATCGCTTTATATCAAAATATATATTTTATTCTTATGTGGTATGTATATATATCTAAATTATCTCTATAAAAATAATTATTCCAAATATTCAATGGGAATATTACCGCAACCAACTCTCAATCATGTATTGGATAATTTTTTTCATGAAACTTCAACTATATTGATGTATATGCTATCACGTTATCATTATATCTGATTATACATAAAAAATATTCCTTGAATCATCATTATAAATCAAAAATATTTCCCCAATTACTCTTGATAACATGCCCCAAGAATTCTATTTTCTCATTCCAAAGATCATATTTACTATACATTTCATTTAACTTATCCTCTTCAATGTTATTAGCATAGTATTTTAATACCCTTGATGTTCCACATTAATTTTAGAGTATATATGAATATCATCTATAAATAGTACTTCTAATTTATTGATGTAGTCACTAAATAATATATTCATCTGGTCCATGAATATTTATAGATAATTCACGATTCTGAATGGTATGACTATGTAATCATGGTTCTCATATTATATATGAATGTTGGTCTTGGTAATATCCTCTCCTTCACCATTAACTTATGTTATCCTAATCAAATTTCTACATTAGAGAAGTATTGAGCTCCATGTAACTAATTAAAAAAGTCATCAATCCTTATAAAGGGATAATTTTTTCAACACCATCTTGTTGTGTTCATGATAATCAAAACACAGACAGATCAACCCAACCTTATTCTGGAAAAAGAGAACTAAGGAACCCCATGGGGAAACACTATGGTGAATGAAACCATTATCCAAATTATTTTATATTTTCTTCTTCAGTTCTTATAGTGCAATTGGGGTCATCAAATAAGGATTTTTGGATATCTATATGAACCAAGATAAAAAAACTTAAATAATACATTAATCTTATGATTTAAACAATACATCACAAAACAATCACATGTACTGAAATGTTTAGTGTCATAAAAGTTAGTAACATAAAAATATTATTTTATAACCCTTGAAAATATATTTCTGTAATTTTTTTGCACAAATAAATTTCTTAATGTATTAGATCATATGAATGTAGAGAATATGAGAAAAACATAGTTACTATAATAAGCTATGATAAGATCATGTTTGAAAATAAGAAAATATTATGAATCCATAGAATATCATAAAAATATAGTAAAGGAAATATAAAATATAAAACATAAAACATGTGAACATGACATGAGAAACTTGAAAGGGAATAATCATTAAAACATTGAATTTCTTGGAAATAAAATTTATCTTGAAACTTGGAATAAATTGATAAATAACTTGGTAATGTTTCATACCTTGATAAAATTGAAAGTGTGGCACATCTATATGAATAAGAAAACTTGTGTGAGAAAAGCCATTATTCCCATGTTAATGTGAACAAAATCAATATGTGCATGCCTAAAAATGTGGTAAAAACCAAACATGAACCTACCAAGGTTGACCCCAAATCATTCACCCAAGTCAGTCTGTCAAAAGGCCCAAGTGGTGTTCCCGATCCTCCTAAACTAGAAACTAGTTCTGGGGCTTCCATGATAACCAATTGTAATGATTATGCCTAGTAAAAATATGAATAAAAGTGATGGAATAATAAAATAATATCCTGATAAAAACACAATAACTGAAAGAACATATGAACATAAATTGAAAATAAAATGAAACCAAACCCGAAATCTGCTTCATCTCTTTGTGACCCCATGGGTCAATATATGATAAAAAATCCAATATCACATCATGACGATTGAAACAAATCTAGAACATTCACTTGAGGCTAAAAATATGGAGGAAGTATAGGTGGGAGTATTAAAACTTAGTGGGTGTGCCCAAATAAATCTATTCCCAAAACAATTCATAATTTTTTGATTTGAAATATAATATATAAATGTAGGTTTTTCACACATTCGTTTCTAAAAAGATTATTCTCTATTTCCATTTTAATTTAAATCAGGTTTATTTTCTAATTAAGAGGCCTTAAAATTCTAGAAGAAAAAGGGAGTGTGGAAATAATGATTTTATAACTTAAAATTAAGGGTAAAAAGTGTAATTTTTTTCCAAAACATTCCCTAAAATTTTATAAACCAATTAATAACTTTTACCAATAGAATATATCATAGTAAGGGAGTAGAAACAATAGACGCACAACAATGGATATGAGAAACATTACAAATGTAACCAAATTAACTGTGGAACATTTATTATACACCACAGATAAATGAGTGCCAAGAGTAACATGGGAATACTTAAGAGATTAGGGGAAAATATAGAACATATTGAAACTTGATTCATCCCATAGGTGTACCTCACATAATGCCATCAACCAGCCTGAATGCTCTGTCCTACCCATCCTGACATAGTCGAGGGAAAAAATCCCAAAGTAGAGCAATGTATTTACAAAGGGTCACTAGTCAGAGTGTAATACTAAGCTAGTGCAACAAATGTTTTTAGATAATCCTCTAGCTGTGCTAGGTTTCCATGTAATTTTTATAGTGGGGGTGTGCCAAACAAATCTAACCAAGAAACCAACCATATATATAAATAAAGGTAATAACTATCATAAACATGCACCATCTCCCAAATCACCATATGGAATATAATCTTAACTTTAAGCCATTAATCCACATGGGAAGTTCCATATGAAGTACCTACCATTCTCATTATAATCCAATAAGTAAAGAGATACATTCCAAGAAGAGTTTTCATAAGAGAGGACCGAATTATGAGGGTCCCAAATGGGCCTCAAGAAACCTTTGAGTGAAAAACCATTTATAAAAGAATCAAACACACCCTTTAAAATCCAAAACTATTTATAAATACATTTTAGAAACCCAATACAAAATTTATAATCCATAATCCATTTATACAATCTTACCGGACATTTTATATAAAGCATGGTGGATGGAGTTTAGTAAAACACTTTTATACAATTTTATAAAAGGGGTAATTTGCTAAATTTCACATAGAAATAATATTTTATGAATTATATATCACTAATTAGTATCAATGAAAGGTGATAAAAGAATTAAATAAATATATCTATAATTTAAAGGTCAAATAAAAAGGAAAACTACCTCAAACCACAATCGATTCAATAAAAAAACCCAGAATAACTCCAAATAGGTCCAAGGAAGATATAACACCCAAGAAGAACTTTAGGAAAGAAAAAAACCCAAATTTAAAACAATGATAAAAATAAACAAAAACCAATGGAACTAGGGGATAATAAGAGAGAGGAAGAAAATGGAAGGTTATAGAAGATGAGGAAGAGATGAGGATAATACCTAAATAAGTGAACCGAAAACATGAATAGATCTACTTGGATTCACCCTTAGAGAATGTTGGAGGTGTGGGGAAGAAGCGAGGACCCCCCTAGTGTTTCATGAGCCAAATATGGGGAAATGATAAATCTTGGGGATAAAAACCAAGAGGGTTAGAAAGTTAAATTCACATTTTTAATGAAACTAGGCAGTGTGAAAGGTTTGGTAACATGGTTTGGTATACCGTTCACCAACCATGAACCTATTATTGGACACATTGGACACCCAAAAAATTTGACTTTACAATTTGGGAAACCGTGCGACAACCATATGACTGGGTTCAATAAAAAACTACAGAAACATGTATGTGATTTCCATAAAATTTGGGCTTACCATGCTCAATCCATATCACCTCATATAGGGACACCCAAGTACCCATATAGTTTCTCCTAGGAGCCTCACAGTTTGGCACTAACCTTGAAATACTCATGAAACTCAAACCATATAATAATAAAATTTACTAGAAAGGGTCTCAACATCAGTGGGCTATATGATAACCCCCTAACCATTCTCACAAACCATGAAATAGATGAACAACATCCCAAAACTCAACATTTCAAATTGAGACACCCAAAACTGAATAGAAAAGTCAAAGAAAAAAATTATAAACTAAAATAAAAGAAGAAAATAAAAACATGGGTTTGAAAATTATCACTAAAAAATGATTTATTCCCCCAAAAGGCCCTAAAGTCTCTAGTTGATATGTTAAAAGACCAAACTCACTCATATATGTGATCTGATTCTCTAATCCTAAAACCACCTAAACCATAACTAGGATGAAAACAAGCTATTCTATAAGAAACAAACTATCTAACTCAAACTAGTCCTTGGAGTACTAAAAAAACCCTAAGAAACCAACCAGAAATCTTACCTTGACCAAAATAACCATGACTACTCCTAAGAACCAATGTTTATTAAGGAAAGAAAAACTCAAAACTAGACAACCCAAGAAGATAGGGATGACTTCCTAAAAACTCTTAAGAATAAAATGAAGAAAAGGAAAAAGATAGAACGAAGGGTTCACTTAAATAAACATGGGTGGCCATGAAGGGCTCCCCACAATTATATAATTTCATCTACATATTGACCAATATCAATAATCAAACATTGACCTACAAATCCTGAATGACAACACACAACCCACAATAGAACAAAAAATCATAACAAGACACACAAAATAACACACTTTAACTTTGAGATGATGAAATTTATAATTCCCCATACTAAATTCCCATTAAAATAGATATAACCAAAAGATAAACATCACCCCATCCATTAGAAACAAAATAAAACACCAACAGAGATAACCATAATATTAAAATTAGCATTTATATCAAACGGGGATTTAAACTAAACCATGATCATCCCTCTACTCATGTGAATGGGCTTGATAATATTTCTAGAGGGAAGATTTTGATCCACATATCATCATAGAATCACCTCAAAAAAATTATTATAGGTGACCCAGGTGTCCATAGGTATGAAAGATCTTCAGAGAATTTGGACACATAGGCTTATGATGACCCAAATTTCAATATTGGTGACACATCAGGGTCCAATGCCTATAAGAAGCTGTCAAAATATCCAAAGGCCTCATAATTCCACCACCAGTATACTCTGATTTTGTACAATTTTCCATCTTCTTACTAGAATTCCTTTCACCGATTCGAAATACTATAGGAGGATTGGATACCTAGAGTAGTCCTACTAGCATGAATTCAACCTTCACTACTTTCCTCACCACATCAGGATAAGAGGTTGAACCAAACTCTAAAACCCTTTACTGGAGGTTATGAAAAAACCCATTATCAAACTGCAAATATTTCAGAGAGTTATCCTTGAAAAAATATAGAATATAAGAAACTAGATAAAAAAATACGGATAAAATCCAACACTAATCCATCAACTTGTTGAAGTCAGCGCATCTCCATCACCTTATTCACCTGTACAACCTTAGAGAAGTAACGTCGAATGAATGAGTCCTTGAATAATTCCCTAGTGAGATATTCTCGAGGCATGGTCCAAATGACTGAATTCTTCTATTTCTAACATAGACCTTATAATGTAAAGGTAGCGAACCTAATATTTAGAAACTTAGGAAACTCAAGAAAACTGATGATCCTTTCAATTTTCTCCATCCACTCTTATACTTCAAAAGGATCTATTTGACTATGAACGAGAGAAGTATTCAACATCCAAAACTCAAGAAGGAATTATTTAGGTTGATCAACTAGAGAGTTTTGTATTAGTGAACCACCTAAAGCTATACCATGAATATCCAATGAGATTTTAGTTTAGGAATTATGTTAAATAATAGGAAAACCAAAAACTCAATCAAAACTAATTCACCAACCAAAACTCTCCACAACCAAACACTATACACAAAAGAATACCAACTCATAAATCACCCAAAACCCTTTTAAAAAACATCCCAACCTCTACCTCAAAAATCATTTCCTATTAAAAACTTAATACTAAATTTTAAAAAAACCCTATTTTACCAAAAATAATTTAATTAAAACCAGTTTTTATCAATGTTACATTATTTAAAAATAAAATTTCTTATAACTAAATTAACTAAATTTAAAAACTCATTCATCATTTTTCAAAACCAAAACATTACCACTTAAAATTTTATTTTTTAAATATTAATCAAGGTCTTCAAAATAGTTTCAAAATTAAGAAGGAACAAAAAAACCTATGAGGTAAAAATAGTACTGATGGGTGAATTGGACATATGGTTGAAATCCATATTCCAATAACACCACCATCATGGTAAGTTACACAAGACCATGTACCTATCTTAACATGGCTTCCAGGGCCCTCTGAGCTCATCGAGATCACTGGACTAGCTCCCATTTCATTTCCCAATCACAAAACATCCCATAAGGACCAAATAATCCAAACAAAACCCAATGTTCATCATAAAGAGTGTTAGAAAAACACCTCAAAATACCTACACCCCAAGTTCCAATAGTCATAGTCATTTTTCATTTAAAACCCCTAATAAAAAAGGACACATTCAAAGATAGGTCCTCTGTTGAACCTATCCTATGATACCATTTTGTCATGAACCAACCCTAGCTAACCCTAATGTGTTCACCCAAGTTATCCCTTGGTAGGCCCTGAGAGGCATTTTCAATCCTCCTAGGATGACTAGTAGTGTTGGGGAATCAATTATAACTAATTGAAATGATTTATCCCCTTGAAAATATAAAAATGTAGTGAAATAACTAAAGAGTATCTCAATAAAAATACAATAACCAAAAAAGAATCTGAACATAAAATGAGAAAAACCCAGACCAAACCTAAATAAGAGCACATCTCCTTGGTCACTCTCTTATACCAAAACCCAAAATCACACCACAAATATAAAAACCAAGCTATAACCTACACCTAAAGCTAAAAATAATAATTAATCATATGAATTAGTATTAAAATCCAGTAGGTGTTCTCAAATAAATATATTCCCAATGAATTTTCTTTAATTAAAAGATTCATTAATTTCTTTTTTTGAAATAAAATATATAAAAGTAGGATTTTCACACATTTGTTTCTAAAAAAAATAATGGTATACTTCCCTTTATATTTGAATCATGTTTATTTTCCAAGAAGGAGGACTTAACATTTTAAAGGAAAAATGGAGAGAGAGTAAAGAATGATGTTTTAAATTAAAAATAATGGGGAAAATATTACAATTTTTTTTCAAAACATTACATATAAATTCTAAAAAAACAATGAATCATTTAAAAAAATATTACATTAGAGGAAGGGAGAATAAACAATAGCCCTACAACATGGAAAATGGAATTAACACTTATGAAACCAAATCAAATAAAGAACCTAACTTATACATCACAGATAAATGAGTTCCAAGAGAAACATGGGAAAATATAGGTACTTAGGAAAAATTATAGAACATAATTAAATATGATTAATCCCATAGGCATGCCTCACCTTATTCCAAAGTGTGGATATTCCAAACAAAGCCAACCAATTAACTAACCAAGTATATAAAGAAAGGGAATAAGAAAAACACATAGACACCATCCCCTAAACCACCCCAAGGAATATAATCTTTCCATTAAAATATTAACACATGAGGGAAGTCCCATTCCAAGGATCTACCATTCTTGTTAGCACCCAATAATGTAATAGATACACCCTAAGAGAAGTTTTCAAAAGAGAGTACCAATTTCTGAAGGTTCCATATGGGACTCAAGAATCCTTTGAGTGAAAAATAATTTCTAAAAGAATAAAACACACCATTTGTAACACAAAACAATTTATAAATACATTTAATAAAGAAAAAACACCATTTAGAATCCATAATACATTTATAAAAGCTAACCTAGAATTTCATTAAACACATTGTGGGTGGATTTTAGTAAAACACTTCCATAATATTATATAAAAGGGGGAATTTTATTCGCTTCACATCAAAAAAATATTCTATGAATCGTAAAACACTAATTAGTATCAAACAAAGGTATGAAAGGAATGAAATTAATGTTTCTTCAATTTAAAGGTCTAATGAAAGGGGAAATCTTCCTCAATCCAAAAGTGCTTCAACAAAAAAACCTAAAACAACTCCAATAGGGTCCAAGGAAGAGATATAACCAAATAAAAACCTTAGGAAAGAAAAAATACCAATTTAAAATAAAGGAAACATGAACCCTGGACCAAAATAATGAATGGAAAGTAATAACCAAGAAGAAAATGGAAGAAAATGAGAGAATATTAAGAGAAGAGGATAATACCTCCATAGATCACCCCAAAACTTGAATAAATCCGTTTGGATTCACCGATGAAGGATGAGGGAGGCATGGGAAGAAGGGAGGATCTCCCCTAAGGATGCATTATCCAAAAGAGGGGGTGAGGAGGTGTCTTAGGAATAAAAACTGAGAGGGTTAGGAAGGTCATTTCACATTATTAATGAACTTGGACACTATACATGGTTTTGTCTCACAGTATGGTAAACCATGCACTAAATATGTGACCCTTAATAGACACACTAAAAACCCTCACAATTTGAGAAATTATTTTCCAACCATGCAACTTGATTCTGTAATAAACTACAGAACCTTGCACACACTTTATACACTTTTTATAATAATCGTGCTCAAGCCATTCACCCTCATCTGGGGACACCCAAGTATCTACACAGTTTCTCATATTATCATCACTATTTGTATCTAACTATGAAATACCTATGCAAATGAAACTATGCAAGAAGAAAATTAATTGGAAATGGGATTAGAATTAGGAGGTTTCATGATTACCCTCTAACCGTGCTCACAAATATTGAAATAGAGGAAAAATATATGAAAACTCAACATTTCAATCTGAAACACCCAAAAATAAAGATAAAAGTTTAAGACAAAAATATAAACCAAAATAAAATAATAAAATGTAAAACGAGGTGCGAAAAGATCCATCATGCCCACTCATGTGTGAAAAACCAATTATTTCCATTACTAAATTACTCATGAGATATAAGCCTATACCAATGAATTAGAGGGTGATATATGAAACCAATATCATTATCTATACATATGTGTGCCACTTAAAAATAATCATTATCATAAATTAAATAACACACTTATTTTTTTATTAAAAATATAACAGAACATGTACTTAAGAAATCATATGATATCAAAATATAATTATCCACAAGGTTTCATAACTTATACATAAATTTTATGCATTATTTTTATGAATAAAATTCATTAATTTTTTATTTAATGGATTAAATATTACCTATATAATTAATAGAATTTTTTAAATTTGATAGGATACAATAATTTATGAAAAATGAGAAAAAGAGAAAAAAAGAAAATGTTTTCCATTAAAATATTGTTTTCTATGACAAATGATGATAATATGAGATTTTGGGGAGTTTGAAGTGATCATTACTAGTGAAAAAAGGTTTTAGGACTGGAAATCATATTTTACTTCTAAAATTTACATTTTACGTTGTAACAATATCAGGTCATAAAGAGAAAAAGCACACAAGAGAAGAAGAATATGTGTCACAACATGAATCAAATGAATCACACCATGACAAACACTGATATTTTCAATATTTATCTTTATATTGATACATTATTTTTGAGAATACGAGACACAAAATCATATAGTTAAAAAAACCATTCATAATGTTAAAGTTCCAAGACCTCCATAAATTCAGCCTTTTGTTAGGGATTTCAACAGGAGACTCACATTTATAACCCGATATGACCAATAAAGACCTAGGATTACTCTATAACTCATTTATGGACATACTAATGATGAATAAAACCAAAATAGAGCACCCTAAAGGCCTATAAATAGAGTATCAAGTAAATGATACCAGAATCAATCTAGGTACAGAAGTATGGGGTGAGAAGATAAGATATTTTAGGGTCCTCACATTTTTATCTCCACTTTATTTTAGGTCTTCTTTATGTTTTCTCATTCCCCCATATTCCCTCTTTACTATAATTAGGTTGTAATTCCTACCTTATTCTAGGGCAATGTAGATGATGGGGGATGGTGTGTTGGATTGTTTTCTTTATTTTATTAATGATTTGGGTTTTTGTGATTCATAAATAAATTCCAAATCCCTTTATTTTTATTTTTCATTGAAAATTTATGTTTTATTATAAAAAGAAAATTTTAATTGTGAAACTAAATACCCTAAATTAGGCAGGACCATTTTCATATTTATGGTAATCAAGTTTATAAATAGTTTCGAATTAAACTTAATAGAATAGAACCCTAAATTACAAGACCTTGGGAAATGTGGTATTTTTTTTATATTTTAGAGGGGATACCATGTCCATTGGATCTTCTTTATACTGACTATAACAAAAAGCATCAATTAATAAAATTAATTTCTTAATCTAATTTTATCCCCCCCAATATACAAATCCTTCACATTCCTTCCAACAATATTTTTCAAACCCAAATTTACACCACTTATTTTCTATATTTTTCAATTTGTTAAATTAAAAATAAAAATCTATTTTCTCTCCTTATCCATATCAATTAAATTAATTTAAAAAAAACATAAAATAACTAATCACAATGTCTCAAGGGTTTGACCTTGACCCGCTTCTACCAGAATTTTAATTAATTAGCTACACATGTTTGAGTTTTATAAATTTTTAAATTTGGTTAAATATATAGGGAATCAAGGACACACCGTAAGAATTCAATAAAAAAAATTACACAATAGAACTTCATAAGAGATAGAAAATTTCAATATAATGATATCGAAATTATGGAAAATGTTTTTTCAAAACATTTTGTATTCGTTATTGTAAAGATCATAGTAACAAGTTACTTTTAAAAAATCATCATTTGTTTTTAAAAGAAATGAAAAGAATACCTTAAATTAAATTTATTTTGTTTCAAAAATAATTTCCCCCTCAAAATAATGAAATATGATCAATCAAAATAGGATGTATTGTAAAAAATGTTTAATAACAAATTTTGTGACTCAAAGAAAGGATTTTGAGTCATCGAGTCCCTTACCTTTACAGTTGATTTCCAAAGAATGATTTAATCTCTTGTATCATAAATACAAACATCTGAACTGATTATCTTAGAATACGATTCTTATATAATTCTATTTACACTCTTAATTAATTACATTTATCTTGATGTATTAGATTTTTGTATTCTTTTTTCAATATAGGGTGTTAATAATCGTAACTATTGTGAACTATGTTCATAAAAGAGGCGTTGATCCTCAATTTCCTCCCAAACATAATAATTTAAAAACATTTTAAGGTTATTTAATTTATATTTTATAAATACTTATAATGTTTTAATTACATTATATTGGGGATTTAGTCATGTTTCATGAAAATAAAAGTGATGAAGAACTAGTTTTAGTTTTTTTACTAATATCAATATATTACCTTATAATGATCATTACTATTAGTTCTATTAAAAAAGAACCATACTAATGATATATATTACTTAAAATATCATATACACTTGTAAAATAAAAATTAAAACCATACATTTTTGGAATTGATGGATAATTGAAGCACATTTATTCTTGGAGGTGGTATCCCACACAACACACGATTCATGTTTTCATTTTTCTTAATGAAAAAAGGAAGAGTGATTGAGGATTGTACCATCATTATTATAATATAAAAGTATAATAATTATAATTATGTTATTATTTTAATATGGGTAAAGTAAATTTTATGATGAAGAATAGTGTAAAATGAAATAGTAAAAGAAAGTGAGGTTTAATAACGTATACCCCACTTATTGGATTATCGCCTTTGTTAAGGAGATTAAACCATTGAGTGGTTGTATTTTGAGATGACCATGAAATCATTAATGTGGATAATAAATTATATAAAAGTTTTTTTGAAAGTTTATGCTCAAATTTTAGGGTTTTAGGGTGAGAGGAATTGAGGAGAGGACATCCCCTTTTATAATTGAAAATGAGTGACATTTTTTGTAAATAATGAAAATACTTCAATATTGGGAAGCCACTCACACGAAACAGGCCTAAAAAAAAGAGTGGAGGGAATATAAGTTTTATACAAAAATCCAACATTAAAAAAGGAACATGTTTTAAATATGTTATTCCATTTACCTCTAAGGTTACTCACATTTACCATTTTAGTTTTCATCGTATTAACTTTTTTTACCAAGGTAATTAATCCTTTTAAGACTAAATATAAAATGTGAATTATTATATAATTTCAGCCCAATTATTATAAATATTATATATAATTAATAAAAATAAAATATCCTATGTTTATTGAAAATTAATTTTAACACACTCTCAAAAAACATGTTTTTGAAAAAGGTTATGTTTATGAAAAAAGATTTATTATTAGGGTAGAATTATAATTTACATTGATTTTAATGAATTTATAATAATAATGTTTATTAAAAGAGTATTTATTTAACAATAAAATAAACCATTAACTTCATTTCATAATGTTATAATTAATTAAAAAGAACAATTGATAAAACAACTTTTATTAAAATTATAAATAAATGTTCAGAATTTTGAGAATAGGTTTATAAAATCAAAATACTATTTTGAAATTATTTATTATAATATAAAATATATATTTTAATATGAAAAAGTTTAAAAAAAATTCATTGTATTCATATAATAAAATAATTTCATAAAATTGATGACATTAATAAAATCAATATTTTTACTATTCCCCTCAAATGTAATTATTTGCAAAAAAATCCAAACAATTAATATTAATTTAATATGACTGTGATAAATCCAAATATAATAATGATATTTTCTAATTTACATATAAAAATTTATGAACTTATCAATAAAAGAAAATCATAAAATATTATGAAAACATTTTTTTAAAAGATTTTTTTTCACATCAACTATTATTTTAAAATTATTATTAATCCTAAATATATAATACTTGAAAAATAACAGTTTTATAAAATTAATTTTATGTATAACGATTTATTTTAATATTTTCTTATCAATACTAAATGTTTCTATATCTAAAGTGAATTTTATTTTTTTTACAAATATATTTATATATATATATTTCATAATTCTTTTACTATTGTTTATACCTTCTAATTTTACTGATTCCATATAAAATTCTATATTTGTTTGGTTTCAATATTTTTTGTAGGTAAATTTATCAAAAGAAGTATTTTATTAAAGAGGAAAAACTTGGGTCATTGCATTCTACCCTTTATTGATTTCATCCTTGAAATTTCATTACATTAAAAAAAACAAGTGTGGATAATTTTCTCTCATCACATCCTCAGGTTACTATATAGACTCATAAAATTTATTATTTATTCATATAAATTTTACTAGATTAGTGGTCTTATTTCAAACACCTTATATATTCAATCCATAATTTCAACTAGTTTTTCCTCATATAAGAGATAATGTTCTAGTTATACAACTTCTGATCATAGAACATATGAAGGGTTCGGTATGTACTTCCTAAAAAGAGATATTTGAAAAAATTCATGTAATTAGGTGGGGTTTGAAGTGATTTATTAGTGACATGATACAACCATGACATAATCATGGGTTTAGAACGGCCTGGTGTATATAGGGATCAACTTCCATTTCTTACCTTATATCATAACTTGCTTCAATGTAGATATTTAAAAGAACACCCTATCACCAAATTTAATTTAAAAACCCTAACCCAGAAACCCATGACCAATTTATAGTTTATTATATTGGTATAAGAAACAAGAGATATCATCTGAAAGTATTGATCAATTTAGTAGTCTTAAAGAACTAGATATATACAAGATTCCCATATTATATTGGAAATGTAAAATATATAGAATAAGGAAAACTCTTAAATCCTTGATATTATTTATAATACCATAATTAATATATTTGGAAGAGGAAAAATAATAATTGGTTTTCACATATTCTCTAGAAGAATAACTTACATTAGAAGCTATTATGAGTAAACAAGGAATAATCAATATAGAAATTTAAATAACTAAAAAAAGATGATATTTAATAAATAACTTGAGCTTGAAAAGAATCAATGGATTATATAAATGTGTTAATCAGATAAATAATAATAACTAAATTTTCAATAATGGAAATTATTAATATTGGAATTTAGGATCTCAAACATAATGATATATTTCCCATCAATACTTTATGACAATATAGTTAAAACTATGGGATAAAGACACCAAAATTATATTTAATAGGGCTATCCAACTGGTTTATTTTATAATAACTATCAACACATATAGGGGATATATAATTTGAGGCCCACCTATTACTAAATATCCAATTCATTCCTCATATATTTAATGATAAATTTAATTCCTAAACTATATGCCTTATCAAAAAATATCTGTATTGAATAAAGAAGAAAAAATATATATATCTGCTATGTTAATCAAATCAATTGAAAATTAAAACAGATTATACAGAAATGGTCTATGATTTAGGAAATAATGATATCCCTGAAATAAATTATATATACATTTAAGAGAAATGCTTTGTGTAATTATCATAATAAAGTGAGTGTTTCAAGAGGAATTAAATGACCAAAAAATTAAACAAGAGATGATATATGGCCATCAATTCATCAAAAAAGTAGATTTTGATATGAAATCATAAATTTTAAATAATAAAAGAAAATGAAAGTGAAAAATTTAAAAGAAGTTATAATAAAATAGTTTTCTTCTATAAGGCCATTAAAATCTTTAGAAGATTCTAAATAATGTAAAATGATTATGGAGATGGGAAAAGTACTTTAACGCTGTATATATTAGAAAGAAATATTAATTTTTTACTTTTTGTAAATAAATAAAAAATGAACCTTTCAGAAAAAATTATTAAAATTACTTTAAAACCATTTAAAAATTAAAATATAATATAAAATGTACTTGTTAAATAATTTTATTAAATAAAAAGTGTTTTTTTTGATAAATATGTACATGGAAGAAAAATATACCCGATCAAAAAGAGAACTAAGCTCGAATTTTATTTTAAATATTAAATTGGATGAATCAAGTTCTAAAGATAGGAATTTTTTTCAAGAAAACATTATATTATTTAAATTCATAGATGATAAGTTAATAGATAGTGTTTATGATGGATATATTATAAGATTCCATCAATACAATTATAAGCAATCCCCAAAAAAAGTGACTTTGAAACAAATTATTACCTTTTGGTATCTTTTATCCTATAACCCATTGAAATAGTAACATGAATTGAATCTTTAATCATCATGAAAAAATAAATATTAATGTTAAAAACATCATAGGGGAATTATATGCACCACATAAAAATAAAAAAATTTATATTACCAAATATGTCTTAGTGGAGTAAAAATTGAGAAGAACTCCCTTAGAGATATGATATCATTAAAGTGAGAATTAATCAATGAGGAGATTATATGTCAAAAATTTAAATCCACATCAAATAAACAAAATTAAATGTAGTAAAAATAGAGGTAATTTCACATATAATCATGGCATATCATATTCAATGAAGTAGTGGAATAACCTAATGAATGAAAATTGAGTTATGAAACCCATTGCCTCAGGTTTATCTTGCTTGATAAGTGATTTTAACCTCATGTATAAGAGATTTATATTTATTATACTTATAATATATATATATATATCTAAAATATCATATATGTTACATTCATAACATCTTATCTCCCATTAACAAAATTTTACTATTATCATCTTTCAGGTGTTAATTGCTTTGTTTTTCATCAGAATTTCAGTTTGGTAATTCTGGACCTCGTAATTTTAATTTAATTTCATAATATTTAGAATTTTATTTATAATATAATTATAATATATATTTTTTATATATTTCTATATTCATCTATAAAATATAGAGAAAAAAATGAATTACCCCATTTATATAGAATGTGGGTCATACATACGCATGAACAACAATTTCACTTTTTGAAAGATGTAAAAAAATAGGGAAACAATAATTAAAAATTAAATGATCATTTTTATATCATATATTTCTTATATATTAATTAAATATATCACTAGTACCTTACATGTAAAATGGAAATGATAAAATAATCACATCGCTCCGTGGAGGTGGTAGTCCACAAATACGCACGAGCGTTGTTATCATTTTCCAAATGATAGGAAGATAAAAAGGTATATATATAATATTATAATTTTTGAGGAATAATTATTTAAAAAAATCATATATATTCATTATTTTTGTATTTTTAAAAAACGAAATAAAAGGTTTATGAAAAATAGAATACCTCACTATGTGGGGACGGTAAACTATACATACGCATGCACGATGTGTTCACTTTCCATAAGAGAAAAAAGAAGTAGAAAATAATTCTCCCATAATCATAATAACATCTTATTATATTTATTATATAAGATTTATTATTTTATAATGGGTAAAATATATTTATAGGTAGTAGAATAAAAAATAAATTTGAAAGAGTTCATAAAGATGATAACCATTTCATCGATATTCTTGCTTCAGATATACTATTAAGGGACCTAGGTATAGTTTTTTAAAAAGAAAAAAATATATAACTTTGATAATTATGTTTATAAGATAATTTATTAGGGTTTTGTGGAGTTATATTTCTAAATGTGGTGAAATGAGAATAAAGACGGCGCATCATTTTTGAAGTGGGGGGAGGGGCATTCTTGAAATTTCATAAACTATTAAATTAATATAAATTATTTTTCTTGTCCAAATCACTAAAAATTTATATAATTTATATATAATATGATTATGATTATAAATCCTCTCATCATATAAAATTTTGGTAATTTTATGTGTTTTTCACCCTTTTCTGTTTGTTTTAACCCCTATTAACCCCTTTGACAATTACTGTGATAACGAAGTTTTTACACTACAGGAGGCAAGAAAGTTACCATAAAAGGATAATTTAAATATATATGGTTAGATGAGGATATTTTAGACAATATATTTTATCCATTTTACTGGTTCAATATTTTTTTTTGATTTTAAGTAATTTGGTAAAATATTATTTTCATAAAATATCTTTAATATCATTTTGACACTATTTATTTAATTTGAATTTAAAATCAAAAATAAAATGATGGAATTAAAATATAATACCTTAAAATATCAGAATTATGTTTTATTTAATTTAAAACTAAATAAGTTTAATAAATCATCCAAATGGTATTGATTATAATATTTTTAAAATAATTTATTTTATTTTTCAATTATTAGAATAAATACTGTGTCAGCACTACGTAAGAATTTAAAGTAATTTTTAAATTACATAAAATTAAAAATAAATCAACATGATAAAAATAAATTAATAATATTCAAAATAAACTTTTATATTCATTCATAACATATTCTTATCCTTATGTGAATATATAAAAATAATTAAAAGAGTGGGACATTTTGTAATGTTTCTTACTTAAAATAATAAAAATGTAATTTCCATGGTCAAATGACACATAAATTATATATATTTGAATTTGGAATAACTACAGATGAATTTTTAACTCTGTAATATTTTTAAAGAACACTAATTTTGATAGCGTGTACAACATGGTACACCGATCTTAACTGAAACCCAAAATATTATTATTTAAATATGACCGTTATAACATAGAAATTAAATTGGTTCTTATAAAATGTGTTAAAAAAATTATTAAATATATAAAATACCTACTCAATAAAAATTAATTGATTAATTATTATTAAGTACTCACTTTTTAGAAATGTTATTTTATATTTAAAAAATATGTTTTCTTCAAAAATTATTTTTAATTCCTTTTGTCAGAAAATATTATAGTTTCAAGAAGCTATATAAATTGTATTTCATAAAAATAATAACATTTTTAAAAATCATTATACCAAAATTATCTTAGGGTAAATTTGTGGTATTTTTCAAAAAAGATTTATTTTCCAATGAACAACGAAAATAATAGTTTTTATCAAAAAATTTATTTTTGTTTCACAGATTAAAAAAGTTCCATTTTATTTTAAAATATTTTAAAAGAAAAATTAGTTTAATTATATAATTAGTATCTAATTATATTCATTGGAAGAAATTCTATAATTTATTTTGGCATTGGGAAGGAGTAGTTGATCTTATTTATATTCCATGAGTATGGAGTTGCAGATGCTGTTGAGCCCACTCTTAGGTGATCAAGTAAGAAACCCTAATAAAAATCCTCAATCCTTAACTATTTTTTGTTGGAATACTTATCAAGCCTATTGAGTCGAGTGAAGATTTTTCCATGGATAATGGTTTATTAATAGAGACAAATAATTTTTCTTCACAGAGTCCATTTGACAATTTGTTCCTTAGTAGATGAGGTAAACCTTATTTCTTCAGATTTATATTTTGTGCTTGTTCAGAAATTCATTATGTGTAGATCATAAATGAATTTTTAAGGTAATATCTTAAGTCCATTGGTTTTATGGGTTACCATATCTTCTTATTAAATAATTTCAATGTCATTTTCCTCCTATTTTGAAAGTGAGTACTATAGACTTTTGGTGATATGGTTATGGTTATTCAATGGTTGTTCTAAAAAAATCATAAAATAGACCCCATATTTTGACAGTACAACGAGTCTCCTATTTTTTCAATCTATCTTTCCTTCCTTGGACTACTACTTCACTCTTTCAGACAAGATACCCTCTTTCTGATTTATAGCCTTACTAAAAATCCTTTAAAGTTATAATATTCAATAAGGAATATCTCAAGACCCTCAGTTTCTATAGATTTTGTTGAGATTTATATTTCACAAGAACCTCTATCATAGATATGGATTCAAAATGGGAAATATGGATTCTTTTAGGTGCTGGCATATGAAAGCCTCCCTGATTATTGTAGTGATTACCTTAAGGTTGGACACTCTTCGAAGGACTACAGGAATAGGTTAGTATTCCCTCTAGCTTCTAAAGTGATAGGGTCTGAAAAGGGAAAATCAAATCTAGTTCTAGAAGAGTACAATTTTAGTTTTTTAGTTTCCTCTAGCGCTTTCAGGGTTCAATATCATCTTAGAGGAAAAATGATGATGATGAGAAGAATAATGAGGTTAATACTCAATATGTGGATAATATATAGATTAGAAAATCCATGATACATGAGGCAAATGATGTTTCAGGTTTTCAAGTTTTGCTCACATTGAACTATCTTCCATCATTGATTTCCCCACCTGTGTGGGGGATCAAGAACAACCTAATGGACCTCATGAATCCTTTAAAAAGGAGGAAAAAAGTTTCCACTCATATCTTATTATGTCTTTACATGATTCTTATGATCAAGATTTTTATATTTAGGAGACTTATTTGAAATCAAGCTCTTAGAAATGTAAAAAACTAATGATTGAATCAGATGGTTTCATCCCCTCAAATCCCTGGAAGACTTAGAAATGTATATATTACTCTAACATAGAAATAACCATTTTCAGTAGATCATTATATTATGTTAGGTCAAAAAATATACCCCAAAACCTATTGGTTCCAAACCTTCTTGGTCACCCATCGGTGAAGATGATTGAAAAGGTTTCATCTTTGATGAAGATGTTTATCCTTCTTTGAAAGATGTATATAGGATTGAAGAGAACCTAGGGGAAAAATTTCTATCTCAGTTGGAGGAACAAGATGAAATTGTTTTAGAAAAAAAAGATGGTGAAGTCTCTATAGAAACTTATCTTCAAATTAGAAAGGAAATTATTCTAAAATGGTTTAAGAATTCAAATTAAATCTTGAATTTTTGCATAGATATATTCCAATAAAAGAGATCTAATTTTTTTTCTACTTTAAGTCTATTATTCTGAGTTTTGGAGTTGGTTCTCATCCTAAATAATTTTTGTCATTTCATATTCATTTCTTAATGTATATTTATAATGCCACTAGTCTTTTTTAATGTATTTTTTAGTTGTTTATTTATTTAGTTTGAAGTTATTATTAGATGTGTTATATTGATTTTAATTAGGGATGGACCAACCCTAATGATGAGTCAAGTCTTATGTTTTAATGTTTCTAAGATGCTGATTTATTATTTGGAATATTTATCTATGAACACTAAGAATATTTATTCTTAATGGAAGTTGATTTTAGTGAAGCTTGTTACTGACCAGGGTATTCCTGATCTAGCGGATCTCAGTGAGTATTTTATGGATTTTGTTTGGATGCTTCAAAGAACATCATCTAGAGATTCTGAGTTTTACTTTGGAATATGATGATTTTGGGAGGTTCTTGGCATATTCTTTAAAGAGCTTCCAATTCATAAACGACATTAAAATCTTATAGTGTTACCATTAAAATAGTAAGGATCATAATTTTAATACGAAAACAGAGTTTCTTTGATGATCCTTTAACAGATTTGTATGTTGAATTAGAAATCACTGGAGATCAATGAATGTTATATATTGATAAAGAGATCCTTGATCTATATTTTTTAGTGTATCTTATCTGTATTGATGAAATTTACTTGATGGAATTAATCCGATGCTGGTTCTATATTTGTACTGCTTATTATTCTATTTTTTTAATTATTTCTATGGAACTTGAGGGACCTCCAAAGTAAAACTCTTTATGAGTTGGAACATTGATAGAGGGGATAATATTTTTGATTGTAAAAATTAAAAATCTCTATTTTTTTACTTCATCATTCACCATCTAAGCCTACATGAAGTGGTTACCTTGAATACAAATGAGATACTTAACTCTCATTATAATGGGTTTGATCTTGGGTGAAGGGACAACATTTTTCTATTGGTTGTTCCATGAAATTCAATTTATTATCCTCGTGATTTTTTCCACCTTGAGGATAGAATATTCATGATTATTATGTATGATTCACAATATTTTATTAGGTATGATTCACTGTTTTTCTTTCACTGTATTTCTATATACATCTGCCTCAATTACCTTTGGTGTATTATCATTACACCATTTTCATGTATAGTAACTTTGATTTTATTTAATAAATTTCTTAGGAGAATGATCTGGGTTACAAAATAGTGCCTCATTCTATTTAAATGATAGTAATTTAATTTGGTATAAAAATAATTTTTATAAAAATGGAATTTGAAGACAAACTCTATTTTTATAAAAATAGGGTTTTACCACATTTGTAAAACTTATTTTAAAATTAATTGTTAGAATTATTGGATATTTAATTTTAAAAATTGGATTCATTATTTGTAATCATGAGTATCAAATTTAGGAAATATTCCCATTTCATTTTTATGCATTATTAATAGTAATCATGGTAAAAGTTATCACCTCAGTAAAGGATAAATCAGGTTAATCTAGGTTTAAAGTGAGTGATAAAGAATAATTTTTTTTCCAAATTATTATTGGTTAAAGATGATTATAACCACAAAAACTTATCCTCTAAATGGAGTTTTTAATGAACATTTATGAATGGAAATGACATATATATTATTTAAATCAAAGAAAGTTACAAAATGTCACTCTCCTTGAATTTAAAATGTCTTTTGTGTCCGTATAGAGACAAAAGAATGATATGAATGAAAAAAATCTCAATTTATAGGTTAATAAAACTATTTTCATGATATAATTTTTTTATATTTTTTATAAATTATATAATCACCATAAATTCTTGTACAATGCTAATACAAAATTTATTTAATTAAAAAACCAATAAAATAAGTGATTTTAGCAAATTTAGAGGTGATAAAATTTGAATGAGATATTGTGTCCCTATAATTTTATAGAACCATGTGTCCTATTTGTGTTTTTTAAATGAATTATATTATAAATACATCTTTTTTTTGATCTATTTGAAGTCAAATTAAATGAATGGTGTCCAAATTGACAATAATAATATTTTATCAAAATAATATTTAATTAAGTTATTTTGAAATTATAAAAGTATTGAAAGTGTAAAATTAGGATATTAGATGGTATAAAATTGTATACCTTGTCTATTTATGGGTCAATAGTTACCTTACATTTAAAATTATAACCTTTTAAGAATGAAAAAAATCGTTATTATAGTTAATGTTAAAATTAGTTAATTAAGCGGTCAAACAAAAATATATATTTTTTTATAATTACACATAAAACTATATAAATTTTATTCTTTTGATTATATTTCATCCATATCATACCATAATTTTAAATTTATTACCATTTTTAAGCATTTAAATCTTAAATATTCTTATTATATATTAATTTTTTAATAAATTTGAATAGTGCCCTTCACCTCAGTTATAAACAAGAACCTCTTCCCTCACTTATTTACCCCAATTTGAGCTATATATCTTGGCCAGAACCAATCAATTTGTCTTATAAACTTCTTTATACACATTATATAGTTTTCTTTCATCCCAAAATATAAAACATATTATCCTTACCTGGAGAACCAAAGGAGTTCTTCCAAAGAAGAGATAATCACTCTAACCGATCACTTTAATTTTTTTACTTCCTCATTTAACTCATATAATTATATGATATTTATCAAAAAAGGGTTACATTAATATCCTATATATACTTAAATTTTATCATGATTATAAAACCACCATTATACACCCTCTTTTTCCTCAAATGGGAAGTGAAAGTATCACCCGCGCATAAGTACAACTTACTTTTCCACATACCGATTCAATTTATTTATCATTTACATATTTCACGGATGTGAATTATGACATGTTTAATGTTTATATATGATATTTATAACATAATTATACATATATAATGATAATATCATATCTAAATTCTTACTTCCCAAACCGTTGGGAAACAATAACATCGCTCGTGAGTACATGTGAACTACCATCTCCATGAAGCGATGTGATTCATTTTTAATTTATATTTTATTTGGATGGTAATGATGATGGATTTAATGAATTAATATTATTTATATGAAATAAGAATAATTATATAAAGTTTAATTATTATTTACATTTCTTTTATACCATTTCTTATAAAGTGAAAACAACATTCATACATATATACAACCCACCGTCTACATGGACTTTGCATTTTATTTTTATATCTCTAACATTTATAGAATACTATAAATAAATAGATAATGAATACATATAATTTCTATATAATTATTAAATTTATGAATATTATGTAATCTTTATCAATGTATAAATACCAAAACTTCCAAACTAAAACAAACTTGAAAAATGAAGTCATTTTTACCCAAAACTGTGATTTTAACAAAGAATTGTTAATAAAAAAAGTGATAAAAGATTATAAGTAAGTAATATATGGTATTATATATAAGATTATTATTTTATAATATATTTATAAAAAATATATATTTATTATAAAATAATATCAAACATGCCTGAAGGAAGTTGGACCTAAGGTAAGACATTTTCATCTCACTTTTATTTCCATGTGACACAGACCTTATACACCACTTATTATTTTAAGTTGTGTATATAATGAGCATGAATATATTTAATTATTATTATTATTAGTTTTATGGGGATATAAATATCTATATTTGGTTATTTATTTCATGGGAATTAGGATTCAAATGTTACCAAAGTGGTAAGAGTTTATCATTTCCCTTTTACTTCTGTGAGATATATACAATACCGACCTCTTATTTATTTTTTCTGTTGTATGTACTACCCATTTTATATATTATATAATTAATATATTTTTATTCATGGTATTAATTTTTTTAAGGTTATTTCGTTCATATGGATTATGATTCAAAATAAACCCAAGTGGTAAGTGTCTCTAGTCTCACTTTTACTTCTCTAAGACATATACCATATTCACTAATTATATATTTTGTGTGATGTATATAATTTCCATCTGATATACTAAATCATGAATATATTTTTATCCATGATATTTAAATTTTCATTAGTATTTATTTCTCTCATAGGGCATAGAATTCAAAATAAACCCAAGTGGTAAGGGTTCGTTTCAAAATCTCATAATTATTCAGGAATGTTTATTTTTTTTCTCAGATGAGGAATATTTATCTTCCATGTCCATATTTTTTAAAAATTTATTCAAATTTCTTTTTAATATTCTTCAATTATTGTTTAAGTTCATTTTTATCCATGTTTTAATATTTTTAAAATTGTTTAAAAGGAATATTTCTATCATTTTCTGAATGAGGTGTTTTTTAACTTTTCTTACAAAACTATGAAAGGAATGATTTTTTGACTTATATGGAATGAAAATATTTTCCCACCCTCATGAAGCCATAATTATTTTAATAATACTTTATAATTTTACAAGATTATTTTCCAAGAAAATTATTTATTTATCACATGTGTAGTTTCTAGATTTTAAAAAGTGTTTTTCAATGTAAAAGGGTATCTTCCTCGATAAATTTTACATAAACTTTTTAATTCATTTTTATCTATGTAAAAATTCATTTTGGAATCTTATGTTGAGGATATAAGATAATGATACTGTCAAACATATTTATTCAGATGTTTTATGATCATTTTTAATGAGGTAAATAATTAAAATTCCATAAGATGGTTCATCCAATATGGATAGTTATTGATTATTAAGGGATGTTGATTTAGTTGTATTATTTTTTCATATGAGGAATACATTAAATTTATTCAGTTAAAATAATTACTTTATATACCCCCTTGATGAATCGATTGGCCTTATGAGATAAACTATGAGGGTTTTTGGCTGAGGCCTTACCCATTTATAGAAATGTCACAACACAGGGCCTTGATGAAATTTTCTAATATCTCAACCGAGGACTCAATGATAAGTTTCAGACATCAATAATTTTTCATTCCGTCACTATGAAATTATTTTTTGATATCCTTGTGATTATTATATTTATTATAATATACATTAATAAGTTTTGAGGTTATTTGATTGTTTATATGGCTCATTTGATCACCCTTTTCCCTTCCATATTATGCTCAAGTTATTTTTTAAATTGGATACGTTTTAGTTATTTCCCTTTTGATATTGTTTATGATTATCTATTCATGACATCCTTTAATGTACACATACCCTTACTTATTGTTTAATATCACCCCTTATTATGTTTATTTTTTCACCAGGATTTCATGATGTGTTTTTTGATTTATATGCATGAATATGATAAGGGGAATAATAAAGTTATTAAAGAAAGAATTTTTAGTATTTTATGTTTTAAAATGTAATGTTAATTTCAAGTGTGTATCTAGTTTACAAGAACAACTAAACTATTGGGTCATTTGGGATGTAATTGATTGTATCTAGTGTCACTATTAAAAAGTAACCACTAACTCTGGGCTATGGGGGTTAGGGTTTTGTAGTTCGTATAAGATGAAGTATAGTAGAAACCTAGGGTACTAGATTTAGGAAAACATATATTTTGGAATATAAAAATAATATTGACTTTGAGGATAAGTAAAAGTATAGGATAACATCCTATATATTTGGTAATGACTATGGATAACCTTGGTTAAACCTAAATATTCATAGATTAAGAATGAGGGTTCATGATTTAGTCGTAATTTGAATAATATTTTATGATTATTTGATAATTCAATCTGATTGTTGTAGTTTGATGCTTAAAAATTTCTTTTTGGTTTTAGTCACTGAACAGAACAATAAGAAATCATGCTAAAACCGAATTTGATGTACAATGTAGTGATTTTCGAGTGACCAAATTGGATGATTAATAGAGAGAAATATATTATGATAATGACTTATCATATATTTTGATATATGATTAATAATTTTAACTTTGATGAGATTATTATTAGATTAAATTATAGGAAAATTGACTTCTATAGAAGTTCTTATGACTATGATCATAGAGTTATGAAAGTTTAATTTATTGTTTTTGTCATGAATGTGGGAAGAATCACCTATAATAATATCTCAAATGGATGGGAAGTTTCTTTCTATATTGATATAAAGGGAATAATGTAACAAATTTTAAAAGAATTAAATTCCTAATATGTGGGGAACTTTGAAATTATCTAAGTTAATTCTATGAACCAAGGGTTACTCCCTTGAGGAAACAAGGACCTATTCTATACAAATTGTTGGATTGAAAGGATTGAAGTTTTTGTGTTGTAGAACTATTTTTATTGAAGGTATTATAGTTAAAGAAATCATTAAAATTTTAAGTATTTCTCCTCATTAGCTCTTCAATAAGAATTTTAAAATATATATTGAATGGTACTTATAACCATGAAATATAATTTAGTCATAAGTTAATATTGTATAGAAGCACATGATTCAGGTACTGTTAACACATAATATGTGTTTGATATGGGGTATACCTAAAGTGTCTTGGGATGATATGTATTTGTTTGATAATAACTTTAAAGGGATATATATCCATTTTTATGTTTTATGTGATGGGTGTTAACATGATATTTTTAGAGACATTAATGGGAATAACAACCTTCATTTTATCATATATTTTTATTGAAAGTGTTATTTGGGGAATAAATATTTTATATTTTATAGACATAAGTTTAAAGTTATTGATAAACTTAAAAGTTAATATGATTTTTAGGCCAAGTTATTTATAGATAATTTGTATAAAAGAGTTAGTAAATTTTGAGAATATATCATATTGAAAACCTTAGTTGTTAAAAAAAAGTGATTTAATGAGTAATAATATTTTTTGAGGATGTTCATCATATTTTTGGGAATTTTATAGTTTTAGAAAAATGACGACCTGCATGCTGGGTGTAAACTCATTAAATCTATAAAGTCTATGAGGCTTGAACCCAAAACCTAAGGGATTCAAGTGTTTAGATCCCACCATTATCCCATGTGATGTATTGGTTAGTATGTCACTGTTTTTTATAAATTTTTTGAAAGAAAAATAATAAGTTTATTTTGGGAAGCATATTATTAGATTAATTGATTTTTATTATTTTTAGATTTTTTTGTTATTAATGAAATTCTAGGAGACACTTCAATAGAATAATGTATATGTAACCTTTAGGTTTAAAGTAAAGGATTATTTTGGAATAATTATATTACATTTTTTTAAGTTCAAGTTAAATAGTATGAGATAAACTTTGATGTTAATAATTTCATTAATATTTAGGTTGTTAGTGTTATATAGGATATATGGAATAATTATAAATTTAATGCTGATTCAGGTTATTGGTATATGTGATATAGGTATTCAAATATTTTAAATGTGACATTTTGAATTTCTAGGTATATATGTTTGATAAAAAATTTTGGTTTTGAATATGGTTGATAATATTTTGGAGGATTTTTAAGGTTAACTACTTATGTAATGGATTTAGTTGAACATTGGATATTATTATTTGAGGTTAGAGTATGAACTATTATATTAGATAACCTAAGTTAACCATTTAGTTTTGGTAAATATTTATAGGAATAAGGAATGACTTATAGATCTCATAATTAATTAAAATTTATTGATGTATAAAACAAATTCATCTAAAATATCCATCTCTAGGCATAAGTGATGAAGTGGAAATAGATCAAAGCACAACCAAAGGATGATATTATGATTATGACATGAATATAAATATAGTAAGTTTATTTTATTGAGTGATTTATCTATATATTAATATAATCCATCTACTTTTGTAAAAGGACCTTGAAATAAAAATATCATCCATTTACTTTTCTTACTTAGAAATCAATGGGATTTTATCTCATCATAGATTTATGGTTTTGTGATGGTTTACTTTATTATGAGCATTTTATCTAAAATTATATATTAATCCTTGGGATTTTTGTTTCACATCCATATCTGTAATGAATCATCCCCAAAATATTGGATCCACTGCATTACTATATTACATTGGCATAGATACAAGATTTTAATCCCAAAGGATCGATTATATTAGCAATTTTGGAAACTAGATACATATATGAAAAATATTTTATATTTGGAAAAGAATATAAAACATAATAAATGAAAAATTATAATAAAAACCATCCTTGAAAACTCATTTAAATATATATTCTTAAAAAATGGGTAAATGAAACAAAATAAGGGTGAGCTCAAATGCTCAGTAAGGGTTAAGTATAAAAGAAGCTATCATGAATCAATGAGAATAAATCAACATGGAAATGTAAAAAACTTATAAAATTTCCCTTCAATTAACTAGATAAGGAATAAAAAATATGGAAAAGAAAATAACTAAAACACATGTCATTTAATCAATAGTCTAAAAATATAATGCATCAACATATTTTGTCATAGTGAAAACCCTCTGGATAATAGCTGAAATGAATTTTTAATTAAGGCAATTATTTAATATAAGATGTTATATATCTGGAACATGAACCAATATACCATCAAGATATATTCTAAAAATAGTTTAACAACTCTAATTCGGCCAACTAATTCATCCTATGATACTACCAATGCATCAAGGTACTATATATAATTGGGACCCACTAGTGTATTCCAGTCCAATGGATTCCTCATATGTCGAATAATCAATTTTAAAAATATTTTTAACTCAAAGTGTCCCATACCACTTAGAAATATTGGAATAATAACACCAATAAAAGTATATAATTATTAAATGAAACATTTAATACCATGAATATAAGTAGATTTATGATATGATATATCAAATGGGTAGTACACCACATAAAATAAATAAGTGGTGAGTAAGGAATATCTCGTAGAAATAAAAGTGAGATGAGAAAAACCCTTACCTTATGGTTTTCCTTAATTGAACATGCTTTAATCTTATATATAATTGTTTAATTAATGTTTCGAATTTATAACACAACTATATTCATATTATTATATCATATATGATCCTCTTATATTATTTTATCACACTTTTGTTAATAATATTTAATTACTACACCTGTTTCGTTTGTTACCTACTTCATTTTCCTATGAACATTTTATTGTGAAGTCCTGATTCTTAGGGATATGATAATTTTACATCATCTTCATAATTATATTATGTTTATAAATATCATAATTATTAATTATATACATTTTTATGACCATTAATGAATGATTAACATGGAAAATGAATTACATCGTGTCATGAATACAGTTGGTTTTACGTACGGGCGGATGATAATATCATTCCCTTAATTGTGAAAGGGTAAGTAATTGGATGATATATTAATTATTATATAATCAATATCATTCCATAATTATCATATTTATTTATTATTTCCATTATTATACCAATCCATGCAAAGTGGAGATGAAAAATAGATTACACCACAATGTGGATATGGTAAGCCATACGTACACATGGGTGGTGATTTAATTTTCAATAGGTTGGATAAAAGGTGGGATATGGTTGTACTATAGTCATAATAACATCTCCAAATGTTTTTCTTTTTTCTTGATAACAACATATGGATAGGAAGTCAAAGAAGAAATAAAATTGAAAGTGTTGATAAAGACGATTACCTCTTCTTCAGCGGACTTTCGTTAATATCTTACAAAGAGATATAGGGTATTTATTTTAGAAAGGAAATAACCTCTAGAAATTAAATTAGGATGTTGAGTAGATAAATGAGAAGAATTTTTTGGGTTTGAGAGCTCAAATTTATGTGAGGTAGTGAGGGAGGAGGTTCCCATTTATAATTTAGGTGAGGGGTACTTTTAGAAATTCTCAAAAATATTAAAATATAATAAGGATATTTTACTATAAAAACTTCCAAATGGACTATAAATTAATATTTTAATACATGTTTTACCATATATTACCCCCTTTTTTATTTTTAAAAAATCTAAGAAAATATCAATTTAACAAAATATCATTACTGTCAAAGTTGATAATATTCCTTTAATTTAACTTCATATACTTCAATACAAAGTGGGAATTCAAATATAATGATTTAAAACTTCTCTATTATATTCTATAGATATATATCATTAATTAGACACATTAAATCATAGAAAATACATCAAAAGTAAAACTTTTAAAATAAATCATCTTATTTTTTTGTTAATTAAATAAATATTTTAATAGAATAACAAAAGAATTTAAGATAATTATATAATTTATAAACATTACAAATAAATTTATATAATGAAAATAATTTCACTAAGATCATAACAGACACTTAGTTTCATTCATATCTTTATTTTTTCACTATGTGGACACATTTATGATATTAAATAGAAAGATAATGACTTTTTGTAAGTATCTTTGATTTAAATATTATATAATTTATTTTCATGGAAAAGTGTCCATTAAACAAATGAAATTGTATATTAAGGTTATAATGGTTGAATCATATTTATCCAATAAATTTTGGGTAAGTTTAGTTCATATTTTTACCCTTATCATTTGTCTTTAACCCTCATTTTTTTCCTTTAACTCTTACCATGTCAACGTGGGTTTTTATTCCTTAAGGGTTAATATTGTTACTCTAAAATTCCAAAAGAAAAATAATTGGATCATTTATTAAATATTTAACCTTATACCAATAATTATTCCAAATTTCATATTTTTATGTATTTTAAATAAATTAATTAAATATTATTCATTTTAAAATATAATTAATGTCAATTTTGATACTACTCATCACTTGATTTTTTTTAAAATATCATAACAACATGATATGTTGAAAAAGCCTTTAATAAATTAATTACATGCCTAGTTTATCTAGAAAATTCATGGGTGACATTAATTATCTAAATTTATATTTATTTTAATTTTTTTAATATAATTTTTTTATTATTTCCATTAATTATACAATTACTCCATCATCGTTATGTAAGAATTTAAGGTATATATTTTTTTCTCAAAATTTAAAAATTAATTACAATGATTAAGATGAGAATTTTATCTTTTAAATGAATATTTATAGTCGAATATATATTCTTAATAACCACATTTAAAAAATGTAAAACTTATTAAAAACAAGAATATGAAATATTTGACTTTCTTTAGAATAAAATACTAAAAAGGATTAAAGTTATTAAGTGGCTCCAAGAGGGCATTTAATTGAAAAAAGTATAGTATTGGTTGATAATAAATAATCCAATAAAATTAGTTCTAGTGTTTGGGTAATTTTATAATATTTATAACATTATTTTTACCCTTAATTACTCGATTTACCCTTAATTGTGTTAATAAAAGAATTACTAAATTTACCATTAATAATGTACAAAAACAACAAGAATATATTTAAATAATTTTTACCTAATTATTAAATTCATGGAATCCATTTTTTAAAATTCAAAATACTTAATTTGAAGTATTTTATTTAAAATTAATAACATTGACAGAACGAGAAAACATGTTCTTAAAGTGAAAAGGTTCAAAAGTTTGAAATGTTTTTTATATCCAAATTAAATGTTAAATTTATTCCAATGACATAAATTAAATTAACCAATACAATATTTATTTAATTATACTTTAAAACCAATCAAAAATATTATTGAACACTATAAATTTTTTAGACAAAAAAGTTATTTTCAATTTAAATTTAGTGTTTTTCACTATTAATCAAAACATGAAACTTATCACAAAAATACCAATAATTAAATCAAATTAAATTTGTATATTAATATTTAAAAGAATAATTTTATTTTTTCAAATATAATTTATAAAAGTCTCAAAAACTATATTTAAAACAATGGTTCCATTAAAAGGTGGTAAAACTACCTTTAGAAAAATATATATTTTAGTGGGTAAAATTGGATTTATTATTATTTTTTGAATATAAAATAATTTGGATAGTTGTAATATTTTTATTTAATATATAATATATAAATTTCATCATTTTGTTAATACTATTCAAAGCCTCCAATTTTATGGATAATTTATAATAATATTTCATTGTTCCTTTATGTAGGGTGTTGGTTGAAACATAAGATTTAAAAAAGATTAACTTTAAAAAGAGACATACCATAAAATATTTAGGTGTTACATTCCACCATAATTCAATAAATTTCATCCTCAAAATTTGAAATATCAATTCAAAAAATCAAGGATTTATACTTAAAAATTCTTTTTTGGGAAACCCACATCGAAAAGTAAATGAGAAGGGTACCATAAAATTAGGCTTTAGAATAATATAACATTAGAGAAAAGTAAAAAATGGACATGTAAGAGAAATATAACTATAAAGTTTAGATAGAGAGTTATAGAGAACATGGTCATTAGAATGTCAACGATTAAAAAACCGTAAATTTGTGATCAGTTAAAAGACAATTAATTTATTAGTAAGAAAAGTAAATGGATTATATTTTTGTTTCAAAATAATTTTACTAGAGCTATGGTATTCTTTTATTATTAAGATAAGAACATGATAGACTACACTTCTTGTTTAATTTCTATGTCATATGAGTAATATCATCCTTTGATTGTGCTTTAATCTATTATTACATCATCCCTTACACATAGTAATGAATGTTCTAGAGGAATTTTTCAAAAATGAAGCAGTTTTATGAATAATAAGATCCATGAGTCATTCCTTCAACTTTTAAATGTTTTCTCAAACCAAAATGTTTAACATAGGTTATGAAATATGATGAACCTAATTTAACAGTAGACAATAATATCCAATTTTCAACTTAATCCATTCCAACCTTAAGACTCATCCAAAAATACATCTATCTAAATTCACAATCCAAAAAGGTCTTTAAATGTTCATAATCAATTTGGAAATTAGATTCTAAAAACAATGTAATGTATCTCTTATTATCACATACCAAATATTTTAATTCCTTGATCACATTAAAACATTAATGTAAACATGAATTATTCTAAATCGATAAAAAATTAGTATTGTAGTACAATCCTTATATATCTCACAATTCTTATAATCAGTGCCCCATTGATGAAATAATTCTTGAATCCAAATATATAAGAACTTTATTCATTCTACCTCATTCTTAAACCACTAACTATGCTTCCCCATATTATTCATTAATACCTCCTTCCTTTCATTTTTTTGTAGTCTCTTCATTATAATTAGTATAACCATTACATATAGAACCTTGATGATTCTAACCATTGACCAAAACCCAAAGCACAATGTGAGTGACACTTATCATAGTGATTTATTCATTAAGAATCATTTATAGGATGTCTAAATCCTAAAAATTTATAAATCTACAAATATTTAGGTTTAACCTAGATTATCCACTATAATTAAAAAATCAATAGTATTATATCCTATATTTAGGATTATCCCCATATTCATTAATATGGTTGTATTACCAAATCTATGTTTCCTAAATCTAATTTACATGGTTACTGGTAAACTTATTATGATACAAACTATAATTCATTGACCCCATAAGCTTGGATTCTAGTTCATAAATTTATTACATTGGCATAGATACAATATTTTTATCCCAAAGGACCAAACAGTTTAGTTGTTTTTGAAACTAGATACATACATGATACACAGTTTACATTGGGAAAAGAAGTTAATACATAATACATAAGAAATTCTAATAAACTGAATCCTTGGAAATTCATTCCAAGATCGATTATTCATAACCTTTGAAAAGGAAACAAAATAAGGGCGAGATTAAATTCTCAACAAGGGTTATGTAAAACAGAATCTATCATGAACTAATGAGAATAAATAAACCTAGGAAGGAAAATAAATGAGAACACATTCCATTCAAATAGATGGATAAGGACTAAATAATATATAAAGGTATATAAATGAAACACATTCCATTTAATATATATTATAATAATAAAATTCATCAATAGATTTTTTCATAGAGAAATCCCTTTAGATAATAACTATAATGAATTCTGAATTAAGGAAATGATTTAATATTCAATGTCATTTATATGGTATATAAAGTAGTATACCATCAAGATATATTCTCAAGATATTATAAACTACTCATATTTGGATAGATGATTTATCCCATGAGACTAATTAAGCATTATGAGGCTATCTATAACTAATTCCCACCCATGTTATCCAGTCCAAAGCATTCCACATATATCAAATAATCAGTTTAAAAAATATTTTTAAATCAAAGTTTCCCACACCACTTTAAAATATCTGAATCATAGAACCCATAAAATTAAATAATTATCAAATGAAACATTTAATATCATGAATATAAATAGATTAATTATATGTTATATCAAAGGGTTTAGTTCACCACATAAGAGAAAAAAGTGGTGAATAAGGTATATCTCACAATAATAAAAGTGAGATAAGAAAAACACTTACCTTATGGTTTCTCTTAAGTGAAAGAACTTTGACATCATATATAATGGTTTAAAGCATGATAATAATTTATAACATAAAAATATTCATATTTATGATATCATATATGATTATCTTATATTATCTTATCACCTGTTTGTCAAAAATATTTCGTTATTAGCCCTGTTTCGGGTTTTAAGTGCTTCATTTTCCTATACACGTTTCGTCATGTAAATATTAATTCTTGTGTATAGGATATAATTCCATAATCTTAATAATTATATTTTGTTTATAGATTTCATATTTATCAATTATATATATTTTTATAATCAATATTGAATGGTTAACATGGAAAATGAATCACATCATATCATGGAGATGGAAAGCTGTACGTACGTACGAGCGACAATATGAATCCCTTAATGGTGAAAGGGTAAGGAAGTGGATGATATATTAATTTTTATAGAATCAATATCATGTAATAATTTTCATATATATATATATATATTATTTCCATCATTATACCTTTCCATGTAAATTATTGATGAAAAATAGATTATAACATAGTGTGGAAATAGTAAGCTGTATGTTAGCACACGTGGTGCTTTCGTTTTTATAATATGGATAAAAGGTAGAATATGATTGTATCATAATCATAATAACATCTTAGAATATAGATGATTTTGGATTTATTACTTTATCATGAAAATAACACATGGATAAGAAGTGGAAGATTAAACAAACCTCAAAGAGTTGATAAAGATGATTTCTTCTTCTTTAGTAGAATTCCTTTAATATCTTTTAATGTGATTTAGGATAGGTCTTTTGGAAAGAAAATAGACTCTCAAACTTAACTAAGGATGTTCATAAGATAAATGGGTAGGTTTTGGTCGAGCTATGTAACACCACAATAAATTTAAATATTAATTTATTTTAATTAAGTATTTATTTAATAATTTGTTCATAATATAAAACCAATCAAGAATGGTTTGAATAAAATATTTTATAAAATTAAGATATTTTTATTCAATATTATAACGTACAACTTTTCAATAAATATAATTTTCTTTAAATAAATTAATTTTTTAATAAGTTAAAATATATTCTTTATTTTAAAGTATGTTTTAATATTTAATGTGTAGAATATATTATTATTTGTTAAAAAGAATATTTTAATTTTAAATTATAAAATAAATATTTTTTTAAATGTGGTATTAATTTTATTCAAAATATTATTTTAATATAAATATAATTAGTTGATTTTTTTTGTAAAAATTAAAGATCTGAATAAAAAAAATTGTTTTAAAATTTAAGGTGATTACATTTTTGCACCAATATAATAAAATTTATGCATGTACGTATGTATATAAATATATATATATATATCTTATTTAACTTTTATGATACTAATTAAAAATAAAAACATTTAGGACTATTTTGACATAAATAAAATCTGACAATTATAAATTTTCAATGATAATAATAATAATAATAATAATAAAAATAATAATAGTAATAATAATAATGAAGTCTAAAGACCCGAAATTTCCATATAATTTTTTTAATTAAATGGAAATTTTACGAGTCCATGAAAATTTACAGCGCGTGATTCCGTGGCCCGGTGTGCCCAGAATCAATTTTTGATGTTTTGTTCGAGTACGTTCAGCAAAAGTTCAAGCGGGTTTTTATAACATTTGAACCAGTGTTCGGAACTGAAATCTAAGGGCACCGTTGAACTCACATCGCCGATATTTGCTTAAGGAGACTTTCACCTCGATGGCAGTGGGTTGAGAATAAAAGATAGTTTTTGGGTTTCCATGGGAATAATAAAATAAAATAAATGCATGTTTTATTTTATTTTAATCTGTTATAACCACCCAAGTGGAAGTTGGGGGTGGGGACCACCACACCTTAACCTCCAATGAGAGGTTACGGTGGTGGGTCCCACCCGAACCTAACCTCCCATGAGAGGTTACAGTGTGGGGACCACCCGGGACGAAACCCCCCAATTAAATGAGGGAAACCACTCAACTCCCACATAAATGAGGGAGAGTATCTTGACCTCCTCTACCAAATTAATGGTGCAACCACCTCCCTTCTTAAGTGTGCAAACTCCCCTAAAATAATTTTTCCAAATCCTCCTCATCAATTAATTGAGCTAACACTTTGAATTAATTGATTAACCCATTCAAATATTATGCCAACGATTTAATAGGATATTTTAATCTTTCATATTTGGTTGGCATTTGATGTTGAGTGGAATTGGGGGAGAGGTTGAACATAGATAGAAGGGTCTCCAACGAAGAACTTCCTCCAAAAAGAATGCTGGAAATGAGCATCTTCGACTTCTTCCTCAGAAGCACCTTGTAGAAGCAACCGATATGGGACGTCTTCATCGACCGAACCTACCTCCTCCTCATCTTCAACGAACTGATGCACAAGCTTGGGATTGGAAGTGTGTGGAGGACACGATGAAGGATGACAACTCCGTCTTCTTACCTGCGACTCCTTCAACAAAAAACGAACAAAGGTAGGGGTTTTATTTGAATTTAATATTATTCCTTTAATTCTTCCCTTCTAAAGCAATGAATCATTGTGGATGTTTTTTCCTTACAGGTTAGGAATTGCTTTTGCGGGAAGATGTGGGGTGTTGGATTGATTTTTCTTCTATCTTCTTTTCTTATGAATTCTTTGTAGTATAAGAAAGAATTAATCCACTTTATACCACACTAAACCCAGAGGGTGTGGGCCCAACCAACATGGTTCGACCCCACCGCCGTTCTTGTTTGTGATGTTCTTCGGAATTGCGACAAGGAGACAAATGTGATGAAGGAAACGACCATGCTACCCGCAGCCTCCACGACCCGCGCTGCCCACTGGCCGCACCACCCACCAGCCGAACCGGCCGCGCCGCGCCATGCCCCTGACGAACCGACCACGGACGCACTTCACCCCAGCTATGCCACCCTGTCCGCGCCCTCAGTCCAACTGAACCAGCCGAACTGGTCCCAGCCAACCTGTCCGCCGACTGAACTGGCTCCACCACCCCGGGCCGAACCACGACACCCTCCATCCACCTGCGCCTCCCGGCCTCCGTGCGCTCTGCGGTTCGGCCGTCCATGTGCCCTGCACACCCTGCGCGACCCGCCGCTCTGCCGTCTGCGCACCCCGTGCAAAACGTGGCTCGTCGTGCCCCGCATTGCCTCTGGCTGAACCTGCGCCAGCCTCCCAGGACTCGCCGCTCCCCTTTTGGTGCCCGACCGAGCTGGACTCCTGTGCCTCTCACGGTGCTTCGGCCAAACCGGCCCGCTCCCTCACGACACCCTCTAGGCCGAACCACCATCACACCTACCTGCGGCCGGTCCACACCCTCGCGACCGGTCCACGCTCTCGCGGCCTGCTGGGTTGGGCCCAGTGGGACAAGACGAATCTAAAGGGCTGGCCCCCCTAATGGGCCAGGAGAGACCCAACAGGTTAGGCTGGGTCGACCCAGACCAGGTCGGGCCAGGTTGGTCTGACCGGGTTGGACTAGACCCAGGCCCACTATGACCGTTTAATTTCTTTTGGCCATATCTTTGGAACCAGGCGTCTGTTTGATTAACCGTCAGTGGTTTGGGTAACCTTGGAGCACCACGGTCCCTTTGAGCATACTCTACTAGGGTTTGGGGTAATCTTGGATCACAGCGGTACCTACTGAGTATCGTTATACTCACCCCTGCACGGGCTATGCCCGCACCTCATTGTGTTGGATGCAGACAATGAACAACGCTTACCGAGGCTGAGAGTACTAGGACTGAATGGTACCCAAAGGTCAAACTTACGGTGTGTCGGTACATGGAGGAGTCGGACGGACGTGGAGTGATGAGGAGGTGATCTATACATACTCTTCAGGTAGGAACCTCGGAGGACGACCCCACATCCATTTTTCTTTTCTTCAGTTGTACTTTCAGTTTCTTGTACTTTACAGTTGGTCTTGTATTTCCAAACCCTTTTTTACTTTCAGCACACTTTTGTTATACAGTTTTACTTAGTGTTTTGTTTCCATCTTGTGCTCTATTGTGGGTGTTTACAGGTTATAAAGGTAATGCCTTCCTAGTTTTAGGGAATTAAGCCTTTGGTGCTAGTCGTCAGCCCCTGGCCTATGGAAGATGGGCTTGGGGTAGTCACAGCACTGGCCTTGGGGGAAGGGTCATTACAAATTGTTATCATAGGATTAGGTTATACTGCAAAACTTAGGACTCTAATCTTTCTTTTATATGAAGAAATAATTTTAAGAGTAGTGAGTGTGGTTCTCAGATCAGGGAGTCTAGTGTTGGTGCGACAACCGACGTATCCATACACCAGGACCCTGACTTCTAATTTCCAAATCAGTACATGAAAACACTGATTGCATGTGTGTTTAAAAAGTTTTATTTAAGTCAGCTCAACCAGGTCAGCTCACCAGGTATAATCTTTTTACCATGTCACATCTGTTTCATTCAGGATGCCTTCTCGTGGATGACCAGTTAGAGTCTCGATATTTGTGCGCACATATAGCCCACAAAGTGACGAGGCCTTGGTGCAAGGCCCTTTTCTAGTGGAGGAACCAGCGGTACCACTTCTCGTTGGGCCACCAATACCACCAGCCCCAGCAGAAGACGGTTCATGCCGCTTAAGCACTTTGCACGAGTTCCAGCACTAGAGGCTACCAAGGCTCAGGGGAGAGACATACCCATAGATAGCTGAGGACTAGATAGAGGCTGTGGTGAGAGTTTTTCAACTAGTAGGTACACCAACCAATTTCATGGTGATTATTGCTGCAAGCCTTCTACAGGAAGCAGTAGGCAGATGGTGGAGCTTGATGCTTTAGATTCATGATGAGATGACGCTAGTCTGGGAAGACTTCGAGAGCCTGTTTCAGGAAGAGCATATTCCAGCAACTCTCTGCGCAGTGCACATACAAGAGCCACTTAATCTGTATTAGGGCAGTATGATTGTAGCTCAGTACTCAACAAGGTTCACAGACCTCTCACACTACTCCACCGATATGGTGTGGGACCCATTTTTCATAGCTGAGACCTTCGAGCAGGGACTCAGGCGGGAGATCTGGGCTTCGATGATCTCAATCAGCATCCTGACACAGGAAGGGGTGTTAAAGAGAGCCCTCCTAGTGGAGAGTTTCCTTTCTAAGTAGTCTTCAACAGCAAGATCCACCGCTAGTCGACAGGTAGCAGAGTCTTCTGCAGATGGCAGTAAATAGATGTTGCAGATGTCCAAGCGGACCAAACCTATAGGTGGACGACTGCATGACTCAGGATCAGTTGTGCGGGGCACCCAGAGTAGATACATACATTCCAGAAGTGGGCAATGTTTCAAATGTGGCAGGCAGGGTCACATGGCTCGTGACTGTCCGACCCACCATTCAGATGATCAGTAGGTGATCGAAGGAATATGCAGGAAGAGACATATATTCGATAGAGGTGGTCCACATTGAGCAGGCGGATGTGGTAGAGGAGTTGGCAGTGCAGCTGGCAGTGGATGACGTTTTGAGGTGTTACCACCACCACCACCAAGAGGTCCACCCCGACCGTAGGGAGTAGGTGGACAGAGGAGAGCTTAGCTCCAGGAAGTTGAGGCATATGATCATGGCACTCTGGAGATGATTTGAGGTACGATCTGTGTCTACTCCACCATAGCTGCAGTACTTATAGACACTGGTTATAGTCAATCTTTCATTACCACTTCCCTCGTTCGGAGCTCAGAGATTTCGATGGAGCCGTTGGCTCGATCCTTACGGCTGGAGACTTATATGGGAGCAGATTCGATGATTACGCATAGGTGCAGGAAGTGTGAGCTTACAGTAGGAGGCGAGAGCTTCAAATGGGATATCCTAGTAGTGGTTTGGAGGCCTTAAGATGTCATCTTGGGTATGGAATGGTTATCTAAAGTCCATTCTTATATAGACTATATTAGGCACAAAGTGTGGTGTATCAACATGGATGGGACCAGGTTTACCTTTACCAGTGAGAAGGGAGCCTTTGCAGTGCAGGATGGACTTTCCCGGAGGAGAGTGCAGCCGATCACTCATTAGTTGGCTGCCCTTACCTTGAGCAGTTGATGTGGAGAGTCCGAGCTGTCCTATAGTGGTGGACCATCACATGGATGTTTTCCATGATGATTTCCCAGGTCTTCCTCCTCGTAGAGAGGGGGACTTTTACATTGACTTGTACCCATGAACAGAACCGATATCTACACTAGCGTATTGGATGGAGACCACGGAGCTTTGCGAGCTGCGGGTACAAATAGAGGGCTTGCAGGGGAAGGGATTCATCTGGACCAATGTTTCTCCCTGGGCAGCCCTGAATATGTTCTATGAGAAGGTGGATGGGAGCTTAAGGCTTTGTGTTGACTAACGGTACCTGAACCTGGTGACTTTGAAGAACAAGTACACACTCCCGAGGATTGATGAACTCTTCGATCAGCTGAAGGGAGCACAATGTTTCTTGAAGATAGAACTCAGATAATTCTGTCACCAGCTCAGAGTTCGAGATGAGGATGTGCAAAAGACAACCTTTAGATGTCTTTATGACCACTACAAGTTATTGGTTATTCCATTCGGCGTAACTAATGCTCTAGCAGTGTTCATGAGACTCATTAATAGGATCTTTCAGCCATACCTCGATCGCTTTGTTGTATTCTTCATCAATGACATTCTGATCTACTCGACTACTAAGGTGGAGCATGCCTAACATATG
Organism: Viscum album; assembly: GCA_963277665.1. Classification (NCBI taxonomy): domain Eukaryota; kingdom Viridiplantae; phylum Streptophyta; class Magnoliopsida; order Santalales; family Viscaceae; genus Viscum; species Viscum album. The sequence goes on from OY728147.1 coordinate 1,157,487,164, forward strand.
CGGGTAGTACTGGACACAATTCGAGAGCACCAGATTTATGGTAAGCTCTCAAAGTGCCAGTTCTAGATCTGAGAGGTTCAATTTCTAGGACATGTCATATTAGAGGCTAGAGTTGCAGTCGATACAGTGAAGATTGAGGCGGTACTTACTTGGGAGCCAACTAGGAGTGTGACGGAAGTACAGAGTTTCCTGAGTTTTGCTGGATACTACCGGAGATTTGTGCCAGATTTATCTAGAGTTGCAGCACCACTATCAGCCTTGAAGAAGAAGGGGAAACCCATTGTGTGGTCGGAGAGATGCCAGTAGAGCTTTTAGAAGATGAGGCAGAGGCTGACTAGTGCCCCCATCTTGAGGCTTCCATGGGAAGGCATAGGGTACATAGTCTTCTGCGATGCATCAGGGACTAGACTTGAATGTGTTTTGATGCAGGAGAGAGCAGTGATCACTTAAGGTTCTCGTTAGCTAAGACAACATGAGTAGAACTACACTACCCATGACCTGGAGCTAGCAGTAGTGGTCTTTTCCATGAAGATGTGGTGGCACTATTTGATGGGCGAGCATTTTACCGCGTACTCTCATCACAAGAGTCTTAGGTATATCTTATCTCAAAAGGACTTGAACATGAGACAACAAAGTTGGCTTGAGTTCCTCCAGGACTATGACTTCGAGATAGTCTATACTCTTGGTAAGGGGAAAGTTGTTGCATATACACTCAGCAGGAGAACTAGAATATAGCTACTAGGTGAGGTGACAGAGCAGCTGGGTACTTTACAGATATCCTTCATGGATAGAGATGGAGCAGACTTCCTTCTGTCTCTTACAGTCACTCCCCCACTTCCTTAGCAAGTTAGGGAGGCGCAGCATGGGGACACTGACTGCGAGACACGACGTGCTTAGATATCCACAGGGCAGGCACCTGATGTATTTTCTGAAGGTGGGGAGTACATCATCCTCTTCAGAGGACGTACTATAGTACCATTTTCACTTTCGGAGGAAGTGTTGAGGGAGTTCCACACATCCCCTCTAGCAGTACATCCAGGAGTGGAAAAGATGTACCAGGATCTTTGATAATAGCACTGGTGTCCAGGAATGAATAAATAATTTGCATAGTTTGTCTCTCGATGCCTCACTTGTCACCAAGTGAAGGCGGAGCATCAGGTACCAGTAGGCTTGGTTCATCCTTTAGAGGTCCTAGAGTGGAAGTGGGATGAGATATCCATGGATTTTATGACAGGACTTCTACGTACATCCAAAGGTCATGACTCTATTTGGGTGATCGTTGACCTACTCACCATGTCGGATCACTTCCTACCAATCAGAGAGAATGGTTTAATAGATAGTTTGGGACGCCTCTATGTGTAGAGGATTGTGTGGCTGCATGATATACCTTCAACGATTGTTTCCGATCATGACTTACAATTTACTTCCCGGCTATGGAAGGGGTTGTAGGAAGCTTTCGGGATGCATCTTCATTTTAACACTGCCTTCCACCCTCAGATGGATGGCCAGACTAAGTGGACCATTCATAACCTCAAGTACATGCTGCATGCTTGTGTTCTAGACTTCAGTCGGAGCTGGGAGGATCACTTTCCCAACAACAGCTATCACTCCACCATTGGGATGGAACCTTTCGAGGCATTGTACAAGTGAACTTGCAGATCACCTTTGTGCTCGACTGACCTAAGGGAGTTAGCACAAGTGGGATCAGAGATGGTACGAGCTACCACGAAGAAGTTGTTGATCATCCAAGAGCGGATAAAGACTGCAAAGAACATGCAGATGTTTTATACTAACAGGAGATGGGGACCTCTAGAGTTCAAGGATGGCGACCACGTCTTTCTACAGGTCTCACCCCGATGAGGTCTATGGAGATTTGCCCAAGGAGCCAGGTTATCTCCGAGATTCATCAGATCTTTTCAGGTCCTCAACAGAGTTGGAAAAGTGGCATACCGCTTATCTCTTCCACCTTAGTTGCACCAGGTGCATGATGTCTTCCATGTATCACAGCTGAGTAGATACGTGCAAAACCCTTATCACATTATCGACCATGGCGAGCCAGATGTCGACAATGGGGAGACTTTTACGGAGATTCAAGTTGATATTAAGGATCTAAAGGAGTGGGTCCTTTGTGGACGGTCGATAACTCTGGTGCGCGTTTGTTGGAAGAATAAGAACCTCCAAGAGAGCACATGGGAACGGGAGGCTCAGATGCATGCTCAGTACCCCCACTTCTTCCCTTAGTTTGAGTTGCTGCTTACAGGGATATAAATACTAAGGTGGGGAGAATCTAAAGACGTGGAATTTCCATGTAAATGTTTTTAATTAAATGATAATTTTACGAGTCTTCTAAAATTGATGGCCCGTGATTCTGAGGCCCTGTGTGCCTGGAATCAATTTATGAAGTTTTGTTCGGGTACATTTTGTAAACGTACAAGCAAGTTTTTATAAATTTTGAACTGGTGCTCAGAATTGAAATCTGAGGGCACCGTTGAACTCGCAACACCGGTATTCACTTAAAGAAACTTTCACCTCGACGACAGTGGGTAGAAAATAAAAGTTAGTTTTTTTGGGTTCTCGTGGGAATAATAAAATAAAATAAACACATGTTTTATTTTATTTTTATATGTTATAACCACCCAAGTGGAAGTTGAAGGTGGGTACATCCACACCTTAACTTCCCAGGAGAGGTTATGGTGGTGGGGCCCACATGAACCTAACCTCCCACTAGAGGTTACGGTGTGGGTACCACCCGGGACTAAACCCACCAATTAAATGAGGGAAACCACTAAACTCCCACATAAATAAGGGAGAGTCTCTTGACCTCCTCTACCCAATTAATGGTGCCACCACCTCCCTTCTTAAGTGTGCCAACTCCCCTAAATTAATTATGCCAAATACTCATCATCAATTAATTGAGGCAATTCTTTCAATTAATTGATTAAACCATTCGAATATTATGCCAACTATTTAATAGGATATTTTAATTTTTCATTTTTAGATGGAATTTTATTTTGGGTGGAATTGGGGGAGAGGAGGAACATAGGGAGAAGGCTCTCCAACGAAGAACTTCCTCCACGAAGAACACCGACAACCAACATCTTTGACTTCTTCCTTAGAAGCACCTTGATAAAGAAACCGATGTGGGACATCTTCGATGATCGACCCTCCCTCCTCATCATCGTCAACGGAACGATGCATGAGCTCAGGATTTGAAGTGTGCAGCAGACATGGCAGACATGATGAATGACGACAACTCCGTCTTCTTCCCCATGACTCCATCAATGAACAATGAACAAAGGTAGGGGTTTTATTTGAATTTAATATTATTCCTTTAATTCTTCCCATTTAAAGTAATGAATCATTGTGGATGTTTTTTCCGTGCGGGTTGGGAATTGTTTTTGCCGGAAGATGTGGGGTGTTGGAATGATTTTTCTTCTATCTTATTTTCTTTTTAATTATTTGTAATTTAAGAAAGAATTAATCCAATTGCAACCACAATAAATGCAGAGGATGCGGGCCCAACTAACATGGACTGACCCCTCCGCCGTTCTTGTTTGTGATGTTCTTTGAAATGGCGATGAGGTGACGAGATGACGAATGTGACGAAGGCAACTTCCGCGTTACTCGCGGCCTCTGCAACCCACGCCACCCACTAGCCGCGCCTCCCTTAGACCGAACCGGATGAGCCGCGCCATGCCCTAGACGAATCGGCCACGACCGCACCACACCTTGGCCATGCCGCCCTGGTCGTGCCCTCCGCCTGACCAAACTGGCTGAACCGGTCCCAGCTACCCCGTCTGTCGGTCGAACCGGCTCCGCCGCCCCGGGCCAAACCGCGAAACCCTCCCAGCTGCCTGCACCTTCCAGCCTCCGGGCACGCTGCACGAACTACAAATCCAGAATTAGCGCATCCCGCGTGCCGCACATATCTACCGTCTGCTCGCCTCGCATGCCCTGTGCCACCGCTGGCTGAACCGCCCCCAGCCTCCCGGGCTGAGCCTCTTGAGTTTCACTCCTTGCGGCGCCCGACCAAGCCAGCCTCCCACACCCGTCTCGGTACTTCATCCGAACCAGGCCTCACCCTCGCGACACCCTCCGGGCCGAACCACTCTCGTGATGACCTGCGGCCGGTCCGCGCACTAGCGACCGGTCCGCGCCCTCACGACTGGTCCACGCTCTCTAGGCCCCCCGTAACGCCTCATGGCCTGCTGGGCGAGGCCCAATGGGTTAGGTTGGGTCGACCCAGACCGGGTTAGATCGGACCCGAGCCCACTATGACCCTTTACTTTCTTTTGGCCATATCTTTAGCACCGGGCATCCGTTTGACAAACCGTCTGTGGCACTGGTAATATTAGAGAATGAAGGTCCCTTTGAGCATACCCCACTAGAGTTTTGGGTATAGTTGAGATATGGTCTGGTTGGATCGCGTAGAAATCCAACAGGGCCCCCGAGATAAAAAGGCTAATAACTCACAGACCGGGCGTCCGATCGATGCGTCATCTATTGTGTTGAGACCTCTATGATGTGGAAGACCTTTGAGATACTTAAACTTGGGACTTAGTGACATTTGGAGTATGAACCAGCACCTCGTGGAGCGGATCCTTCCAGAGATGAATAGATAGAGTGCGAAGACCAAGTAGGTGGTTGAGACTTGACGACTGCTAAATGATTGACTCGGAGTGACTTGAATAGCTCAGTAGGGAGATCCTAGATGTCACAGAAGACCCACAACATAGGAGTGACTGGTTGTGGTGGAAGACCTACAGTACTCAATATGAGGATTACATGTTCAGGCTATTAGGGGGAGCGCCTGGTTGTGGTGGCAGACCCATGGTGGGGAGCACCTTGGTGATGCAGTAGACCCACAGTACTCAATAGGAGGAGTACCTCAGCAGTCCAAGGATAGTGGGAAGCACCTTGGTGTTATGAAAGACCCACTGTACTCAACAGAGGAGGATTTCTCAAGCAGCCATGGTTTCGATAATGTGAATAAAAATCCTTGTTGAGCTGAGTCAGTAACTTTTGTTTTTTCCTCATGATTGAGATGGATTGCTTGATAACATAGGTATATGTATGAGTATAATCCTAAGTGGGGTTATCTGTTGATTTCTTAATTTGTATTTTATCCTTGTTGGTTTTTGTGAGACCTTAAGGGTCTCAGGGTCTCTATTGAGTATCGTTATACTCACCCCTGTACTGGTTATGCCCGCACCACATTGTGTTGGATGCAGACGACGGACAACACTGACCGAGGCTGAGAGTACCAGGACTGAATGGTACCCAGAGGTGGACCTTATGTCATTTGACTTTTTTTACTAAAAATTCATTTTAAACTTGAAACATGCACTTTGACTCATATAGATCACATCATGTATTGATTTGATATGAGAATAATACCTACACTTCACAAATGATTTATGAATTGATGCCCCAAATTATCTAGAAAATCTTAGTGTGTTTTCTTGTTTTCTAGTGATTGAAAAATTTTAAACTCAGATATGGATTTTAAACTCATAATTTTCACCTTATTTTAGTTGATATTTTTAATAAAATTAATGTCAATTAAAAATAAAAATAATTACTTGTAGTCATATCAGTTACATATTTTGTCGGATTGTGGTGCCGATTATTTCTACATGTGCCAAATTCTCAAAAAACCCCTAAATATTAGTGTTACGTTAATTTATGTTGACTCTATTTGTCAAACTACCAACACTACAAGAGAAACTTTGAAAAAAAACATCAACTGTAAAAAGAATCCACCTATATAGGAAAAAAATTATTATGTGAGTAATATTATAAATAAATAAATTAAACATAAATACGAAATAATACATTAATTATATGGATAATGATTTTACTGTGAAAACATCAACATTACCTCTTTAATTGAGGAAAGTTAGCTTCGTTTCTATTCCTATAAAGGAAGTAGAGGTAACTTGAAAGAAAGTGATAAATTCATGACTATATGTGTGAAAAGGTTTTAAGGGATAATAAGAATGAAAGTTGGATAGATCACCCCAACTCGAACAAATGAATCCACATTCTATTTTTTCTATGTTTAGTCCAACATTTATAGCTTTGACCTATTACATGAAAAATAAAAATTTATTCCAACTCTTCTGAACAATTTTTTCTTGAATAAAAACAACATAAAAATGGGCATATGATTTTAGCAGTGTCGTCTACATGGTATCTTGAAAATTTGATGAAATCATTAACTATATATTCATATCCATTTTTCAAACGATTATCATGAATCCATTTTCAGTTCATATACATCCTATTAAGTTTATAAAAGATTAATTTTACACAATATGTAAATAAATACACATAATATATTCACGAAAAAAGTGAATGTTATAGACATTTATAATAAGAGAAACTCAACATTTGATTGTTTCAAAGAATTTTAGTATCTTGATGAAAATTTGTAATTGAATTTAAGAAAATAATTACTCCACATAAAATCATTCTTTAATCCCCTAAACAAATGAAAATATAAAACAGGAAATAAAAAAGTAATTATAAATTCATATATGATAAAAAAGAATAATAAACTATAATTCAATCAACTATAAGATATAAAAATGTATTGGAACAAGTGATGTAGGAACCTAATGAATTATTACATTTAAAATTAATGGTATATCAATATTTTAAAACATGTCAAAACTCTCTAGATTTCATATCACCACACTGAACCATACCAAGGAAATTCAAGGTACTCTAAGTAGATGTAAAATTAGCATTTAATAATGGATTACAAGAATATGAATTTTACATCAAACAAACATATAGTTTTCTCATTCTTTAATATGATAATAATGTTTGTAAATTTATGAGTGTGATGTATAAATTGAGACTAGAACTAAGAGCTCGATATTGCTAGTTAGATGGATTATTACAGAAACTATAATTTAAAAAAATGAGGAATTGATCCTAATCAATACATAAAAACTAATTTAATGGATATATTGAATGTTTTTATCAATATGGATGTCATAATATTTAGAGGCCTTAGAGTTTAATGATGATAATAATTTTCTACATTAACAATTACCAATGTTTAAATGTTTATGATTAGTGAGATGACATTTTACTTAGTTTATAGGTGACTCATGGAATTCATGGGATATTTATTTCCCAAAACATTTAGGTGATGTAAGTGTTTTATAAATTTTAAAAAGAAGATTGAAAAACCATGTTGACACACTTTTTTGATAGTAAAAATTTTTGCTATGATATTTTCTACATGTCATATAGCTAAGTATCAAAGTGATTACATGGAAATACACTTGTTATTAGTTAAATAAATACTCTAAATGGGGTTTAAATTCTTAAAAATATATATTTTTGAGCAAGAAATTATAATGTCTTATAGTGGTATATGGGTCTCAAATAAAGTGGTATAACTAGAAAGGGGTAATCTCAAAAGAATATATTTGTTAAATTATTGAGAGAGGGGGAGTAGAATGATGATGAAAAACTATAATGTTGTTTGAAAATAGTACATTACATGAAGGTATATTATTTCATATATTATTATTAAAAGGACTTATAAAAAATGTTGGATTAATATAAAGAGGGAGAATAATAAAATAGTTTTTTTTCAAAGTGTAGAGACATAGGAAGTTGGATTATTGAGAAAAGTTACAACACATTTTACAGTAGATATAGTTTCCCAAACAAACCTAAAATAACCGTATATCAAACACCCAAGCTGGCCCACGATAGTGTCCAAGGGACATTCTTCATCCTCCTCAGACTAGAAGTAAGCACAAGGACAAGAAAAAAAGAATAGTGTGAATGATTTTGACCAAAAAATATATAAAACTAGTTGAAAGAAAATTAAAATAAAAACTTTCAAGATTTAACGATACATTGGACTCCCAAAATAACCCAAATAAGTAGAAAAAAGATTATACGAATCAACATAATATAAAATAAATCCCTTAACATACCTTCAACTCCCTCACACACAAAAGTCCCAGTTTCAATTTCTAAAATTTATCATATATAGAATACCATTGATTAAATAAAGAATAAAAAATATGCATGAAATATTTGGATGATAAATTTGGGTAATGCAAATGAAATAAAATAACCAATTAAACTCCATGTGAATTCATGTGTCACCATCAAGTCCAAAAACAATAAACTCTCTACGATAGATTAAGAATTAAATCAAAATTCAAAACTGAGAAAATCAGAAGGACTACCTCGCTAGTATAAAATAATCAAACCACAGTTAACGACATATTCAAAGAAGAAATTAAAAATGAAACAAAAAATAAAAAAAGAAAATCGAAAGGCCTACATCGCTAGGTTGAAGAAAATATGAAACCCTATTCTAGAAACCCTAATTTAAATTGAATATTGGATATCAGAAGAGATGTTCAAGAGGTAGTCATGTGATGTGATACGAGGTTCAATTCAACGAGGAGGAGAGACGAAAATGGGTGGCTTTTTTGGAATTCTTCTAATATTGTAACAAGTTCTCAAATAGTTAGGGTCATTTTAATTAGATTGGGACACTTTTACCAATACTTACAAACAATCACTGACAAAGAGTCGTTTTATCATCACTTATTACTTAAGTGTTGATAATCTAGGTCTTTATCAGTGCTAAAAAAGCACTTAAAAAATAAATCTTCATTAGTGCTAACATTATAGCACTGATAAATGCTAATTTTATCAGCTCTCTTTTTAATGCTGATAAAGCCTCATCTTTATCAGTGTGAAAAAGTGCTGGTAAAGATGTTTTTATCAGTGCTTATTACTTAAGCACTCATAAAGGATTTAAAATTATAATTATAAATGAAAGTGTAAATATTTATATATACTTATTAAATATATATTAATATTAATATATTAAATATATTCTGTTTTAAATATATTTATATAAGTTTGTAATTATCGAAATATTTTAAAAAAATAATATTTATATCATAATATATATTTATATAATTATACAAATATATATCAAATATATATATATATAGTAAATATATTAATTATTTAAGTAAATTTATTATAAATTTAATAATTATTTAAATATATATAATTATTTATTTATAATTATATAAATACTTTAAAAAAATATTATTTTTATAATTGTAAACATATAATTGTATAAATAATATAAATATACATTTATTAAGATATTTATTTATAAATATTTTTTATAAATAGTTTTTTAACATTATTAACAAATATCGAATTTGAAGTGCATGCATATATATTAAAAATGAGTGAAAATAAATAAATTAAGACTAAGTACGCTTAAAAAATATTGAAAAATGGATAAGTTTTATGTGTGTGCATTGTATATAAAAATGTATTAATTTTGTATATATGAAATCAATATAAAAAAGATTTGATCTATGTTAAATTGAAAAATCAAATGATAGTCAATTATATGTTGAGTATTATCCAATTAGTCAATATTTTTAATTCATATTAATTTTTAGTTATAAACCATTATTCAAAAATATAAGACTTTTTAATATAAAACACAAAAAATATTTTGTAATATATAAATCATATCTATATACAGTTATATATATCTATATATTTTATATATAAAATTTAAGAACATTAATTATTATAAATATCTATTAAAAAAAATGCTTAATATTTAATAATGTATAATCAATTTATTCATTTTTATCAACAATTATTTAATTAATAACTTTTTTATTTTTTTTTAATTAACACATTTTTTTATTTATTTAGTTATTTCATTTTATTTATTCAAACCTTTATCAGCGCAAAAAAAAATCACAGATGAAAGAAATATCTATCAGTGCTAAAAATAAAGAACTGATAATGGGTACCCTTTATTAGTGCTAGAAATAAAGAGACGATAAAGGATACAATTTATCAGGGCTAAAAATAAAGTACTGATAGCGGTTCCTTGTATTAGTGCTAAAAGAAGCATCGATAAAAGGTTAAATTTTGTATTTATTTCCTTAAAATTGATTAATATTCCATTTATCAGTTCTTTTTCTAGCGCTAATAAATACCAGAATTGTTAAAAAAAAGTTTTTTAGTAGTGAACCCTCTTGATGCATACCTAAAAAGACCCGATCTCACCCCCAAGTACATTCTATTTATTCCATTTGGTGTCGAGAGGCCACCATACTTTTGTTCCATCCACAATTAAGGTAAGGTTTAGATTTTATTTTTACAAATTTATATTTTATTTACAAATATATATATATATATATATGTATATATATACACATATCTACATGTTTTCAGAAATTATAAGGTAAGTGATTTGTTTTAAATTTTATTTCTAAACCTATAAATTTATGGTTTGTAAGGGTTAGATTTTATTTTTATTAATTTATATTTTATTTACACACACACACACACACACACACATATATATATATATTTACATATCTTCTAATTTTAGAATTTATATGGTAAGGGATTTGTTTTAAATTTTATTTCTAAAACTTTCAATTTATGGTTTATAAAGGTTAGATTTTAATTATTATTAATTTTTATTTTATTCAAAATATATACATATATATGTTTGTATGTATATATACACATATATACCTATTTTTAGAATTTATAAGGTAATAAATTTGTTTAAAATTTTTATTATAAACCTATCATTTTATGGTTTGTAATGGTTTGATTTTATTTTATTTTAATCTATCTATTTATAATTGATTTACAAAGTTATGTGTATATATATTTATATATCTATTTATCTTTTTTTCATATTTTATAATATAGCGAATTGTTTTAATTTTAATTTTATGTTTTAATTTATGGGATTAGTTTATTTATTTACTTATTAAAGTTTATAATTTACATATTATGCAAGGGATATTTTTAATTTAAAATTATACATTTAAATATATAATTATATATAATTATATATAATTATAAATTTATATTTATGATATGAATAGAAGGTAATTTTATAAAATTGTTTCATGATTTTTAATAAGAAATTCTTGATTTTTTTCAGTATTTTTTTTTTCATTTATGCGTTTCGTTAAGATTTTCATTTTATGTGTGAAATTTTTCTAAAACAGGTTATAACTAATAAAATTTACCATTTTATGTGTGAATCATCTTCAACTTTCAATGAAAATCATGCATACCGTTAGGCATATCCATCGTCTAAGATATCATCAACATTACACACATTTTAAATTAGGCAATAATTTATTTTATTATGCATTTATATTTATAAATTTTAATTAAGAATGGTTGTTTATAATCATGGATTTCACCTAAATATGATTTTAGAAACTGTTAAAAAATATTGATGACATGTTAACAAGTATGTAAGATTATTTTATTCTAATGAAAATAATTTATGTATGTATTATTTTGAATATTTTTTGGGTTATGATTGAGAAAGGAAGGACTATTAAAATGTTTTCTTAAAATTGGCATTAGATTATCGAATGTTAAGTTATGGTATCGGGAGTGAACCCATGAACTTATGGGGGACATTTTCCAATATGAGATACATTTTAGTGGCCTTAAAGTTTTCTTATGGCCTATGGAGTATCATAATTAATCCCCCAAAATCATTTTTTTTCAAATAGAGAAATCCATTGTTTTATTTCCAAGCAATATTACTTTTAAAATTAATGGTTCTCAAAATTATATGAACTTATTATATTTCAATATTTTCAAAACTTATTTTTAAGTAAATAGTTATTCAAAATAATTATTCTAAAATATCTTATCGGTGATTTTAAAACCCCTTACTGGGAAAAAATAATTATTCACCCCATGTTTTAAATTTATTTTTAAGAGGTTTAGTGGATTTAATTTGTGATGTGTATTTTCTATGTGAAGGTAGCACACATGAAGATTTTTTTAAATATTATTTTGTATAGTTTTTATGTTGTAATGACTGTATCTAATTCTCCAAAACCTCAACAGTTAAAAGTTCATGGAATGTATTAAATGTCGTGTATTTGTTCAATTTATTTTATAAAAAAATACACAACATTTGTATGTGATGAATCATGAAGCATGAGTTTAGGACATTACAGTTGGTATCATAGAAATAAAATAGAAAAATTTGGAGATTAGATGTTTTCATGTATAGAAGTTTATATATTCTAGTTTTATTTTTAATTCAGAAGATTAAAATTTAATTTTTTTTAAATCAGTCAAACGAATTGGGAAGACACAATTTTCTTAAGGGGTGAAGAATATAACACCCTGAGAAATTTAAATATTAATTTATTTTAATTAAGTATTTATTTAATAATTTTATTATAATTTAATACTAATCAAGAAAGGTTTTAATAAAATATTTTATAAGACTAAGGTATTTTTATTCATATTTATAATATACTAATTTTCAAGAAATATTATTTTATTTTAAAAAATGTATTTTTGAAATATTTTAAATGTATTATTTATTTTAAAGAGTTTATTAATATTTAATATTTTGAATATATTATTATTTTTTAAGAAAAATATTTTTATTTAAAATTATAAACAAATATTTTTTTAAATGTGGTATTAATTGATTTAAAATAGTATTTTAAAATAAATATATTTAGTTTTTGAATTTTGTAAAAAATAAACATTTTGAATAACTAAATCTATTTTAAATTTTAATATGATTAGATTTTACACTCATTTAATGAAATGTGTGTGTATATATATATATCATATTTAATATTTATCATACTAATTGTAATGAAAAAATTTTACATTAAAAAAATGTTAAGACAAATATTTTAAAAAATGAATGATGATTATGTATTAATGTATTATTATAATAATTATGAATTAAAGAAAATGATAATACAATAATATATAATTATAATGATATTGATGAAATGACCAAAACAAAATTCAAAGACGTGAGAAACAAAAAGTGAGAAAATGGTATGAACAAAAAAAGATGGTAATCATAAATATTGAATTTTTTTAAGAAAAAAGATTAATAAAATGATAATATTTGGTATGATTGAATAAGAAAATGTAACTTAAGGTTTAAAGACTTTTGAAACCGATGCACTGTATGAACCGAACCCTAAAATCAACTATTCCAATTTTAATTTTCTCTACACGCTTTAAAAATGATGTATATATATATATACAACCCTATTATTTCACACCAAAAAAATACCTGATCCCATCTCCAAGTTCATTCTGTTTATTACACTTGGTTTCAAGAAGATAACAATCTTTTTTTCCATCCTCAATCAAGGTAAAGCTTAGATCTTATTTTTATTAATATATATTTGATTTACACATATATATATATATATACATATCTACCAATTTTCATAATTTATAAGATAAAGGATTTTTTTTAAATTTTATTTCTAAACCTATAAATTTATGATTTGTATGGGGTTTATTTTACTTTTATTAATTTATATTTTGTTTACAAATATATATATATATATATAAATTTAATTATTTTCAGAATTTATAACATAAGGGATGCGTTTTAAATTTTATTTCCCAACCTATATATTTATAGTTTATTAGGGTTAAATTTAATTTTTTTAATTTTTATTTGATTTAAATATATATATATATATACATATCTATATATTTTTAGAATTTATAAGGTAAGGGATTTGTTTTAAATTTTATTTCTAAACCTGTCAATTTAAGGTCTCTAAGGGTTTGATTTTATTTTATTTTAATCTATAGATTTATGTTTGATTTACAAAGATATATATATATATCTTTATTTGTTTTCATTTTTTATAATATAATGTATTTTTTTAATTTTAATTTTAGGTTTTAATTTATGGGATTAGTTTATTTATTTACTTATTAAGGTTTATAATTTATGTATTATGTAAGAGATATTTTTAATTTCAATTTATACATCTAAATATATATATATATATATTTATAATATGAAAAGAAGTTAATGGTAGAATATTTATCCATGATTTTTAATAAGTTATTTTTGATTTTTTTACCTTAAAATGTTTTATTTTTCATTTATGTGTTCCATTAATATTGACATTTTAAGTGTACAATTTATTTAAAATAGGTTATAACTGATAAAAGCTATCATTTTTTGATAATCATCTTCATATGTCCATGAATGTCATGTATACCATTTTATATGTCCATCATCTAAGATATCATCAATATTCCATGCATTTTTATCTATGTATTCACTTATTTTATTATGAATTTACATTTACGACTTTTAATTAAGAACAATTGTTTATAAGCAAATATCTCTCCTAAATACGATTTTAGAAATTATAAAAAATGGTGATGACATGATAAGGACTATATTGGATTATTTTATTTTAAAGAAAATATTTTTTGTTTGTATTATTTTGAAACATTTTTAGGTTATGACTAAGAAATTAATGACCATTAAAATTTTTTCTTAAAATTGGCACTAGAGTATCTAATGTTAAGTTATGGTATGAGGAGTAACCCTATGAACTTAGAGTGACATTGTCCAATATGAGATACGACCAAGTGGCCTTAAAATTTTCTTTTGTCCTGGTGATCATCTCAATCAATCTTCCAAAATTATTATATTCAAAATGAAAAATACAAGATTTTGTTTCAAAATATAATTAATTTGAAAATTAATGGTTTTAAAAATTACCTGAACTTATTAGATCTCCATATTTTAGAAGTTTATTTTTAAGTAAATAATTATTCAAAAGAATTATTCGAAAAGTACTTACCAGTGATTTTAAAACCCCTTAATAGAAAAAAAATTATTTCTCACACCATGTTTTAAATTTATTTTTCACTGATTTAGGAGATTTACTTTGTGATTTGTATTTTCAATGTGGATGAAGTGCACATGAATAATTTTTGTTAAATTTTATTTTTTTATAGTTTTGTTATGTTTTATGGAATTTATCTAATAATTTAAAACCCTGACTCGTAAAAGTTCTTGGAATGTATTAAATGTTGTGTATTTATTCAATTTCTTTTATAAAAAATGCACATGATTTGTATTTATTTAATGAGGAAGCATGGGTTTGGGTCATTACAAGATAGATGGATAAAATTTGTGTGAGGAAGTGAGGGAGGAGTTTGCCTTTTATAATTGATTTTCATGTAACTTTTTAAAATTCCCAAAAAATTAAAATATAATAAGGCTATTCAGTATCCAAATAATTCCAAATGTCCTAAAAATGAATAGAATAAGACATTTTCGACCATATCTTATCCACTTTTTGATTATTTAATTTTTTTGTGATTTCTAACTAATATAATAAAATACTAATTGAATTAAATATTATTATTGAAAAATTCTATACTATTCATTTAATTTGAGTTCAAATACATCAAGACAAAATAAGAATTCGAATATACTGTTTTCCAACATCTCTAATATATCTTATATATATATAATTAATTATACACATTAACACAACTAAAATATATAAAAAGTAATACTTTTAAAATCAATCATTTAATTTTTCTATGAATTAAATAAATACTTTATTAGCATTTCATAAGAATTTAAGTTAATTATATAATTTCTAAACATTAAAACTAAATTTCTATGATGAAACTAATTTCATTAGGATCAAAATAGACCATTATTTTCATTCATAACTTAATTTTTTTCCCTATGTAGACACATAAATGATATTAAATATAAAGAGAGTGCTATATTGTAATATATAAGCTCTTTTCTTGGGAATGTATCCATTAAAAAAATTCTATTCGATATTAAGGTGATAAGGGTTTAATATTTTTCATCTAATAAGTTTTGGACAAGTTTTGGTTATAGGGACCTCGACCATAATAGCTCAGAGCCGGTTCCTTACTTTATTAAATTAGAATAGATACAAGACAA
Source organism: Viscum album (assembly GCA_963277665.1). Classification (NCBI taxonomy): domain Eukaryota; kingdom Viridiplantae; phylum Streptophyta; class Magnoliopsida; order Santalales; family Viscaceae; genus Viscum; species Viscum album. Next base: position 1,157,502,978 of record OY728147.1, read on the forward strand.
GAATCATAAGAGATCAATTAGTTTAGATGTTTTGGAAACTATATTACATACATGCATTTTATATTAAAACTTGAAAGGAAATACAACATATCCATTTCATTGGAAGCACCCATAAACTCCTAATTATTCTAGAAATTCATTCTTAATATACATGTTTGCATCCTCGGGAGAAATAAAACATAATAAATGGGCGAGCTCAGATGCTTAGTAAGTGTAAGTCATACAAAAAAATCATAAATAAAAAGGCATGATTAGTAACTAAAAGAACGCATTCCGTTAAAATAAAATCATGAGCATAATATGGTAAGAATAAAATCAGAACAAATAATTCCATATAAATAATCACATGAAACTAAACCATGGATATTATACTAGGTGAATAATCACATGATTTATTAAATAATAACATCATAATGATGTAATGAAAAATTCCAAACATCGGAAGCATATAGTCAAGGCCTCGACCAAGACATTTACAAATAAATGGTTAAGGCCTCTTCTAAAATCTTTTCCTGTTTTATCTCATGGGACCTACTGATGCATCGAGGGGCTATAACAGACCCCAACCATCACATGATAAGTCCAATTAATTAATAATATGAATAGGTTTAAACAAAAAAATCATATATATATGCAATGTAAATAACATTCCTCAATCAATATAATCACTAACCATTCTGAGTAGTATGGTGTATGCTATCAAGACAGAACATCCACTATCAAACTGATCATAAACCATTTAATGAAATATGGTAGATGATAGTAATAATATATAAATATAAAAAAAATCATGAAATTCAATAGAGGTGTTTAAATATACAAAAATACTCTACTAAAATCATCAAGGAATTATGGATAGAAATACCCCTTTTTTACTTTATAAATAAGAGTTCCTTTGAAAAAATCATTTGTGTTGGTCATAATTGTTTGTATAAAACCATAATTGAAAAAATATAGTTTTTCATGATAAAATTATTTATTTTAGAAAAATAATACTATCTTAAAATAGATTATGGATCATACTTTAAAGTGGGTAGGAAATCGAGATGTTCTATTTAATTGGGCTTGCATATCAAGAATAATTGACAAGGGATCCTTGAAAAAACATGTATTTCTTAAAAAATAAAGATTAAATAACATGGAAACATGTGTTTTGACTATATACATAGAATTTATATGAACTATATAAAAATATTGTATAGAGGGAGAGAGGATAACCCGTATGAAAAGGGAGGTTTGGGAAGAAACCCCTACATTATGTTCGGAAGTGTTCTGCACTTGACCTTAATGTCCTAGATAATAAAATATAATTAATTCATTAATTAATTCAGAACATTTTATACATTTATTTTATTTAAAATAATTTTATTTTGTTCACTTATTCTCTTTGTATGTGTTATAATATACAATTTTATCCTTTGGGAGCTTTCATTTCCTTGAGTTTCATGATCAGTTTACTTGTATATGAGTATGGAAGTTCATGTAAAATTGGAATAACTCTCTAGAATTATAATTATATGTTATTAATGAACATAAATTATATTTAATGGTCTTAAATATTTATTTCATATAAAAGTATTATTCATTAGGTATAACTTTAATGATAATCATTTAGATCATTTTGGTGGTGTTTCGATCAACAAAAAATAGTTTTTCCTTATTAATTAATATCATATTTATATAATGGTTACATAATAATTAATATATTTTAATATGTATAATAAATTATTTTTTAACCATAATTATGGTTTTATGACCAGACTTGAATGTGTTAATGGAAAATGAAAATGCATCATCCGTGATGTCGGTAAATTGGGACATCACGAGTGATGTTTTCATTTAAAGAATAAAATGAGAGAGAAAGGAGTTTGATTATGGATATTAAACTAACATTATATCATTATAGTGTATAAAAGATACTATATTTATCATTTCACTTTATACAAGGTAGGTAAGGTAAGGATAAAAAATAGAAGAAATGATAGAAAATAAAAGAAAATAAAGCGGATTTTTACCTCTTGAATTCTTATCCTTGAGAACCTACATAAGGGAATTGGTTTTGGTATTCTTATGAGACCAAGATATCATATACTTGGGATATTTTCTAGGGAAATTTATTAGATATAAAATTTACAAGTGTCAAAGCTTATAAGGTGTGATGAGAATGGGTGGTGAGGGTGGAATTTATTGTAGAGGAGAGGGGTGTTTTTTGAACATTTTATTCATTTGTTTATTATTTTGGATCAAGAGTATTAATAATTTGATAATTATCACAAAATATATTAAAATAATTATATAGAGGTAAATATTATGGGATTTCATTATTAATACACCTCATATGACTGAATAATTCATGTATTTTTCATTTATCGTAAATTATCATATTTTACTATTCACAAAATATTCAAGTATTTTAGAAATATTCCAAAAATACACCCTATTTTTTTCAACATGTAGAATTAAAAAATAAAATCCATTTTATGAAAATAATTTTCTAAATATAATAAATTCAATTTTTAATTATACTAATAATTTACTCAAAAAATACAGTTTTTAAAATTATAGCTGATTTTATAACACTTTGAAAAATTAAATTAGGTCTAATTAAATTATCCTAAGATAATAATTCAAGAAAATATTTATTTATGAATTCATTTTATGAAAATTAATTCTCCTTTAAATCATTTTATTAATTATAAAATAGTAATTAAATATTTATGACTCACAAAATACCAGTACTTAATATTTTTTTTAAAATATTTATTTACTTATACTATGATATAATTATTTTATACATCCATTTATGAGATGAATAAATTTTATTTATACTTTCATCTGTGATGATACTATTTATTTCACTAATTTACTATTCATAAGGGTTATATTACTATTCCTAAGATCATGTTATTATTTCATCGGTATAAGTTCCTTAACTTTTAGAAATACCTATTATATAATTGATTCTTCATTTATAAAGTTTGTATTGTGTTCTCTAAGTTATTTTATATGATTTATACTAAATGAGATATTTATTATAATGGAAATTTAATTGATAGAATTTTGGGTCATTGCATTCTCCCCTCCTACAAAAATTTCATCCTTGAAATTTCCAGAATATCACCTAATAAAAAGATTTGGTAAGTTCTTCATCATAAGTTCCCCAGACTCCCATATAGCCTCTTCAATTTTATGATTTCTCTAAAGTAACTTTACCATATCAGTCACCCGATTACTTAATACCTATTCTTTAGTTCCTCGAATCCAGATAGTCTATTTGCAGTAAGATAATTTAGATTCCAAATATTTTCCTTTAGAAATAAGGACATGTGTTGGGTCTAGAATGTACACCATTAACAAAGATATGTGGAACACATTGCATGATTTATAAATTCTAGGATGCATTATCAAAGGATAATCCATAACTCTAATCCTTTCTAAAATTTTAAAAGGACTAATGTACCTAAAGCTCAATTTCCCTTTCTTCCTAAATCTTATAACACCCTTCCATGGAGACAATTTCAAGAAAACATAATCTACCACCTAAAATTAAAAATCATTCATTCTATTATTAACAAAACTCTTTTTCCTACTTTGAGTTGAATTGATATTTTATTGAATAGTCTTAACCTTTTCTATTGTTTCCTCTATAATCTCTAGGCCTACAATCTTCCTTTCACCAATATCATCCAAACATGTTGGTGTGTGGCATATCTTTCCATATAATGTTTCATATGGTGCCATTTGAATACTTGAATGGAAAATATTATTATAGGAAAACTATTCCAATGGTAAATATAGAACCCACATACCATGAAAATCAAATGAGCTTGATCTCAACATGTATTTTAATGTATGGATTTTCCTTTCTGACTTCCTTTCAGTTTGAGTATGATAAGAAGTAATCAAATGAAGTTTAATGTCCAAATATTTATGAATAAGTTTACACAATTTTGATGAAAATCATGGATCATGATCAAAAAAATTGAGAGAGGTGTTCCAAGAAATATCAAAACATAATTAATATAGATATGTTCAAGGTTCTATAATGTAAAATTGTCACTTATAGAGAGGAAATCTGTATATTTGGTAATTTGATCAAAAATTAACTATATTTCATCATTCTTTATTGGAGTTTTTGGTAATACTGGGATAAAGACCATTGTGATATCATCCCATTTCCAAATAGGAATGGGCAGAGGTTTCATGAATCCTCTAGGATATTGTATTTCAGCCTTCTCTTATTGATAGACTAAATATCTTGATACATAATCATTAATTTCCCACTTGATTTTATCCCCCAAAAAATATTCTTTCAAATATCTATACATATTAGTGTTACCAAGGTGAATATAGAAATTAAAACTATGGTAATCATCAAATAACACCCTTTTTAGCTTGGGTATAGAGGGAACCCATAAACTCATCCCAAATTTCATTACTTCATTCTTAAACATGAAGTATGTAAACTTATCAACATTCAAAGTATTAATTTTCTTTTGAATATTCTCATCATAAGACTCATAACTTTAAATTTTTCCAATAAAGATGGTTGTGAAACCAATTGAAAAAGTAATGATGTTTCAACTTCTTTGATAATTCCTATGTCCTTCTTTTCTATATCCAAGCCCATGGGATCATTATTAATCCTAATTTTGTTTAAACCTCCATGATCCTTCCAGATCAATGTATCAAAAACCTTATTTAACATCCCTAGGTGATAGTGTATTGAAAAATTATAATACTTGAGTATCTTAAGACATCGACTTTTCCTCATGATGAGTTATTTCTACGAGAAGATATATTTCAAGATCTTGTGATTTTTATATATCTTACATATTTTTCTATAGAGATAGTGTCTTCATATTTTTAGATAAAATATTAAAGTTTCTAACTCAATATCATGAGTTGGATAGTTCTGTTCATGAGTTTTTAACTGCCTTGATGCATAGGTAACAAATCTATCATTATATGTAAGGGCACAACCAAGTCCTTTCTTTTATGTATCACTATAAATCACAAACCCATAATTTATCGATGGTCGGATCAGGATCATAGAATTCACTAATCTCTTCTTTAATTATTCATAGAATTATTCACATTAATTTTTCCCAATGAACTGAACCCATTTATGAGTAAGATTTGTTAATTGGTTAGCTAATCAGGAAAAGTTCTGAATGAGATACTGATAATAACATGATAAACCTATAAAACTTTGTACCTTGATTATTCTCATTGGTATACGCCATTCCTGAACAACATTTATCTTCATAGGATCAATTTGAGATTCCATCCTTTGAGATAATAGAGGCATGGAAAGAAACTATTTGAATCCATATTTCACACTTTCTAAATATACCATATAACTCTTTTCTTCTAAGAGTCTCCAGAACAACTCACAAGTGGTTCTCATGGTCTTCATATCTTTTGGAAAATATCAAGATATCTTCAATAAATACTACAAAAATTTTATCAATATATTATTTGAACACATTACTCATTAGATCCATAAAAAAGGGTGAATTAGTCAATCCAAATGGAATTACTGTCAACTTGTAAAGTTGATACCTAGTTCAAAATATTATCTTTAGAATATTATCCTTCCTCACACGAAACTGATAATATCCAGATAAAAGGTCAATCTTCAAAAATTATTGATCTCCTAGAAGTTTATTAAATAAATCATCAATGTGGGGGTGGAGATACTTGTTCTTTATTATAATAGCATTGATTTCATTATAGTTAATGCACAACCTCATGGATTGATCATTATTATTAACAAAGAGAATAAGGGATCCCCATTGAGAAAATTTATGGTTAATAAATACTTTATCACTTAATTCCACTAGTTGTTCCTTTAACTCTATAATTCCATAGTGGCCATTCTATAAGGGGTCTTTGATATAGGTCTTGAATGAGGAATTGAATCTTTAGAGAACTCAACTTACTGCCCTGGAGTATTTCCAGTTAAATCCTCTAGAGATACATTAATATATTCCTTTACAGTAGGTATATCTTCAATTTGAATATTTATAGATGATGTTTTCTCTTCCTCCCCATAATATCATTTAGAAGAGATGATGAAGGTGTATTTGGATTAAAAATATTGAATGGACCAAAGGCCTTAAATTTTTTATTTATTTTTGATAATCCAATTTTCAAGGGATGAGTTGGAACCCTTACAAGGTCTGAAGGATTTAGTAGATTTACACAACCGGTAGGTCTTAGAAATTCAACCCAAAAAAGAAAACTTGGAACTGCCCCTCCCTAATAAATGTCATGATGTTTTCTCTCCTACATCATATAGATAATCAGATTGTTATCCTTTGTGGAGCTATATAAGCCCGACACTAAGGGCAATACCATAACCTCTCATTATTCTATTCCTGGTTATCTCTACATTGGTGAATGAACCTTCTCTGAATCCTTATCTGGATCCTTATTCCTTGTAATCTATATGATACATATGAATTTTTAGGTGTCTTGAAGGCCCTGAGGTGGCCCAAAGGCCTTGAGGTGACCCAATGACCTTGAGGTGTCCCGAATGCCTAACTGGCTCAAAGGCCTTGGGTGGTTCGAAGGCCTTGAAAGACTCAAGGACCAAACTATTGGCCGGAAGGCTCAAATAGATGAATATTTCTATCTACTACAGTACCGAATAATGCTTAATATAGTACTTATATAGTACCCAGAAACATGCCTTCGCCCAGATTTGATCTCGGGTCTCTTGGATGCACTTTTTGAGTCCTCACCAACTGGGCTGAGACCCATGTGAAATTTGGGTAAGAACTATATGATGATGTTTCTTCTCTAAAGATACATGATTCTACATTTTACTCACAAATTGTGACTTCCTTCTTCTTCAAATATTTTTTCACAAATTATTTTGAATTCCAATCCATACTTAGGATTATATCAAATTCAATCATAGGTGTGATTAAATTTTTATAAACTAAATCATGTTTAGGTATTATAAATGGGATTGATAAACACAAAATTGTTGTAATGATACTTCCCTTAAGAGTTTTGGCTGAAAAATCCTATATTAAATAAAAAGGGAAATATATAATCTTCCTGGAAAACTGTGAAGATATAAAATAATGTGATAATCCATAATAAAATAAAGAATTATTTAAGTTTGAGAAAATGATTAATATACCTGTGACCACTGCATGAGAAGATTAAACATCAGTAGTTGTGATTACATAGGCCTGGCCCTGCTTCATTGTCCATTTCTAGGGAAAATTTCCTTGATGCGTAGGAAAATAATTTCCCTAATGTCCCATATATTTACAATTTTAGCTTTGAAATTTGGTATCTTCTTTTTTCCCTTACAATCACGAGCTTTATAGACTTTTTCTTATAACTTGTAACAAACTCCCTTTCCATTTTGTCAAGTACCAGAGTGTTTCTTCCCATAATTATCATAAGATAGAAAAATTATTTTTTATTATTCTTTTTATCCATTATTTTCTCTACTACGCTCTTCTTTTATTTTTTTCCTTTAAATTAATCAGATTTATAGAATTACTTCCCTGTCTTGATAGCACACGAGACTATATCTTTGTATGGTGAGAAGTTTTTGGAGATCAGTTCCATTTATAATAATGGTTTTAAACCATCAAATAATTGATCAATATTTCCCCTTAGATTATTTATGTAGTACATAGAGTGATTTTATATCATTGTAAAGTTGGATTCATACTTCAAAATGTTTTTATCCTCATTTTGTTTCAGACTCAATAATTTATTCTCTATATCCTCTCGCTATTCGCAAGGAAAATATTTTTCAAGGAAAATTTCCTTAAAATTTTTCCATTCAACATTTTCAATTTCTTCCACTTCATTTGTGTTTTGAATCAAAGAACACCATTTATTATCATCTCCTAAGAGATGATAAACTTATATGATAACCTTATCCATTTCATTACATCCCAAAGATAGAAATATATTCTCTAAGTAACTTATCCACTTCTTCTCTACAAATGGGTTTGTAGTCCCATTAAACGATGGTGGATGTTGTTGCAAAAAGAGTACTAACAATGCTCGTCCACATTGTAGGTCAAGATGATTCATATGGGCATGGTTATTATTCATAACCTAATTCAACAATCCTATTATATTTATAAGTTTCTCAACATGAGTCACAACTCCAGTACCAACGTCATTATCTTTCATAGGAGGTAAATCCAAACATGGGATATGTGCATTGATACAGTTTTCATTACTTCCACTAATTTTCATTTTTAATAATAAAATACTATAAATTAGGTTATGAATCATAATTTATAATCTCAAACAAGAAAAAAACTTAACATAAATTGATTTTTTTCATAACTAATCTCATAATCATAGTCATGGTTTATTTTGGGACATATTTACTTTTAAATCCTTCATAATGGTATGTATTGAATATGTGAATTATCTAAATAAAATAACCTAGGAGTGTCAAAATAGGTGTTTAGTAAGGCCCATTATCATATAACATGTTTCCCTGAGTCAGGCCTAGGACACCTTATTAGAGTTATTACCCCTATGTACATTTGTTCCAGAACCACACCCACTTATAGTATTGAGACCCAGATTTATTGCTAAAAAGACCCAAACAATCTCTACCATACCAAAATTATAGGTTTTTCTTCTATTGTTATCCTCAAAGTCTATCTTAGGGTCATGTTCCCTACAATTTGTTTTCTAAATCTAGTTTCCTAGGTTTCTACTGAACTCTATCTGAAAAAAACTCTAGAGACCTCAACCCTATTAGCATAGAGTTGGTACCTTAATTTATTACATTGGTATAAATACAAGAAAAAAATCCCAAGGGATATATCAGTTTATACATTTTGGAAATCATATTATATACACAAACATTACATTAAAACCTAAAAGGAGAAACAACATATCCATTTCATTGGAAGCACCCATAAACTCCTAGATTATTCACGCAAGTCACTTATAATATAAATATTTACATCCTGAAAAAAAGAACATAATAAATTGGGGATATTAGATGATTATTTAGGGTAAGTAATATATTTTATGCATAAATAATAAGGCAAGATGAAAAACTAAAATAACACATGCCATTAAAACAAAACCTTTAGCACAATATGAAAAGAATAAAATAAAAATAAAGAATTCCTTATAACTAATATAATGAAACTTAACAATGGATATTAAAATAGTAAAATAATAACATTATTTATCATTTAATACATCATAATAAGGGAATTCATAATTATATACATCTAAAACATATCATCGAGGCCTCATCCAATACATTCTGAAAAATAAATGGTTAAGTCCTCGACCAAAATCCACTTATTTTTTGTATCACAAGACCTACTGATGCATCGTGGGGATATAGTAGGCCCCAACTAATTTTTTTTAATTAAAATTAATTCCTAATATGAATGGGGTTTAATGTAAACATCATACACATATGAAATGTAAATAACATTCCCCAATCTATAAACATAATCACTTACCATTTTGAGTAGTATGGTGAATGGTATCAAGATAGCACATCCACAGTCAAACTGATCATAAAACATTTAATAAAATATGGTAGATGATAATCATAAGATATAAATCTAAAAAATAGTAAAATTTAAAATAGGTTTTCAAATATATGAAAAAAATCTAATAAAATCATCGAGTAATTCTTGAGAGAAATACCTTTTTTTTACTTTCCAAAGATGAGTTCTTTTAGAGAAATCAATTTTATTTGTCACAATTGTTTGTATTTAACTATAAATAAAAAAATATAGTTTTTAATGTAAATTTTATTTATTTTATAGAAATATTAGTTTCTTAATATAGATTATGGATGGTACTTGAAAATTGGTAAGAAATTGATATGTTCTATTTAATCGGGACTGTGTATTGGGAAGAATTGAGAAGTGAACCTTAAAAAAACATGTATTTCTTAGAAATGAGGGATTAAATGATATAGAAACATGAGTTTGAATTTTATATAAAGAATTTAGAAGAATTATATAAAAATAATAAATAATTAAATTAGTTCATATATGGAGTGAGCCTAACCAGAATGAAAATAGAGGTTCGGGAAAAAACCCATACCTTATGTCCAAAAGTTTTCTACACATGAACTTAATGTCCTAGATAGTAAAATTAAATCCATTAATTAATTAATTAATAAAATTTTGTAGATTTATTTTATTTTATATAATTTTATTAATATCATTCACGGTCTTTTGATGAGTTATAAGATACAATTTTATCCTTCAGGAGCATTCATTTCCTTGATTTTCTTGACCAGTTTACTTTTATATGAGTATGGAAGTTCATGTGAAATTGGTATAATTCTCAAGAATTTGAATTAAATTTAATTAATTAAATTTCAAAATATTTAATGGTATTATATGTTATTTTTTTAGATACTATGATGATTAATTAGGTATAACTTTAATGATAACCATTTAGATCATTTTGGCAATGTTTCGATCACCACGAAATAACTTTGTTTTGTTAATTAATATCATGTATATATAATGGTTCCAAAATACTAAATAACATGTAATATTTATAATAATATATTTTTTAACCATAATTATTGTTTTATGACTAGCCTTGAAGGCATTAATGTAAAATTAAAATGCATCGTCCATGAGGAAAGTAAATTAACAAACCACGATTGATGTTTTCATTTATAGAATAAAAGAGAGATATAAAGGATTTTGATGATGGATAGTATATTAAAATGATATAATTACAATATAATAATGATATTATATTTATAAATTCACTTTTTACAGGGGAGGGGAGGGAAGGATAAGAAGATAAAATAAATTGAAAGAAAATAAAAGAAAATAAAGAGGATTTTTAGCTCTTTTATTATCCTCCTTGAGAACCTCCTTAATGGGATTGGTTTCTTTATTTTGATGATACCAAGAGATTATAGAAGTGGGTATGGGATTTGGAATAAGATAGAGGAGTATTTTTATAAGGCTCAAATCTTGGAAGTTGGGAGTAGAAAAGGTGGTGAGGGGTGATATTTATAGTGGCAGAGAGGGGTGTTTTTTGAAGAGTTTATTCTTTTGTTTATCATTTTGGCTAAAGACTATGAATAGTTTGAGAATTAAAAACAAATATATTAAAATAATTAATTATATTTTGTGATTATTGGATTAAATCATCCATACATCACATATTACTCAACAATTCATGTATTTAATGTTTATCATAAATTATCATATTTTAGTATCAACAAAAATTAAAGTATTTTAAAAAAATCTCAGAAAATCCACCCTAACCATTTTTTGATGTGTGAAATTTAAAAATGAACTCCTTTTTATTAAAATAATTTTATAAATATGATAAATTTAATTTTTGATTAAAATCATCATTTACTTGAAAAATACATTTTTAAACTTATTACTGACTTTACAACACATTGAAACATTAACTAAGTTATTTTTAAATTATCTTAAAATCGAAAGGCAAAAAAATATTAATTTATGAATAAATTTTATTAAAATTAATTCTATTTTAAATTTTTTTATTAATTATAAATTTTAATTAAATATTTATGAATCATAAAAAATACCAACACTTAATTAAAAGTATTTAAAATATTTCTTTACTTATACTATGATATAATTATATCATACATTCATTTATGAGATGAATAAATTTTCTTTATACTTTAACGAGTGATGTTACTATTACCTTGTCTTTTTTACTATTCATTAGTGTTATATTACTATTCCTATTTCCAAGTTACTATTTTATCAGAACATGTTCCTCAAGATCTAGAAATACCTCTTATTTCACTCATTCTTAATTTATAATGTTTTTTTGTGTGTTCTTTAAGTGATTTTATGTGATTTATACTATATGAAATAATAATAATATGGTTAATTTTATTGATATAATTATAGGGAGTTACATAGGTTATATTATTACCCTTACTCTTTGGCATTAACCCTTATCTAATGCCTTTAACTCTTACTGTGAGGACTTATGTTTTTTATTACATTAGGGTTAATATAGTTACTTTAAAATGAAAAAAATAACCATAAATTTATTATTGATTAAATATTTAACCGTATACCAATAATTTGGCAAAATTTTATATTTTTATGAATTTTATATCATTTAATAAAATATTATTTATTTTAAAATATAATTAATGTCAATTTTGATACTACTCATTACTTGAATTTTTAAAATATCATAAGAACATGATATATTTAAAAAAACTTCAATACAACCTAAATATGTCTAGGGAATATATAAAATATATTGTAGAATTTAATTATTTCAAATTATATTATATTTTAATATTTATAATACAAATTATTTTTTATTTCTATTAATTAAATAATTACTACATCATAATTGTGTAAGCCTTTTAAGTAATTATTTATTTCTGAATTTTTTTACCAATATGAAGATAAAAATTTTATATTTAAAATTATTATTTATAGTGTAAGATATCTTCTGAATAACCACATATAAAAATGTAATACTTTTTAGAAACATGTGTATGACATATTGGACTTTCCTTAGAATAAAATAGTAAAAAAGGGTTAAAGTCATCCAAGTGGATCCAAGAGGACATGAAATTGGCCATGGATGCTCTTTATTGAAGATAACTCATAAAATAAAATCTTGGGCAAGAGTTAGGGCAATATTATAATATTTATAATATTATTTGTACCCTAAATTACATGATTTACCTATGACTGAAAATTACTTTTTATAAATTAAACTGAAATATGAAAGTAAAAAAATAAAAGGAAAAAATGTAAATAAATTTTAATCACTTATTATAAATATGGAATATATTTTTCCAAATTTAAAACACATAATTTTCAGTTATTAATTTAGAATTAATCCCATTTACGGAATGAGAAAACGAGTTTTTAAAGAGAAAACTTTCAAAAGATTGAAATGTTTTTATATCCAATTTTAATTTGAAATTAATTAAAATCTCGTAACTTAAAATAAATGATAAAAAGGATCTAATTATAATTTGAAATAGATAAAAAATATATTTTAATAGTATAAATTATTTAAAAAAAGAAGTTTTAATTAAAATTTAGTTTATTTTCAGTATTCATCAAAACATAAAAATTATTAAAAAAATACCAAAATTTAAATAAAAGAAAACTTTTATATTCATATTTCAAAGAATAATTTTATTTTTCCAAAATAATTTATAAAAGGGTCAAAAACTATATTTAAAACCACTATGCAATCAAAAGGAGGTAAAATTTCCTCTAAAAAAATATAGTCTTTTAATGAGAAAAATTAAATATAATCTTATCTTTGGCCTATAAAATCATTTGGATTAATGTAATAAAATTTCATTAAATATATAATATATTAATTTAATAATTTGGTTAATACTATTCATTAACTCAAATTTAATGTCCTGGTAATAATAATATTTAATTGTTCATTTAAGCTGGATGTTGCGTGAAACATAACCTTTCAAAATGATTAAATTTAAAAACAGAAAACCATAAAATCATGGGAGGTTAAAATTTCAATATTTTAACTTTCCACTAATGTTATAATATTGAGAAACCTAGTGTTTTGGTGGCCTTCTTCTTTCTCCTTTTCTATTTTGAAGAGGATTTTTTTAACACTTTTGATGATGTGGATTTTTCACAAAGGAATTTTAAAATGTAAAACCCATGATTAAATATCGAAAGTTCATATTGAGAGGATTCATTTTATTGAAGAATTAGAGAATTTAACACCTTGATATCATAGGATAACACTACGATTGATAGCGTATACAACATTCAACCCCGAGTTTAAACCAACCCAAAAATATTATTATTTATATATAACCATTATAACCTAGAAATTAAATCAGACTATACATATAGTATTAATAAAATTATGAAATATATATAGGCCCTCATTAATAAAAATTTGTTTATTGATGATTATGAAATAAGTAATCAATTTTTAGTAATTTTATTTTATGATTAAAGAATACATTTTCATCAAAAATGATTTCTATTTTTTGTGAGAAAATTTTATAATGAAATTTATAAAATTTTTATATTATAAAAATAATTTAATTTTTTAAATCATTATATAAAAATTATCTTATGGTGATTTTTTTTTCTAAAAAGATTTATTTTCATTGAATTGTAAAAGAACTGATTTTTATCAAAAATTATATTTGTATTTCAAGAATTTAAAAAGTTTCATTTTATTTTAAAATTATTAAAAGTAAAATTTGTTCTATTATATAATGTATATATAATTATATTCATTGGTATCAAAGTTATAATTTATTTTTGGATAAAACATTTTTCAAAGAAAGACATTTTCAAGGAAAATAATATTTTTCTAGAAAGCTATTTTCATCATATTTTGTAAACTTATTTGAAAATTAATTTTTTACATTTATAGATATGAAATTTGGTAAAATGAACTTCATATTTTAAATATAGAGGATTAAATTTAGTAAATTTTTTACTTTCATTTTAGGCATTATCAATAATGACCACGGTAAAATTGATCACCAAGGTAAATGATAAATTACTTTAATTAATGTTAAAACTAAGTGACAAGGCAATAAATTTTCATCATAATTCTTATTGGATGAAGGGATTTTGAACCTTAACACTTATGTATCAAAATTGAATTGTTTAACGGATAATTTTCCATTAAAATTACTTATATATTATTGAAATCAAAGAAAGTTACAAAAATGTTAGTCTCTATATTTTTAATATATCTTATGTGTCCATATATGAACACAAGAAAGATTCTACTATACATGAATGTATATCTTGAGGTTAATAAAATTATTTTCATGATTTAAATATATATCTATTATTTTATAAATTTAGAAATTATCTTAAATGAATATACAATTCTAATATAATATTTATTTAATTAGCTAAAAAAATAAAAAATATGATTTTAAAAATATTAAATGTTTTATAATTTGAAAGAGATAATTCTGACCAAGAATTTTATATATATAAATGAAATATCAATGATTTATAAATAAATTATATTTAAAATTATACTTTTTCTTGATGTATTCGAATTCAAATGAAATGAATAGTGTAAAGATTGACAATTATGATATTTTATAAAAATAATATTTTATTAAATTATTTAAAAATTATAAAAATATTAAAATTTTAGAATTATGATAATATATGGTCAAATAGTTCATACCTTATCCATTTTGGGTCAATATTTACCTTATATGTAAAATTATAACCCTTTAAGAGTGGAAAAGACGTTACTATGATTAATGTGAAAATATGTTACTTATGTGGTTAAACAAAAAGATATGGTTTAAAATAGTCTTGATGTGTTATATGTGTATGTAGTTTCTATATTTCACAGCTATTTTTTTATTGATGTATTGATTTACAAAAAAGTATTTTAACCCTAGATTTAGGTGAGAGAACCTTAAAATATCACTTTAGGTTTCTAAATGATGTGATACCAAACCTAGGGCCACCCATGGGGTGAGCCAAACCCTTGTAATCGGTGAAAAAAATTAGCAAACCTTGGGATAGGGAAATTATAAGAGAGAATGGGTAGTGAAAATGTATTTGATGCATAGTAAAGGTTAATGGATTGATTGAAACAATTTATAAGTTGGATTTTGTAAATGATTAAAATGTTTTGAAATGAGTTTGATGGTGTGTTTGGGGTTTTGAGCCGATTTTAGATTTATTGATGGAAAATAATGTATGAAAACGATAAATGCTTTGAAGGGAGTCATTGAATTGAATATATTCAAAAAGGGGTTGTCTAAGAAATTTAAAATGATGTTTGAAAGGGGACAAAGTTTCCCATTTTGTGAAAATAATTTAATGGTTGTCTCGATTGGTTAAAAATAGAAATAAAAGCCTTTGGGGGTGTTTTAGTTTTTAAAAGAGAAGACCGATGTTTTAAAAGGAGGTTTCAAGATGTTTTTAATAAGTATATTGAATTGTGTGTATTTCCACGATGTAGTTTATAGAGGTCTAATCGAACCATAGTAATTAAAAGGATGCAAGGTTTAGTGAGACAGAACCAATAATGATTATGTTGGCATGTTAACATGATTATGAAATGATCTAAATGATGAAAGTTCTTAGTTGATGATATATCATTTGGGGGTGTTCGGAATGATGTGAAAAAGGGTTAAATGGGACATGCAAAGGGAATGGTAGATTTGTAAATGGGTTAAGGAATAAAGATGATCAATGCGTTTAAATGAATTATGGGATGTGAATGTTATAATTAATGATTTTTTATAGACTATGATATGGTGTATGTGGAAGATGAATAAATAAGCATGTGTACATGGAATAGTGGTTAGATAAAGGACTGTGCCTCATCCCATGGGTCAGTTTGGACAGATTCTTTAACCTAACCCAAGAATACACGGATTTGGGAGGCGGACAAATGCTCTATGCCCAATATGGTTGTATTCGATGAAATTACCTAGACTAATGCTCTAAGAAAAGTGTAATTTTTTTTATGAAATGTTTATCTCTAGTGATATAGGGAACTTGACATTTAACCTTATTCATGGTAATTTACTAGCTTAGGCCTTAATGTAAAAAATGTAATGAATAACCCATAAAAAATTTGACGAAGATGAATTTACTAAAGAAGATGGTAAAATTGATGAAATGGAAACAATGGTTAAAATAAATTAAATTAATACTACAGATATTGGGTATGTGATGAGTTGTGATTAGTTAAATCCATTATCGTTAAATGTGTGTGTCATCATTTTTCCTTGGATTAGACTCCCAATGTGACCTGATATAACATTGTTGAATGGTACATTCCAGAAAACTTAATAGATAAATAGATACTAAATAATTTCATAATGTTTTCCATGTTACTTGTTTACTTATTTCAATTGATACTTGTATAAACCTTTTTATAGACTGGATTTATTTTTAAATTATTAGTGGATTTCCACTTAGTTGTACTCACATCCTACTCGGGCTTCCATGACACTTTGGTACCCAAGAAGACGATACTTGTTTTCAAGTATAAGTTTAGGATATGGAACTGGTGTTTGGTTGTGCATAGGATGATGGGTTGGATCTTTGGAGTTTCGGACCGGGTTGGGACTTAAGTCTAGGTTTGGAGTCCTCTGGAAGTTTTGATCTTGGTTGATATTGTGTGACTTCCTGGCATGTAGCGTTTCACTTGATTTTTTGTAGCATGAGTACTTGATTACTAATTGGTATTTTTTGCATGCAGTCTATTTATTATTACTATGGTTGTTTTATATGTTTGTGTTAATTATATTTTAGATTCACTCGGATAACTGGGTATTGTCTCCCCACGTTCCTATTTATACCCTCATTGTTAGTCAGCAGGCTATGGTGTATGGGGAGGCGTGCTTGAGGTCATGTGATGAACCAACTCAGGGCACCAGTTAAAGTGGATTTCAGGCTAGGTATGTTACAATGTGGTATTAGAATAGGTTTTATTTGGTATTACTATTTGGGAATGGTAGACATGAGACTAGGATCTTATTGATACTTGATAATGAGCTCATTCTTGGTTGCCTACAACCCCAAAAAAGTGGGAAAACCAAAGTTTCTATGGGTGTGAAATGATGTTCTGTATTTTTCTTTTATAGTTGGTTGATGTTTCCACCATGAGGGGAATACTTGGATGTGATGTTATTGACTTATGAGGTTGCAAATCTTGGCCCGATGTGATAAGAGAGAGTGTCTGTGTTCATGAATCATTTTAAGCACATATGATAGATAAGTCATCTGTATGTTTCTTGTGATTGACTGGTGAATGACATGATGGTAAAAATAATGGGTATAAAAATTAAAAATTTAATGAATCAATGGGTTTTGAAAAGTTGGTTAGAAATAGTTTTGATAAGTATAAATACAAGGGTTTGGAAAAAGGAGAAATGTTATGAAATGTGATTTTGAATAAAGATGGATTTTTGAAATGCTGGGATAACAAAAGTATTTTTATAATGTTTTAATGTTTTGTTTTTGAAAATAAAACATTTTGAAAAGTGAAATCATGGATTTAAATGAGAGAGTATAATTAAGATGGAAAATGAGAGAATAATGAAAATTTAGGGACACCAGTGGTGGTTATTCATTGTGCTTTTTGTTGACCCTACATATGAGTGGTTTGAGAAGTGAGAGTTCCATACTTTGGGACCCTAGTTTATAAGATATGAGATCCTGTTGAGTTCTGTTTATCAGTTAATTTAATTTTCCTTATTGCACATTATGTTAGGTTGTGACCATGAGTTTGTGAAGGGATGTTGGTTAATGTGAACGAGGTTTTTTTGTGTGAATTTAGACCTTGCAAGTTGTTTTTTGGATCCTAGAGTGGGTTTTTGGTTTTTGGTCCCATTGTACATGTGTGAGTAACTTTGGTGAGAGGCCTAGAGTAAATGGTATTTTGGTGTATTTGGTAGTGTGTTTGGAAAGAGGGATGGACGATTGCCATGAATAACCTATTTTTTTTTGAGTTTGTGTGTATGGATTAGAGAGATATGATGATCTTTTCTTGGTGTGGATCTAGTTTGGGGGGCTGGTATTGTTATACTTTTAGGCATGACCATTGGGAGAGATCGTTCAAGGTGTTGGTTTTTATGGGAACATGCAGAACAAATAGATGTTTTGGACCTTGGAAGAAAAACATAGAGAGTGTTACCTAGTTTAGGATTAACCTAGAGGGGTAATTGGAAAGGATAATGGCTTTGGGATATGTGGCTTGAGTGGTTGTTAAGAGTTGAAAATCATGAGAAATCAAGGGTAGCCATGAGGAAGGTCGGACCACTATTACTGGTGCCTTGGAATTTGAAGAACATGTGGACACTTCATTTGAAAAATCGATGCATTGTGGGTGACCTCGTGCTTTGGTAAAAGAGCATAGTTATGCCTTATACTCGCCTTAGGGAAGAAATAGGGTGCTTACGTTTGGTTGTAAGAGTGGTTGTGAAAGGAAGGATCGTTTAGAGATAAGACCCAGTTGTTTTGTTAGAGTTATATATGGAAACAATGCTCATTTTGGGAGACAAGGACTAAGTGATCATAATGGATGAGCACTATTATTTTTCAGTGAACCCGGGGTGAGGGTGGTCATACTGTTGGGTTTTTTTTTGACAGATTAGCTATTATTGAATGAGATGTTGAGAAATCCTTGGGTCCATTGAAGCTGGAAGATCAGGTGGCATGAACAGTTGTGTGAGAGGATGTTTGGGCCTAGCCTGGGTGATGTATGGCTCATGTGAGACAATGATGAGTTTTGTATTTGGTTTCGGGAGAGTGCGATACCTTAAGGGTTTCGATGAGTTCCAGGTAATAGAAATGTGTTATAGAGGACCTAGTAGTGTGAGAAATCAGTAGATTTTAGACTAGTGGAATGAATCATTTCATATCTATTATGGTCAAAATGATCATGAAATAACAAATTGAGAGAGTTAAAGATAATGGTACTAAATTTTATGCTGGGCCATGACCTCTTGGTAGAGGGTCATGAGGTGGCAATGAGTTTTCCAAGAAACACCATTCAATATGTGGTGTTCTATTATGGATAAGACATCAGTGGGTTGGGAATCTCGAGACCTTTGGTAGGTTGATATGTCCTCTTGGTAAGAGGTGACGATGATAATGGATAGTTTTGGTGGCGCTGTTAAATGAATTATTAGTGTAATTTTAACTAAAAACTACCATACCCAATATATTTACATTGTATAGGTGTGATAAGAAGGTTCTTGATTAACACCTAGTAAGTTTAGTGTGTTTTGGTTTGATATGTACATCTTGGAGGATATGTTTGGGAAGCGGTATGTGTCTGGGATCTATATGGTGGGGGAGTGCATCATTGACCGGTTATGGGAGAGGTCCTCAGAATTGATCAAATTATAAATAATTCTAGGGGTGTTTCTCTCAAAAGATGGGAACAAGCAGTTGGGGATGATTTTTTAATTATAGTGTTATATGGATGGATTTTTCCGAGTTTTAGGGTTCAGCCTCTGTTTGAGAATGAGCTCTAAAAGTCAAAATTTCTTGAGGAAAGTGGGGAAAATTATACTCATTAGGTTGGGAGTGCTAAGTTAAATCATGGATGTGTGGAACAAGCTATGGAGTAGATGTGTTGGCATCAAGATGCCAATGGGAAACTCTGAGGATCATGTTCAGGTTCCTTTGGGAAAAACCAGGTTGAATTTGGATGTGATGGTCAATTTGAATGAGCATTGGCTTTATTCTCAAGAAAGTACTAAATGTAATCATAGTGGTCATGTCAAATATGTGTTGATGGGTGCTAAAGAACATGAAAAAAATTCAATGAGAAGTGTATGTAGAGAAGGCATAATATTATCAATCATCGGGGATGACTTTGGTAGGTGAATGAAAATGATGGTGGTATGTCTTATATAAAAAGGAGTCATGGCCAGGTAAAGAGGTAACATACCTATTGTGGAATTTGGGAATCAAAAGAGTGATTTGACAGAGGATAGCCTGACTCAAATGGGAAAAAAGAAATAGATGTGGTGGGCTATGGGCCCCATATGATTAACATTGTAAGGAAAAGTAGGTTTTGGTTATAGAAATAGGATCATGGGAAGAAACACGTTACCCTAAACTGAATATGAATGATGGTGGTTTCCAATCCAAGTATTTTCAATGTAATTGCTGAATGATAATATTGGATGGTGTTCTTGTGGACTTTTGAATGCAGTGAGTTAGAAAATTCATCGGTCAAGCTATGAAATTTGAGTTGAAGTTCTTTTTGTCTATTTTACAATTATGGAAGTGGTTAGTACTCGAAAAAAAGGCAGTGATATGCTGAGGCATATTGTGGAAGCACCATAGTTGGAAAATAGTCAGCTAATGGCATAACTGACTTTTCGAGTTGGATGGACTGAGGTGGGAGCCATCATTGTGTATCAATTTTTGTGATCAACACCAGATCAAATATTGACTTGTTGAGTACCTCTAGATGATGTGTATGTTTGGGTTATGACCTTATGATGTTCAAAACAACCATGGATATTGGGCCTTGAGCTACTAACTAGGGTTGGTACTGAAAATTGTTTAAAATTGAGATGGTTCTTCTAGTGATGTTGGGATTGGATCACTGTTAGCACTTCGAAAGGATCTGGGTGAGATGATGCTACGAAATTTGGGAAGTGAATTGTAAAGTTCAGTCAGACTGAGAGTGTTATGGATGGTTATTTTACGTTAATATATTTTCTATTTGGTATGTTTCAATGTGGTTTTTAGTTGCGTTAACTAGACTTTATTTTTTGATTGGTGTTGGTAATGATGACTTGAAGTGGATGTGTCCTCAAGGAGAATCAGATTGTGATCATGGAACTTGGTGTGAAAAATCTTCTTAGGGTAGGACTGCTTCATTGGTCTAAGCATTGTCATGACATGTCCAAGTTCAAGGAGAAACTCAGTAGGTGAAGGATGGTTGGTGGGTCTGTGGTCTAACCCTTATGGTCTTGATGGCTTGGAAATGTTTGGAAGTGCAACTTGAGGATGAGATTTTATAAAGTGGAGAGGTTGTAAGATACCGATACTTAGTGAAGGTATTCCCTTGTTATTTTTTTTGGTTAACGTATATTTTATGGTTAAATAAGTTCGTCTTGAGTGCTTGAGGAGTTTTGGAATTTTTATGGGGGTGTAGAACATGAAAAGAGGAGAAATGTGGCCAAATAGTGCATAGATCATGGTTGGTGCATGATTATTGTAAACCGTACGACTGTCCCAAAAAACCATGTGACACTTAAAAAGTGGTACATTCATATTTTTCCTTTAAAAACCTATTTTTTATCCACTTATTTTTCACCCTATTTCTGCTCCAACTATTGGAGTGATGAACCAAACCTTCCATGACTTCCAAGAAGTGATTTAACTTCAAGTTTTTGGCATTTTTAGTGCATTTTGGCGTGAATCAAAGATCCAGGTGAGTCTAACAATCATCTTGGATCTATTTTTTGGATTAGGGCTTGTGGAATCTATTTTCTTCTTTCAAAATCCTAAAAACATGATTTGTCAATGGATTTTAGGTTTTTTATTAAGCGGGTGTTTCAGTTTGAATCAAGGGTGGATATTAATCAAGCATACATAATCGGTTATGAGGTAGGTGATCTTAAAGTTTTTTCCTGTAGTCTTAATGTGTTATATTCATATTTCGATTTTCTATTTCTCATATATGTTTTTTCTAGATTTATTGAGTTATGAAAATGAATTTGGGCCTTAGATTGAGGTGATAGAACCTTCACAGATGAAATTTGGTTCATTGATGAGGTGAGTCTGAACCTTGGGCTACCCATGGGGTGAGCCGAACACCTGTAACCAGTGAAAAAAATTAGTAAACCTTGGGATAAGGGAATTATGAGAGAGAATGGGTAGTGAAAATGTAATTAATGCATGGGATAGTTTAATGGACTAATTAAAACAATTTAAAAGTTGTCTTTTGAAAATGAATTAAAGGTTTTGAAAAGAGTTTGATGGTATGTTTGGGGTTTTGTACCAATTTTATATTTATTGATGGAAAATGATGTTTGAAAGCGAGAAATGTTTTTAAGGGAGGTTTTGAACTCAAAGTGATTCAAAAACGTATTTTATAAGAGATTTCACTTGGTTTTCAGAATGGGAAAATGTTCCCATTTTGTGAAAATGGTTTAATGGTTTTCTTGATTGGTTGAAAATATAAATGAAATCCTTTGGGCATGTTTTAGTTTTCTAAAGGGGGTGACTCTGATTTTAAAAGGAGGTTTCAAGATGATTTTAATAAGTATATTGAATTGTGTTTATTTCTATTATGTAGTTTATAAAGGTATAATAGAACCATAGTAAGTAAATATATGTAAAGTTTAGTGAGATAGAACCCATAATGATTATGATTTCATGGTAACATGATAATGAAATGAAGTAAATGATAAAAGTACTTAGTTGATGACATAAAGTAAAGGGGTATATGACAAGATGTGAAAAATGGTTAAAAGGGATATTCTATGTGAATGGTAGATGTGTAAATAGGTTAAGGCATAATGATTATTTTTGTGTTGAAATTAAATGTAGAATGTGAATGTTATGATTATTGATCACACATGGAATGTGATATGATATACATGGTAAATGAGTAAACAAGAATCTACACATAAATTAGTGATGGGATGAAGGACTGAGGTTCCTCCAATGGGTCGAGTTGAACTGATTCTCTAACCACAACCTAGAATTTATGGGTTAGGGATATGTACTAATTCTCTATACACCTTGTGATTTCATTCGATGAAATTATGTGGACAGATGCTCTAAGGTAATTGTGATGTATTTTAATGAAATTATTATCCCTAGTGAGACAAGGAACATGACATACACCCTTATTCATGGTATTTGAATGTCTTAGGACGTAATTTAAATTATATAATTACTAAATGATAGAACATGAGATGAAGGTTGAATTTATTAAATAAAAAGGAAAAAGTGATGAAATGACAATAATGATAAAAATGGGTTGAATGAATATTGAAGCTAATGAGTATGAAAGGATTTATGGTTAGTTAACTACCTTATGGTTAAATTTGTGTGTCACCATTTTACCTTTGCATAGAATCCGAATTTGACCAGATTTATTTTGGTTTACTGGTCAATTATAGAAAACTTAATGGATAAAGGGATACTATATAATCATATAAAGGTTTTCCTTGATACTTGTTTACTTATTTCACTTGTTACCTACATAAAACTTTTTATAGATTGGTTATTTCTATATACACCATCAGCCATGGCCTACTTAGTAGTAATCATACCCTGCTCAAGAGACCAAAAAACTTTGGTACTTGAGCAGATGTAACTTGATTTCAAGTACAATTTTAGGGTAAGGACCTAGTGTTTGGTTGTGTGTGGGATGACTGGTTGGTGCTTGGTAGGTCAGGACTGGGTTGGGACTGAGGTCTGGGTTTGGAGCCCTTTTGTAGTGTTGATATTGTTTGATATTGTATAACTTCTAGGAATATAGTGTTTCACTAGATTTTTTTTGTAGCATGAGTACTTGGTAACCTATTGGTCTTTGTGGCATGCCGTCCATTTATTTTTCATTTGGTAGTTTTATCTATTTGTGGTACTTATGTCATGGATTCACTCTAATAAGTGGGCATAGTCTCCCCATGTTCCTCTTTAGAACTTCAATCCTAGTCAGCAGCCTTTGGCACATGGGAAGGTGCACCTGAGGTCATGTGATGACCCAGCTCGGGGCACTAGTTATAGTTGTTTATGGGTCATGGATGTTACATACAATATATTTCCCCCATGAATGGGGAAATTTATTTTTATATATCTAACATTTATGGATTAATATAAATAAATATATAATTAATAAATATGATTTGTATATAATTATAATTTTTTTTAAATGATTGAAACTTAATAAAGGTTTAAATACAGAAACTACTGAACTAAAACATACATGAAAAAAAAGTAGTTTTTACAAAAAACAGTTATTTTAACAATGAAATATTAATAAATGGGTGATTAATGATTATAAGTAAGTTATATATGTTATGATATATAAGATTATGGTTATGAAATAAATTCATAACAAATATATATTTATTATATATAAATTTAGAACATGTATGAAGGAATTTAGACCTCAGGTAAGGGATTTTTGTCTCAATTTTATTTATGTGGAACACATTCCTTATACACCACTTTTTATTTTATTTGGTAAATATAATGCATATTAATTTTATTTATGAAAATTATTATGAATTTTATAGGTACTTAAATATATATCAAATGTTATTTATTTCATGGTAATAATGATTCAAATGCTACTAATGTGGTAAGGGTTTCTCATCTCGCTTTTACTTCGGTGAGACATATACCATATTTAGAAATTATTTCTTTTTTATGGTGTATATACTTCCAATTTGATATATTTTATCATGAATCTATTTATATTCATGGTATTTAAAGTTTTATTTTATGTAATTTATTTCACAGGCTTATGATTCAAAGGAAATTTAAGTGGTTAGGGTTTCTCGTTTCACTTTTACTTCTTTGAGATATCTTCTATATTCAGTACTTATTTATTTTGTGTGGTGTATATAATAACCATTTTATATATTATATAATTAATATATTTTTTATGGTATTTAAAGTTTCATTTTAATTTATTTCTTTAATGGGGATTCTAAATCAAAAGAAACCCATGTGGAAAGGGTTTATTTTATAATCTCATCATTATCCAGAATTGTTTATTTTTATGTCTCAGTTGGGGGATATTTCTCTTCCATGTCAATGTTTTCTAAAAAAAGTTTCAATTTTTTAACATTATTGAATTATTTTTTAAATTCATTTCAACCTATTTTTTAATTTTTTTAAAATGTTTTAAAAGTAATTTTCTTATTGTTTTCTAAATGAGGAACTTTTTGATTTTTTTAAAAAAACAGTATACGGAATATTATTTAACTTATAAATATTTTATGGAATTTTCTAACTTCTATAGTACTTAAAAATTTTAGTATTACTTTAAATTATTATAAGGTTATTTTGAAAAATAATTATTTTTTAATTATGTGTGTGATTTTTAGAATTTAAAATTTTATTTTCAAATTAGAAAATGTATTTTCCTCAAAAAAATTTCCTATGAACCTTTTAAAGTATTTTATATTTGTTAATATCATTTTTAAAGTTTATTTTTAGGATATAATCTATTGATACCATCAAGTATATCTCTTTGTGTGTTTTATGATCATTTTTGTTGTCAAAAGTATTGACAGTCCAAATGATTGTTCTTATAATATGGAAATTGATTGATTATTAAGGCATGTTGATTTTATTGTATTATTTATTTATATATAGAATTTATTTGACTTAGTAAGTAATGGTTAGGGCCTGCTATATCCCCTAGATGCATTGATATGTGTCATAAGACCAACTATCTTCAGTTTTGGCTGTGACATTACCATTTTGTGTAGATGTCATGGAACAGGGCCTTGACGATATTTTCAAATGTATTGGAAAAGGCCTTGATAGAAATTTTTAGATATCTGACATTATTCATTCCATTATTATTTGATCGGTTATTTGATTCCATGTGGTTATTTTATTAGTTAGAACATCCATCGATATGTTTTGAGCTCACGTGATTGCATATATGGATTATTTGATCATTATTTATTTCTTCCATATTATGCTTAAGTAATTATTTAAATTGAATTTGATTTAGTTATTTACCATTCCATAATGTTTATTCTTATTTATTCATGATATCTTCTCCTGTAATCATACCCTTACTTATCATCAGAGCACACCCCTTTCTTATGTTTCATTTTCCATTGGATGTCAGGAAGTGTTTTGTGATTGATATGTAGGGATACTATATGGGGAATCATGGATTACTCATAGAAAAAACATTATATATTTGATGTTTTTAAAATGTATTGTAAATTTTAAGTATGTATCTAATTTAGCAAGACTACTACACAGTTCCTTCCTTTAGAATGAGATTGCTTGTAACTATTTCCAATAAAACAAAGTAACCACCAGATCTTGGGTACTAGGTTCATGATATTTATAGTATTTATCCCATCCGATGAAATAAAATAAAGTGTTGGGTTCATTTTTAATGCCACAACACATTATTTTTATGATAAATTACTCGATTTACCCTTACTGATGTGATAAATTTTACCATGCTTATTATTCATTATTCATAAAAATAAAAGTGAGATATTTAAAAAATTTGAACATACTTATTCCAAATATGGGATTCATTTTTCAAGATTGATTTCTTATAAGTTTAAGAAATTTATTTTAGTATAAATTTTTAAAACACAAGGAAAAACTATTTTTAGAAAAATGCATTTTTAGCATAAAAATTAACTTACATGAAAATATGGAAATTTATTAATTATATTCAGATTATTCAAAATAAAAAGGATGATATGTTACATTATGATCAAATCCAAAATAAATTGGTAATTTTAAATTAATTTATTTAATGAAAATAAATGACAGTATTTAATAAATTGGTGATTTTCAAAACTAACTGAAAAGCCAATCATGTTAGAAAAATTTCAAAATTTCTCCCAAATATAATTTTTGACATGCTAGTATTAAAAATAGTTTCCATTTTATAAAATAAAAATTAAAAAAATCATAGAAATTAGTTATAATTTCCACACACGAAACACTATAAAATAATTTTTTTGAAGAAAATGCATTTTGGAAGTATAAAACGAATTTACTAAAAATTGAGGGATTATTTCATAATAATTATTCAATATATTTTTATTGTGTAGGAAAATTATAAATAAATTTCATAATACAATTACTCATTTTCACACCTTCCAATTCAGCCCTAAGTTATAAAAATAATTTTTGAATAATAATATTTTAATATTATATCACGATTCATTTAAACTAAATGTTTTGTGAACATAAGTTACCAAAGAAATTAATTTTATTTAACTATAAATATATTGTTAAATTCCAGGAGGTTACATTATATCCCCTTAAATAAAATATCCAGTCACAATTTTATCTCAGTCATCAAATGTTTAATATTTTTTGAAAACCCACATTGTATAGAGGGATAATAAAACTTCCTTTGAAAAGGGGAAGTGGGAAACATGAAGGTTACCTGAAATATCACATATTAAGGTTCCCAAATATGGAAACAATGTAGATAAATCTATAATATAGGCATCAAGGATAAAACTAACATCCAAGGACTTATAGGGAGTGATAGGGAACATGGTTATGAAAAAGTTAAGGAGAAAAAAACCATAAATCACTGAGGGGTTAAAAGTCCAACAATTCATCATAAATGAATGTAAAAGTATAATTATTTTTATTTCAAGAACCATTTGAAAAATTTGAGTGATTATTTTACTGTCATGATATATAAAATTATAAAATAAGCTTACTTGATTTATTTCCATTTCATAAGTACAATTTAATCCTTTGGTTATGTTTTTATTAATTCCCACTTTGTGTCTAACTCCATGAAATTAACATTCACGATGAATTTTTTTATCCTAAATCACTAAAATTAACTATTAATGAATCATAAAGTCTATAAATTATTCCTTTTCTCTCTAAAAATTTAGAAAATCCAAAATAGTTATCACAAGTTATCTGATATAATACATTAATATCTAAATCCACAAAAATATAATCCTAAGATAAACTTAATAAATTATATAAATAGTTAACCTTAGGAATACTCAACAAAAAATATGTTTGACCAAATTCGGAAACCAAATTTTTTAAATATTTGTTCACATACTATTTTTTTGATCAACCTAAAAATTATCCTAAAATAATATCAATTACTCATATGGTTATATATTAAACATGAATATACCTTTATCATATAATCCAAAAAACATTCTAATCATTTCTATAAATACATCTAATAACTATAAAGAGAAAATAAAATCACAAATGATTCCTAAAATTAACTTAATATTCAATTTTCAAATTATGATCATCTTAATCATATAATATAACCAATATAGTTCACTTAACATTAATCACTGAGTCAGAAAAACAATTTTCAATCCCATGGTTATATATATGATATATTCCCAAAATGAACTATCTCTTTTTTTCCAATGAAACATAATTACCTAAACATCATTGATAATATTAACCACAAATGTTTTTAATAACATAAAACTTATGTACACATAATATAAAAGAATTATCCATAAAATAAATTTTTTAATAAAACATATACTAACCAAAGGTTTGTATTTCGTAAAGACTCCTAGAATATACTTAATCATGTTAAACAACCATCACATAAAAACTAAAAATGGGAATCTATGACATCAAACTTATGAATAACCCTACATATATTAACCCATGACACTATAGGTTTATCCTATATTACTATGTAATATCATAGGTTTCCACATGTTTAATTATCTCATGCATCATAATGGTATAAAGATAAAATGTGAATTAACCTTAGAATATTTTATAAGAGTGTCAAACCAGGTGTACAACAAGGGAACATTCATTGTACTTAAGAATGATGTCTAAAATATACTAGACCAACTCTTTTCATGTATATTTCCCAAAATTGCATCTATTCTGAAACCATGTCCACTTGTATTATCCAAACATGGGTGTATTTAAAGGGAAAGCACATAATATATCCCTTAAAAAAAATTTAAGATGTTATCAAATGTTTAGAATTATCCTCAAAGTCAGATATAATGTTATGATTTTAATCTTTTTTTCCTAAATATTGTTCCTAAGTTTTCTACAAAAATTAATTTGATACAAATTATAAAAACCCCGACCTTAGTAACTAAGAGAGAGTGTTTAATTTATTACATTGGTATATGATACAAGGGATCTAATATAGATGAAAGTATTAGTTTAATAGTATTAAATAACCAAATATATACATGATTCTGATATTACATTGGAAATATGAAAAATATATCATAAGAAACAATATTTCATCAAAGATATTATTCATAAAATCTTTCTTCAGATCACGGGGAAAGTAAAAAGAATAGTGTTAGCTCTATTTCTTAGTAATAGTTACAAATAGAATAATATATTATGATTAAAAAATGAATAATTAATATGTAATGACAAATAACTAAAAATACATGCTATTTAATTTATAACATTAAAAAATCATTAATGGCTAATATCAATGCTAAAATATTGTGGATAATAAAAACTAAATTTTTTAAACAAGGATATTATTAATATTGGACTTCATGATCTTAGACTTCATGATGTCTTTACCATCAATACATTGAGAAAAGACAGTTTAATCTTTGGGTAGAAATATATAAAAACCTATTTAATTAGGCTACCTAACTTGTTTGACTGATGAGACCAATTGGTGCGTTGAGGGGCTATATAATTCCAGGTCCCACCCATCACTCCATGTGAAATGTATTATGAATATATTAAATGATCAATTTAATTCATGAATAATTTTACTATCAATAAATATCCATATTAAATAAATAATACTAAAAATAAATATTTCCCCCACCAATAAAATAACTTCTAACATAAATACCATACATAGAAATCATATACCATTTAGGAAATAATCATATCCATTATATAAATAATATGAATATTTAAGGGAAATTTAATTTCCAATGATTATAAAAAATTCAATGTTTCAAGTGGTAGTTAATAAGAAAAAAATTAATCAAGAGATGAGGGATGACCATCAATTCATTTGAAAAGTAGATTTTGTAGTAAAAACATGTATTTTAAAGAATATAAAAAAATGAGATAAAAAAATTTAAAATAAGTCTTCATAAAATATTTTTATTCTTACAACCATTAAAATGATGTATAAGAAACTGAATATTTTAAAATAATTATGGTGGTGGAAAAATACAATAATATCCAATAAATTAAAAAGAAACATTCCCTTTGAATTTTTATAAGGAAAGTTGAAAATGAACATTTTAGATTAAATTATAAATATTCATTTCATACCTTGAGAAAAGTAAAATATAACATAAATTTTCTTTCATAAATCATTTGAGTAAATAAAAAAGTCTTCTATAAAATAATTTTAAAAAATATAGACAACTATGAAAAATATATCCAATCAAAAAAATAAATTAGATTATATTTTACTTTAAATATCACTTTTATTGAATCAAGTTAAAAAGAGAGGAAAGGTTAAAATAAGACCTGGAAACTAATTTAATATTCAGAATATAAGAATATATATTTATTTCATGAAGGAATTAATATTATATTCCTTCAATTAAAATATATTAAATCCAAAAAGAAAATATGATTGTAAAATAAATTCTTACAACTTTGATATCTTTTAAATTATAACCCCTAGAAAGAGTAACTTCAATTGAAACACTTGTAATAATTTATGTATACATATTCATGTTAGATACATTAAAGGGTTAGTATATACACCCAATAAAAATAAATAGGTTAATATTACCAAATATATCTCAATGATGTTGAAATTGAGATGAAATGCATTAAAAATATCATATAATTATGGGGAGAATTAATCAATGAGTTTATTATTTTTAAAAAATATAAATACAAAATAATTGGAAATGTAACGTAATAAAATCATAGGTAATTTGACACATAATAATTTCATAACCAAATGAATGAATTTGAGGTATAAACCAATGAATTTAAATTGACTTAAGAAACCCCTTATCTCAGGCTCGACTTGCCTCATAAGTGAATTTAACCACCTGTATAATAAATATAAATTTATTATAAATAAATAAAATAACTATATATCTATATATAATATCATATATGATTCATTTATTACATCTTATCACCCGATAAAAAACTTTTATTATTATCATTATTTTGGGTGTTAACTACTCCAATTTCAATGATAATTCTAGTAAGGTAATCCTAGTCCTTGTACTTTGATTATTGTTATATCATCCCCAAAGTGTTTATAATTATATAAATATTATAAATATTAGTTATATATATATATATTAATAGTTATCCATAAATATATATATTGAAAAAGTAATTATAACTCATCGAGAAGGTAGGCCATACATACACATGAACACTAATCTCACTTTCCGACGGATGGAATAAAAGAAAGTAAATAATAATTCACCTTTATAGGTTCATTATTGTATCATTTATATCTTATATATTAATTAAATATATACTTATTTCTATCCATGTAAAATGGAAATAAAAATGAATCACATCACTTTGTGGAGGCGGTTGTTCACATGTATGAAAGAGCGACGTTATCATTTTCCAATGGATTGGAAAATAAATGGTATATATGATATTATAAATTTAAAATCATAATTATGTGAAAAATATAATATATATTCATTATTTTAATCATTATAAGCATCCTAATATAATGGTGATGAAAAATTAATTACACATCTATATAGAGATGGTAAGCCGTTTCTACACATGAGTGATTTTTTGCTCTCCAAAGGATGAATAAGAGATATAAAATGGTTGTACCAAAATAATAATAAAATATTAGTATATTTATGATACTATTGTTATTATTTTATAATGGTTATAATATATTAATATGAATTTTAAGAATAAATAATGTTAAACGATTCAGTAAATACAATTACATCTTCTTCGGTAGAATTCCTTTAGATCACCCCTTAAGGGACTTTAGGTTGGTATTTTGGAAGGATAAAAAACTTTAGAACTCAAATAAATATTTTTAGAATATAAATGGGTTGTGTGTTTTCAATATATTTTGCTCAATGTGTTGTAAAGAAAATTGAGAATGAGGGTCCCTGTATATGTGAGGGGAGGGGAATTCTAGGAATTTCTTAAAGTATTAAATTAATATAATTTTTTTCATGTAAAAATAGATCAAAATTGATATAATTTTGATATAATATGTGGATTATTTAAAATCCTGTCATATAAAAAATTTGAACCTGTTTAGGTTACGTTATCACCCATTTCTACTTGTTTATATCCCCATTAACCCTTTTTACAATTACCTCAATAATGAAGTTTTTACACTATAGGACCCAAGAAAGCTACTATAAAAGAAAAATTGGCCCACAAATGGAATAGGGATGAAATTTTCGTCCATATGTTATCTCTATTGTACTTGTTCAGTATCTTTATTATTTTTAAATATTGTCATGAAATATTACTTTCATAAAAGTTCATTAATGTTATTTTTGAAATTGTTCATTTAATTTGACTTAAAAAACCTGAAGACAATGATTGAATTGAAATATAATACCTTAAAACATAAATAATAGGTAATATTTATCTACAAGATTCACAGGATTCAATAATTCATCCATATTATATTACATTTAATATTTTTAAAAGTGTTTATTTAATTTTTCTATTTATTTAATAAATACTATTTTGGTGTTGCATAAGTGTATATGATAATTATTCAATCAATAAAAACTATTAATAATTAACCATGATAAAAATAAATTAATTATGTTGATAGTAATTTTTTATTTTCATTCATACCATATTATTATTTATATGCGAACATATAAATTAAATTAAAAGTAGTAGATGGACATTTTATAATTTTTTTTATTTAAAATAATATAATTGTCATTTATAAGGTCAGATGGAACCATAATTCCTTGTATTAGAATTTGGGAGAACCATGAAAAAAATTAATCACATAAAAAAACAAATTAATGTTTTGGGAGGATTTTTAATTCCTTATCACATCTTTTGACCTTAATTACCTGATTTACTCTTTACCAATATGATAAATTTTACCACGGTTACTATTCATAATACCTAAAAATAAAAGTTGAATATTTAAAATGTTTAACCTAATAATTTAAAATATTTTATTTATTTTTAAAATTTCATTTTCTTGAATATTTAGATATTAATATTAATATAAATGCATAAAACACAATGAAATACTTTTTTTTGGAAATAAATATTTTTAAGCATAAATATTTTATTATAAAAAATCATGAAAATTGTTGGCTAAAGTTAGATTATTATAAATAAAATGATCATATGTTACTTTAATACCAAAAAATATAATATTTTTTAAATAACTTTATTTAATGAAAACAAATAACAACATTTGAAAAATTAATATTTTTCACTATATACTAAAAAATCAATAATTCGAGAAAAATCCAAAAAAATTTCCCAAAGTTGAAATTGATATGATTATTTTGAAATTGGTTTCCATGTTATAAAATAAAATTTCTAAAAATGCATAAATTAATTATAATTTCCACGCACAAAATTTTTTAAATTCATTTTTTTGGAGAAAATGTATTTTTAAAGCATAAAATGACTATAATAAAAATTCTATGACTATTTATGAAGAATTAATAAATGAAAATTTATTTTATATGGAAATTATCCATATATTTCATAAAGCGGTTTCTCATATTCATACCCACCCATTTAATGTCTATTGTTATAATAGTCATATTTAAACAATAATATTTCAATAATATATCACAGTTTGTTTAGATCCATTATTTCATGTAACATAAGCTATCAGAAAAATTTAAATAATTTATAGAGAAATATATTATAAAAATTTTGTATGTAACATTAAAACTCTATATGTCATCGATTATTATCTTTATAAATATTCTATCAACTTTTTAATATTTTCATATATCGTTGAATGGTTTGAATCTTCTATCTAATTTACTAGACTATGTCGGGTCCTATAAGCTACCTCTCACCAACCTCATCCCAAAAAGTTAGAGTCCTATATCTCTTCCCATGAAGAGTGTCAAATAGTTCCATATGAATGCTATAATAGAAACTACTATTATGTGAGAAATCTTCTTTGGGAAGGTGCTGATCCTCACATCCTTGGAAATACATCATACAAGATCTAAAAATATCCACTAGAGTTTGAATTTTCTTCTTATATTGATCATATATCTGAGGATGATATATAGTAATAAATATCAGTTTTGTCTCCAAATATTTGCAAATACATCTATATAATCTCTTATTTATGACCTGTTGAGTTGGTTAAGGGAGAAATCTTCTTTGATGGAAATAAAATTCCCTGAATTTGTAGTACAATTCACTATAAACCAAATTAAAATATCTCCTTTATAAGTTTTGGGGAGTCCTACATTGAATTTTATGGTGATATTTTCCTATTTTCATATTTTTATGGGTAATGTTTCCAATATGCCCCTATAATTTTACTATTCTACCTTATATTACTAGTATACCAAGAATTGAGATTCATATTCTATAATCTCTCAATTCAGACTATGCCACAAATTTTTTTGATTTAGATATATATATATATATATTTACTTCTAAGATATATAGATAAGTATGAGCTATGATCGTCACCAAAAATTTTATTATTCAATTTTAACTTTTTTGGGACATAAATTTATGTTTCCCACCTTATAACCTCATCTTTATCAAATTTGAATACTGGAATATTCAATACCTTTTTTATATCTATAGATCTTCATAGGATTCCTTGATCTTTACATGAATGGAATCTTGAGAAGTCAATATAAAAAGGTAAGATTTAACTTACCCATTATGAATTAAATATTCATACCCTATAAATCCATGAGTATTAGGTATTTTTCAATCCTTGGCATGGATAGAGTCGCATGATCTTTCCTACTATGAGTACCAACCACCTTTTTTCCATATCAGGGTGGTAATGTATTGAGAATTCATAATCGTTTTTCATATCTCACCATATTCTTTGGAATGTATTCAATTAATTATCTGTGAATATTTATTTCAATCTCTTGTTGACATTGTATATTTCAAAATTTTTATCTATAAAGAAAATTGTTCCAAATATTCAATGAATAGATCACTACTAAAAACTCTAAATCAAGTATTTGGTAATTATTTGTAACACCCTGACCTAAATCACATGTTTTGATCTAGAATTCCACCTTTCATCAAGTGAAACTCCATATATACCAGAGGATTCCGATTAGTAGTGAGGATCTAAATAGAGTTATGGGGAGACATTATCCACCATCAAAGTTCACAATAATAGACAAATAACCCAATATATAACAATATAAAAGAATGTAAGTGTATGAATAAAATGATATATATATATATGTATATGTATATATATATATTAATGAGATGCAATAATATTAAAACACTACAATCATAAAAATATTACATTCGATCACTCACTGGGCCGATCACATACTCAAACAAATAAAGCTACAAAAAGGAGGTTCTCTACTCTATGCCTCATGTCGTCTAGATCTGTAAACTCATAGTGAGATATCTCACTCGATGATAAACCATAGGAATCATCCCAAACTATTAATAAAACATGTGAGGGATTATCAGGTATCCATGTTTCATGGACACTCAATCAGGGTTTCAGTACAACTTAATGGGACACCACAAATATAGTTATGTACATAAAAAATATACGTTTTGTACATAATTGTGATTAGATCAGCAAAAAATAAATAGAAAATACATGAATATAAAAATATAGAATATAATCACTAATTCAAAAGGAATCAATAAAAAATCCATATGTCTTTTGGTCATGTACTCAACAAGCTAAAATGGACCCTAGCCATACCTCATTCAGATCCACACAGGAATAAACAATGATCAGCCACCTAAAACATACTCTTTGATGGGATAGTCTAAAAACATGATAGAAATATCCCTCTTGAAGGTATAACCCAAATCATGTTAAAAAGGTTTTTTCCATATACTTATTGGGGAGATATTCTATGGGGATCAACCTACACACACAACTATAAGACATGAGGAAAACAGAATATGAAACAAGATAAAATGATAGATAAAATATCCCATCACATAAAGAATAATCATAACCAGAACAATCCACATGTAAGAAACACAAGAATAGGTCTCATAGGGCTATTAAAATACACCAAATATGATCAATAATCAATTATATTTATTATGGGTTACACACGCACACCATGCGATCAAGCATCAAACATAAATTGAGTAGAATAAGTAAATATGAAAAACCTAGCCAGTCAAACCTCAGCGTTTGATGATCTAGAAACTTGACAGAATAAAAGGAAAAAAATTTACCTTTAAAAATATTAATTTTATTTGGAATATTCATTTAATTTGTTAATAAAGTACATTTATTATCTAATTGATCATGTCACAAGGTCTCTCATTTCAATCAATCAGATTAATCAATAAGAATATCCCGCTGGTGCCCATTTTAGTTCCCAGCTGTTACATGAATATCAAGGTCAAATAATAAAGGTGGAACAAATACATATGAAATAAAAATAAACATAAAATAATACCATAATGTATTGTCCATATAAACACATACCAAAAATGAATCCATCTCCATCTAAGGGAATTTCAATAGCATTGTCTGAATCTTCCTTGTCTATTTGGACTCCATCGATCACCATGGGTTTCTAACTAATTATTAATTCTTATAAATAACTAATTATAAATAAATTATAATTTCTTATATAAATAAAATAAAAACCCACCATTGAGGGTGAGAGGAATTCATGCTGAAATAATTATAGGTTGTCACCACCTAGTTAGAACCATGACCAACCACCCAAGGATGTTTCATCACATTAATCCACCACTAAACATGTGAAATCACTCTCATGGAGGGACATAATAACAACCAATTTAATATAACTAAATTTTAAACTCTTGAAGAATTTAAATGGCTAAAATACCTTTACTGAAAAAACATCAAATGGAGTTCAATTTACTCTCAACACAATCCCTATTCTAAGATGAGAAAATCCTAAAATTAATTCCATAGTTTAGTGGAACACTCAACCTAATTGTACAAAATCATAGAAATAATTATCAAGGTATTTTTTTTATAAAAACACCCTTTAACATAATGAATTAATCAACAAAGGATATCCTCTCACCATGAAAATCCAATCTATCTTCAACCTCAAAAGAATCCTTCAAGAATTGTTGAATTTTTCATCTGATTTCACAAATTGGAATCAATCAAAAATCAATAGATACAAGATATTTTAAAAATATATATAAAGGGATTAAAAGGGATAAGACTTACTAAGAGGGATCTATCACAACAAATAGATATTTTATCAGTTAAGGAGTAAGTATGGGGGATCTCTCGAAGAAAAAAACAATTTATTCTCATTCAAACCCTCATAGAAATTCAATGGAATGAAAAAATAAAGGTTCTAGGAATGTTTTATGACATTAAAACACATGAAATACTACATAAGAGTAGTTCACAAAGATAAATATGGTTTCACATCATGAGAATTCATAATTGAAACTCAATCGAGCTTGGCCATCTTATATCTATAGTTTTTCTTAAATACATACCTTTAAGGCATTAAAACCCTTATATTACAAACCCAGGAATTGGATATCAAAAATTACCATCTATTAAAAGGAAATATTCAATTCTTACATGTAATTTATGAACCATAATTGTGTTGGTTGTTAAAATCTCCCCACAATATCACTTTTTATCCTATTGAAGTCGTGGTAGCATGAAAAACACGTTACCCAATATTCCTACATTGCTAAATACATAGTGTTATTTTCCTTCCAATATCAAGCATAAAATTATTCCTAAAGGGTGTACTTGCTCTTGAATTCCCACCACCCTATCACTGTGAATAACAAGGATGAAAAGAATAAGCTACGAAAAATGATTTCTATCATCAGTGTTGAGACCGTGTTCACTAAAACTGTTGATCTCGATACACTATGGTGTCTTTAACTGATTACTCTAAATCATTTTTGAGCTCAATGCAATTAGAATTATATATGAAATCATAAAACTAGTATTCCAATGACCCACTTACCACATTGTACATTATTTTTCTGACATGGTTCCCCTCTTACCCTGTCTAACTTCAAGAAGGAACATAAGTTTCTCCTCATTATGTTATCATTTTTTAAAACACTCGGTCACTCCACCGATTCTTACATTAAATAAATGAATATATTCTAACCATAATTTATACTAACAACCCAAAACAGAGGTTCCAAGTCTTGAAACACACCACAACACCACTTTCCAATGATTTTCAATCATTTTTATACCTAGAGGAACATTAATTAATTTTCATCACATGATTTACTCTCAGAAACATGCTACAAAACTGTGTTTTACCCCTAAAACAGGTCACAAAAAATTTCATCACTTGATTCAACCCCTGAACCATGTGAAAAAACTAGGTTTCAATCCTTAAAACATGTCAAAACAAAAATTGGTAAAATACTGATACCTAAACCTCATTCTGGATTTAATACCATGAAAATGAGTCTCACCGACCATTTTAACCTGAAGAAAGATGAACATTATTGAAATGTCCCAATTAATTCCAACTATCATAGTCATTCATGGAACTTTGGGCTCAATATGGTTTCAAACAACTATATTTAGGTTCACATGGATGCACCAGTTGGTTTTCTTCTTACCAACCACCTTTAAGGTACATGAAAAAAATATCTAATAATTTATGTTACCATTAATTTCAATACCTTAATCCTCAAAGACATTGTTAAATTAATCAAGAATACAAAATGATGTATGAACCAAATTCGATGGTGTATTTCCCCCATTTGGTTCACCAACCTATTGCACCACCCACAAGGCTATCAAACATGTTCCATACACTAATGAACCAACAACCTCTCAGTATAAACCAATTCTTCACTAAATCTAACGTACAAATCTAGTTTCTATCTAGTGCTAAATCTAAATAAAACATTATATATACAATTTGAATCCATAAAAACTTGGGTCCATATCCCATTTGTCTTTAAGAGTCACTAAAATAATCCTATGGTTAGTCTTGTATAGGCCAAGACCCTTCCCACAATAGAGGTCACTTCACATGTGACTGGGTTAATTCTCCCCACAATAGGAGTATCCTTATTGTCACCACACAATGTTCACATTTATTTTACTAGCCCTTGAATATCCATCATCGAATATAATGACTAAATGTTACTATAAATTTACACTTTATTATCCTGAAATTACAAATCCCTTCACACACATGGATTAATAAGAAAAAAATCCATTTCATTCAACGATCCTTTATCAACATGAACATCATTATATAGTATCCTTGGAATAGGTTAAAAATCCTAACCTTGATTCTCTCATTAACTTAATCATGTCACTATTTTGAACCAAAAAATTTCCAATATATGAAAACATGGGTCAACTGAAAAACAGTACCCCAATCCATTTCCAATTTCATCTTCTTACTTGAGGAATTTTCCAAAAAAGAAACTTATGGATTCCATGTCCTATGATCCTCATGCTAAATATGTTAGTTGATATTTTAAAGGGTGAACCTAAACAAAATTTTTTAGTGGCCTACCACCAATAATTTATCTAAGCTCATCTATATAACCTAGATTATTCTCAATGGTCATCACACCACCCTTATCAATGGATTCAACTGAATTCTCATGTGTCCACATTCATGAGAACTCACACATTAAGTCTTCCTATAAAGGCTAGAAAACATCAGTCCTTACTCAAAACTGAGTGATTATGTGAAGATTCATGGAGCTTCAAGCCAGAATCAATCACCCTTCTATCTGTCTATATAGTAAAAGGTTATAAAACCAGAAATTCAAGAAATAATAGTGCACCTTTTAAGAAAATAATAACCATGATACTATTATTCATCACACACCACCCATCACCTGGGTGCCAGATTGAGTCACAGATCATCCACCCATACTCTAAGACACCCCTGTCTCACTACATAGGATCTTTATTCAGTTTATTAGAGAGTTTCATTCTAAAATTATTGGATAGGTAACCTTGGGTCATGTCCTTTATGGGAAAATAGTTCAAGAACTCCACATCCTTTCCTTTTTTCATGATTACTAACAATCAAGGTTCTCTATTCTCTCAGGATTCAAGAAAACTAGAAAGTCTTCCATTTAAGTGTTTTAAAGGCCATTATCATGCCCATAACATTTCATAAATAAAAACCTCCCCTAAGGAATTAACATTAAATATCCCTTCATAAGGAAAAACTCACTCGATAACCTCCAAGAAGTATAGTAAATAGTATTTTTGATAATTAGGGTTTAATTTTCATGGCCACAAGGTCTTACACCAAAAATTTCCACAAGGTTTCACTAGTGGTCCCAACCTATAAAACATTATCTAGGCACATCCCTAAGGAAATTACACGACATTTTCAATATTATACTAAACATGTAAAGAATGCATGGTTCAGTTTAATAGGATTCCACTATGTTTTATAAGGATAAAGACACATAGACTATAACCAAATCCATAATCAATAGGACTTATCCATAGGCTTCTCACATAGGGTTCCTATTAAGGAAATTAAT
Organism: Viscum album; assembly: GCA_963277665.1. Classification (NCBI taxonomy): domain Eukaryota; kingdom Viridiplantae; phylum Streptophyta; class Magnoliopsida; order Santalales; family Viscaceae; genus Viscum; species Viscum album. The sequence continues at coordinate 1,157,543,789 of OY728147.1, forward strand.
GCTCACCAATGATATCACACGAGAATATTCACAATATATAAAAATAAGGAAATAATAATTACCATTCTCATCATTACCATCATCATCACCATCGTCACCATTCTTGTCACATTGGTGAGCCAAACCATAGTCTCACATGACCTAGTAATAAAAGTATAAATTCATTTTATTCCAGTTGAATGAATGTGACCAATAAAAAATATGTGAAACCACAATACAAGTTGTTGACATTACATATTTGAAACCTCTATCATTAGTATAATCATACACAAGCAACATATATGTCATAAAACCTACGTGTCTAATATGATGCATGAGATACCTCATGGCGATACGAACAAGAGTAAAATCTAAATAAAATTATGAACAAAAAATATCCATGAGTTTCATATGAGGTAAAATCATATAAAACCATAATATCATAAACAAAGAACATCAATCCATTTCCTTGATATTCTGGACTATCCTCGGAAATTTCATTCCTGACACACCCATTTGATATTTATCACATGCTCTTAAACAATCCAATGTATCCAATCTACCAACTCCAAAAAAATAAAATAAAAAAATAAAAACTACTTTGGTACCATTTTGTAACAATTTGGCTTCACAAACATCATAGTATCCCCATAGAAACATGTTGTCCCCTCACATGGGCCCACCCAAATGCATGAAAATATCACCAGACTAATAAATGTACCTACAGGCTAACAAAAGTTATTTCCCAAGTTATTTTTCCCCAATCAAACACACGTTAAGAAAATTTCATAGAGGTCACCCATCCTGATCACTACCCTGGTCGAATCCTATTTACCAATGGGTTTCTAATTAGGTAGGATTCCAAAATGAAAGGTTCACCTTATTTACATGGGAAGTAAAATTTCACCTTTCAAATATTTAACATTTTATAGTGTCATATCCTCCCACTTTTTAGAGTACAATGTAATCATTATATACACTAAATCTCAACCTCAAAAGGTCCACTAAATTTCTAGATAGGTTCCTCCTCTGATACAAAATCTAACACTCAAACTGAATCATTAGATCTGAGATAAAATTCCATATAACCTAAAGCATGACTCACTATATGATAGAGGCTACTGGCTAGAATTGAGGGTCTAAGTAGAGCCATGAGGATACTATACCCAACATCAAAGTATATAATAATAGATTATTTATCGAACATGTAACAATATACAACATAGTACGTGGAAGAATAACAATACATCTATATAAATGAGATTCAATAGTATATAGACTCAAAAGTCATATAATTATAATAGATGATATCTCATTCGGATGATCACATACCCAAATAAATAAAGGTAAAAAGGACAAGGAGGCTCCAAAAGTACAAGCCACATATCATCCTGATCTACAAAATCATAAAGTTCATTCCCACTGGATGATCAACCTTGATCCTCAAACCAACCTATAAAAGCTAAAAGTGAGGGATTCTTGTGTACCGAAGTTCCATTTTCACACAAGAAGGGTCTGTTTATAACTCAGTAGGACACAACCAATATAGTTACATACATTAATAATATATTGATTCTATAAAATTGTGATAATATCAACTAAAAATAAGAAAGAAGTACATTATTGTAAAAATAAAGCACACAATCACTTATGATCAAGAAAGTAAAAAAAACCCATCTGAGAATGATCATGTTCTCATGAAGAAAAAATGAACCCTAACCATATCTACTTTGGATCTATGTTATTAAGAAAAAAATTATCAGTCACCTAACACATCCCCCTCAATGGGATAGTCCAAAAACATGACTGAGATATCCCAGTTGAAGGTACAACCCAAACCATGCCAACCAGGTGTCTGACACATCCCTCTCAGAGAGATAATCCATGTTTCTCAACCTGTATGCTTAATTTCAATATAGAAAAACAATGAAATTTGATATGATATAAAATTATATACCCAATACCATATAAAATAAAAAAAATCATAATAAAAAAAATCAACATGAAAGAAACATAAAAATATGTCTCCTAGGGACACACACACACACAAAACACAAGTGATGAAGCCTCAAACAGAGGTATTATAGGTTACACACAAGAAAATACACCATGTGATAAATCATGATACATAGGTCCAATAGGAGAAGTAAATGGAAATAACCTAACCAGTAAAACCATGACCATCGACATCTATAAAACAAACCAACACATAAGTTCCAACATGTCCCTTGGGACATTGTTAGTTTATTAGGAATATTCATTTAATTTGTCAATATAGTAAATTTATTGACTAATAATGCATGCCACTTTCTCTTTAAATTTAATCAATCATAATATTAGATTAAGAAATCCTTTTGGGATCCCATTTTAGTTTCCATATGTGACATTATTCTCAAGGTTAATGACCCAAATGTTGAGTGACCACATATCAAAAAAAATGGAAAAGACATAATACCATAGGGTTATATACCTAGAACCACCTACCTTAAAAATATCCAAAACCATCCAAGAAAACCTCAACCACCTTTTCTATGTCACCCGTGTACATTCATCCTTCATCATTTTCCATTGGATTATAAATCATGCCAAAACATTCCAAATAAATAATTTTTACTAAATTATAATAAATTAAATAACTAAATTAAAAACCCACAACCAAGGGTAAAAATAATGAATTCCATAGGTCTTACTAGATGTCCTCATATATCAAGAACTGCAACCAACCACCCAAGGAATGTCTATCATGTTCATCCAACACTAAATCAAGAGAAATACACATCACAAGGAAAAACGATAACCAAGAATTCAATATTATTTAATTTTTAACTATTGAAGAATTTAGTTGAGTGGAGTACGTTTAATGAAATTTATTCCAACAGAGCTTGAGGCACACTTAGAAAACTCCCAATTCTAATATGAGAAAAATCCCAAAATCAATTCCATGGATCAATGAAAAATTGAACTCAATTGAAAAAAATAATATAAAAAATTATCTAGGGACATAAATTTATCAAAATTCCCATAAATGACACGTGTTCATCAACACTACAGATCCTCTCACCATGTAGATCCAAATTCATGTCATCCTCTGAAAAATCCTTCAAGACCCAGAACAATTTCTTCCTTATTTACAAATCGGAATCTATCATGATCAATTGATGAAAAATATTTTTAAGATTAAAGGTATATCAATGGATTATAAGGAAAAATACAAACTAATGGGGATATATCACAAAAAATGGATCTATCATCAGTGAAGGAATGAGGTCAAAGGAGATCCTAGAAACTAAAACCCTCCATTCCAATCCAAACCCTCCTAGGTAATTCAAGGGAATGTGAAATGATGGTTATAAGAAAATACTATCAATATAAAGCTCCTGAAATAATTACCGATATTAGTTCATGTTGTGAAATATGGTTTCATGTCATGATAATCTTGAATTAAGGAAACCTATCCATGAGGATTTGTAGTGCGAAAAAATGTGTCTTGTTATGAATGCTTTATACATCACCCAATTACTGCAGGATCCCCTATATATTTTTCTGAAGTCACCCTAACCCCACTCAATATATATGATATTACTTGAAAAAACATATTTAAGGTATTAAAATCCTTTTATTACATACGTAATATTCGATTCTCAAAAATAATCCTCCATTAAAAGAAAATTTCCAATTTTCCTCAGGAATCTCTGACCTATAGTGACTCGGATCATTATATTTTCCCCATGAGTCATTAATTGGTGTGAAAAATAATCAATTTACATATAATTTTTCACGAGGATTTAACCCAAAACATTTATCAATTCATCATTGTATATTAAAAACCCTTCTCTACTATAGGTTAATGTATGTTCAGGAGTAGTGATTGACATCTTCTTTAATTCCTTAAAAAATTCTTCACACTCTTATGTCTAAATGAACTTTAATACATTCTATTTTAACATGGTTAATGGATTTGATAGGTATGATAAATTTCTCCCAATGAATCATTAATATCTTTATAACCATATAGAACTATGTATCTTTGATATAATTTCCAGTTTAAGAAATTGCTCAATAACTTCTATCTTTGAGGGATCAGCTGATATTCCCTTTCTTGTGACTACATAACCCAAGAATGAAACCTTTTATAGCTAGAATTCTTGTTTTCTAATTTTTTTCATAAAAATTATCCCTTGTAAAAGACTATGAAATAATTTTCAAATAATCTTCATTCTTATCCTTGCAGTATGATTGTATAATAATATCATCTATAAAGACAAACACAAATTGATCAAGGTATTCCATAAAGACTTTATTCTCTATATATACAAAGAAAATAAGGGAATTTGTAAGTCTAAATGAGATCACTATAAATCCATAGTGTATATACTTTGTATATAAATCCATCTTAGAAATATCCCACCTTTTGGACCCTAATTGATGGTATCCAAATCGAATTTTATTTTTTTGATAAGTATTGAGATCATTATATTTGATTGAATAGATCATGATTAATGGGTATATGATACTTTTTTAGATCATTATTTTGTTATGTTCATGATAATCATTGAAAATATTCATTGATCCATCCTTCTTATTGGAAATTTGGACAAGCATACCCCTTGGTGACGCACTGGGGAATATGAATCATTTGTATAAAATATCTTGAAGTTTCTTCTTTAAATCCTCTAATTCTGTGGGAGATATTCAATGTGGAAAATTTGATACAGTAATGGATTCATGTATTTTTTTATTGAAAAATATACCTTACACTCTATGGGACGACTAGATATTTCATTTATAAAAATATTATAATATTTCAACAAAAAATCATGTCATGAAATTTGACTTCCTCCCCAATAATTTCAGAAATGACTCCACCATTTTTGGGTACCATAACCTAGATTATAAAATTTACTTCTATAGGGAGTTCATAGTCATCCTTTCATAAATACATGATAATAGTATGATTTGGGATATGAAATGAGATCTCCTTATCCAAACAGTTGATATGTGATTTTTGTAGGGAAATCTGATTTATACACAATATTTTCAAAAATTCAACCAGAGGAAGAAGAACTAGATCCTTAGGAAGTTTCCACCCATAAATATGGATAATATTTTATTTTTAAATAATAGACACAATTATTGTTCCATAAGGGGTTTTTACTAATAGTTCAATATACATTGTTTGGGGTATTAGTTTCAAATTTTTATAAAATATATCTGATATAAAATAACGTGATAAACTATAATTATATTATGTATTAAAATATCTTGGAAAGTGATCAAGTGTACCTTACATCACTTAAATTTTATGATCCAACTCATTAGTAGTGACTGTGGATTCAATTTATCATTCCCTTGGTTTTGGAGGTTGTTAGGGCCAATTTTATTCATTTTAATAAGGGTTGGGTCATTGATTCATAAAATTTATTAACTCCTTGCACTTAAAAAATTATAGTGTAGGTTGATCATTTGAGGGTACCTTTGTATTTTTTGTTTTGTTAGATGGAATATTAGCCTTGGTTCAATGGTTGTGGAACTGGTGTCCTACTTCACCACACTTATACAATTCCTTAACCCCTTGTGATAATTACCGAGGTTCGTTATCCCACATTTATTTATTTTATAAAATCAGGTTTTTTCCATGCATGTGTCTTATCATTGGTTCTTACATGATATCCAATTTTATTTTATTTTCCCTATAATATTGATAGGTTCTAATTTCCACCTCAACCTAAAGAGCACATAAATAATATCTTCATATATTTTGAAGTCTCTTATGGATAACAATATTAAAATAATCAACCTTAATCCAGTAAATAAGTGATCAATTTTACTCTCAGTATCATAGACAAAAAGTAGAGTAATACCACATAATACTTTATACATTTCTCACTAAAAACAAATAGAATCATCATTTTTTCTCTTCAATTTCAAAAAATCTCACTCCGTTATTGTGTGAAGAGTCTGATGAAAATAATTAGTGAAAAAATATCTTCTCAAACTCTTCCCATTCCATAGATTCTATTTCATCCATTTACATAGGGTTCTTAATGAGACTACACCACTGGTCAACATCAACTTTTAAATGATAGATGATCAATACAAAATTCTATGTGTTTAAGCTCTGAATAATGGAAAATATAATTTCCATTTCATTGACCCACTACTCAGTAACAATTGGATTAGAAGAACCACTAAAATAGGGTGGATGGAGCGTCATATATGACTCAATAGCATGTTGATTCATCCTTGGTGTATTTGAGTACTCAACATGGTTTGGGTTTTCCCTAAAATTTAGATAGTCGGATGATAATTTTAATGATATTTTTTTATTCTAACCTCAATATAATTAGGTTTCCTATTTTTAAAATCTCCACATTGTCCATTTCACCCATTGTTAACTTGATTCTATTGGTTTCCCATCATTAACTTGACTAAAGGAAAATTGGTAATGAGTACACTTAAATTAATTTCTATACATAAAAGGAAACTATAAACTTAAAAAATGATTTAATAAATGATACAAATAAATTATCTTATGAATCTATTGGTTTCAATCTAGGTTATCCATGGATGGTTTTTTAACCACACTAGTCATATATATAATCAAACCTTAATCATGGTTCATAAGGATAATGTAATTTATTAAATCATATCCCCCGGGAGTGTAAAACCATATGTGTAGTAAGGGCCCATTAACCATGCACCAGAATTATGGATGAGATATACTAAATTGAATATTTTTAGGGTTTTTACACAAATATGAATCTACACCAAAACCACATATACTTTTAGTATCCATATAGGGATTTATTTATTAAAAAATATTCACAATCCTTACTTTTAAAAAAATTATGATGTTATATTAATCATGTACTTAGGGTTTTCTCTAATGTTCACTAAAATAATCCTAGAAAATAATTAATATAAACTCAAAAATAACTAAACCCATATTTGAAACCAACAATAATGATCCAATCTAAATATAACAGAAATAATCTATTAATAATAAGATTTGATTGTTACACAACCCATTAGTAAAATAATACATGGAATGAAAGGTTTAGTGTCTTCAAAATTATTTATATAAACATATTATTTTATAACACTTGAAAATATTTTTCTATAATTGTTCTCCCTAGACACTTTCCTTGATATCCCACATGATGATATTATTCTCATAATATAGGTAACCTAAACATTATAATGGGGTGAGCTCAAATGATCATCAAGGGAGAAGAAATTACATAATGTTTTAGATCATAAGCATTATAATAATATAAATAAAACTATATATATATATGAGATCATAATAAAATGTATAAAAATAAAAAAACATGATGGAGCCACATAAGATCATAAAAATATCATTAATGAAACATAAATGATAAAATGTATAACATGTTAATATAAAATAATTTGAGGAGTACCTAAAAAAGAATAATCCTAAAAACATGGAATTTATTATAAATTGAATGAATATTGAAAATTTTAATAACTTGATATACAACAAGTAAAAGTTTCATAACTTTATAAATCATTAAATATGGTACATGCATAAGCATAAGAAACCCTGTGTGAGAAAATCAATTTTGTCTATGCCCATGTGATTGAACTTAATAGGTTTATGCCTGAAAATGTTAAAAAATACATCACATACTCACCTATGCGAATAAACACATTTATTTTCATGCCTCACTATCTCATGATATATAATATTATAACAATGCATTAGAGGGGGATATAGGACCCCAATTGTCATCACCCATACATATGTGTTCCACTTAAAAAAGCCATCCTCAAAACTTAAATAACACATAGAAAAAGAATCAATTTATTAAACATATCACATACCATGAAATTAATAAATCATAGGATATCAAAATATAATTATCCATATTGGTTCATAATTTAATAAAATATAAGACATCACTTCATTAGAGATAGATATTTTGAAGATATTGAGAACTAAATCATGATAAATATTTTTTTAAAAACATTTTTTATTCATCTATATAAAAGTCGTAGTTAAAATTCCATTTTAAAAAAGTTACTATATTTTCCAAATTAAATGAGAATAATATCTTATATAAAATTGAATTTGGAACAAAATTTATTTTTCCCATAACTATGGAAAAAATATTAATCAAAATAAAAAGTTGTGTAAAAACAATTTTTAATGATAAATAATGTTACTCAAAGAAAGGATTTGGAGTTACCAAGTCCAATACCTTTTCCCTTGATTTATACAGAATGAATTAACTTCATGTATCATAAAGATAAAAATCTAAATCACTTATCTAAAAAAATTATTATCATATAATTCAACTTATATAATTAATTAATTAAAATTTTCTTCATGTAGTATATTGTTGTAAACTCTATTAAAAATAAGGTGTTAGTAATCCAAATTGTTTTAAATAGGTTTGAAAAAGTGGTGATGATACTCAATTTTCTCCCAAATTTTATCATTTGAAACCATTAAAGGTTATTTAATTTATTTTTTATAAATATTTATAATTTTATAATTCCATTACATTGGAATTTTATTGGGGTTTTGGGAAAATTGAAATGGTGAAGAACATGTTTTAAGTTTTTAATGATATCGATGGGTTACCTTATATTGATCATTAATATTTGTGTTTTTATAAAAGAAGAAAATTAATGATATATATTTATTATAAAATTTTTATATAATTATAAAATATAAATGAGAACCATCTGTTTTTGTACGAGAAGGAAAAATTAATCATTTTTATTCATGGAGGTGGAAGTGCACAGAACACACAACACACGATTCACCATTTCATTTTTTAATGAAAAAGGGTAGGGTGATTAATGATTGTAGAATAATTATAATAACATACCTATATAATAATTACACTGATGATATAATTTTTATATGGTGAAATAAAATTTGAGGAAGAAGAAAACCGTATTAATAAATTAAAAAAGAAATTAAGATTTAAGAACATATGACTTACCTACGGAATTATAACCTTTAAAACAAGGATTGAACCTTTGAGAGGAAGTATTTTGAGAATAAAATTAGAAAATTAAGGTGTATAAAATTTTATATAAGATATTTGGGTAGATTTTAGGCTCAAATTTTGTGTTTCTAGAGTAAGGGGAAGTGAGTAGAGGAGTACCAATTTTATAAGTGAATATGAGTGGAACTTTTGTAAGTAATCTTAATTATTCAATAATGGGAAGTCATTTTATGACATACCATACCCAAATTCCACTAAAAGGGGTTCCCCAAGCCCAGTGAGCTATAAGGCCTCAAGAGCATCTCCCCAAATTCTATATGGTTCCGACTAGCAGTGAGGGACTATGGTGTGTCAATGGGGAGACTATTATCTCATTACCAAAGTGTAGCGTAACATATGGATGTAAATAAAAGTAAATAATAGAAGAAATATATGTAAATAGAAGGCACATGTAAGAACCCATTTCTTCATTTCAGGTATGGATATTTTTTGGGTTGTTTTTAAAGAAAAAGGAAGATTTGGAAAATTTATGAGTACATGCTGTGTACCCCAAAGTACACGTCGTGTGCCCAGTTTTCATGAGTATCAGTGTACTATTCATGTAAATGCTGAGTACATGGTGGTGAGGACTGCCTAAAGAGGGGACCAGTTGAGTCTAGTACATGGCTTGTACATTAAATGAACATTTCGTGTACTTTTGTTTGTATTTTATTAATCGGACCGGGGTCACATATCATCACCAGAACCCATTTCTTCTTACTATGTATCATAGAAGAGAGTAACGTATGACCGATTATCTTCAAGTGCCTTATATTCCTTCTTCTAAGCTCCGATTGAGGCACTACCATGTGTGTTGGATTCCCACTGGCATGTTCTCTCTTTACCTAGAGACTCTCTTCTGTTTTTCACCTCTTTCTTTAGTTACCTAAGGCTTAAATTTTTGACATTTTTATAGATCTACGACGTTCTAGGCTGATTCAAGGGCCAATGTTCAAGATTTTTTATCGCACAACATTGAGGTAGGTGGTTTGTTGCCTTTTATAATTTGTCTTTGAGTTATATATGCCTAAGTGCTGATTACCCATGATTTGGGTATTTCGTGTTAAGGAATTGAACCGTATTACCATCTAAATTAGATTGATTGATAGATTAAGGGGGGTTTCATGAACACATTATGCTAAATTAAATTTTTAGGAGGCATACCATGGGTTCATTTCCTTGTTTGAATGTTTATGGATATTTGGTCCAGGTCGCCTATGAGGCGGACCTTGTTTCCTTTCTTTTTATCTTGTGACTGACCACTTGTTGCTGCTTGTTAAATTCCTGTGTTATGTATTTTAGCAGCATATAATTGTAGTAGTTGGGATTACTTTGGGCTGCTGTATGTCATTTTTGTATAATTGTATTACACAGGGCTATGAGAACCTAGAGTAGTTAGACCATATAAGGAATTGACGTTGAGGTCTTCCCCATAATGTCTATTATATTTACATTGTGATATCATAAAAGGTATTTATGGTGAGTGATCCTTCAGAGTGTCTATAGTATACTAATACGACACCACATGGGGAACATATGTTGAGTGATTCCTCATTGAATATATAGTTTATCATTAAAAGACCACAGGGGGAATTGACTGTGAGTGCTTCCTTTGAGAGTCTTTGTTTATGTGAGACCAAATGGGTTAGAATTTGTGAGATTTCCCAGAGGGATGTTATATCTTTATGGAATTGTTGATATGTTGAACCATAGGGTTTATACTGTGAGAACATTCCTAGAGGTTTGTGTGTGAATGATTTATTGATTGTGACGAGCCTGCCAAGCCAAAGCACAAGATTGGACTCAGTCTTACTTGATTATTTGAGGGTCTTATGAGAAATATATTTTTCTTTTACACAGGGGATACAGATCTTAGCCTAGAACTTTGGATTTTATTATTAAATTATTTGAATAATTAATAAATGTAAACGAATGTATTTGGAAACTCTAAGATTGTTTACTTTTCAGTACTTCCTTGTTTATTTCTTCATTTTTCATATTACCTGTTATATATATTCACTGACATTTAGAAATAGATATTTTGGTGGTTGACTACTGGGATTCATCTCAAACACTGTTTGGGTCATGCTTTTTGACCCAAATAGATTATATGGTTACAAGTATATAAAAGGGAAAGATCACTTCTATATAAGGTACTTGATTTCTGATGGAGCTGGAATGCATGGCACCAAGCTAAGGCTTGCGATGCTGTAGGAGTTTACTTGTTTCTTTTTCACTTTGGTTTAGTAATGTATTCCCAACATTGTGACTTGTTTGGCTACTTTCCTAGACATATGTGACATGCATCATTTATATATGTGCTCCAGTTTTTTATTTACTATCAGTGTTCCGATGTTTACTTCTATTGTATGGTATTACTATTTCCACTATTGCTGATTATTATTATTCTGCTTTGTTTCTATTCTAATGAGGGAATAGTTTCCCCACTATCACACCCAATTCCCTCAATTTTAGTCATCATCCCTTGGTGTTCTAGGAAATTCACTTGAGACCATGTGGAGAACCGGGTACAGGGCACCTTTGGGAGGCACCCAGATGCGAGATGTTACAAACTTGTATAAGAGGATATTTCTTTTCTAGTTTGTATTACTATTTGGAGCCTATAGAAAGGGATAGTAATGAATAGGTAGTTAGTAATATACTATTTTTGTGAGTAGTTATCCCGTGTAGAGGGAAAATACAAGTTCTCTTGAGTGTTGCATTTTTTTGGTTGTGAAATTATTGATGTTAATTTGATTTCACCATCAGGTGATTCACTTATTTTGCACTGTTATCATTTATATCATTGAGGTTTTATTTCTATTGAAACCCAATCAGATAAGGGTATGCCATCTCATGCATCATATAGTCACATTCTAGAGATCACATGCCATGAATTCTTGTCATGCCATTTAGGGTAAATTTCTGATTTCATGATGTTGTGATAGATGTTGTGCTAGATATGCATACTACTATGATAAATACCTTGATAGAATACCTTCTATTTGATAGAGTATTTTTAATATGTATACTTCCATTTGGATAGATGAAAAAATTTGGTCCTTGAGGTGTTATGGTCCCTCTTGGATTCGAATTTGGTGGATCATGTATGAAATTTTATTTAATTTTGTCTAGTATGGTGTGAATAAGGATGATAATCTTTGATTCGTGGGAGTATGGGATCTCACAAATCATAATTTTTCATTCCTTGGAAAAAAGTTTATGGTTTAAGGGTTATAGAAGAGTTTTAGAGGCCTAATGTCCATAAACCTAGACAACACGATGTGTTGTGTTATGAACACACACCATGTTTTATTCTATTATAGAAGAAATAACTTTTCTTAAGTACATTCTATGTACTCTACGTACATGCCATGTAGTTTTTAACCATGTGACTGACTGTGTGAGTAGAGACATGGGGTTGGGAAACTTGGGAAGAACACACCATGTACTTGGAGTACACGCCGTGCCAAAGATGCCATGTATCTGACCATGTGACTAATGACACAGGTGGATAAAACCTAGGTTATGCATGCCATGTCCTGTTCTTACAATCTATATAGAGTCATTCATATCTCCACCCAAGTGAATAATTACACGCGTGATTGGAACTTAAGTAGTACACACCGTGTTTTGGGTGAACACACTGTGTAGTGTTACCCAGAATAGAACTGTGTGGTTTGGCCGTGTATAAGAACTCATGAAGGAGGGGAAAATTCAAGTACACACCATGTCACAGTAGGAACATACCGTGTGTAGGGGTGTTATAGGACTAGGTTTGGCAGAGGTACACACCCATGTTGAAACCTAAGGGAAAATTATGCGTGGAGGGTATACATGCCTTGTAACCTTATTTTGAAAATCTTGAATGATTTCTAATCTAGTTCATTTCTTGCACTTCTATGTTTTATTCCTTGATATCCTTGAACTGAGGTGTGCACTTGATCTTGCAGGTTCATTCCACCAAGACGTCATCTGATTGTAGACCATATAGAGGGAAATGATAAAACACTATAAATGGTAGATCAAAGACTACTAGAAGATCCTCGCATCGTGCCTGTCTTGGAACCAACTATTATACTAGACATAGGTGTTGATGCATAGTTCCAAGAAGGATTCATGAACTTCATGAAAACCTACCAGGAAACACTACATCCTACCCTATCTATGACAGATTCGACATGGTTTTTTCAGCAGAAACATCCTCCCAATTTCTCAAGAGATGGAGGAACCAGGCTATAAAGCCATGGTTAGAATCCATGTTGTCTATCATCAAGCTTCTCAATGCACCTCTTGATAGAAGCTTCAAGCTCGAAACCTACATGCTTGATAGTTATTCCAAGAGATGGTGGGATGTGATATCTTAGTTAGAAAACCAATGAGTTATGGCTTGGGATGAGTTCCAATAGACCTTCTATGACTATATCTACCCAAAGAACTTGAGGGACAACCAAGCCCGAGAGTTATTGGGTCTAGAATAGGGTAATATTTCAGTCATGGGGTATTCTTCTCACTTCACAAAGCTGTAGAGTTTCACACCCATTCTGTGGGGTGATGAGTTATTTCTATCCAGGAAGTTTGAGGATGGTGTCAAAGATGACTTTCAACCCAATGTGAACATATTCAGGTTCACTTCTATATCATTTATAGTCAACTAGGCACAGATCGCCGAGTGTAATATGAGGGAGTCTGGAGCTGTGATCCAGGGCTGTTTGGCATGAAAAGTTGGTACTTCTCCAACTGATAGTAGGAAGCACTGCTATAAGTCTATGCAAGAAGAATTGAGTAGACACGATTTTTGTTCAGGTAGCCAGGTGGTATGAAAATAGTGTGGTAAGAGTGGAAATACAAGACCTCAGTGCCCAAGAGACCCAATCGAGTGAAGATCTTGGGAATGATGGGACATCTTAAGTGTTTTTTCTTGTTTTTATCACCTGTAGTTGGAGATAGGGATTATGCTATTACTCTATATTTAGGAGTAGGACCACCAGTTTCTCATTAGTCAGGGAACTAGAGTTCATCTAGCCGTTCAGGACAAGGAGGAGGCCGTGGCCTTGGGAGTTAGGCTGCATGATTTTAGCAACGGTCGAGTAGACCGGCTTAGGGTTTCCAGGTAGGGTCACATGGCTTTAGTACATGTAATACTTTCACAATGGTGTAGTCCCATAAAGAGTAGGACCCTGGACCATCTTCGGTTAGAGGTACGAGTATATTTGCCTCATTTTTTGATTCTTCTCTTTTTGATAAAGGGGCTTCCCATAGTTTCATATCTGTTTCCATTTTTGGAGAGAATTGGTCTATGTATTTTTACTTAGAAGGATGTTATGATTCTAGACACTTAGTTGGGGATTAGAAAGGCTAGTGTACATTAGTGAAAGAAGTTCCCTCTTGAGGATTGTGAGTGTAACTTCTTATGAGACTACTATGTATTAGACATGAAATGCGTCAATTTCATTCTTGGGATGGACTGGTTAGCCACTTTCTAGGCCTTTTTTGACTGCTATCACCGTAGGGTGAGTTTCACATCACCAGAGGGTGAGTCTTTTCTATAAAAGGGTGAATGGGATGTCTAGGTGAATAGAGAAGGACCCACGCATCATGGTTTGTAAGGAATTACAACCTAGATTTCTAGTTTATATCTAGTTTACTAAGGGACTTAAAATATGGACTTTCCTCCAGTGGGGGTTCATTTTAGAGATGTCTTTCCAGATTACTTTTTAGGTTTTCCTCTACGATGAGAGGTAGGTTTCTTTATCTATCTAGTGTCAAGAGTGGAATCAGTGTCCATTACACATTATAGGATGGATACACTAGAGTTAAAATAGATTAAGAAGTAGTTAGAGGAGTTGCAGGAAAAGGGTTTCACCCAACCAAATACTTCTCTTTGGGGTTCTCCCATCCTTTTTTTTAAAAAAGTCCGATGCTACCCTCAGACTTTGCGTTGATTATCAGAAGATGAACTATTTGATGTTCAAGAACCGATATCCTTTTCTAGGGATTGATGATCTCTTTGATCAGATTCTAGGATCCCAAATATTCATGAAGGTTGACTTAAGATCCAATTATCATTATCTTTGAGTTAGACCACCAGATATACCTCTTACAGCCTTTTAGAGAAGGTATGCTCTATACAAGTCTGTGGTTATTCCATTCGGTCTCAAGAATGCGCCTACAGTTTTCAGGGTACTAATGAACCGGGTGTTCCATCCTTACTTGTAATATTTTTTGGTTGTTTTTGTGGATGATATCTTGGTGTAATCTCACACTCTACACAACCATTCCACCCATCTTGAGATCATTTTAAGTATACTGATAGAGAATTAGTTATACGCAAAGCATTGAAAATATCACCTTTGGATGGATCAAATTCACTTCTTAGGCCAGGTTATCCTAGATATAGGAGTATCATTAGAACTAGAGAAAGTGAGATGAGTTGTTTCCAAGGAGCATCAAAATAACATATTTTAGTAACAAAGTTTTATGGGGATAGATGGATACTAGAAACGCTTTATAAAGAAATTTTCACACTTAGCAGTTCCACTGACAGGTTTGACTAAGAAGGGTGAAAAGTACTTGTGGACTGATTCATGTGATTTAACATTTCATAAGCTAAATGATAGGTTGAAATTAGCACTGATACTGATTTTTCTAGAGCTGGGAAAGAGTTACACCATTTTCTACGATGCATCAGGTATCAGACTAGAAGCATTGTTTATAGAAGGGGAAGGAGTAGTTGCGTACGGGTCTCGACTATTGAGGCCATATTATAGGAATTACCCAACACATGAACTCATGTTGGATGCAACTATTCATGTTTTTCACTGTTGGAGACATTATCTTTTGGGAGATCATTTTATGGTGTTCACAGACCAAAAAAGTCTCAAGTATATCTTTATGCAGCGTGACCTAAATTTGAGACAATGAAGGTGGGTTGAGTACCTTCAGTCTTTTGACTTTGAGCATACCTATACACCATGAAAGGCAACACATTGGATGATCCATTGAGTAGGAGTAATTAGATATAGGTAGTTCAAGAGGCTAGTAGTGAGTGAAAACTTATGGCACCATTCTTTGAGATGCATTTGGAGGTGCATAAAAGAGAGGGGAAAATGTTTCTTTCTTCTGTAACCATTACCTCCACTCTACTGGATTAGGTGAGAATGAGGAAGGTATCTGATTCTGAAGGCCTAGTCTTATGGAAGAGTGTGTCAAGCGAGGACCCTACCCTAGTTTGACCATAGACAAGGATTATATATTTCGTTTTCATGGGTGTGTATGGGTTCTAGCAGACATACACAAGGAGTTGTTTCAATATTTTCATTCCTTAGCTTGAGCAGTTCATCCTGGTGTCACCAAGATGTATCAAGATCGACACAGTCAGTATTAGTGTCTAGGAATGAAGAGTAATGTTGCTAGTTTTGTAATGATATGTTCCACCTATCATCAGGTGAAGGCGGTGCATCAACAACCAGCATATTTTTTACAATAGTTACCTATTCTCGAGTGGATGTGGAATGATGTTGTAATGGATTTTGTGATGGATTTACTGAGGTTTCCTTGAGGCAATGATGTGGTTTGGGTTGTTTTTGATAGACTCAATATGTAACGCCCCGACCCCAGCTACCCAGAGTCGGTGCATTACTTCGTAACATTGGCATGATAACAAAAGATCATGTCTTGAAAGACCGATTGGTTTAGTAGCCTTGGAAACACTAGATAGATTCACAAATGTTACATTACATCATAAAGTGAAAAAATACAATAACAAAGTCTCCATATTCCACACTCATATCCTCTTCTGAATATCCCTGCAGGTCATTCATAAAATACTTCTTCACATCCTGGAAAATATTAAAACATTGAAAGGGGTGAGCCCAGATGCTTAGTAAGGATAACAATAGTGCGGAAGCTTTCATAAATAAACATTAACATTTAAGGCAATGTATAACTAAAACAAAAGCATTTTTAAACTTGAACTTCAGCATAATATCGAAAAAATAAAATTAAATAATGCCATTTACTTAATCAGATGGATATTCTACTAGTCGAATAATCTCAGGCAATATCAATAACCACTTTCATAATGATGGAATGCATAATGCCAGACTATCATAACCACGTAGCCAAGGCCTCATGCCAAGAACAAAAATAAGATTTTGTCAAGGCCTCATTCCAAGATACTAGTTTGTCTCATGAGACCGACCGATGCATCGAGGAGCTATAGTGGGCTCCACCCGTCACTTATTAAGTCCAATGAATTCCTCATATTAATAGGTTTAAACATATCATAAACCATAACATAATCGTATCACATAAAACATGCATAAAGGCAACATAACATTTCCAAATTTCAATCACAAGATATCAATACAACACATTGATATAATAAAAACATTATAAAAACCATTTTCAATACCAAAATAAAAGAAAATTAAAAATTGGTATTTATTTTTCATTTAAAAAAAGTTATGGCTTGTAGAGGAAGCCGAAACCCAAATAATGGCCATGGTGGCAGAGAAGTCGTTGTCGCCGCATACGTACAACAAGAAAAACAGTCCTTTTTGTCGTTTAGTAAAACACTTCGTATAAAAAGAATCCTTTTGAAGAAATGTAAAAGTCAAAGGGGTTTATACACCGTATAAAGGAAAGTTTTGTATAAAACCAAATATGCCTCAATGAAAGGAGATTGAGACGAAGTGCCTCACAAAGATCATTTTTTTAAATAAAATAGATATATTATGTGTATTCACTACAAGTACACATAAAGAAAGTACAAATAAAAGATATGACATAATAATATCATGACATAATTTTAAAGTAGGAGATTAACCCAAATAATTGAAATTGGGTTAAGAAGTTCCCTTACCTCCTGTCCAAATTCACTCGACCATTCTTTGATCTCCTGAATAATAAACTAGAGTTAATTTATAATTTCTTAAGAACCTTTTTCAAGTTTATTATTCATTTTATATCACTTATTACCATGTTATTAACATTATGTAATTATTTATGTTAATAACGGTCGTTTTTACGATCTTAGGTACTTGAGTCAAAAATAAACATCTTATAATTACGCTTTGTTCATGTGGTAATATATCCATTATATACATAATTATATTCATGATTTATATATCATATACATCATATATATCCAGTATATACATTCATTTATAATATTACATAACATTTAGAGGTATGAAATGAAATGCACCGTTCATGGAGACGGTAAGTTGTACGTAGGCATGAACACTACTTTCATTTCTATTTCGTATTTAATGGAATGAAGTTATAATTATATAAAGGTATATTATAATTACATTATAATATAATGTATAATACCATTTAATCCATCCGTTATACATCCCACATATGGCATTAACGATTCAAATCACTTTTAGGGGGCGGTAGTCCGCACTTCCAAAAATGAAATTATCGCGTTTACCCATAATGGAAATCATAAAGTACGCCACAAATGAGAAATAAAGAAGCATAAGGAAAGCATAAACATAATATATATATCATATATGAAAATGGTTTCATCAAGATGGCCACCATTAGAGGTGTTAATAGAATATTGAACAATCACCGTTTCATGAGGCAATATTTCGCCACCCACAGAAACAGTATGTTCTTTAACCATTAGACGAAGGTGTGTGTAAGTGTAAATCAAATACTTATCATAACAACATACTAATATGTTTTATATTATGGTGTTGTTACAAAAGAAAGGAATAAAAGGAGTTTAATGGGTTGGAGAAGCAAAATAAAACAAAACAACATTAGAGAAGAAATTACCTTAAAATCGGGTAACTCTTTTTTATTTGAGCCAAAGACTTATTTGGGAAGAGTTATGCCCAAATTTAGGCTTCTAGGAGTAATATAGAGAAGTTGGGAGAGTAGTTTGGAAGAGTTTGGCTGAGCCAAATGGCTTGAAAGTGTGAATAAGGTGGTAGAGGTGGGGGCCTTTTATAAGAGGAGAGGAGGGGCACTCTTGGAAAGATTGAAATGTTACACTATTATGAAATGATTTTCGGATTCTAAAGGTCTAAAAATGATATATTTAGAGTATAAGGTGATAAGGGTTCGAAATATACTCATAAAATAGGTTTTTGACAAGTCTAAGCCTGATATTTTACATTATCTTTTCATTTTATTTAAATCGTTAATTAATGGGGAAATCGCTGCATCAACATGGTGTCATAAATAATTTAATTTATTTAAATTTCTAAAAACTATAAAACAAATATCCTGTTGTAGGAAATATTTTTATATTTCTAATGAATATTTATAGTCAAAAATATGACTTGTATAACCCCATTTAATTTTTTTTAGTAAAACAACTCTTGTTTGTGATATTTTTATTTTAACATTAAATAAAAAGTTTTTAATGTCACTTTCCTACCAAAGTGGCTCCATGGGGTTCCCAAGTTGACCCATGGATTTTCTTGGTTGGACATGACTCATCCAATAGTGGTAGGACAAGTGTAAAGGTCATTTTATATTATTATAATATCATTTTTACCTTAAATTTCACTAATTACGTTTAATCGCGATTAATTAAACTTAAAAGTTACTATTCACCAAAAAATTATTTTAATCCCATTGAACCACATTTTAATTCCTAATGACAACCATGTATGTAGGATTTTAGAAAATCAAATCACAGAAGTGGTAATGTTTCATTTAAATGAAAAATCAGTTTTTTAACTACCACTTAGTGGTTTCACTATTCATAAAAAAATGGAGTTTTTCAGAATAGTGCCAAAATTTCACCCTAAGCTATAATTGATATTCGTAATTCAAAAATGATGCCTATTTTACAAAATTCCAAACATATAAGTTGCATTAATTAATTTCATAATTAATTCTCGGTGTGACAACAAATAGCGTGTTTTTTAGAAACAATATATATCAAAAGATTGACAATTGTTTATGTCCAATTTCAAGGTGAAATTAATTATAATGACCACCATTGGATATAATGGTAAAAATATATTATAATTATACTTTAAAACCACTAAATAGTATAATTTATCACTATAAATTATTTTGATTAAAAAAGTTGTTTTTATGTATATTTCACTATTCATAAAAAATTGAAAGTTTTCAGAAAATTATAAAAAATTCAAATTAGGATAATTTCGATATTATGAATACAAAAATGAAGTCCATTTTGAAATATGAAATTTCTATAATTTTAAAAAGTGGGTATTACTATTCATAATGGCTATTTTGATTAGTCGGGGTGTGCTAGAATCTCAAAGTTGCGTACAATGCAAGCTATTGCATTAGAGAAGTGTATCGTGAATGCTTGGGGTGTTACATTCTCCCCTCATTCAATAAATTGCGTCCTCGCAGTTTGAAATTTTTCTTTCAAAATAAAAGGTTTAAAATAGGAAATACCTTTGTGGAAAACCCACATCGGAATTCAGGTTAATAAAATTTAGCCTTAATAAGAGGGAAATGGAAATGAGAAAGTCACCACCAAATTAGGGTTTCTAATAGGAGAACATTGGTGGAAATTATAGACACATAATTAGATAAAAAATGTAAATATTTATAGGGATTTATTGAGGTCATCAATCACAAAAAAAATGTAAAATTGAGGGCCTCAAAGCCTTCAATCTATGGTGATTTAAAATATCATCAGTTCAACAAAACATAAGGTATTATGATAACAAATTTTTTTAATATCCCTTTCCTAAAGTTTAAAAATTAATTTATTCATAGAATAAGAGAGAGGTATATATATTTATATATACTTTTCAAGGATAGTTTCAACCTTCAACTAATTTCTACCACAAACTCATATTTCCATCAAAAAGATAATAGAACCCAAAAATATTATATTTATCTTAATCGTACAAGGTTACAAATATTAACGCATACCATTTAGATTAGGAAAACTACTTTGTAATAACCAGGGACTTCCTGTAGGCTAGTGGTAGGTAATAAAGGTCTGTCTCACTATGGTTGTGGGTTCGATTCCTGCAGCTTTCTCCAACGCGACGGGTTATGCCCCAAACTGCAGGTTGTCCTTTTCCTAAAACTAGAGTATTATAATATTCCAAAAATAATATTCAGAAATGTTTTAACCTTAAACAATACAATCCAAAGTTCAACTTAATTCATTCCAACCTTTATAGTTATCCAAAATACCTCTATCCAGACTTTCTCTAAAAGGTTCTTAAATTCCAAAATCAATTGTAACATCAGATTCCCCAAACAAAGTGAAGTTTCTCTTATTGTCACATACTAAAAATATGATTACCTTCGTCATATTAAATCCTTAATGAAAATAACAAGTACTGTAGTACAATCCTTATATATATATATATCACATTATCCTTATAACCAGAATATAATCCTTGAGTCCAAAAGCACCAAAAGATTAATTATTCCACTTCAACTGTAGTAACAACATAAGATTGTCCTTGATCCCTTGGCCTTTTCTGAGGTAAGTTTCCCTGACGCTTAGGACATTCATTTGCATAATGCCCCATTTCTCTATAATTATAGCATTCAACATTGATAGACTTTTTATTTCCCTTACAATCATGAGCCTGGTGACCTTTTTCTCCACATTTATAACAAACTCCCATTCCTTTTAGGCAAGTACCAGGGTGATTCTTCCCACAATTATCGCATAATGGAAAATCATTCTTTCCCCTTTTCCCTTTACCTGTCTCTTGTTCCGCCGTTCTCTTCTTCTCTTGCTTTACTTTGTTGTCATAAGACTTAGAGAATTCATTTTCTGTCTTGATAGAACACGAGACTATATCTTCGTACGTTTATAAAGACTGTGATGATAATGCTCGATGGAGAAACGGTTTTAACCCATCAAAGAAACGATCGATCTTACTTCTTGGGTTACGTATATAATCTGCAGCATGGCTCTCTAACCTTGTAAAGTTGGCCTTATACTTTGCGACATTCTCATCCTCCTTTTGTCTTAGACTCAAAAATTGTCTTTCCATATCTGCTCGATGGTCATGTGGAAAGTATTTTTCTAAGAAAATATCTTTGAACTATCTCCATTCCATATTTGATACTTCTTAATCTCCCTTTGTGTTTTTAATCAGCGACCACCATTGCTCAGCATCTTTAGTGAGGCGGCAGACTGCCATGACAACCTTTTCCCTTTCGCTACTCCCCATGGCATGGAATATTTTTTCTAATGAGTTTATCCATTGCTCAGCTACTAATGGATTTGTACCCCAATTAAATTTTGGTGGTTGTTGCCTCATGAAGTGGTCTAACATTGATCCTCCACGTTGCAGATCAGAGTGCTCCATACAAGTAAGGTTATTATTCATAACCTGAGTGAGTTGTCCCAGTATGGTAATAACTTGATCAGCACCAGTTGTATCTCCAGATCAACAATAATTATCTTGAGCAGGAGGGAAATCCCTACACGGAGTACGTGCATTGATACGGTTTTCATTCCTTCCACTATGCGCCATTTCTAAACAATGGCATAAAATAGATTAGTTTATGAATAAAAATACATAATTCCATACTTGTCAAATACTTAACATAAATTGAACTATTTATGGATATAATCCATAAAAAATTTTTTCTTTGAGGAAGTATATACTCATAACCCATCATAGTGGTTTGTAAAGAAAATGACAATTATCCTAAGCATATCCCCCGGGAGTGTCGTAACCAAGAGTGCAGCAAGGCCCGTTGTCGTGCACCAGTTCTCGTTCGAGTCTAGCTCAAAGCGGTGTTTTCGGGGTTTACCCCTAGGTATATCTGTTCCAGAGCCGCCTCTACCTGCTCGTATCCAGACATGGATGTATTTCTCGGAAAACTCAAAACATCTCTATAATACCAAAATTCTAGGAAGTTCTTCTATACTAATCCTCAAAGTCTATCTTTGGGCTATGTGCTCTAATCAGAGTTTATCTAAATCTAGCTTCCAAGGTTAGTACTAAGCTGTCTCTGATACAATTGTAAATCCCCGACCCCAGCTACCCAGAGTCGGTGCATTACTTCGTAACATTGGGATGATCACAAAAGATCAAGTCTCGAATTACCGATTGGTTTAGTAGCCTTGGAATCACTAGATACATTCATAAATGTTACATTACATCATAAATTGAAAAACTACAATAACAAAGTCTCCATAGTCCACACTCATATCTTCTTCTGACTATCCCTGCAGGTTATTCATAAAATACTTCTTCGCATCCAGGAAAATATTAAAACATTGAAAGGGGTGAGCTTAGATGCTCAGTAAGGATAGAAATACTGTGGAAGCTTTCATAAATAAACATTAACATTTAAGGCAATGTATAACTAAAACAAAATCCTTTTTAAACTTGAACTTCAACATAATATGCAAAAAATAAAATTAAATAATGCCATTTACTTACTCACATGGATATTCTACTAGTCGAATAATCTCATGCAATATCAATAACCACTTTTATAATGATGGAATTCATAATGCCAGAATATCATAACCACGTAGCCAAGGCCTCATGCCAAGACCACAAATAAGATTTTGTCAAAGCATTGTGCCAAGACACAAGTTTTCTCATGAGACCTACCGATGTATCAAGGAGCTATAGCAGGCTCCACCCATCTCTTATTAAGTCCAATGCATTCCTCATATGAATAGGTTTAAACATATCATAAACCATAACATAATCGTATCACATAAAACATGCATAAAGGAAACATAAAATTTCCACATTTCAATCACAAGATATCAATAAAACACATTGATATAATAAAAACATTATCAAAACCATTTTAAATACCAAAATAAAAGAAAATTAAAACTTGGTATTTATTTTTCATTTAAAGAAAGTTATGGCTTGTAGAGGAAACCGAAACAAAAATAATGGCCATGGTGGTAGAGAAGTTGTTGTCGCCACATACGTACGACAAGAAAAACAGTCCTTTATGTCGTTTAGTAAAACAATTCGTATAAAAGTATTCCTTTTGAATAAATGTAAAAGTCAAAGGGGTTTATACACCGTATAAAGGAAAGTTGTGTATAAAACCAAATATGCCTCAATGAAAGGAGATTGAGACGAAGTCCCTCACAAAGATCATTTTTTTAAATAAAATAGATTTATTATGTGTATTCACTATAAGTACACATAAATAAAGTACAAATACAAGATAGGAAATAATAATATCATGACATAATTTGAAAGTAGGAGATTAACCCAAAGAATGGAAATTGGGTTAAGAAGTTCCCTTACCTCGTGTCTGAATTCACTCGACCATTATTTGATCTCCTGAATAATAAATTAGAGTTAATTTATAATTTCTTAAGAACCTTTTTCAAGTTTATTATTCATTTTATATCACTTATTACCATGTTATTAACATTATGTAATTATTTATGTTAATAACGGTCGTTCTGACGATCTTATGTACTTGAGTCAAAAATAAACTTCTTATAATTACACTTTGTTCATGTGGTAATATATCCATTATATCCATAATTATATTCATGATTTATATATCATATACATCATATATATCCAGTATATACATTCATTTATAATATTACATAACATTTAGAGGTAAGAAATGAAATGCACCGTTCATGGAGACAGTAAGCCGTACGTACGCATGAACACTACTTTCATTTCTATTTCGTATTTAATGTAATGAAGTTATAATTATATAAAGGTATAATATAATTCCAGTATAATATAATTTATAATACAATTTAATCCATCCTTTATACATCCCACATATGGAATTAATGATTCAAATCACTTTGAGGGGGCGGTAGTCCGCACTTCCTAAAATGAAATTACCGCGTTTACCCATAATGGAAATCATAAAGTATGCCACAAATGAGAAATACAGAAGCATAAGACAAACATAAACATAATATATATATCATATATAAAAATAGTTTCATCAAAATGGCCACCATTAGAGGTGTTATAAGAATATTGAACAATCATCGTTTCGTGAGGCAGTATTTCGCCACCAACAGAAACAGTATGTTCTTTAACCATTAGACGAAGGTGTGTGTAAGTGTAAATCAAATACTTATCATAACAACATCCTAGTATATTTTAGATACTGGTGTTGTTACAAAATAAAGGAATAAAAAGTGTTTAAGGGGTTGGAGAAGCAAAATAAAACAAAACAACATTAGAGAAGACATTACCTTAAAATCGGGTAACTTTTTTTTATTTGAGGCAAAGGATTCCTTGGGAAGGGTTCTGCCCAAAGTGATGATTCTAGGAGTAATAGAGGGAAGTTGGGAGTTTATTTGGGCATAGTTTGGAAGAGCCAAATGGCTTGAAAGTGTGAATAATGTGGTAGAGGTGGGGGCCTTTTATAAGAGGAGAGGTGGGGCACTCTTGGAAAGATTAAAATGTTACATTATTATGAAATGATTTTCGGATTATAAAGGTCCCACAATGATATATTTAGATTCTAAGGTGATAAGGGTTCTAAATATACTCATCCAATAGTTTTTTGACAAGTGTAATCCTTATATTTTACATTATCTTTTCATTTTATTTAAATCGTTAATTAATGAGGTAATCGCTGCATCATCATGGTGTCATAAATAATTTAATTTATTTGATGTCTAAAAATTATAAAAAAAATATAATGATGTAGGAAATATTTTTATCTTTCTAATTAATATTTATAGTAAAAAATATGACTTGTATAACCCCATTTAAAAATTATTTTAGTAAAACAACTCTTGTTTGTGACATTTTTATTTTAACATTAAATAAAAAGTTTTTAATGTCTTTTTCCTACCAAAGTGGCTCCATGGGGTCCCCAAGTTGATCCATGGATTTTATTGGTAGTCCATGACTCATCCAATAGGGTTAGGAAAAGTGTAAAAGTCATTTCATATTATTATAATATCATTTTTACCTTAAATTTCACTAATTACCTTTAATCGCGATTAATTAAACTTAAAAGTTACTATTCACCAAAAAATTATTTTAATCTCATTGAACCACATTTTAATTCCTAAGGACAACCATGTATGTCTATTTTTGAAAATTAAATCACAGAAGTGGTAATATTTAATTTAAATGAAAAATCAGTTTTGTAACTACCACTTAGTGGTTTCACTATTCATAAAAAATTGGAGTTTTTCAGAATAGTGCCAAAATTTCACCCTAAGCTATAATTGATATTCTGAATTAAAAAATGATGACTATTTTAAAAAATTCCAAACATATAAGTTTCATTAATTAATTTCATAATTAATTCCCACTGTCACAACAAATAGCGTGTTTTTTAGAAACAATATATATCAAAAGATTGACAATTGTTTATGTCCAATTTCAAAGTGAAATTAATTCTAATGACCACCATTGGATATAATGGTAAAAATATATTCTAATTATACTTTTAAACCACTAAATAGTATAATTTATCACTATAAATTATTTTTATTAAAAAAGTTGTTTTTAAGTATTTTTCACTATTTATAAAAAATTGAAAGTTCTCAGAAAATTACAAAAAATTCAACTTAGGATAATTTCGATATTAGGAATACAAAAATAAAGTCCATTTTGAAATATAAAATTTCTATAATTTCAAAAAGTGGGTATTACTATTCATAATGGCTATTTTGATTAGTCGTGGTGTGTTAGAATCTCGAACTTGCGTACAATGCAAGCTATTGCATTAGAGAAGTGTATCGTGAAATATTGGGGTGTTACATTCTCCCCTCCTTCAATAAACTGCATCCTCGCAATTTGAAAATTTTCTTTGAAAATAAATGGTTGAAAATAGGAAATACCTTTGTGGAAAACCCACATCAGAAATAAGGTTAATAAAATTTAGCCTTAATAAGAGGGAAATGGAAATGAGAATGTCACCACCAAATTAGGGTTTCTAATAGGAGAACATTGGTGGCAATTATAGACACATAATTAGAAGAAAAAAGTAAATATTTATAGGGATTGATTGAGGTCATCAATCACAAACAAGTGTAAAATCGAGGGCCTCAAAGCCTTCAATCTACGGTGATTTAAAATATCATCAGTTCAACAAAACATAAGGTATTAGGATAATTTTTTTTAATATCCCTTTCCTAAAGTTTAAGAATTAATTTATTCATAGAATAAGAGAGAGGTATATATATTTATATATACTTGACAAGGAGAGTTTCAACCTTCAACTAATTTCTACCACAATCTCATATTAACCTCCAAAAGATAATAGAACTCAAAATTATTATATTTATCCTAATCGTACAAGGTTACAAATATTAACGCATACCATTTAGATTAGGAAAACTATTTTTTAATAACCAGGGACTTCCTGTAGGCTAGTGGTAGGTAATAAAGGCCTGTTGCACTATGGTTGTGGGTTCGATTTCTGCAGCTTTGTCCGACGTGACGGGTTATGCCCCAACCTGCAGGTTGCCCTTTTCCTAAAACTATAGTTTTATAATATTCCAAAAATAATCTTCAGAAATGTTTTAACCTTAAACAATACTATCCAAAGTTCAACTTAATTGATTCCAACCTTTATAGTTATCCAAAATACCTCTATCCAGACATTCTCTAAAAGGTTCCTAAATTCCAAAATCAATTGTAACATCAGATTCCCCAAACAAAGTATAGTTTCTCTTATTGTCACATACTAAAAATATGATTACCTTAGTCATATTAAATCTTTAATAAAAACAACAAGTACTGTAGTACAATCCTTATATATATATATCACATTATCCTTATAACCAGAATATAATCGTTGAGTCCAAAAGCACCAATACATTAATTATTCCACTTCAACTGTAGTAACAACATAAGATTGTCCTTGATCCCTTGGCCTTTTCTGAGGTATGTTTCCCTAAAGCTTAGGACATTCACTTGCATAGTTCCCCATTTCTCTACAATTATAGCATTCAACATTGATAGCCTCTTTCTTTCCTTTGCAATCATGAGCCTGGTGACCTTTTTCTCAACATTTATAACAAACTCCCCTTCCTTTTAGGCAAGTACCGGGGTGATTCTTCCCACAATTATCGCATAATGGAAAATCCTTCTTTCCCTTTTTCCCTTTATTTGTCTCTTGTTCCACCATTCTCTTCTTCTCTTGCTTTACTTTGTTGACATAAGACTTAGAGAATTACTTTTCTGTCTTGATAGAACACGAGACTATATCTTCGTACGTTGAGAAATATTGTGATAATAATGCTCGAAGGAGAAACGGTTTTAACCCATCAAAGAAACAATCGATCTTACTTCTTGGGTTACGTATATAATCTGCAGCATGCCACTCTAACCTTGTAAAGTTGTCCTCATACTTTGTGACATTCTCATCCTCCTTTTGTCTCAAACTCAGCAATTGTCTTTCCATATCTGATCGATGGTCATGTGGAATGTATTTTTCTAAGATAAGAACTTTGAAATCTCTCCATTCCATATTTGATACTTCTTCATCTCCCTTTGTGATTTGAATCAGCGACCACCATTGATCAGCATCTCCAGTGAGGTGGTAGACTGCCATGACAACCTTCTCCCTTTCGCTACTCCCCCAGGCATGGAAAATTTTTCTATGGAGTTTATCCATTGCTCAGCTACTAATGGATTTATACCCCCATTAAATGTTGGTGGTTGTTGCCTCATGAAGCGGTCTAACATTGATACTCCACGTTGCAGATCAGGGTGCTCCATACGAGTAAGGTTATTATTCATAACCTAAGTGAGTTGTCCCAATATGGAAATAAGTTGATCAACACCAGTTGTATCTCCAGATCCACAATAATTATCTTGAGTAGGAGGGAAATCCGTACACGAAGTGCGTGCATTGATACAGTTTCCATTCCTTCCACTAGGATCCATTTCTAAACAATGGCGTAAACTAGATTAGTTTATGAATCAAAATACATAATTCCATACTTGTAAAATACTTAACATAAATTGAACTATTTATGGATATAATCCATAAAAATGTTTTCTTTGAGGAATTATATACTCATAACCCTTCATAGTGGTTTGTAAAGAAAATGAGAATTATCCTAATCATATCCCCCGAGAGTGTCGTAACCAAGAGTGCAGCAAGGCCCATTGTCGTGCACCAGTTCCCATTCGAGTCTAGCTCAAAGCGGTGTTTTTGGGGTTTACCCCTAGGTACATCTGTGCCAGAGCAGCCTCTACCTGCTCGTATCCAGACAGGGATGTATTGCTCGAAAAACTCACAACATCTCTATAATACCAAAATTCTAGGAAGTTCTTCTATACTAATCCTCAAAGTCTATCTTTGGGCTATGTGCTCTAATCAGAGTTTATCTAAATCCAGCTTCCAAGGTTAGTACTAAACTGCCTCTGATACCAACTGTAACGCCCCGACCCCAGCTACCCAGAGTCGGTGCATTACTTCGTAACATTGGCATGATCACAAAAGATCAAGTCTCGAAAGACTGATTGGTTTAGTAGCCTTAGAAACACTAGATACATTCATAAATGTTACATTACATCATAAAGTGAAAAACTAAAATAACAAAGTATCCATAGTCCACACTCATATCCTCTTCTGACTATCCCTGCAGGTCATTCATTAAATACTTTTTCACATTCTGGAAAATATTAAAACATTGAAAGGGGTGAGCTCAGATGCTCAGTAAGGATAACAATATTGCAGAAGCTTTCATAAATAAACATTTACATTTAAGTAAATGTATAACCAAAACAAAATCCTTTTTAAACTTGAACTTCAGCATAATATGGAAAAATAAAATTAAATAATGGCATTTACTTACTCACTTGGATATTCTACTAGTCGAATAATCTCATGAAATATCAATAAAAACTTTCGTAATGATGGAATGCATAATTCTAGACTATCATAACCACGTAGCCAAGACCTCATGCCAAGACCACAAATAAGATTTTGTCAAAGCATTGTGCCAAGACACAAGTTTTCTCATGAGACCTACCTATGTATCAAGGAGCTATAGCAGGCTCCACCCATCACTTATTAAGTCCAATGCATTCCTCATATGAATAGGTTTAAACATATCATAAACCATAACATAATTGTATCACATAAAACATGAATAAAGGAAACATAAAATTTCCACATTTCAATCACAAGATATCAATAAAACACATTGATATAATAAAAACATTATCAAAACCATTTTAAATACCAAAATAAAAGAAAATTAAAACTTGGTATTTATTTTTCATTTAAAGAAAGTTATGGCTTGTAGAGGAAACCGAAACAAAAATAATGGCCATGGTGGTAGAGAAGTTGTTGTCGCCACATACGTACGACAAGAAAAACAGTCCTTTTTCCGTTTAGTAAAATACTTCGTATAAAAATATTTCTTTTGAATAAACGTAAAAGTCAAAGGGGTTTATACACCGTATAAATGAAAGTTATGTATAAAACCAAATATGCCTCAATGAAAGGAGATTGAGATGAAGTCCCTTACAAAGATCATTTTGTTAAATAAAATAGATCTATTATGTGTATTCACTATAAGTAAACATAAAGAAAGTACAAATACAAGATAGGACATAATAATATCATGACATAATTTGAAAGTAGGAGATTAACCCAAAGAATGGAAATTAGGCTAAGAAGTTCCCTTACCTCGTGTCCGAATTCACTCGACCATTTTTTGATCTCCTGAATAATAAACTAGATTTAATTTATAATTTCATAAGAACCTTTTTCAAGTTTATTATTCATTTTATATCACTTATTACCATGTTATGAACATTATGTAATTATTTATGTTAATAACGGTCGTTCTGACGATCTTATGTACTTGAGTCAAAAATAAACTTCTTATAATTACACGTTGTTAATGTGGTAATATATCCATTATATCCATAATTATTTTCATTATGTATATATAATATAAATTATATATATCCAGTATATACATTCATTTATAATATTACATAACATTTAGAGGTAAGAAATGAAATGCACCGTTCATGGAGACGGTAAGCCGTACGTACGCATGAACGCTACTTTCATTTCTATTTCATATTTAATGGAATGAAGTTATAATTATATAAAGGTATAATATAAATCCATTATAATATAATGTATAATACCATTTACTCCATCCATTATACATCCCACATATGGAATTAACGATTCAAATCACTTTGAGGGGGCGGTAGTCCGCACTTCCTAAAATGAAATTATCGCGTTTACCCATAATCGAAATCATAAAGTATGACACAAATGAGAAATAAAGAAGAATAAGGAAAACATAAACATAATATATATATCATATATGAAAATAGTTTCATCAAAATGGCCACCATTATAGGTGTTAAAATAATATTGAACAATAATCGTTTCGTGAGGCAGTATTTCGCCACCCACAGAAACAGTATGTTCTTTAACCATTAGAAGAAGGTGTGTGTAATTGTAAGTCAAATCCTTATAATAAAAACATTATAGTATATTTTAGATACTGGTTTTGTTACAAAAAAAAGGAATAAAAAGAGTTTAATGTCTTGGAGAAGCAAAATAAAACAAAACAACATTAGAGAAGACAATACCTTAAAATCGGGTAACTCTTTTTTATTTGAGCCAAAGGCTTCCTTGGGAAGAGTTATGACCAAAGTGAGGCTTATAGGAGTAATAGAGGGAAATTGGTAGAGTATTTGGGCAGAGGTTGGACGATCCAAATGGCTTGAAAGTGTGAATAAGGTGGTAGATGTGGGGGCCTTTTATAAGAGGAGAGGAGGGGCACTCTTGGAAAGATTGAAATGTTACATTATTATGAAATGATTTTCGGATTCTAAAGGTCCCACAAGGATATATTTCAAGTCTAAGGTGATAAGGGTTATAAATCTAGTCATCCAATATGTTTTTGACAAGTTTAAGCCTTAGATTTTACATTATCTTTTCATTTTATTTAAATCGTTAATTAATGAGGTAATCGTTGCATCATCATGGTGTCATAAATAATTTAATTTATTTAATGTATAAAAATTATAAAAAAATATCCTGATGTAGGAAATCGTTTTATATTTCTAATGAATATTTATAGTCAAAACTATGACATGTATAACCCCATTTAAAAATTGTTTTAGTAAAACAACTCTTGTTTGTGACATTTTTATTTTAACATTAAATAAAAAGTTTTTAATGTAATTTTCCTACCAAAGTGGCTCCATGGGGTCCCCAAGTTGACCCATGGATTGTTTTGGTCTCCCAGGACTCATCCAATAGGTGTAGGACAAGTGTAAAGGTCATTTTATATTATTATAATATCATTTTTACGTTAAATTTCACTAATTACCTTTAATCGCGATTAATTAAACTTAAAAGTTACTATTCACCAAAAAATTATTTTAATCCCATTGAACCACATTTTACTTCTTAATGACAACCATGTATGTCAGATTTTTTAAAATCAAATCACAGAAGTGGTAATGTTTCATTTAAATGAAAAATCAGTTTTTTAACTACCACTTAGTGGTTTCACTATTCATCAAAATTTGGAGTTTTTCAGAATAGTGTCAAAATTTCACCCTAAGATATAATTTATATTCCGAATTCAAAAATGATGTCTATTTTACAAAATTACAAACATATAAGTTTCATTAATTAATTTCATAATTAATTCCTGCTGTCACAACAAATAGCGTGTTTTTTAGAAACAATATATATCAGAAGATTGGCAATTGTTTATGTCCAATTTCAAAGTGAAATTAATTCTAATGACCACCATTGGATATAATGGTAAAAATATATTCTAGTTATAACTTTAAAACTAATCAATAGTATAATTTATCACTATAAATTATTTTGATTAAAAAAGTTGTTTTTAAGTATTTTTCACTATTCATAAAAAATTGAAAGTTCTCAGAAAATTACAAAAACTTCAACTAAGGATAATTTCGATATTACGAATACAAAAACGAAGTCCATTTTGAAATATAAAATTTATATAATTTCAAAATTTGGGTATTACTATACATAATGGCTATTTTGATTAGTTGCGGTGTGTTGGAATCTCGAACTAGCGTACAATGCAAGCTATTACATTAGAGAAGTGTATCGTGAAAGCTTGGGGTGTTACACACTAAGGTTTTACATTTCATGCCAATGAAAGAGACCTTCAGCTTTGAAGGGTTTGGAAGGTTTTACATCCAAGATATTGTGCGTTTCATGGGTTTATAGACTCTATAGTTTCATAAAGGTACACCCATTTTACTTCTTGTGTTTGGAAGGGACTACAGAGGGATTTGAGTACACTGGTACTTAGGAGTACTTATTACCATACCAAGACAGATGGCCAATATGAGAACATGATTCAGGTCTTGGAGGAAATGTTTCGAGCATGAATCCTCGATTTTGGGGGATCTTGGGAGAGACATATACCCCCATTGGATTTTTCATACAATAACAGTTTGTAAGAAATGATTTAGATGGACCCATATGAGGCTTTTTATGGTAGGGAATTCCGATCACCACTATGTTGGATGGAGACAAGAGAGGTAGCTATAACGAGACCTCATATTGTCTAGGAGACCATTGAGCAGGTGGAGTTGACTCAGAAGAAGATAAATACAAAACATTCTCACCCAAAATCTTATGCTGATCAACATAGACGACCTTAGGAGTTTGAGGTTGGAGATGGGGTTTTCTTTTGTGCCACACACAAGAGGGTTTGGAGATAGGAAAATATTTCACCGAGGTACATCAGTATGTTTGTGGGTTTGGATAGAGTTGGGCCGGTTAATTATTGGTGGCAGTTACCTCAGAGGAACCGGGCTATATATGCATGATGTCTTTCATGTTTCTCAGATACTGTGTTACTTTTCAGACCCATATCACATTTTTCAACCCTAGGAGATTTAGTTGGAGTTTGATTCATCATTTTATAAGAACCCTATTCAGATTTTGGATCACAGTATAAAGGTTCAATGTGGCCATTCTATTCCTCTCGTATTGGTGTTATGGCAGCACAGACGTGTACATGACGAGAGTTGGGAGAGGGAGGCTGATGTAAGATCATAGTGGATAGAGTCGTATGAAGCCCCTTCTTTACCACCCATGGAAGGGAAATTAGTTGATGAATTTATTTAAGGGGGGATGTTTTTAAGAACTGATATCTTCATTTCAGGTATGAATCTTTTTTGGGTTGTTTTTGAGAAAAAATGATGATTTTGAAATTTTTTTGAGTACACGTCGTGTACCCCTGAGTACACGCCGTGTGCCCGGTTTCCGTAGGTATCTATGTACTGGCTGTGTAACAGCTGAGTACATGGCCATGTGGAACACCTAAAGTGGAAGATGGTTGAGTCTAGTACACAGTGTATACCTTCAATAAACACACTTTGTACTTTTATTTTTATTTAATTAATTGGACTGAGGTCACATATCATCCTTAGAACCCCTTTCTTCTTCCCGTGTCTCATATAGGAGAGTGATGTACAAATAATATTTTTATAGTACCTTTCGTTACTTCATCTGAGCTCCAATTAAAGAACCTCCAGGTGTGTTGGATTCAAACCGGTGATTTATCTCTTTCCCTAGATAGTCTCTTCCTGATTTCTCCTCTTTCTTGAGTTATCGAAGGTTGAATATTTTTTACCTTTTTGTAGATCTTTGACATTATAGGACAAATAAAGGGATGAAATTAAAGAGTGTTCATCGTACAACATTGGGGTATGTGGTTTTTTTCCTTTGGGAGTTTGTATTTGAGTTATATATGCCTAATTGTCAATTACCCAAGATTTGGGTATTTGGTGTTAAGGAATTGAACCCTATTATCATCTTCATCAGATTTATTGATAGATTAAAGGGGTTTTCTTTGCCACATTATACTAAATTTCATTTTTAGGGGACACACTGTGGGTGTGTTCCCTTGTTTGAATGTTTATGGCCATTTGGTCTAGGTTTCCAATTAGGCAGACCTTGTTTCCTTTACTTTCTTATTAATTTGGAATTTATTGGTTGTTCCTTCTTGTTAAATGAATATGTTCTGTGTTGTATATTCTTATCCTTTTAGTAGTTGAGATTACTTTGGGCTGCTGGACATCGTTTGTGTATGATTGTAGTTCACAGGGATTAGATAACCTGGTGTAGTTAGACCATAGGGGGAATTACTATTGAGGGCTTCCCCAGAGTGTCTGTTATATTAACATTTTGAGACCATAGGGGAGATTGATGGTGAGTTCTACTTAATAGTGTTTATATTGTTCTGTTATGAGACTACCTGGGGAATGTATGTTGAGTTCTACCTCAGAGAGTATGTAGTTTAACATTAAAAGTCCACTTGGGGAATTGATAGTGAGTGTTTTCTCATAGAGTATTTGTTTATGTGAGACCAAAGGGTTAATAATATGTGAGCTTTACCAGAGGGTCATTATATATTTATTGAATTGATGATATTTAAAACTAGAGGGGTTAGACTGTGAGAAATTTCCATGAGGGTTTTGTGTGAATGATTGATTGATTGAGATAATCCTGCCATGCCAAAGCACGAGCTTGGACCCGGTCTTACTTGATTATTAGAGGGTCTTCTAAGAAATATATTTTTATTTTACATAGGGGATATAGAGATTAGTATAGATTCAAATATTTCATTATTAAATGGTTTTAATAATTAATAAATGTAAATGAATGTAATTGGAAACTATAGGATTGTTTACTTTTGAGTACTTCCTTGGTTATTGCTTCATTTTTTAAATTGCCTGCTATATATATTCACTGACAGTTAGGAACATATATTTTCGGGGTTTCCTAATAGTATTCATCTCGCACCCTTTTTGGGTCATGGTTTTGGACCCAAAAATATTATATGGTTGGAGGTATAAATAAGGACAAGCACCCTTCTACATCGGGTACTTGATTTCTGATGGAACTAAAGAGAATGGAACCAAGCTAAGGATTGCGATGCTGCATGAGTTTACTTTTTTCTTTTATACTTTGGTTTAGTATTGTATTCCAAGCATTGTGAATTGTTTGGATACTTTCCTAGACATATGTTAC
This sequence comes from Viscum album, assembly GCA_963277665.1. Taxonomy (NCBI): domain Eukaryota; kingdom Viridiplantae; phylum Streptophyta; class Magnoliopsida; order Santalales; family Viscaceae; genus Viscum; species Viscum album. The sequence continues at coordinate 1,157,579,734 of OY728147.1, forward strand.
ATTCATCATTTTTATATGTTCTCTAGTTGTTTATTTACTATCAGTCTTCCACTGTTTACTTCAATTGTATGGTATTACTGTTTTTGATGTTGTTTATTATTGTTATTCTTCTGTGTTACTCTGATAATGAGGGAATAATTTCCCCACTATCACAACCAAGGCCATCACTGATAGTTGACAGCCTCTGGCATTCATGGAAATGCACTTGAGGCAATGTGACCAATTGGGTACGAGGCACCTTTGGGAGGAACTCCGATCTGGGACGTTTCAAAGTGGTATCAGATAATGTTTCGTTTATACTTTTCCTTAGTATTTGGTGCCTATAGATAGGTATTAGAAGCTATATGTAGTTTTTAATAGGCTATTACTAGGATTAGCTACCCCATGTACAGGGAAAATCCAAGTTGCCTCAAGTATTTCAATTTTTTTGGTTTTGAAATTATTACCGTTGATTTGATTTCACTGTTGGGAAATTCACTTGTTTTGCACTATTATCATTTATATCATTGAGGTTTTATTTTTGTTCCAACTTGATGAGATGATGGTATTCTATCTCATTCATCAAATAGTCACTTTCTTGAGATCACATGCCATTAATTCTTGTCATGCCATTTAGGGTGCATTACCGATTTCATGTTGTTATGATAGATGTTGTGATAGATATGCATGCTATTGTGACAAATGCCTTGATATAATACCTACTATTTGATAGGGTATTGATAATATTTAAAGTTTTATTTGGATGGATTCCAAACTTTGGTCCCTAAGGTATTATAGGCCCTCTTGGATTTGAATTTTCCAGATCACATATTAACTTGAATTTAATTTTGTCTAGTATGGAGTGAATAAGGATGCCAAAATTTGATTTGTGGGAGTATGGGATATCATAGGTTGGAATTATTCATTCCTTGGACAAAATTTTAAGTTTTAAGGGTTCTAGATAATTTTATGAGGCCAACTATTTGGAAACCCAAAAAACATGACGTGTGGTGTTATGAACTCCTGCCCTGTGTTCTTCTATTTTGGAAGAAGGAAATATTCTAAATTACACACCATGTACTGTATGTACATTACATGAAGTCTTTAACCATGTGAATGACTGTGTGAGTAGAGACACAAGATTGGGAAACTTGGGCAGAACACACCGTGTACTGGGAGTACACACCATGCCAAAGAGGCCATGCATATGACCATGTGACTAAAGACATGGGTGGATAAAACAAAGGTTGTACACACCGTGTACTGTTCTTACACACCGTGTTGAGATTACCATGTCTGTGACTATGTGACTAATGACATAGGTAGTTGGAACTTAAGTGGTACCTGTCGTGTTTAGGGTGAAAATACCATTTAGTGTTACCTAGAAGATAATGGTGTGGTTTGTCCATGCAGAAGAACTCGGGTATGAGGGAAACATTCAAGTACATGACCTGTCACATGGGGAATAGACCATGTTTTGGGGTTCTACATGACCATGTTTGGTAGAGGTGCACATGAATGTTGAAACCTAAGATAAAACACTATATGGAGGGTATATGCACCGTTTAACCCTATTGTGAAAAACATGAATGTTTTATTATTCTATTATTTTCTTGCATGTATAAGCTTTAGTCCTTTATAGTATTGATATCAGGTGTTCATTTGTCATTGTAGGGTCATGGCACCGAGACATACTCCAATTGTACACCAAATACAGGGAAAATCTCAGACACTAGATATGGTAGACTAGGGACCACCAGAAGATCATCTTGTCGTGCCTATCTTGGCACCAACTGTTATACCAGAACAGGTTCTGATGCGTAGTTTCTAATAGGATTCATGGGGTTCATGAAGATCTATAAGGCAACACCTCATCCTACCCCATCTATGGCAGAGTTGATGCGGGGTTTTCAAGAGCAACATCCTCCCACATTCTCAGGGGATGGAGGACCTCAGGCTTTAGAGTCATGGATATAATCCCTACTGCCTATGTTAAAGTATATTGAGACACCTCTTGAGAGGAGGATGATGATTGCAACCTATATTCTTTGAGATTCTACGAAGAGATGGTGGGATGGGATATCGTAGGCGGGACATCAATGAGTTGTGTCTTGGGATGAGTTTCGGCACACCTTCAATGACAATTTATACCCAGAGACCTTGAGGGAAGACTCAACCTGATAGTTTATGGGTCTGAAACAGGGTACTCTTTTAGTCATGGAGTATTCTTCTCACTTCACAGAGGTAAAGTGCTTCACACCCATTCTGGGGGGGGGGGGATGAGTTATTTCTATCCAAGAAGCTTGGGGATGGTCTCTGGAATGATATCCGATCCCAGGTGAACATTTTCAGGTTGACTTCCATATCTTATATAGTCAGCCAGGTGCTGATCAACGAGCATAATATGAGGGAATCTGGAGATATGAGCCCTCGTTGTTCAACAACTAGTGTTTGTACGTCTCCGACTGATACTAGGAAGCACCATAGGGAGTCTATTCATGGAGATCTGAGTAAACGTGATATTCGTTTAGGTATCTAGGTGGTATGCTACAAGAGTGTTAAGATTGGGCATACGCGACCTTAGTTACCGAGAGAAATAGTAGAGTGTCGCTCTTCTAGAAAGATGATTCAACTTCAGTGTTTTTTCCAAATTTTCTCACTATCATCTAGTGATAGGGGTTCTGCTATGACTCCACGTTCAAGAGTCGGACCACCAATTTCTCATCAGTCTAGTAATTTGACTTCGTCAGACGTTTAGGATGAGGAGGAGGCTATGGCCATGAGAGTCAGGAAGTAGGTTTTCAGCGATTGTAGGGTGGACCAGCTCAGGGTAGTCAGGAAGGGTCATGGGGCTGCGATACAGGTCAGACTTTTGCAGTTAAGAAGACCCAGCAAGTGAAAAATCTCAGACACTATTTGGTTAGATGTATGATTCTTGTTTCATTAGTTTTATCTTTTACTCTTTTTGATACATGTGCTTCCCATAGTATCATATCTATTTCTATTATAGAGAGCTTTGGGATCTGTATCTTTACTTATGAGGATTTTATGATGCTAGACACTCCGTTGGGCATTATTATGTCTAGTGTACATCAGTGCAAGGAGTTCCCTCTTGAGGTAACTGGGTGTCACTTCTTATGGGGACTCTATGTCTTAGAGATGATATGATTCAATGTCATTATTTGGATGCAATGGTTATTCTCTCTCCAGAACATTGTTGACTACTATCGCCGCAGGTGAGTTTCATGTCCCTAGTGGGTGGGTCTTTTCTACAAAAAGGTGAATGGGATGTCTAGGCATGTAGAGCGGGACCCAAGCATGATGGGTTGGGAGGCATTATAGCCTATATTTCTAGTTTATATCTAGATTATTAGGGGTCTTCATAGATGGAATTTCTTCCAGTGGTGGATCATTTTAGAGATGTCTTTTTAGATGAATTTTTATGTTTACCTCCAGAGAAAGAGGTAGATTTATCTATTGTACTTGTGCCAAGATCAGCACTGGTGTCTATTCCTCCTTATAGGATGAATACACTAGAGTTACCAGAGATTAAGAAGTAGTTAGAGTTGTAGGAAAAGGGTTTCATCCAACCCATTACTTCTACTTGGGGTTCACCTATCCTTTTTGCAATGAAGAAAGACAATAACCTCATACTTTTTTGTATATTATCAAAAGTTTAACCAGTTGACGATCAAGAACTGATATCCTTTTCCGAGAATTGATGATCCCTTTGACCAAATTCAAGGAGCCCACGCATTCTCGAAGATTGACTTAAGTTCCGGTTATCATCAGTTGTGGATAATACCATCAGATATACCTCTTACAACCTTTCATATTATGTATGATCTATATGAGTATATGGTTATGCTGTTCGGTCTCACAAACGCACCTACCGTTTTCATGGAACTGATGAATCGAGTGTTCCATACTTACATGGAATCTTTTTTGGTTGTTTTCTTGGATGATATCTTGGTGTAAAATCACATTCGACACAACCATTCCACCAATATTATGATCATTTTTAGTACACTGAGAGAGCATCAATTATATGTGAAGATCTCAAAATGCCATGGATCCGATTCACTTCTTGGGTCATGTTATCTTGAAGACATGAGTATCAATAGACCCATTTAAAGTGAGAGTAGTAGTTTCCTGGGAGCAGATGAATAACGTCTTTGAGGTACAAAGTTTTTTGGGGCTGGATGGATACTACAAAGGCTTTATATAGGACTTTTCATGCTTAGCAGTGCCACTTTTAGGTCTGACTAAGAAGGGTGAAAAGTACTTGTGGACTAATTCTTGCGATTCATCCTTTAAGGAGCTGAAATAAAGATTGAAATCAGCACTAATAATGATTTTTTTAAAGCTGGGAAAGAGTTACACCATTTGTTATGATGCATCAGGTATAGGACTGGGAGTAGTTCTTATGAAATGGGAAGGAGTTGTTGCATACAGGTCTCAACAGTTGAGGCCACATGAGAGGAATTACCCGACACACGATCTCAAGTTAGTTGTAGTTGTGCATGATTTGCGATGTTGGAGACATTATCTTTTCAGAGCGAATTTTGTGGTGCTCATTGACAACAAAAGTCTCAAGTATATCTTTACACTATGCGACCTAAATTTGAGGTAGTGAAGGTGGGTTGAGTGTCTTTAGTATTTTGACTTTGATCTTGCTTATACTCCTGGGAATGGTAACACAATGATTGATGTATTGAGTAGGAGGACTCAGATACAAGCTATTCATGAGTCCAATAGTGAGTGGAAGCTTATAGCTCTATCCTTTGAGATGCATTTGGATGTTCCTGACAGATAGGGGAAGGGGTTTCTTTCTTCTGTAACTATTACATATACTTTTCTGGATCTAGTGCGAATGAATTAGCTTTTAGATTCCAAAGGACTTTTCCTATAGGAGAGTGTGTCAGGTGAGGACCCTACTCCTAGGTGGACCATAGACAGGGATGAGATCTTTCATTTTCATGGGCATGTATGGGTTCCAACAGACATACATGAGGAGCTGTTGCGAGTTTCCCATTCATCAGCATGGTCAGTTCATCCTAGTGCCACCAAGATGTATCTAGATCTACGTCTTCAGTATTGGTGGGCAGGTATGAAGAGGGATGTTGGTGGTTTTGTTATGAGATATTCCACCTATTAGCAGGTGAAGGCAGAGTATTTGAGACCATCTGAGATTTAACAATAGTTACCCATTCCTGAGTGGAAGTGGAATGATGCTGCGATGGATTTTATGATGGGTTTATTAAGGTCACCTCGAGGGAATGATGCAGTTTGGGTTGTTGTTGATAGACCCACAAAGTTTGCACATTTATTCCTGATCAAGGAGACCTTCAATGTTAAGGATCTTGGAAGGTTTTACATCTGAGATATTGTTAGTTTTCATGGGGTTCTTTACTCAATCATTTCAGACAGGGACACCCATTTTACTTCTCATGTCTGACAAGGACTATAGAGGGATTTGGATACACATGTACTTCTGAGTACTAATTACCATCCTTAGAAATATGGACAGTTTGAGTGCATGATTCAGGTCTAGGAGGACATGATTCGAGAATATGTCCTAGATTTATGGGGTTTTCGAGAGAGATATATACCCCTAGTGGAGTTTTCCAACAATAACAGTTTCTAGGCGATGATTCAGATAGAAATTCATGAGGCTTTATACGATAGGCCATGACAATCACCCCTATATTGGATAGAGGCAGGATATGCAACTATGATGGGACCTCGTCTTGTCCAGGAGACCACTCAGCATGTGGAGTTGATTCAGAAGAGGATGAGTGCTGCATAGTCTTGCAAGAAATCTTATGCTGCTTGAAGGAGATGACCTCTGGAGTTTGAGGTCGGAGATCCCGTTTTATTATGTGTCACACCAAGGTTCAGTCATAGGAGGATTATGAGTCAAGTAACGATTTCACCGAGGTATGTCAGGCTTCTTGGGATTTTGGAGAGAGTTGAGACAATTTCCTATCGATTGCAGTTACCTCAGAGGTACTAAGCTATGCATGACATCTTCCACATTTCTCATCTAAGAGATTACTTTTTGAACCCGTATCACGTTTTTCAACCTGATAAGGTTGAGTTTGAGGTGGTTGAAAACTTTGAGGAGCACCCTATTCTGATTATGGATCACAGTATAAATGTTCTCCATGGCCATTCTGCTTCTCTATTATGAGTGATATGGAATCATAGGCGAGAATATGATGATACTTGGGAGTGGGAGGCCAAGATACGGTCATAGTGGCCAGATTTGTTTGATGTTTCTTCTTCTCCACCCTTGGAAGGGAAATTTTGAGACTAATTTCTTTAAGGGGGATGTTTGTAAGAACCTTATTATTTATTTCAGGTATGGATCTTGTTTTGTATTGTTTTTGAGGAAAAAAGAATATTCTGAAATTTTATGACTACACACCGTGTAACCCTGAGTACATGTCGTGTACCTTGATTTTGCGAGTACCAATATACTGAACCTGTAATGGCCGAGTAAAGGGCCATTTGGGCTGCCTAAATCCAGGGCCGACTAAGGTAGTACATGGAATGTACATTAAATGAACCCGCCATGTAATTTTCGTTTTTTATTTGATTAATTAAACTGGGGTCATGTCTCATCTTCAGAACCCCTTTCTTCGTCCCGTGTCTCATACAAGAGAGTGACGTACAACTGATTATCTTTTATTTACTCCCGTTCCTCCATATGATCTCCATTTGAGGATCCACTGAGTGTGTTAGATTCCCACCAGTGAGTTCTCTCCTTCCTTAGAGCCTCTCTTCCTGATTTCTCCTGTTTCTTGAGTTATCCTAGGTTGAAAATTTTTGAATTTTTTGTAGATCTAAGATGTTCTAGAACAATTCAAGGACCTTCATTCAAGAGTGTTAATCATACAATATCGAGGTATGTGGTTTGTTTCCTTTTGGAGTCTTTATTTGAGTTATATATGCCTAATTGACGGTTAACCATGATTGGAGTATTTTGTGTTATGGAATTGAATCCTGTTATCATCTGCATTAGATTGATTGAAAGATTAAATGGGTTTTTGTTGATACATTATACTAAATTTCATGTTTAGGGGACAAACTGTGGGTGTGTTTCCCTCTTTGAATGTTTATGGCTGTTTGGTCCAGGTTGCCTATGAGGAAAACCTTGTTTTCTTGCCTTTATTGTTTTGTTGGAATTGTTTGCTCATTACTGCTTGTTAAATGCCTATGTTATGCATTGTAGCTACTTATACTTGTAGTAGTTGATATTACTTTGGGTTGACGGATATAATTTTTGTACAATTGTATTACATAGGGCTTGGAGAACTAGGTGTAGTTAGATTATAGGGAGAATTGACATTTAGGGCTTCTCCAGAGTGTCTGTTATATTTACATTGTGAGACCATAGGAGGGATTTACGGTGGGTTCTCCCTCAGAGTGTCTATAGTATGCAGTTATGATACCACCAAGGGAATAGACGTTGACTTCTTTATCATAGAGAATGTAGTTTATTATTAAAAGGCCACATTGGAAATTGATGGCGAGTGCTTCCTCAGAGAGTCTTTGTTTATGTGAGACCAAATGGGTTAGACTATGTGAGATTTCCCAGAGGGTTGTTATATCATTATTGAATTGATAATTATGTTTAACAAGAGGGGTTATACTATGAGAAATTTCATAGAGGGTTGAATTTGAATGATTGATTGATTGCAATGTTCCTTTGAAGTTAGAGAATAATCTTGGAATCAGTCTTACTTGATTTTTAGAGGGCCTTCTTAGACATCTATTTTTCTTTTACACAGGGAATGTAGAGCTTATTCTAGATCCCGAGATTTAATTATTCAATGGTCTTAATAATTAACAAATGTAAATGAATGTAATTAGAAATTGTAGGGATATTTACTTTTTGACTAATTACTTGTTTATTGATTCATTTTTAATATTTCTTACTATATATATTCACTAGTATTTAGGCACATATCATTTGGTGGTTTCCTAATGGGATTCGTCTCAGAACCTCATTGGGTTAGGATTTTCGATCCAAACTGATTATATGGTTGCATGTATAGATAAGGGCATGCACCCTTCTACATATGGTACTTGATTGCTGATGGAGCTGGAGAGCATGAGACCAAGATAAGGCTTGCGATGCTACAAGAGTTTACTTGTTTCTTTTATATTTTGGTTTAGTACTATAGTCCCATCATTGTGACTTGTTTGGATGATTTCATAGACATATGTTACATGCATCATTTATATATGTTCTCCAGTTGTTTATCTACTATGAATCTTCCACTGTTTACTTTGGTTTTATGGTATTACTATTTCCTCTATTGTTTATTATTGTTACTCCACTGTGTTGATTTTCCGATGAGGGCATAGTTCCCCACTATCACACCCAATTCCCTCGCTGCTATTCGATAGCCTCTGGTATTTGGGGAAATGCGCTTGAGGACATGTGAACAACTGGGTATGATGCACCTTTGAGAGGCACCTAGATCTGGGAAATTACAATAAAAAATAAAATCAATACAACAATAATAATAACCGAAACAACTGGAATAACATTTAACAAATGATAATGATATTTCATGTACTAGAAATCTAGAAAACATGGATATTAAACAACAAGCGTAAAATGTTCCATAATAGTGTAAAGGAAATAAAAGACTATCCCAATCATCCAAAGCTCTATCTTGGTCATCTTCTATCATGCTCCATCCTAAACAACAAGCAATATTGTGTTTCAATCCATATGGTTCCCTTTTTCAACACCCACAACCTTGTAATCTTATCAGGGTACCAAATGAAGCCTAGAGAGGGTGTGAGTTAAATCATAGGGGGACACAACCAATGGTTTCTATAACATCCATACCCTATAATATAAATGTAATAGTGTGAAAGCATGCATATATAATGCAAATCAGTACAATGTAACTAAATACCCAAGTTCCTGGTTCAACCCTTGACTGGTGTCTGAACATGTAACCAATTCATTATTTCATTATTGCTAGTTTATAAAATATCACATGTTATGATTAGTGAAGGTTCCATTTTACAAAATGGAAACCTATAATAATGATTAATAGTGAAGTCCCAAGGTAATAAACAAGGTGACATAGACCTCAAGGGTCTGTAATTGAGTAATAATTATATCTTAGAATGGGGTAAGAGTGTAATCCAAGGAGCATAGTCCAAAGAATTATACAATGAGACCTATAAAAAATCCATGGAGTTCATCCAAGGTAAAATGGGGATAAGTAATAATAGGTCATGATGGGATTTAACCATGGAACCTACTTGTTAATTTCAGATCTAAGGAGTGTATACAAGGCATCTTGTAATGATATTACTGGATCCAAGGACTATATCCAGGGCATCCTATAGTACTACATGAGGGATTCTATGGTATCATACCAGGCATCAAAATCTAAGAAAAGGATTAAGATCTAGGTGGGTCTCAAACTAATAATTCTGTATCCCTAAATTAGAATGGGGTTCCTAAGTGATCATGGAATTCTTCGATCATAATCCAAGGAGAGATCGACTTATTTGATTCCTATTTAATTATAAAGTCATGTAATATTTTGTTTGGTTCAAGACTTTCTTTTCATTAGTGTGATAAGGTCAAGTAGCATGAAACCATTGGATTTAGCCTTTACTTTCATTAGTATGATAAGTTCAAGTAGTACACAACATTTTAATTAAGTCATTTGGTTCAGGCCTTGCCTTTCATTAGTGTGAAAATGCCAAGTCATTTTATTAGTATACATTCCAATTCTCATTTCAGATTTAATTTTCAAATTGAACCACTTAGCTTAGTCAATTAAAGTTGTAAGAATACATGGTACATTTCATTATGAAATTCACATAATAAACATACCATTTAATATATAAACACTCACCCTTAGGAAGGTCAATCCAAGACACACCTGAATGGTCCTTCAAACATGTCAAAAAAAACCCAATTTTGGATTAATATCCAACATGGTATGGATGAATTTGTTGGAGTAAACAACAAAAATAAATAAAATATATTTAAAGAACATAACCTTATATTTCTAATGAGTATATGCATGGAACATTGATTCTATAAATGGTACTTGATGAAATCGGTGGGCCCAAGATGATAAATCCAAAATAAAAAAACTTTAGAGATGTGTCATCAACCACACTCCTTAGGATTGTATGACTCTACTCCTCAAATATTATGCCTTGATTTGGATTGGATCAGAGTAGATCTAAGAAAAATAGAAAAATTCTCATACCCTAATAACTCAATCGAGAGAAAGAGAGAAGGAAAATGACTCAATAGGACTCAAAGTACTTACCGTTTCACATCCAGCATCATGATCAAAAGCTCAATCAGATCCCAGAAAAAAGAGATCTCTTTATTACTACCTTAGATCTTAAAAGGTCTCTAAAACTATATCGATGGAGGTAAATCCCAAAAATTCTCATATTAGGGAAGGAGGGAGGTTAATTAGACCATTAAGAGAAAAAGGACAGTTTAACCATAAAAATAGAATGTTCTTTTTTTTTCATGGTTTGAAAAACCATGCACAGACCATGCATGGATACCTGGGAAGAAGGGGCACTCACATGGTTAGGCCTCATGTCTATGAACCAATCATTTTAGGTGGATCGGTCCAAAAAACCACAATCAACATGTTTTGAGAAACCGTGAGAAATTCCATCAAGATTTACTCAAAATTGCGCACCGAGCCTATTTTTTCATAAAGAAGGGTTACGGGATCTGAACATTCACAATAAAACCTTGATACCTTTACCAACTCATTAGGTGTCCATATTAGGTCAAAAATAAATAATTAGATTGAAGATAAAGACTAGTCTCTTTCATTTCATCCAAGACCACTAATAATAGCATCACATATATTGATAAATCCTATAGATTCTAGGATAAACTACCCACTGAGAAGTGTAGGACTCTTTCATCAACTCCTCTCTCATATCTATTAGAACCCAGGTACATCCACATAGAAAAAATATGTCATCTTTCTCCAGATACGAATCCAGAGGTATGTTATCTCCTAATATACTATCATGGATAACCAAGAATTCATGATTTGAAAATTTTATAACCTTCACCTTCTCAAGGAGGGAAGGTTTTACTATAAAGGATGGTAGGTAAGGCTTCCCATGATTGTCATGGAACTCTAGATGCATCTCAGAAAAGAGGCCCATTAAATTCCATTCATCACTGGAATCCCATACGACTGGCGTTTGATTTTTTGAATCAATGAATCTACAACTACATTGCCCTTCGTAGGAATATAAGCATGCTCAACATAAAATTAATGATGGTATTAGACCCATATCCACTGTCTAAGGTTCAATTCATGTAGAGAAAAGATATATTTGAGGACCTTTTGGTCTGTGTAAACTAAAAGTCCCTCACCAAACATATAATGTATCCAGTAATGTTAGGCATGGATAAGTGCTACTAGATCAAGGTCGTGCATCATGTAGTTTCTCTCATGATGCCTTATTTATCGAGATCCATATGAAATGAATTTGTCTTCCTACATCGGCACTACTCTTAGTCTGATGATTGATGCATCACAAAATATGGTATACCCTATACCTGGCTATAGTAGAGTCTGAATAGGTGTTGAAAAAAAACTTTTTTTTAGATCTTGAAAGAATTTATCACATGATTTTGACCATATGAATATGGAAACCTTATTTGTAAGGCCATTAATATGTGAATTAAGACATGATACGCCTTGTATGAAATTCTTGTAATATCGAAACAACCCTAAGAAACTTTTGATATCAAACACAATCTTGGGATGATTCTTGGAAACTACACCAATAACATTTTTAGGGTCAACACATGCTGATAATTATAAGATAATATGACCTAAGAAGTGATATTTCTCAATCCAAAAGTAGCACATAGAAAGATAGGCATAAATATTATTCTCACTTAGTATACTCATAATGATATCAATATGTTTTTCATGGTCAATATGAGTGTGAGAATACACCAAGATATCTACCAAAAAGACCACAAAAAAGAATCCAAATAGGTGTGGAAAACCCTATTCATCAATTACTTGAAAGTGGTGGGCATGTTTGTAAGACTGAATGAAATAACAAGTTACTCATACAGACCATACCTACTATGAAAAGTAGTACGAGGTATTTCAAATGGTATAAATCAAACCTAATGATAACCCGAATCTGGTTGATATTAGAGAAGACCCTTGCTCCTTATATCTAGTCAAATAGATCATCTATTCAAGGAAGTTAATAACAGTTCTTGATAATAAGCTGTTTAAACTATCTGTAATCCATTCATAGATGTAAGGTTCTATCCGCCTTCTTGGAAAATAGCATGAGTGAACCCCAGGATGATGTACTATGCCATATATATCCTTTTGCCTCTAAATCCTCTAACTACCACTTAATATCCTGATGCTCTATTGATACTGCTAGTGATTAGGGGTCTGGATTCCACGCCCATAACCTCCTCCTCAACCATACCTTCTGGTGGTATTCCAACTCCCCACCTAACGTGGAGTAAAACAACTCTCTCCTAAATGTGGAACTAGTGTGTATCATTTTCTATTCCAAGATGGTAGAAAGGTCCTTTAAAAACACTAGATATTTCTCATATGGCCGCAAGACCATAACTTATATGGTTATTTATCAAACTGAGGCATTGAATGCCCCCATCGTCCACACTGATGACACATTTTAGAGATATCGAAATGTACACTCTTGTTTCCGCTATCGAGACAAGAAACCTTGAGGGAATTCTTCCTAACACTGGGACAAGTATTGTCCTAACATGACAATGATCCTTTAAACCTAGTACTATTGTTGTCCCTAATGTTATGATCAGTTATAAGTGCCTCATTGACTAGCTCAAAAAAATTAGGCAAGAAAAATAAATTCACCTGCATATAGATGTAGTATTGGAGCCCATCCTTGAAATGTGTAGCACGCAAAATCTCATCACCATCTAGAAGCGGTGAAAATAAATACAACTCCATGAAATAAAATAAATACTATATTATAGACATAGAAACCTACTCGAGATGCATAATTGCTCTAGCTTTGTTAGATCTCAGCATCTTAGTAATGAACTAATCAAAAAAGGCAATCCATAAATCAACCCATAACATTCTCTCTTGACGACTGCCCTGGGTAATCACATCCCACCAATGCTTGGCTGAGTCCTGAGGAATGTAAGTAGAAAGTTTGACCCTCTAATATAAAGGCTTCTCCAGATGATCAAAGATAGATAGGATGGATTCAATCCAAGACTTAGTAGCCTACATACATTCATCCATTGAGAAAGTGGAGGATGATAATGCTAGAACTCGCGAGTCAGATCATCCATTAGAGGTGATACTCATGGAGCACAATTCATAGACTAAATCAGACATGGAAAACTAGCACAAACATGGGCATCGATTCCCAGATAGGGTACAATAGGTGGTGCCTCAAGTGGGAATCCTGGAGGTAAGACTGGTAGATCAGGGTCCACCATTTTGGTGTGTGGTCATCACTACCCTCCTGGCATAAGGTGTGAGGAATCTGTGGAGGCATTGGGCTACAATAGCCAAGAACATGCCTCAATATAAGCTTAATAATACAGATATCATCACTAGTAGAATATTATCCTAATAAAAATCACTACCCAAGGAATAATACCATAACTACCCGCTTATATGTCCACGAATCAGTAAATTCTCAAGTATATGTTTCATTTAATTTTACATTTAATTTCCATGTTCACTCCATTGACTTCAATAAACATGACAAGGTGGGATATAGATGTAATTCCATGATTCACTTTTTATTGGATATCAATTTTCGATGAATCAGTTACTATATACCTATCACCAGAAATGACACCCATTTATTTATAGCATAATTTCTAAACTCAGTAACATTCTCATCCCATCCCATGAGGGCCCATACACCTCATGAAATAAGATATAAAACCACTCAATCAATACCAAGAGTAATAAAAGCATAATCTCACAATCACAACAACACTCAACAATAAAAGGCATACCGTGCAATGAAAAGTAGTGAAATGCACCTATATTCCATAGAAATATACATCTCATCTAAATTATAATTTTGGGAAGCCTGGTTTTACCCTAAACATGGGTTCACAATGCCTAATCACAACTTATGACCAAGTCCCAAGAGTTACTAATCTCCAATATATTGTCTCCAAATTGTAATGAAATAAAGGAAACCATTCTTTGATTACATTTTTGATGTCCTATACCTAGATTCCACTGAAACAAGTGCCCCAAGCCTGGTTAGAAACATGGCCTCAAGAGCATATCCTAGAATTATAGAGGATGCTGACTAGTAGTGAGGGCCTAGGGTGTGTCCGTGGGGAGACAATGACCTCATTACCAAAGTATAGCACAACAAATGGATGTAAATATATGTAAATAGTGGAACCAATAGACATAAACAAAAAGAACAATAGAAAATAGAGAAAACAATAATAACAACTAAAATAAATTGAATAACATTCAATAACTAATAATGACATGTCGTATACTATAATTCTATAAAAAATGGATTCAAGAGAAGAATAATAACATGTACGCAGTAGTATAAAGGAAATAAAAGACTATCCTAAGCATCCCAAGTTTCATATTGTTCATCTACTATCAAGATCCATCCTAAATAGTAGATAATCAAGTTTTTGAAGCTGTATGCTTCCATTTGTCAACACCTACAACTATGTAATCTATCTTGAGTACCAAACAGTTCCTAGAGAGTGAGTGAGATAAATCTCAGTGGGACACAACCAATGATGTCTATAACATACGGCCTGTGTAATGGAAATGTAACAGTTTGAAAGCATGAATATATAATATAAATGAGTACAATGTATCTAAATACACAAGTACATACGTTTTCCCTCTGCCAATGTCTGAACATGTAACAAATTCATTATTTCATTATTAATATTTTTTTAACATATCACATGTTAATATTAGTGAAGGTTCCAAGTTATAACAAGGAAACCTATAATGATGTTTAATAGTGAAGTCCCAAGGTAATAAATAAGGTGAAGTAGACCTCAAGGGTCACTAACTCAGTAATAACTATAGCCTAGAATGGGATAAGAATGTAATCCAAGGAACATAGTCCAAGGAATTCCACAATGAGGCGGCTACCGAGTCCAAGCAGTTCATCTAAGGTAAAATGGAGCGAAGAAATGATTGGGCCTGATTGACATTAACCATGGAACATACTTGTTAATGCTGGATCCAAAGAGTGTATCCATGGAATCCAATAATGATATTGTTGGATCCAAGGAGTGTATCTAAAGAATCCTGTTGTACTATAAGAGGGATCCTACAGTATCATACAGGGCATCAGAATTTAGGAAAAATATTGGGATCTAGGTGGGTCTCAACTTAAGAAAGATATATCCCTGAATCAAAAGGGGGTTCCTAAGTTCTCATGTCATTCTCCTATCATAATCTAGGGTGATCTTGAGTCAGGAAATTCATATTTGATTATAAAGTCATGTAATATTTATTTTGGTCAAGTATTTCCTTTCATTAGTGTGATAAGGTCAAGTAGCATGAAACCATTGGTTCAATCCTCTAATTTCATTATTGTGATAAGGTCAAGTTTCAAGAATCCTTTTAGTTAAGTCATTTGTTTCAAGACATGACATTCATTTGTGCGACAAGGCCAAGTCATAATCTTAGTATACTTTACAATTCAATTTTCAAATTTTATTATCAAATTGAATCACCTACCTTAGGAGGGTCAAGTGGTAAGAATACATGGTAAATTCCATTATGAAATTCACATCATAAACATTCTATTTAATATAGAAACACTTACTATTTGGAAGGTCAAGACAAGGCACAACCAAACAGTACCTCAAACATGTCAAAACACTAAAAACACAATTTGGAATAACATTCTACTTTGGATGGGTGGAGTTGTGGGAGTAACCACCAATAATAAATCATATAAATTGAAATAGAATAACCTTATTTTTCAAACGAGTATAAGCATGGAACATTAATTATATAAATGACACCTAATGAAATTGATGGACCTCACACAAAAAATCCAAAATCAATGAACTTTAGAGATGAGTTATAGAACACCCGCCTTAGGATTGTACGACTCTCCTCCTCCGATATTATTCCTTGATTTGGATCTAATCAGAGTAGATCTATGTAAAAGAGAAAAATGCTCATACCCCGATAACTCGGTCGGGAGAAAGAGAGAAGGAAAATGGCTCAAGAGGACTCGAGTACTCACCGTTGCACATCCAATGTGATGAATGAAAGATCGATCAGATCCAAAATGAAGGATATCTCTTGATTCCATCCTTAGATCTTGAACGGGATACAAAATGAGATCTATGGAGGTAAACCCCACATAATCTTTTATTAGGGAAGAAAGAGGGAGGTTAAAAAGACCATTAAGGGATAAAAGATCAATTTATCCTTAAAAATATCCTATGAATAGTTTGTCCATATGGTTTGAAAAACTATATGTAAACCATGAATGGGTACCTGTTAAGAAGGGAAGCTTTCATGATTAGGCCGCATGACCGTGCACATGTTGTGTGAGGTGAATCTGTTTGAAAAACGACATTCAGTACGATTTGACAAACCATGCGGCATTACTATATGGTTTACTCTAAACCATAGCCAAAGCACATTTGTCTAAAAAAGAAGAGTTTTTGGCTCTGAACGTTCTCTAGACACTCCTCATACCATTACTAATTCTTTAAGCAACTATATTAGATCCAAAATAAATAATTCGACTGAATATTAAAGCATCCATACCTGAGTGAAAAATTGGTTCTTACACACTATCAAGACATGTGACTCAAAAATTGATAAATAATGGATTGAATGGAATATAAGGTCTATAAAAACATAAACCTTTAAAAAAGAAACAATTTTTATCATGTTATTCCCTTTACTTCTAAGGTTACTCAAATTAATCATTTTGGTTTTCACCACAATAACTAGTTTTTACCTAGGTAATTTTTCCTTTAATCATAAAAAATAATAATATTTAGATAATTTGGTCATAATGATTATAAATTATATATCCAATTTACCAAATAAAAATCAAGTGTGTTTGGAAAATTAATTTTAACACAAACTCGCAAAAAACCAATTTTTGGAAAATATTTATTTTTAAGAAAAAATATTTATGATTAGGGTAGAATCATCAATGTAATTGATATAAATGAATTAATAATAATAATAATAATTATTATTATTAAAATATTATTTATTTTATAATAAAATATATCAACAAAGTTTATTGAATCATGTTATAGTTAATTAAAAAAATATACAATAAAACATTCATTTGAATTCTAGATAAATGTTCAAAATATTTATAATTGGTTAATGAATTTATAACAATATTTAAAAAATATTTCATAAAATTTATAATATATAATTTAATTGTAAAATCTTTTAAAAACATTCAATGTAAATAATTTTTCAAAAGTGAGGGCACTAATAAAATCAGTATTTTTTTATATTCATCTTTAAATTAATAATAACCAAAACATCTCAAAAATTCGTCTTAAGATAATATGAATATGATAAATTATTATTTTTTGTAAAATAAAACTCCTAAAATTTACATGATTAAAAATAAATAAAATATAAAAAAATGAAAAAATATCTTTTTATAAGAATTCATTTTTTTAATATTAACTGTTATTTTAAAATTAGTGCTAATCAGAAATATATGATACATTAACAA
The DNA here is from genome assembly GCA_963277665.1 of Viscum album. NCBI lineage: Eukaryota > Viridiplantae > Streptophyta > Magnoliopsida > Santalales > Viscaceae > Viscum > Viscum album. The sequence continues at coordinate 1,157,597,479 of OY728147.1, forward strand.
TATATATTTATTAAATAAATTTTAATAATAGGAGAAGATTTTATTAGATTTTTATTTTTATTAATTGTGCCAATATTTAATTTTTTTTGTTTTTAAAAATATGTTTTTATGTATATTTCACAATTCTATTAATACTTTTTATACCTTCTAATTTTTTGGTTACCTTAAAAAGGTCTATATTTTTTTGGTTTTGTATGTATATAAAGTCATAATAAACTATATTTAATTAGGGAGGAACAAAATTATTCATTAAAATATTTACAGAGATCCAGGTATAATTTCAATTGATAACTCATGCTCTCGATCAAGAGGAAGACTAGAAAAATCTTTGGGAAATACATAAACATATTCCCTTATAGTGGAAATATATTAAATAGTGGTCACATCCATTGTTTTAATCATTTGAGTAAAATATTATTTCTTATAAGGAAAAAATATTGATGCTTGTGTTGAAGATTATACAGTTTATTCATCCTCTGCCTGGCACTTCTATAGATTTAGGGGATGATTTTGGATATAGAAAGTAGCTTCCTTCTCCCAGTTATTGATTTAGTTTATATATAATGATAGTGAGTATATTCCTAGTATATCATTAAATTATAATATATGGAGTATAACATGGTTTGTTGGAAGGCTCATCCCATATTGATTTAATGGAGATTATTTTTTTAATTGAGTTGTAATAAATATAACATTACCCATCTTACCATATAATTAATCCTCCATGATTTGTGGTGGTGCTCGAATAGATATACTTAACTTACATGATATGAAAAAAATGCATAGATTCAAAACAAATAGTATTCATTTATTGAATTAATAACTAATATACCATTCAATATGCTCTGGTCTTGATGCACCTCAATAGTAGTTATAAAATAATCCCTCACTTACTCTCTTAGACTTGGATGTTTTTTTTCACTATTTATATTTGATTAACCTTGGATTAGTGACCTAGTTTTCATAATATATATTTTCCATGAAATTGAAACATTGTACCATAGGACGAGTATTGATAAAAACCTTATTTTTCTCCATCCTATCAATATGATTCTTTATCTCACTTTTACATATATTGGATTTATGTCCCTTCTATCCACGCTTGAAAAATTTCCTGGTCTCCTTTTGGAAGTTACCGGGATGATTCTTCCCACACTTTTGACATGTGTGTTGTCTAATCACATTGTTTCTGTGATATTTATTTTGTGGTCCCTCAGAATTAAATTCTATTCTTTTCCTTTTATCTCCAGTCCCCTGATACCACTGGGAATCAATAAGTCCCATCTCGAATTTGAGGGAACACCACAAAACTTCATTATAACTATAAAAGCCCCAAAATTAAATATCTCTCTATTATATTGGACTTATACCACTAATGAATCAGTGAATATTACTTTAATTATTAATGTTAAATCTAGAGGTATACCATGAATTCCTTGTGATTTTCACCTCATAAGAGCCGATTGATTCATCTTTTTTTTTTCTTAAGTACAATAATTTTTCTATCCATTTTAAGAAGTAGACTGAGATGAAAAATTTTATTAATAAATATCATATTAAATTCAACTCACTCCATTGGTTTTATGTTATTATATGGAATCATATTATTGAATAGTGTCTACCACTAATTAACTTATCCCTCAGGGTGATAGAAAACCAGTATGACCTTCTCTTTCTTAGAGAATTGGAGGAAAAATAATATCTTATTATTGGAGTTAACTATTATTCCATGATTATGGTATTTTATGATCCACAAAAATTTGGAGGTCTCTATTACATAAATTTCTCAATGACAACATTATTTTTCTTATGATAAGGAGGGAATTCCACATGATTCAAGTTATTATTCATAACTTGAGTTTTTTGTGCCAATAATTACATGAAGTTATCTACTCCTAATTTGATCATGTTTGAAATATTACTATATTAATATCACATTACCCATTACATATGTTTATGTCACAATTATTTTTATATATTACCATTTTATAAAATAAATTAAAAAATTGGGATGAAAGAAATCAGAATAATAATAATATTAAAGGGAAACTATTAACTTGAAAGGACTAACTCATGAATAATGTAAATACCTTATATTATGAATTTTCAAGGATTAAAAATTTGTTATCCATGTTATTTATCCTATCATTAGTATTTATATTAATTTTCTTCTTTTTTTTGTTTTCCCTTCATAATCATTCGTTAAAGGCATGTGTTTAACCAAAGAACATCTCCTAGGAGAGTCCATATTGGTGTTTAGTCTTAGAAATATTTGTCCTAGACTAGGTACAAGTGAAGTTAATATCTTATTATCCATTTTGGTGTTATTACCCCTTGGTAAATTTTTTATAGCTGTATCTACATTACATTATCCAAACATAGATGAATTTTCTTAAAAACAACACACTCTAAATTATTCAAATTTTTTGGATGTTACCATATTACTAAACATATTCCTAGGGATTTCAATAATTTTCTCTAATAATATTCCAAAAATAATAATTAGGCTTTCCTTTTATACAAACTATAATATCCCAATCCTTAAATAAATATATCTTTATGATTTTAAACCCATTTTTTCTACAAATTTAAACCAAGGATCAGAGGTATAATTTCATCAATATGTTAGACACATAAATAAATAATCATAAACATTATTTTCCTAAAATTTATTTAAAACTATACATATTTCTCATAAATATTGTATATATTATAAAAATAAACAGGATAATCTAGGAAAATGTATAATGTAAAAGGGTGAGCTAGAAATTCCATTAACGAAAAGATCATAGTTAAACACAATGGTGAGATAATGAATATAAATTTGGAGTCATAATATTATATCAGAAAGAGAATGATCATATGGAATGAAATGAGGTATAATATAATAATACCATAATATCATAAAATCATAATAATGCAGAATATATTTAAATATTGACAACATAATCATAGCTTAAGTTTCACTCCCAAGACCATAATCACATACTGGACATAGACCCATAGTGTATTAGGTTCAATAAGTAATGCTATATATAACATATCATGTGGTATAAACCGTTAACCAATTTATTAGAGAGATATATAATTCTAATACAACCCATTAAATAATAAAACTTATAATATATGCATCAATATGTGTTCCACATTAGGGAAATAAACCGCATATAATTAATGGGAATGATAAAACCCATGAGAAAAAAGCGGGATTTGTAATATTATCTCAAATCAAAACTGAAGGATATATCATAAGTATTCCCAAGATAATATGTAATTTTTTTTTAATTTTCATATTTTAATAAGGATAAATAATTATTTTAACATTAGATTTTAATTTATATAAATTAATGAAAAGATGAAGGAGTAGTATGAATAAAAGCTAACTGCGTAGGTGATACTTTTTAAAATAAGTGAAGGATATTTCTAAAAAGTAATAGAATTATAATTCTAATTTAAACTAAAACTGAACCAAGATGGTTCTCCATAAAATAATTAGGTTTTATATATTCTATTCATTGTTAAAAAACATTTTATGGAGATGGTACTTAATGAAAAATTAGTAAAATAATGTTCCAATAAATCTGTGTTTACTATAATGGGAAAACCATGGTGGATACATCAAAATGTATTATCCAAAAAAGGATGGTAATTTATATTAGATCTATATTTAAAGAACATATATATAATAAATGGATACAATAAATGATAAAAATAGATAAATATGGAGAAAAATAATGATAATGTGTAATCTAAATGCAATGAAGGTGGTTCCAAAGAACCCTTATAAGTGAGGTGAGTGTCACACTTGTAATTGTTTTCAAAAAACGGTGTAACCACATTTTTCACATGAAAAAATGGTCAAAAAAGAATTATTATAGATAATTAGATATGATAATTTATAAAAATTTCCAAAAATAGATTTTATTATTGTTTTTATTTCATTTTAATAGTTATCTTTTTAGTTTAACCCTTGATAAACCCATTTTACCTCAACCATGATAATTAATTTTTGTTGTGTTCACTATTAATTTTGGTCAAAAATTAAGTTGAACTTATTAGATAATATAAGTTATAATTATTAAAAATATCTTATATATTTTTTCAACTTTAATACACATAAATCTAACAATTTAATTTAAAATTAATCCAATAGATGCGATAAGAAAGCATGTTTTAAAAGAGAAAATGTGGAGAAGTTTACAAAGTTTTTATATCAAAATTCAGTACAAAAAATATTAAAATGAAATAAATTGGATCAATATATATATAATTTAAATTATTTTAATTTAATTCAGATTTAAAATATAACTTATCTTATAAATCATTAAGAAAAATTACATTTTCAATAAAAAGTCGGTATTTTCACTATTCATCAAAATATTAATATTTTCAAAAAATTCCCAAAACAATACAACTAGATAATTTCTCCATGATTATTTCAGAATTTTTTTTTTTTTTTGAAAATATTTTAAACATTTTAATCTTTTTAAATAAGTTCCCCAATGGTGTTAAAACTTTTTTTATTATAAAAATACAGTTTTAAATCATGAAATTGGATTTATTCTTATCTCTTGTCTTCATAACACATAATATAAATATTAAAGTTTGAATTGAATATATAATACATACATATCCTTAAAATAATTCAACAATATTGGTTTTTTATTTATTATCGTAAAACATTTTTGTTTGCATAAAAATATTTTTTAGAAAAACATTTCCTTAATTTTTAAATAGTTTTTATTTTCATTTAAAATTTATTGGTGACCAAATAATTTATTTATATTAATTTTTAGACCATATATTTTCACATTTGTTTTTAATCCTTTTGAAACTTGTTATTCAAATGGCTAGGATATAAATATCATTCTAAATAATAATATTTTAATATTATGTCACATGTCATTTAAACTCAGTGTTGCATGTAATTCAAGCTAAATTCAGTGTTATGTGTAACATACCATGTAAGTAATGAACAATAGGTATTTTTATCTATGTCTATTTATTAATTAGATAGTGTTTTAGAGGCTTAAAATGAGAATAAATCCAATCTTAAGCATGAAATACACTAATATTTTTAAAAGATTGTTTTACTGCCTTTTGATGGAAAACCATTTTTAAATCAAACTTTTGACAATTTTATAAGCCATATTTGGAAAAATAATCTTATTCTTTATGATTGGGACATTGAAATTTACTTGGATAAATTTATGGTATTTTTCTGACAATGTTCTTTTTTTAATGAATAGTGAAAAATACTGCATTTTAAATCAAAACTGCATTTTCATCTAATTTAATTATATTGTTAGATTATATTTTTCATTGGTTTTAAAGTGTAAATAGAATATATTTTTACCATTTAATCCAATTGTGGTCATTGGGATTAATTTCACTTTGGAATTGGGCATAAACAAGTGCCAAACGTTTCATAGATATTGTTTCAAAAAAACCCGCTATTTGTTTTGACAACGGGAATTATATTTAAATTAATTATTGAAATTTATATGTTTGGAATTTGGTAAAATTAATTCTATATTTGGAATCATAAGGTCCAAATTATCTAATTAATACTCTTGTTTTTGGACATTATGAATAGTAAAAATGGTAATTATCTTTAATTATCTTGATTAATTAGTAATCGGGTAGTTAAGGATAATAAAATAATATCATAATAATAAAAAATGACCCCAAAATTTGTCCTAATGCTACTGGTTGTTTCATGGCCGACCATGGGATGCCTTGTGCCAAACTTGGGGACCCCATGGAATCACTTTTGTGTGATAATGACTTTTTATCTTTTTATTTATAAAGAAAGTTAAATATAACGAAGAATGTATCACCCGAGTAAAACATTTTTAATTTTGTCTAAATAAATTATCTATTGTACTATGAATAGTAATTGGAAATCTAAAAATATTTCCTATATCATAGTATTTTTTTATAATTTTTAGTCATTAAATAAATTAAATTATTTATGACATCATGATGATGCAGCGATTACCTCATTAATGAACGATTTAAATAAAATGAAAATATAATGTAAAATCTAAGACTTACACTTGTCAAATACCTATTGGATGAGTTTAATTCAAACCCTTATAATATTATACTCGAAATAAATCAATGTGGGAATTTTAAAATCTGAAACTCATTTGAAAATAAATTAACATTTTATACCTTTCCAAGAGTGCCCCTTCTCTCCTCTTATAAAAGGTCCCCACCTCTACCTCCTTACCCAAACTTCTGAAGCCTTTGACTCGGCCAATCTATGCTCATTTTATCTCTCCACATCCCTATTTTAATCCTAGAAGCCTTACCATAGGCAGAAAGCTCATCAAGAAACCATTTTGTTCAAACTAAGAGGAGTTACCCGATTTAAAGGTAAAGTCTCTTCTAATGTTATTTTGTTTTATTTTTCTTCTCCAACCCCCTAAACTCCATTTATTCAGTTATTTTGTAACAAAAATAGTATCTTAAATATACTAGGATGTTTTTATAAGAATTATTCGAGCTACACTTACACACACCTTCATCTAATGGTTAAAGAGCATACTGTTTCCGTGGATGATGAATTTCTGCCTCACGAAACGATGATTGCTCAATATTATTCTAAAACCTTCAAAGGTGGACATAAAGATCACTCTATATTTATATATGATACATAATAAATTTATGTTTTCTTTAATCTTCTGTATTTTTCTTTTTTGGCATACCTTTATGGTTTCCATTATAGGTAAATGCGATATCTTTATTTTAGGAAGTGCAGATTACCGCCCCCTCAAAGTGATTTGATTCATTAATGCCATATGTGGGATGTATAAAGGATGTATTTAATGATATTATATATGATATTATACTGGAATTATAATATACCTTTATATCATTATGATTCCATTCCATAAAATATGAAATAGAAATGAAAGTAGCGTTCATGCGTACGTACGACTTACCGTCTCCATGAATGGTGCATTTCATTTCTTACCTCTAAATATTATTTAATATTATAAATGAATGTATATACTGGATATATATGATTTATATGATATCTACATCATGAATATTACTCTGGATATAATGGATACATGAACAACTTGAAATTATAAAGAGTTTATTTTTGACTCAAGTGCCAATGATTGTTAAAATGACCGTTATTAACTTAAATAATTAAATAGTGTTCATGAAATGGTAATAAGTGATATAAAAGGAATAATGAACTTGAAAAAGGTTCTTAATCAAGTATAAATTAACTCATGTTTTTTATTCAGGAGATTAAATAACGATCGAGTCAAGTAGGATACGAGGTAAGGGAATACGTCTCAATCTCCTTTAATTGAGGCATATTTTGTTTTATACACAACTTTCTTTTATACAGTGTATAATCCCCTTTGACTTTTATGTTCATTCAAAAGGAATATTTTTATAAGAAGCTTTTACTAAATGACAAAAGGGAATATTTTTTTTTCATATGTATGCGGCGACAATGACTTCTCCGCCGCCGTGACCATTATTTGAGTTTCGGATTCCTCTAAAAGCCATAACCTTTTTTTAATAAAAACTAAATACCATGTTTTAATTCTCTTTTATTTTGGTATTGAAAATGGTTTTTATATTTTTTTAATTATATCAATGTGTTGTATTGATATCTTGTGATTGAAATTTTAAAATGTTATGTTTCCTTTATGCATGTTTTATGTGATATGATTATGTTATAGTTCTTGGGAATTGTTTATGAAGACAGGTGGTTCCGTGATAAACTAAGGTCCGGTGAGCCCGATATATCTCTCCAATGCATTGGGTAACACGAAGGGGTTAAACGTTAAGGTTTCTCCGAAGTGATTTAAATAATATACTATGATGGGTATTCCAAACGTAACCATGAGGGTTACTCCCTACGTAAGAATGTTATGAATGCCTCAAGTTACCTTTATGTCTTATGATTTCTATGATTTATTCATGATTTGATGAGGTATGTTAAAATGATTATGTTTTATGAGTAATGTATGATTTCATACACGGACTAACGTTTTCATTTCGTACTTTTATATCCCGTACTAAGCTTTTTAAGCTCATCCCAAATTTTTGAAATATTTTTCATAGGTCAAGGAAAAGGTACATGATGTGATGATAGGGTCAAGGAAGTGTCATGATAGAATCCACGTTTTGTTTTAAATATGTTTCTGTTGATGGGAAAAAAATTAATACTATCTTTTATGTAACCACTTTGTTTAAATGTGGAATATAATGCCTGATTTATGATCTAATTCTCTAAAAATCTAAACCTAAAAAGATCCTCAATGTGTAATCTTCTAATAACTCAAGATTAAGTAATGTTTAAGGCAGGGGCCTTATAGTTGGTATCAGAGGTCGGTTTAGATAACTTTAGGAGTTAGAATTATATTAAATGATTATCCAAAAATATTTTTTTTATGGTCAAATTGAAATGATATAGCATTTGAAGATTACAATGATGCTTCATCTAAGACATGTTTGTTCAGAATGGTTTTCCAGAGGGGAAAAGGGAAGTAGTTCTAGGAAGGCAAACATAAGGAAATAACCATCCGAATCAGCATCCTGAGATGGTCGGAATTGGAGCTGAACAATTTGTTGCAGTAATGGCGCAATTGACTCAAGCGATAAATGGTGGTGGTATCCATGCACGAGATCAGCCAGATCAACCGCAGAGGAACATGTCAGTGGTGGAACATTTCATGAGGCAACATCCACCATCATTCAGAGGATCATCTGACCCTGTTCTAGCTAAAGGGTGGATTAAAGAACTGGAGAATATTTTCGATGTCATGGGTTGTTCAGACAATCAAAAGGTCAGTCTTGAAATTTACCATTTGGAGGGTGAAGCAGATCAGTGGTGGTCGATGGTTAAAAATTTCAGTGACACTAATGAGATTGATTCTCTTGACTGGGATGAATTCAAAGGTATGTTTCTTGAGAAGTATTTTCCTAAGGCAGTTTAATTTAGGATGGGAAAAAAATTCTTGGAATTGAGGTAATAGGATGACTCAGTGGCTGCTTATGAAGAGAGGTTCACTCGATTGGCAAGGTATGCTCCCAATTTTATCCGAGACCTTGATAGTAAAATCAATCATTTTTACTTAGTATTAAATCCAAAATCTCAAAGGGATTTAGATTCTCGCGAGTTCAAGATTTATGAAAATCTTGTTCGATGTGCTGAGAAGGTAGAAATGGAGTTTTCTGATGATCAAGTGTTCTATAACAACCAGCAGAAGAAGAGACCGAGGTGGCAGATGAAAGGAAATAATTCTTCAAAAAGGTCTGACGGTAAGAAAACTAATTTTCCAGTTTGTGATAAATGTGGTAAAAGTCATGCTGGGGAATGTATTCTGAATTCTAGGTAGTTCTACCGATGCAGTAAGATGGGACATAAGTCTTGTGATTGCACTGAAAAATATTAGGGTGATGGTAAGACCAAATTTTATTTACAGTTAGTGAGAAGTTTCAAGTGAAATGAGATGGGTCACTATGAAAACGAGTGTCCAACAATGATCTTGAGTGGTGGGAAGCAGTTAGACTACCAACCGAAAGGGGTGGTGAAATCATTTGAGACTAATTCAGCAGATGTTGGGCCATCAAATGAAGTTGTATCAGGTACTTTGTTTTTTTTTTCAGATTATGCAAGTGTGTTTTTTGATCCAGGGTCTACACATTCTTTCATCTCTGAAAACTTTTCTAGTAAAATGGGATTACCATCTTAAGAAATGACCCCTGAACTTGTGGTAAAAACACTTGGGGGAAATGTTGAGGCAACAAGAATTTATAATAATCTTCCTATCCTTATCCGTGGAAAGAACCTACTTGCAAACCTTATTGTTTTACCTCTAGTAGAGTTTTATGTTATCCTGGGTATGGATTTTCTCTCTATTTACCATGCTAAGATTGAATGTAGAGCTAAAGAAGTTTCTTTTCAGAATGACTTTCAGTTTGTGTACAATAATGACCCTTACTGTTGATAACATATCAAGAGGCCGAGAAACTTGTCAAAAATGGGAATGAATGTTACCTTGCACATATCGTTGAAAACAAGGGAACTGTTCAGATTAATGATGTGACAGTGGTAAATGAGTATCCTGATGTTTTTCCTGATGAGTTTCCTGGAATAATACCAGATCATGAAGTTTAATTTACTATTGACTTAGTTCCTGATGCTAAGCCAATTTCAAAACCCCCTTATCGAATGGCTCAAACTGAACTTTTAGAGTTGAAGGAGAAATTGTAAAATTTATTAGAGAAAGGTTTCATTCGACCTAGCACATCACCATGGGGTGCTCATGTTTTATTTGTTAAAAAGAAAGATGGTTCAATGAGACTTTTCATTGATTATAGAGCCTTTAATAAAATCACTTTTAAGAACAAATATCCTTTGCCTCATATCGATGATTTGTTTGATCAGCTCTAGGGAGCTCAGTATTTTTCAATGATTGACCTGAGATCGGGGTAACATCTGTTGAAGGTAAATGAAGCTGATATTCTGAAGACCGCGTTCCGTACACGATATGTCCATTATGAATTTTTAGTTATGCCTTTTGGGCTAACCAATGCACCTGCAGTATTCATGGACCTTATGAATAGAATTTTCCATGAGTTCTTGGAAAAGATTGTTGTTGATTTCATTGATGATATTTTGGTGTTTTCTAAAACTAAAGAGGAGTATGAAAGACATTTAAGGGTTATTTTGAAAACCATAAAAGAAAAGAAATTGTATAGGAAATTCAGAAAGTGTGAGTTTTGGTTGCAACAAATTTCTTTCCTTGGTCACATTGTTTCTAAAGATGGGATAACTGTTGATCCTGCAAAAACAAAGGTTGTTGAAGAATGGCTAAGACCCACAAATGTATCTGAGATTCGTAGCTTCCTTGGTTTGGCAGGCTATTACCGAAGGTTTGTTAGAAATTTTTCACAGTTATCTAGTCCAATGACTAAGCTAACTCGAAAGGGTGTTAAGTTTATCTGGACAAAAGAATGTGATGATTGTTTTTCAGAATTGAAAAGAAGATCGGTGAATGCTCCAGTTTTGGCACTACCTTCCAAGAATGGTGAGTTTGTTATCTATAGTGATGCTTCGTTGAAAGGACATGGTTGTGTCCTAATTTAGAATTATCAGGTAATTTCTTATTCTCCATAACAGTTGAAAACACATTAGGTAAATTACCCTACGCATTATTCGGAATTAGCTGCTGTTGTCTTCACTTTAAAAATTTGGAGGCATCATTTGTATGGAGTAAGGTGTGAAATATATACCGATCACAGAAGTTTAAAGTATATATTCACTTGGAAAGAATTGAACATGAGACAGAGGAGATGGCTAGAATTAATCAAGGATTATGATTGAACAATTCATTACCATACGGGAAAAGAAAATAAAGTGGCTGATTCATTGAGTCGAAAAAGTAATAATTCATTAACAATGTTGCGTTTAGAGCGTGATATTTTGGTTAAGGATTTTATGAAATTTGGAATAGAAGTTGTTGGTGCATGATGTCCTTCTGTTTTGTTTCATGTATTAGTGAAATATTCTCTATCAGACATAATCATGCAAGCACAGAAGCAAGACAATGAGTTGCAGAAAAAGGTAGAGTTGGTTCAGAAGGGTAAGTTTCCTGAATTAAACATTGATAATGATTGTGTTTTGAGATTTGGGAAGAGACTGTGTGTGCCTTGTGATTCATAGTTGAAGAGAGAGTTGTTATGTGAAACTCATAGTTCTCCGTTTTCAGTTCATCCAGGCAGTACTAAGATGTATAGAGATTTTCGGGAGTACTACTGGTGGGATGAAATGAAAATAGATATTGCTGATTTTACTGTGAAGTGTTTGACTTGTCAACGGGTTAAAGCAGAGCGACAGTTACCAAAAGGGATGTTTCAGCCTTTTCCAGTGCCAGAGTGGAAATGAGAATATATATCCATGGACTACATTGTGGGATTGATAAAGACACCTCGAGGTAATAATGAAATCTGGGTTATGGTTGATCGCTTGACTAAATCTGCTCATTTCCTTGCTATACGAGATACTTTTTCCCTAGATCAACTTTCCTGTTTGTATCTTAAGGAGATAGTTAGGTTACATGGAGTTCCTCTCTCCATTGTATCTGACCGTGATCCCAGGTTCACTTCTAACTTTTGGAAAGGCCTTCATAAGTCATTGGGTACTGAATTAAATTTTAGTACAACTTTTAATCCTCAATCAGATGGGCAGTCAGAACGAACAATTTCAACTTTGGAGGATATTCTACGTGCCTGTTTGATGGATTATCAGGGAAGTTGGGACCATCATCTTTCTTTGGTTGAGTTTTCTTATAATAACAGTTTTCATTCCAGTATATAGATGGCCCCATTTGAGGCATTATATGGGAAGCGGTGTCGAACTCCATCTTTCTGGGATGAAGTGGGTGAAAGGAAGTTGATGGGACCAGAATTGGTAGAAGAGTTGGCAAAAAAAGTTCAGCTGATATAGAAACACATGAGAACAGCTCAAAGTAGGCAGAAGAGTTATGTGGACAATAGGAGGAAGGATCTCTCTTTTGAGGTAGGTGATCATGTTTTTCTCAAAGTTTCACCATGGAAAAGTGTGATGCGATTTGGTAAGAAATGAAAGCTGAGTCCAAGGTTCATTGGACCATATGAAATTCTGGAGAGAGATGGATCAGTTGCATACTGAGTGTCTTTACCTCAGAGTTTATCTCAGGTACACAATTTTTTTCATGTTTCAATGTTAAGGAAGTACATGCCAGATCCATCTCATGTTTTGAGTCTAGAGGTAGTTCATCTGGAAGAGAATCTATCTTATGATGAACAACCACTACAGATTCTTGACTATACGAAGAAAGTTTTTTGAAATAAGGTGATTTAACAAGTAAATGCTTTGTGAAAAAACCACATGATTGAAGTGGCAACATGGGAATCTGAAAATGCAACGAGGGATAAATACCCCCACTTATTCATTAAGTAAATAAATTGCGGGGACACAATTTTATAAAGGGGGGAAAGTTGTAACATCCCAAGTAAGTAATGAATAATATATATTTTTTATCTATGTCTATTTATGAATTAGATAGTGTTTTAGAGGCTTAAAATGAGAATAAATCCAATCTTTAGCATGGAATACACTAATATTTTTAAAAGATTGTTTTACTGCCTTTTGATGGAAAACCATTTTAAAATCAAAATTTTGACAATTTTATAATCTCTATTTGTCAAAATAAACTTATTCTTTATGATTGGGACATTGAAATTTACTTTGGATAAATTTTTGGTATTTTTATGAAAATGTTCATTTTTGAATGAATAGTGAAAAATACTGCATTTTACATCAAAACGGCATTTTCATCTAATTTAATTATATGGCTAGATTATATTTTTAATTGGTTTTAAAGTGTAAATGTAATATATTTTTTCCATTTAATCCAATGGTAGTCATTGGTATTTTTTTCACTTTGGAATTGGGTATAAACTAGTGCCAATCTTTTCATAGATATTGTTTCAAAAAAACCTGCTACTTGTTTTGAAAACAGAAATTATTTTTAAATTAATTATTGGAATTTCTATGTTGGGAATTTGGTAAAATGGATTCCATATTTAGAATCATAAGGTACAAATTATCTAATTAAGACTCTTTTGTTTTTGGACATTATGAATAGTAACGACGATAATTATCTTTAATTATCTTGATTAATTAGTAATCGGGTAGTTAAGGATAATAAAATAATATCATAATAATAAAAAATGACCCCAAAATGTGTCCTAATGCTACTGGTTGGTTCATGGACGACCATGGTATGCCTTGTTCCAATCTTTAAGACCCCATGGAATCCCTTTTGTGTGATAATGACTTTTTATCTTTTTATTTTTAAAAAAGTTAAATAAAACAAAGAATGTATCACCTGAGTAAGACATTTTTAATTTTGTCTAAATAAATTATATATTGGACTATAAATAGTCATTGGCAAGCTAAAAACATTTCCGACATCATAGTATTTTTTTATAATTTTTAGACATTAAATAAATTAAATTATTTATGACATCATGATGATGTAGCGATTACCTCATTAATGAACGATTTAAATAAAATGAAAAGATAATGTAAAATCTAAGACTTACACCTGTCAAAGACCTATTGGATGAGTATATTTAGAAATCTTATAACCTTATACTTGAAATACATCAATGTGGGACCATTAAAATCCCAATATCATTTCAAAATAAAGTAACATTTTATACCTTTCCAAGAGTGCCCCTCCTCTCCTATTATAAAAGGCCCCCACCTCTACCTCCTTACCCACACTTCTCAAGCCTTTGGCTCGGCCAAGATCTGCACATTTTATCTCTACACATCCCTCTATTCATCCTATAATCCTTAACATAGGCATAAATCTCTTCAAGAAACCATTTTGGTTCAAACCAAGAGGAGTTTCCCGATTTAAAGGTAAAGTCCCCTCGAATGTTATTTTGTTTTATTTTTCTCCAACCACCTAAACTCTTTTTATTCATTTATTTTGTAACAAAAACAGTATATTAAATATACTAGTATTTTTTTATAAGAAGGATTCGAGCTACACTTACACACACCTTTATCTAATGGTTAAATAAGATACTGTTTCCGTGGATGGCGAATTTCTGCCACACGAAACGATGATTACTCAATATTCTTCTAACACCTTAAAAGATGGAAATTAAGATGACACTATATTTATATATGATATATAATACCTTTATGTTTTCCTTAAGATTCTGTATTTTTCATTTTTGGCATACCTTTATGGTTTCCATTATGGGTAAACGTGATATCTTCATTTTAGGAAGTGCGGACTACCGCCCCATCAAAGTGATTTGATTCGTTAATGCCATATGTGGGACGTATAAAGGATGGAGTTAATGATATTATATATGAAATTATAATGGAATTATAATATACCTTTATATCATTATGATTCCATTAAATAAAATACGAAATAGAAATGAATGTAGCGTTCATGCGTACGTACAACTTACCATCTCCATGAACGGTGCATTTCATTTCTTACCTCTAATTGTTATGTAATATTATAAATGCCTGTATATACTAGATATATATGATAAATATGATATTTAAATCATGAATATAACTCTGGATATAATGGATACATGAACAAATTTTAATTATAAAGAGTTTATTTTTGACTCAAGTACCAATCATCGTTAAAACGACCATTATTAACTTAAATAATTACATAGTGTTCATGAAATAGTAATAAGTGATATAAATGGAATAATTAACTTGAAAAAGGTTCATAAGGAATTATAAATTAACTCATGTTTATTATTCAAGAGATTAATGAAAGATCGAGTCAAGTCGGATACGAGGTAAGGGACTATGTCTCAATCTCCTTTCATTGAGGCATATTTTGTTTTATACAGAACATTATTTTATACGGTGTATAAACCCCTTTGAATTTTACATTTATTCAAAAGGAGTATTTTTATTCAAAGCTTTTACTAAATGACAAAAGGGAATGTTTTTTTTCGTATGTATGCGATGACAACGACTTCTCTACCGCCGTGACCATTATTTGAGTTTCGGCTTCCTCTACAAGCCATAACCTTTTTTTAATGAATAATAAATACCATGTTTTACTTCTCTTTTATTTTGCTATTGAAAATGGTTTTGATATTTTTTAATTATATCAATGTGTTGTATTGATATCTTGTGATTGAAATGTGGAAATGTTATGTTTCTTTTATGCATGTTTTATGTGATATGATTATGTTATGGTTCTTGGGAATTGTTTATGAATACGGGTGGTTCCGTGATAATCTAAGGGCCGGTGAGCACGATATAGTTCTCCAATGCATTGGGTAACGTGAAGGGGTTAAACGTTATGGTTTCTCTGAAGAGATTTTGGGAATATACTGTGATGGTTATTCCAAACTTAACCATGAGGTTTACTCCCTACGTAAGAATGTTATGAATGCCTCAAGTTACCTTTATGTCTTATGATTTCTATGATTTATTCATGTTTTGATGAGTAATGTTAAAATGCTTATGTTTTATGAGTAAAGTATGATTTCATACATGGACTAATGTTTACATTTCGTACTTTTATATCCCTTACTAAGCTTTTTATGCTCATCCCAAGTTTTTGAAATGTTTTTTCACAGGTCAAGGGAAAGGTACATAATGTGATGATAGGGTCAAGGAAGTGTCATGAAAGTATCCATGTTTTGTTTTAAATATGTTTCCGTTGATGGGAAAAAAATGAATACTATCTTTTATGTAACCACTTTGTTTAAATTTGGAATTTAATGCATGATTTATGATCTAATTCTCTAAAACTCTAAACCTGAAAAGATCCTAAATGTGTAATCTTGTAATAACTCAAGATTATGTAATGTATACGGTAGAGGCCTTATATTATGTGCAACAAAAATATCATAAAGATTAAATTAATTTGAAAAAACCACCCAAAAAAATACCAGGTTGTTATACAATAGGTTTCATTCACTATTCCAACTTGGGTTTGATATTGTATGAAAACAAAAAACATTCATGTTTTAGTATATCCCAAAACCACACTATTGGAATTATCTTAGTATGAAGCTTAATTAAAACTATTTTATCTCAAACTCCTGACTGACACTAATAAAAACTAGTTATCCTACATTCACATAATCATTCAAGAATATTTAATTATTTAATTTTTTTATTTTAACATTTTACGTTTTGACAAATATTTAATTTTAATACAATTAATATTACACCATTTCACACTTCACTAATGACAATGCGAATTCTATTACCTATAGGCAGGATCCCAATGATTCTATAGAACCTCAATATTGGGAAAATTAACATTCCATTCAATAATTAACCCCATGGGTTTAAAAAATTTATTAAAAAATATCATTTCAAAATTTTAGGTACTATTGGAAATATCATATGCTTTTATAAAAAAATATACATAATAAAGAACAACCATCTACCTCAATAAGTATAGAAAAGAGTAGAGAAACCAGAAAAGTATCCAAACATACTTTTAGCATAGTGAAACACACATATTGTGGGGGCATGTAAAACAATATTTAATATTACTCAATTATAGTCTAGTGGTTAACCCTAGGAAGTATCTATAAGAGGAGTGCACACAAAAGTGTTTGTCACTTTAATTTGAGAATGAAATATAGGTTTTTTTGAAATTGTTTTAGATTAAAATGAAAAATACAATTGAAAATAATGTTTAAAAAAAGTGATAGGTAGAGTGATGGGGTTAAGTTATGATCACCTTTTTTAATGTCATCATGGTCGTAAAAATAATTTCTCCTGTCTTCTTATTGAATGATAAATGAACGATTCCTCTATCGTGTATTCAATCTGCCTTGGTTGGAGGAAGCATTGAAAATCACTCCTATGTTTATGAAAGTTCATAAACCATTCCCAAAAAATTAAGGAAATTACCTATCAATAATTTTTGATCCCTAAAAATCTAGAAAAAATTCATTTATTTCACATATGCGTCAACAATCGTTAGACATTTAACACTTAACACAAGTTGATCAATCATGAAAAACTACACTATATAGAGGGAGTTTAATGTTCCTATACCAAAGATTTAAAAAATGAATGAAAAAAATGAAATACAATCTCATTAAGAGAATTGTACATAATTGAAAATAGTGACCATTCAATTGTAAAGAGATTTTTACCTTAAAGAACAATACTCTGACCTTACAAAAGGGAAACTTCCCTTCCCCGATCACTCAAAATCATTACCCCTCCATGAAATGATTAATCAAGATGAATGGGGATGAATAAGGAAATAAAATTCTATGTAACATTAAATAAATAAAATAGAGATATTTGAAAAGTTCTCATCCATGGTTTCCTAGAAGGAATGGGTTGGAAATGAGATGCTTTGAGGGGAAAGAGCTCCCGTCCTTTTATAGGCTGAATTTTTCATTCCAAATTTGATGCACTGTAAGCCAATTAAATGAAAAATTAACACATTTAATCTTTCATTAAAGATATTAATAAATGTATTTAACGTCTCTCATTCAAATTTTAATGTATTTAGACATGTTTAGTGAGATTCATGGCTGTTTTACTCTGAGAATTTATTACTCCTAGAAGACTATCCACATTTCACATATCCAGATTATTATGCATTAATGACCATGAAAAAAGACTATTCACACTAGAGAGAATTGATAAATGTTCTTCAAAAATGTGTTTCACATCCACACACTAATTTTAAGAGTATTTGGGTCCACTATTCAAGAGATATGGACCCAACACCAAAAACCGACAGATATGTAAACAATTTTCAAGGACCAACTTGTGAGCTTGTTTTGAGATTCTCTATGGTCGATTCAGATTTTAGAACATAAGGATGAAATGAATCCAAGGATTTTTCAAAACCTAAAAATAAATAATGTCACAATTTGTATAAATATACAAAACTTTATGACCAAAATATAGAACTAATTTAAAACTATTAAAAATCCAAAATAGACCATTTTGACAATTAAGCTCAAAATACAACTAAATTACTCAAATGTGACAATTTATTTTAAAATAACATTTTTGTGTTATTGAAATCATTTAAATTCAATAAAATATATTGAAAATATTTTTTCTATCAATTCCCCTACACTTAGTACTTATACTTCTGAACAAGTAAACATCAATATCAATGAAAATACAGAACACAAACCCATGACAACCACACAATCCACACAAATAAGAAATAATATCATTTATCATAAATAAAAATTATTTAAAATTCCACATTTATAAAAATTAATGTATTTCCTCTTCATTTATCATCCCATGTACACAATACACTTACCTCATATGAATTTTCTCTCACCTCATAAATGCCAATCTTCAAAAAATATTTTCTCATCCAAACCCATACAAGGGTCACCAAAGGATTTATAAATTCCTACATCTCCACTCGATGTGAGTTAAGGATTTTTTTATCATGAGGAATTTTCAGGGTTATTATGTGTCTTCTTGTTGGTTGGATTTATATGATAAACTTTCTGAGGGCTAATAAGGATGGATTGGCTCTTTTTGAAGCAAAATTGCAAGATTCTAATTTTCACTAAATAATTGTATCCTCCTCACCCCCCTTATTAGAAAATAAGATCGGTTATTAGGAAAATTAAGAGATAGTTAATTCCATTTAGAATCTCACCAACATAAATTTCAATCTTCTTGAACATAGTTTTTCTTTAAATCTCTAGACATGCATAGTTTCATTCTTCTTTGGAAGCTTCATCAATGCACAAATTCTTTTATCAGGAAAGTTATAGAAAGGCACAAGTTTTTATAGAATAAATTATTTATCAGAAACATAAGCTCTTAAAAGTTTAATTTTCCACCCAATGTATCACCAAACGAGGTATCACACCATAAAACATCTTCCCCCACACTTAATTTCAGCAAGATCATGTAATTTCACATCAAGAGGAGGTTTGATAGGTAAAATTGGATTGTAATGTGGATAAACTAATATTATTTTAATGGATTATATATTCTATAAGTATTAAATAAATATGTAAGGATAAAATAAAAAGTAGTCATTTGAAGATGATTCTTTTAAGCCAAATAAATGCATCAAACATTAAAAAAAAAGCACCTAAAACCCTCTAGTTTTGATAGTAATAAATAAAATTATGGTTAAAGAAATCATGGTATGGTTCCCTCATGAAATAAGGAGAATATAAATAATATGAAAAATGGTTTTGAAGACTCTTATGTAAGTGAATTAGAAAATAAAGATAGTGAGATTTGGAATGGGACTCAAAAATCAAAGTACTTTTCATGAAATTCCCAATGAGTTGGACTTGAAACAAAGTCATTTTCAACATTAATTTATGCCTAGTTACCCAGAATTGATTGTTTCACTCATTTAAATGTGTTTAGAAAATGGAAATGATAATAATTTCATCACAATTTTTTTAAAACACATTAAATATAAAAAAAGAAACAAAATAAAATCTGAAAAACACACAACAAAACACTCTTTTAGAAAAACAGAAAAAATAAACAACAAATGAAAATGATAAACTACAAAGGATACCTCCCCCAAACTTAAATGATGAATTTTACATAGTGTATTATAATGGATTTAACATGTAATAAAATTTTAAAATAAACAACAACAAGCAAGAAAGTATAAAGGAGAAACACAACCTGACATATTGGTTGTACACCTTTGAGTTAACCTCCTAAGTATCGCAATGTAAAAAATTACAAATAAAAGAAGAAAATAAATCATAAGAAATTTATTGGAAGAAAATAAAATTGAAATAGAATTATAAAATATGGATATATCTTTGTTTAATCTCCTAAGTGGGCCCTGAGTTTCAAATTTCTTTGATGGGAAGTTCTGATTAGTTATCCACAATCGGATAGTGTGTTATGTTTTTTGATCATGAACGAAAAAAATTATTATTTCCAAGATAAACTTATTCCTTTTGGTTTAGGAATCCATGGATATACTATTCAAAATCTACCCCCATGGGAATGAGATAAAACATTGATGGTGGGGTAAGATATATAATGGATCCTCCTATTTCTTCATATCCACTTGTACAACCTCTAATTAATTTTTTAGTGGTTGGTCAGGGAATGCAGCATAAATTTATATTCAAACGGAATGTAAGAGTGTAATTACATTTTACCAAAATTAAATCATGAATTATCAATATCAAATTCATCCCCTTCAATGTCAAAATTTATTGGCCTGTTTTTATCAATAAAATCCTCTTGGATCTCCTCATGATATCCCTCCAATAAATTTTCAATATGTTTAGGGATCTAAATATTTTTCTCATCAGGTGAATCTTCTTTTTAATATTCCTTCTTCTCTAAGGGAATTTAAGTGTTTACCATATATAGAAATTTAAAACAATTAGAGGTGACATTCAATTGATTTACAACAAGATTAGAAGATAATGAGTTTAAGACAATATCATCTAGGTGGGTTTTATTCAACTTTAATATCTTATTAAGTGGAAATAACTTCTTGGATTTGATTCATAGTGGATGGATGATGGTAGTAGAGATCCTATATATTTTCTTCAATTTCATGGATGAGTGTTTCTGAACTTTTTTTCTATAACTGTCTTAGGTTATTTGGAAGGAATAGACAAATTAATTTCTTCTTTACATCAATTCCATAAGTCATCAATATTTTGTTTATCCCCCACATGTAGCTCATGATCTGTTTCCTCTTCGATAACATAGAAATATTCTATCAACCTTCAAAATTTTCCATGTAGTCCTTCAGTGAAATATTAAAGTCCCTTTAATCGAGATCTATTTTACTCTAAAACAACTTCCTATTGTTGATGTTGCACCTATGTGTATTCATTCAATGTAGAGTAATAGTAGTTCGGGTATGTCATGATTTTTTTAATTTTTTTAAATTATTAAAGAGTCAAACATTTATAGCTAGATTTTGGAACTGCCTCCTTGGAAATAGTGCCAAGTTTGATTCAGGACTATCATTGGGCTTGTAAAAAATTTAATATTACCTAAGAATAGTCTAGTGGTTAACCCAAGGTAGTCTTCTGAATAGGAGTGCACACAAAACAGTTTTTCCATTTAATTTTAGAAAGAAGTATAGGATTATTTGAAATTGTTTTAGTTTAAAATAAATAAGGAAATTTAAAATAATGTTTGAACACAATTGATGGAGAGAGTGATGGGGTTAGGGTAGTATCACCTTATTCAATGTCATTATGGTTGTAAAAATAATTTATCCTCTCTTTCTATTGAAAGATAAATGAATTAATCTTCTATTGGGTTGTCAATCGCCCATAGTTAAAATAAGTAAATAAAATTACTCCTATGTGCATGAATGTTCACAAACCATTCAAAAAAAATTATGGAAAACATAGATCAGGAATTTTTTATCTTTAAAAATATAAAAACAATTCACTTATTTCAAAAACGTTCTAACTATTTCTAGACACTCACTACCTAACAAAATTTTCTCAATCAAGAAATAATACATTAGGTAGAGGGAGTTAAATATTCTTCCACAAAATATAAGAAAATGAATAAAAAAATCCATAATAAAATTTCATTAATAGAATTGTACTCCACTGAAAATAGAGTCCATTCTATATAAAAGAGAGTTTTACATTAAATAATAGGTCTTCGACAATAAAAAAAGGAAACCCCCCCTTGCTCGATCACTCAAAATAATTATCCCTCCAAAAGAAAGGTAATCAAGATGAATGGGGAAGAAGAAGACATTGAAAATAAATGGTAAATAAAAGAAATAAAATATAGAAAGATGAAAAGTTATCCTCTTTGGTGTCCTAGAAGGAATGGGAAGAAAATGATATACTTTGAGAGGGAGGAGCTTCCCTCCATTTGTAGGCATAAATTTACATTATAAAGTTGATCCATTTTATACCAATTAACTAACGTATTCATGAACTTCAAACTTCATTAAAGTTATTCAAAAATTAATTCGTCATATCCCCTCAAAATTTTAGCATATTTGGCATTATTTATTGAGAGTTATGGTTGTTTTACTTCGAGAATTTATTCTACCCAGGTAGACTCTCCACATTTCACATATATGGAATATCATGCCTTTATTACAAAGAAAAAAAAATCCCATTAACATATTATATCATTAATAAAAGTTGTTCAAAAACGTGTTTTGCATCCACCTACTGAATTTCAGAGTATATGGGACCACCATTCACGAGATATGGACCCAAGAAAAAAATAGATAGATCTATAAAAAATTTTCAAGTCCCAACATGTGAGTTTATTTGGAGCATCCATGTGGTCAATTCAGATTTTGGTATTGAAGGCTGAAATGAAGCCCAAGATGTGTATAAACATAAATAGAAACAATTTCAAAATAGGGATCAATATAGACAATTTTATAACCACAATATAGAACTAACATTAAACTATTAAAAATGAAAAACATGCCATTTTGATGATTACACTCACAAAATGACTACATTCATAAAATGTGGAAATTTTTATTAAAATAACACCCTGGTTTTATTTAAAACATTTAAATTCAATAAAATTTTATAAAAATATTTCGCTATGATAGATATTTAATAGGAAATCATCCATGATTTTATAACAACAGTGGGATATCCCAACTTTAACCTATTCCCTCAATCCTGATGTGATCCTTAAAACCACCATGCATATCACCATGCGCACTCAATCATGGGTGTAAAATTATGACCCAAGAAATCCATCCCACACATATCTCATAAACTATCATCCATCCCAAGATCACATTATTTCATATTATAGGGCCCATATCCAGTGAAAGCACATAAGGCAGCAAACAAAAAAAATTCAACATGAAATTTGGACCCTAGAATCTTACATCCATCCATTGCATGAAAATAAGATAACTCAGCCACAAATATATTTATTAATAAAATAATATTTCACTATTAATATATTAGATTAATCTACCCATTTATTATTGGTTACACTATGTGAATCATAAGGAATTATCTATTAAGGGCAATAAATTATTAAAACATTCTTGTTAGAATAAATTCTAGTTTCAACAAACTTTACAGAATAACAATTACATTAACATTACAATTTATTATTTTCAACAAAAATCATTCTATATTCATTTTATTTATCCAAATATATTAATCTGTGGGAATAAAATTATTTTCACATTCATCAGGCATCATTTTAATTTCATCTAATTAAAAGAAAAATGATTTATAAAAACATTTTTCTTTAATTATATAGAATAAAAATATTTTCGGTTTTATGGTCATTAACCATTTTCAAAAAATTAGAACGCTAACCCAAGACTGAAATACATGAAATCAAATCATTAACTTTGTTAGAACACACTTTATAAAATGAAAATGAATCCATTATCATGGTGAAAAAACATGAAATCACTACAACTATAAAAAATTTCTTTTCATTGATCCAGTTTAATATTTATTATGGTTGATTCCACCATCATGAAAAGAGATAAATCATGATAACTTTATGATTTAGGCTAAAAATTAAATGAAGAAATTAATTCCTGACCTCAAATATTTTAATTCTCTTAAATTGAGAACAAAACAATAATATAGAACTCCGGTCTCCTCTCATGTATGAAAATGATATCCCCACAATCACACTATGATAAAATAGTGCCAAAAATATCAAAATAACTCTCTAAGTACAAATGAGATAAATTAAACTAGCATTGGTAGAAATAAATAGAGAAAAAAAACCAATTAGAGAATAAACCATAAGTAAAAGAAGGGAAAATCACCTCAATTAACCATATATCAAATATAGGTAGATACAGATTAATTTCCTTTAAAAGGGCTTCAAAAAACATTGAGATCGGTCATCTAGCCACATAATGTTGGGATAAAAAATGTATTATTTTGGGAATAAATGAGGCTGAAGAAGACATTATAGGTTATCTACCAAACATACTTTCATAGCATGAATGATTCACTCATATTTTGAATATCTAAAATTTTACACGTGTCAAAAAAATGTCACCCAGATACACTACACATGGGATCAATTCACAAGGCAAAATTCCTTTTCACATCATGATATTTTAGGGATAGATTCATCAGGACCAAACCAAAATCCATTCACATTGGGAACTGATAGTTCACATCCTATATAACACCCTATAAATTACCCTTAATAGCTGAAGAATTTATATTCAAGTCACAAACTTCTCTCTCCGGCCATAACCTACAATTTACATCATGAAATTATCGTATAACCAGATTACAACTATGAAACTCCATAGATACTATTCTATAAATCATTTAAACCGCAAGAACCTTGAAAAAATGTGAAGGAATGATATAGAAGGATTCATTCCCTTATATATTATATCTCTTAAATAATTTTCATCCTTAACAGATAGAAAAAGCATATAGAGAAAGAAAAGAAAAGGGGTCATCTGAATATCCACCCTATCAGATGCCTCTCAAGAATCCAAACATCACAAGATCCCAACAAACTCACTATGTAGAAAAAGTGAAAACCTATGCTACATCAAGAAGCATCTCCTAAACACTATCCTAGTGAAGATACCTCTAAAATAACAACATGGAAAAAATAAGTAATTGATGAAGGGAAAGACATATCATATACTCGATAGTGGTCAACAACCAAAAAATGAGAATCTATTTAAGAAAAGATATAGACATCAAATAACATTGGATACTGAATTTTTTTCTATGAATTATTATATCAGGTGCAATCCACTATATCACAATGTAACTATAGGGTATAATCCAAGGGTATAACACACTCACATAACACCTCCATCTTGGATTCTTATATCTACATTGGTAGCTCCTCGAAGGTCATATCATCATCAAAATCTATATAACACCAAAAAAAGATGTGAGGGTCATCATGAAGATAATAGTTAATATGAAATATATGGAGGAAACCATGTATTTATATCATTCAAAGGTGAATTTTGATATGATTTGTAACAAAAAATCTGATCCACACCTTGAAATTCCCAAAATATGAAGATAAATCTTACTCCTACATCCAAAACTTTGATTCCCATGATGAGTAGTCACCTCACATGATAACCAAAATCTATATCCATAGGACACCTCCAATGATAGACATATGACTTATAAAGATACTATACCACCTTTATCATCTTAGGAATCAGTTGGACGATCTCTGTCATTGTAGTAAACCAGCATAGGTCAACTAGACAAGTCAACCAAGAAGGTCCTGCACAAGGTGGGGTGTAATAAATCCACAAAACAAGTGTTATGTAAAACCTAAATATGAGTAAATAATAAATTATAATATGGAATTAATAATAATTACCATAATACAAAAAATTTCAATCCATATGGATGAACCTGAAAAAACAAAGACAAGGTTAAAATGAGTTTCTATGTGACCATCCATTTCTGATAAAATAAACTACTATGACAATGATGACAACCAAGAAAGTAAGATAAACTATATGAAACCCTTCCCTTTTTCTATTTCCTACAAAATCACATCTAAAAACACTGAAAGTGATAATTAGGTTGTGAGAAAAAAACCAAGTTGGATTTCACCAATTTTTTTTTCATATTCTAATACCAAAAAATGTTATTTATATATTTTAAAAGAAATCCATGATATAACCATTTTTTGAGGGTGAAATGATTTTGTAAAACAACCTTTTGTTTTTATAAAATATTTTAATATTCATGAAAAAAGGAATAAATAATTTTCATTTTATAAAGTATGAAAGCATAGGGAAAACCAACCCTAATACATCATAAGATAAACAAGTTAGACATCAATCACAAAATATAAAATCATGGTTAAAACTAAGAATAAATGTTAAAGAACAAGATATGGCCTCTATCCTATGGGAATATGTACTTAGACATAAAAATAAAACACTAAAAAATATGATGTGAATATAACCAACATAAATTTATATCATAATCTATTGATTTAAAAACCTCTAGTGGTATTACAAATAATTAAGTGACAAATCCATTTTCGAATACACACAAAGTTACCAATGTTCTAAAGTTTTGAAAAACCATTTTAAAAATATATCAGTTTTTTTAAAAAAATTTCATAGTAAATCATTACCCCATATATGGTTGAAAATACATTAATATTTAAAAACCACTATTATGTAAATTCATTAAAGTAAAAAATCAAAATAATACATTTTTATAGAGAAAATCATTAAAAACATAGATTTTGTAAATAATTTATACGTTGATATAAAATCTAGTATTTTCATAAAACAAACTAATGGAATTGTACAATAACATTAATATTTTCATTAATTAAAACATTTTTATAGAGTCACCCACCTCTAGAATTAATAGAAAACATCAATAATTAATCTCTCAAAGTATGTGTTTGATATCTTGCCAAAAGGATCTAGAATAAATCTTAGGGATGAAATTGGGTCTCCCAAGAATCAAGAAGAAAGATGGGAGAATGATTGGACTCAAAGGGATTTTTGTTTTTCATTCCCAATCCTCAAAATAGAAGACTACAATGAAAACTCCCACACCACGATGTGGAATGGTATTCCACAAGAGGTACTATGATATAGAGTAAGGGACCATGACACATCATGTTTGGTACAACCACTTCATGTAACAATAGATAATACCAAATAAAAGATATTAAAAACTCAAGGAGAGACTATAAGGAATTATACAATTCCATACCACATCCAAAAAATTTCCAATGAAGAAGTTAGTCCATATCCTACCTTGATACCAAAGGTATACCTGATTTGGAAGAACTGACCATATTCCACCCTGAGGCTCCTATGATATAGCTGATCTCTCCAAAACACATTTCCAAAATAGGACTATTATCCTACCATATTTCAAGGTTCTCCCTTCCCATAAATAATAGTGGCACTAAAATCACACCTCCCGGTCTCCACACAACAACATGATCATCATTGCTAGAATGAGGCTCTTCATGCCATATTCACTCCCTTCCAAGACATATTCCCATGTAACATTCAATGATACCTAAAAAAATACTAGGAAGTCGAAGTAAAATATATTAAGCATAAAAAGTACAACATACCAAAATCTAGAGGCCATCATAATTCTCCCCAGTATAAAATATTTATGTCCCCAAAAAGTGATCAAGATTCCGAACTAAAAAAAAGAAAATCTCACGTTTTCTACATTAAAAATCCCACCCCCTTGTCTTGTGGAAATACTATCTGTGATACCATAGTATACATACTAAAAGAATTTTTTTACCATGTAATGACTTATCTCGAAGATCCATAATATGAATCGGTTTCTCTACCACAGTTGTATTGGGATGAAGATAAATATTCTCCCTTTTAATCACATGGTAAGATTCTAGTTGATACCTCCTCAGCTAGGAAACATGAAACACATTAGGAATAAACATGAAGAAAGATGTAAAATTCAAACCATATACCACCTTTTGAAGTCATCTAAAGACTTCAAAGGGTCCAATTAAATTTAGTTCCAACTAATGATTCTTACCCAATCGATGATATCTTATGTGAGGTGATAATCTGAGAAAAAATAACCAATCACCTGGCTAGAGACCACTCTTCCAACTCTACCCATCATAAAAGGGATATAAAATACTACACACATAATTAGAAAAAGAAATTTTTTTTAGGAAAATACTAATAATAATTTTTATAGTAAAATTTGACCCGAGGGAGATTAATCTCCCATGGACCACAAAAATCAAGCACAAATTCTTTAATTATATCATTAGGAACCAGAATAGATTGTTCGATCTTCTCATCCATACATGGATGTTATTCCATGCTTAATTTCAACTATGAACTCTTATCCTTTTGAATACCTTTAGAAAACATAGATTGGAAAAGTGAATCTCTATTAGAAAAAATTAAATCATGTACCCCATGAAGTCTAAAAACCTCTCAGACATTCAAGTGCTAGACCTACTCCTCTATCATCATATTATTTAAAGGGATAAAATGAGTTAATTTCATAATTCGATCAATGATCATCCAAATCACATACAAACCACTGGGTTTCCATTTCAAACCAATAGCAAAGTCCATAAATTTTACATCTAACTTCCATAAAAGAATGTGTAATGGTTTCAATAAACTTGTAAGGATTTGGTGTTCTAGCTTAATATAATGAAATGTAATGTACCCCAACATAAAATTTTGTAATCAAGCATCTCATCCCCAAACAACAATTCCAGCATGTTAGATCATGATACATCTTGGTAGTCTTAGATTTTACATACCTTAAATACCAATGTTCTTTGTCTATTAACTCCCACCTTAGTGATATTGAAAGAACTAAACCTCCCTAGAAACTCAAATAACAAGTAGGATACCGATACCACTCACCAAAGGTATCCCACTAATTAGGATTTCACTAATATTTGGACAATAAGTTTCTATTACCTGTTTATGATGAAATCAATAATCAAATGATGATCCAACCTTCACTAAGGCTAATAAAACCTACACACACACCTCTTCCACTCCCAATATCATTGTGAAAAACCCTTTAGAAACCAATTCTACACTAATTATTTAAGTCATGAGTCAGTAATTTCATGCTCAATGAATTGGTGAACACATTCCCTTTCCCCAAAGTATAAGAGATATAAAAATTAAAACTTTGAAGATACTCAACATAGTGTCTATATGAAAAATTATGTTCCCCCTTAGTAAATATATACTTCAAAATATTATGATTAAATATACCATGAACGACTCCCCAAAGAGATAGAGACATAAAATTTTGTGTTTGTTCGGAACCACTAATAACTCAAGATAATGGGTAAATAATTTATTCCCATGAGGGAACAAATTATGGGAGACATTGTATACAAAATTCTCCCCCCAGATCAATACACACCCCAAACCCATACTTAAAGAATCCCAATAAACATCATAACTCAAAACTGGTTCCAAAAAAATTAGAACTAGAGATGAATTAAAACATATATTTAGTTTCTCAAAAGATATTTAAAAATTATTGTTCCACTAAAAGTTGACACCCTTGTGGTGAAATATTGTTATAAGAAATGAAATATTAAAAATTTCATGATAAATCAACCATCAAAACTAAAAAAATTTGAGAAGATCCAGATCTCAAACAAATTTATGAGATTCTCCAAGGGTATTAACACCTATATCCTTTTAGGTTCCACTTAAATTCCCCTATTAGATGTAAAATTCCCTTGAAAATAGTCATGATGAAAAGTAAAAATCTTTTCATTTTATTTTTGGGCCATAATACACACCCTAGAAAATAACAAAATAAACTAACGCATCACCTAGACCCAATTTTATATCTATGTCTGCCTAAACCATAGCCTCATTGTTGAACACCTTCATAAAGATCAAAAGGAATAATATATTTTGCATCGAATTGAATATCGAAGTTCTAAATTATTTTGAACCGTATAGATTTTAGGTAATCATTAGTAAACAGATTAGGTTCTTGGTACACCAAATTAGTGAAATAGGTGGAATATTCCAAAACAATATACTCCACTTTCATTAACGATAGAAATACATAAGACTTTGAAAAATGTGAAATTTGAGGCTAAAACTTGTTGTGAAGATTTTAATGGAATAAATCTAGGTAAAATCCTCATCTTTCCAAGATTTAATAATAGGGTCCCACCATATCCTTATTGGCCCCTAAGTATGTAAGTGAAAAAACCCACCTTAGTTTCCTTGTGTTTTCAAAAAATTAAGGATCCTCTCTACCCGCTCAGAAAATTACTCATATTAATGGGGTCCTTTTTAACCATGGAATATGGGAAGATTCTATTTAGTATATTCTAAACCCAGATCCAATGCTTGACTCCAGTTCTTAATGATTTCCTAACCCATATTCTGAATAATGCGGATTATCACTTTATAAAGGAAGGGTCCCCTAGACTATTTTCCTGCAGAACCTGTCATATAGAATCCTTAATTCGATTAAGAATATATCTTATAGGTGGAATTTATAACAAAAAAATATAATAACCATTAAAATTATGAGGAAATTCCCAAATCAAATGACCAAATTCCAAATCCCATATTAATTCCATTAAATAATAAGAATTTAATGAAGTCATGGATTCAATGAAAAATAAAAAAACCATAAAAATAAATAGGTCCATTTAAATGAACCCCAAAAACAATTTCTTCAAAAAACAATAAACCCCATGTCTTAGGATTGGAATATATCTCTTGAACAACCATGGAAACTCAAGTTGAGACACAGAATTGATATGGATTAACACACTCCTATATTTACTTCAAAAATTTCAATGCTCATAACTCTTTCATACCAAAGGCCCTAAAAAAACCCTGAAATTTCATAATAATTCTAGCTCGGTAAACTCTATGATACCATTTGGTAGAGAAATAACCTAATTTTACTATACAAGTCACCAAAGAAGGTCCTCCACCCGGTGAGGTGTAAAAAATCAAGACAATAAGTCTCACGTATAATAGAAATATGACAAAATAATAGTGTATGACAAGGAAGTAAAACATTTAAACATGATAAATTAAACATTAAAAAATATGGAAAACATGGGAAAAAATAAAAGTCTAGAATGAGTCTCTGTGTGACCATCCTTCAACACCAAACTATCAAATAATGAAGGAAATGAAAACTAATTGAAGATGATGAAGTACACGACACCCTTAAATTTAAATAGGTATTATAAAAAAACATCTACAAAAACCCAAATAAAAAATTAGGGTGTGATAAATAATCCAAGTAATATTTCACTAAATAATATATGAAGGGTTTGACACCATGATTACATTAGTTCACGTTTTAAAAAAAATCCATTTCATAATGTGTTTTCAGAATAGAATCTTTTTTGGAAAAAATCTTTTTGTTTTTATAAAATTAGTTTGTAATCAAACATATAAGAAATATAAAAATTACATGACAGAAATAATGAAAGAGTATAAAAAACCAACCGTGGATGAACCATTATATTAAAAACTAAGCAACTAACCATGGAATATACCATCATGGGTTAAAAAAATAAATACATAAAAAATATTTGGTCTCTAGACTATGGGAATAAATAATATGAAAAATATAGAAAACACTAGCCATACATTACGTGAATCCAACCAATATCAATTCCTATCATAGTTTCTCGATATCAAAACCTTTATTTTTATTACACACATTATTATGAAAAGTCTATTTATTGATGCTATGAAAGTTCCCAATGTGATTTGTTTTCCAGAAACAATTTAAATAAAATTCTCACTATTTCTAAAAATTTTTCATTGCAAAGCATTATATCTTCCATTCTTGAAAATAAATTACCATTTTAAATCCATATTTAATGAATTTTAGAAAAATACCAAAATTTTACAGTCTGTTTATAAAGATTTTTTTTGAAAAAAATATATTTCATAAAGAAAATTATTTTTGATATCAAATCTGTCATTTTAATAGAGAAAACTAAATGAATTATATAATATCATCAATAGATTCACTAATTAGAACAATTATATAAATAAAATTACCTGAATAACGGAGAGAAAACACTAAGAACTGATATCCAAAATCCTCTAGTTGAAATCCAATCAAAAGGAGCCCAATGACTTCTTTGGGATGCAGTTTGGTCACCTAATAATCAATAATGAAGCTAAGATAATGATTGATTTTAAATGGAAATGGGGTTTTATACCTTGTATGATTAATATAAAACAATTACATAATATCCCACACTATAGTGAAGAATGGGCTGGTAGTGGAGGTACTATGGCACAACTCAAGGGACCACACTATAACTTATCTAGTCAAATCATGTTTGAGAACCATGATAGAGAGCACATAATAGATAATTAAAAAATAATGAGATTCTATGACATAATATACACTACCATTCCATATCCAATCCATTTCCAAGTACAAAGTTATGCCACGTCCTACTTTCATGCCATAGGGGTACAAGATTTTGTATAACCACCTAATTTCCACTAAGAGGGTCCTATGACATAACTGATCTGCTGACATCATAGAACCCAATTGTAATATTCCACATCCATTCTCCATGTTGTATCCATTACATAAACGAAATAATCATCAATCCACTACTCGGGCATTACACCATAGGCAGATCATTCATCCCATATCCAGCCTCTCTATGCAACAATCACTCAATTTAATTGCACAGTCCTATGAAAATTTAAAAATTACCACCGAAGTCCCAAGAACATGAAGTAAAAAATCATAAAAATTAGAAGTGGAGTGTACCAAAACAAGTAGGGCATCATAATATTTCTTCAAACTAGTTTCATCCCAAGAATTACAGACTCTTTGACCCCAACCCAACATTATAGAGATTGAAAAATTAGGCAATAAAAAGGTTAAAATGGTACCATATCAATGATAAAGTGAAAAATATTATTGTAATAAAGCTCTAAAAAAATTAGGTTTCTCATCAAAAAACCTCCAAAATCTAGTATACAAGCACACAACATGTTCTCAGGAATTTTAATAGTCCACTCTGTCTACCCATCTATATGCGGATGAAAATAAATCATAAGGAATAATTGATAGAAAAAATCATAATGGAGACCTCTCTAAACCCTGGAGGTAAAACATGGATCATGACAAGGGATTATCATACATGGGACTCAGTGGAGACTCACCACCTTCTCTAGGTACTACCTCAACAAAATGTCTAATGAGATCGAATTTTTGATTAATATGAAGTGGTGTGATTTTGTTAAATGGTACTCTATCAACCATATAACATCAAACCTCACCAAGATCGAGATAAATTGGTGAATATTTATATAGATATACCCTCATAATTCAATTGAGGAAGATCCAATGGTTGGAGAAAACCTATATGAGGATGATGCTTTAAATTAAACTTCATGAAGATTAAACATGAAGAAACAAACTCTATAACTGAAAACTTCATGCCCAAAAACCAAAATTGGGCTCTCAAATATCGTTGAAATTTGTTCACATCAGAATATTCTGTTAGGGGTGATGTATGGAACTCATGAAGAACCACATCATGAATTATTAAAGAGACAAAAAATACCTTGAGAATAACACCTGGTGATATTCATCCTCATACCAACCATCATGGGTATCATTGAAGAAGACTCAGTCTCCCCAGACCTCTACCTTAGAATCTCCTAGTTGGAACTCCTCAACCTACTGTAGTAAATGTGGCTACACTTTCATTTTAAAAACATATTTTACCAACCTATCCCATATAATGATTCATATGTGATAGATATTCCATATCTCTCTAGGAATCTATATATTCCCACATGGTATCACTATGTCACTTCCAACTCAGAATATCATCTACAACATTACCCTTTATTATTTTATATGAAATATAGAAGTCATAATGATATAATAATTATATCTACCATCACTTTTATAAGTCCAGGTCATGTTGGGTGAAGACATACCATATGAACTTATGATTTGTAAAAACAACAAAGAAGCCCACCAATGAGGTAATTTTTCCACCACTTAGGAAAACAAAAATGCAACCAACATGATATGATGGGTAGTATAGTTATTTTCAAGGGAGAATCAATTATAATACCCATAAGAAACAATTAATATCCACTACTCAGAACACAACCCAAACCAAAATACAATGAATCATAGAAACCCTCAAACTGAACTACCTCTTCTGGAAAATTGAAGAAATGGAGCACTAAACAAAGTCAAATCTAAGTACTGAAAGCCTTATAATATAGAATCATAATCAATAATTCCAAATACTTTATTTTCTAGATAGTTAGAGGTGATAAAAAAGATAAATTGGTAGTGAAACTCCTATAATAGTGTAAAAGGCCATGGAAACTCCACACTTTGGAAAATTTATCACGGGTTTCCAAAGAAATAACTTCCATGATAATTGAAGGATCTAAAATCACACCACACTAGTACATGATATTCCCTATGAAATTAACTTCATAATCCTAGAAATCACATGTTGAAAACTTATTATAAAAATATGACGACGAAGAACTCCCAAAACAGCACATAGATTCTCTATGTACGCATCCTCACACACAGAGTACACAAGGATGTGATTGACACAAACCACCACAAAATGATGTAGAAACCCTCTGAATGCAACATTCATCAAATACATGGACATGATTAGAGAATTAAACACACCAATAGACATCAAATAGAACTCTTAATGCCTATAACAATATTGGAAATTTCCCTTCCATATACACTCATATTTTACCTGTATATTATGATATTATGACCGCATATTGATCTTAAAGAATCAAGTAGAACCTTTCTGATGATAAAATAAATTATCAATACATTGATTTGGATAGTCATTATTCACTTTCACCATGTTCAAATGATGATAATTGATATAGAGATTCATACTTCCATCAGAATTCTTCACAAATAATATAAGAGCACCCCAAGTTGATATACTCAGTTGGAAAAAACCTCACTAACTAAGATCAACAATCAATACCCATAGATTTTATAGATTAGAAGGATCCATACTATATAAATACATGGATATCGAAGAAGATACTAGATGTATCTATTTACTAAACTTGATCTCCCCACAAAGGGGCAATTCCATAACCTCTTTAGGAATGACATCATGGTACCCTTTGAAAACCCTGGGAAACACGACCAGTTGATAGTCTAATGAACTCTTCATCAAATTGACCATCACGAATAAAGGATGAAATATGACCCTTACCCATATGTGGATATTTATCTCCAATGAACGCATTATAATCTCGATATATATTATAGAACAAATACTATCTCCTAAAGTAATCCAAAATAGATTTCACTGAATAAAACCAATCTATACCACATATGATTTTGTATGGAAATATACATTAACATAGGAAGTCTCTACAAGTGTAGTGATACCCAATAACTTGATAAATGTTTTTAAAAACATCATATTGGTAATCGTTACATCCAATAGACATAGTCAATTCCAACAGAAAAAGGTGTCTTTCCACCTGACGTTCTAAAGAAAAAAATAGGGAATGATATAAAGGAGTGAATAACTCCTAAATCAAACAAATCATACACCCAAGTTGAAAACATCGATAGGGTACCTCAAATGATGTCTAGATCTCCCAACACTAGAAAATCTAAAGAACGTAGTTGACCACAACATAATTTATGATCTCCATGACCCTAATGGTGACCACCACAACAATATTTCTATAATCCCTAAGGATAAAGAATATATTAGGGATATCCTCTTCTTACTACATCTCATATCTATTGGTCCAAATCCTGAGAACCATGTTTCTACAACCTCAGATGAAGCTTCCCCAATGGAAGAACCTAATGTGGAACACATTCTACACGCTACCTATGTAGAATGGCTTAGAAATATCTTCACTAATTTCATTGTTCTACATATGAAAAGCATGCATCTGATCCCTTAGATGGGGTTTCAGAAGTAATATCCCTAGAGAAATGAGATGATGTGGGGTGAGACCTACCCCTGACTATTTGTAATCTCTTATATCTAGGAAACTAGCATCCTCAGACAATATCTATGCTACAGAAGTAATCCTATGGAATCCCATATTATAAATATCCAGTCCTATCTAATATCCTCTTCATGACCTATAATCCTACCAGTACCTCAAGATATGGAAGTAACAAAAATGGCATGACCTAGAAATGGATGTTTAAATGAAAATACTCCTCAAAATACCTTTTCACGAGTTCATCATTTGGAAACAAGTATAAATCATAATAGAAAAGATTCTTGAAATAAATCCCGAACCCCCACACACTAGAACTATCCTATTGAAGGGTAATATAATACTAGAGACTTTCCACCTTCATGGATGATTAATGATACATAACTTAGAAATGGTCTCATATCATCTCCCATCAGACAATTTACTTCTCACAATACCTGAAATAACCACCACTGCCACACTACTCCAGTCAACATCACCACTATAATCGAAGCCCAGTGATAATTTTGATCACAAATCAAACTAAAGGCTATCTCCCCATCATACAATGAGTCCTCTATCGTTGAGTCTAAAATGATACCCTCATACTTCTGAAGACTCTAGCCCTAAAACTCTCATATTTCCATTTTCTATGTGTTATCATCATTGATCTATACTATATGATGATCTACTAGAGAATATTGCTAAGAATATTTGGAATGAACCTAATAAGGACACCGACCTGGATCCATACATATAAAATAAAAACTAATAATGAATCATAAACATAGAATATAGAATATTTATAATTTATCTATTTATATGTTTGTTTGTTCATGGTTTAACCTAATAAAAAGTCCCACCGATTACAAACACATCCACAAAGAAGAATAATTCAGAATAATTTCCTCAATATCTACACTACATCCATCATCAATTCACTTAGTATTCTCAATAAACATAAAGGTTTTTGAACTAGATCATATGGTATCCAAATAAAGATGTATTAGATTTTTTCACCTATTTAAATTTGTTACAGTACATAATTGACATTGTTTCCCTGACAACACATGTAGTAATAACTTATTCTTACATTTTATCTCTATCATATCCCTCAAAATAAACCTTTGACACCACTTTGTCTAACCACCACCCTTCAAAGGTACCCCTCCTAGGATTATACCAAGAGAAGAGACATTATTTCACCCAAATAATGCTTCTAATGGGCCAGGGTTTGGAGAAAACTACCAAGGTTATATCATACATGAAAATAGGATGCATTTACCTCTAAAAGAACATCGATCTAATGACATGGTATATAAAAACAAGAAAAACCTACTCAAGAAAAAAAATTAAAACATACAAAATACATGAATTTAATTTTATACAACTGCCCAAAAAATAAAGTAAAAATCAATAATAAAATGATAAACATTGTAATAACCATGGAGTCCAAATAGATCCTAGAAAACCTTTGGATCTAGTAGAGTTTGGCCCATTCATGAAAATATTCTTAATAACCTGAAAAAATTTATATATCCATAGTGTGAGAATGAAATGTATACTCAGTAATATCCTCCCTAAAGCCTCTCATGAAAAAGATAAATAAATAATGCTAACATTCAGTGAAAAATAAATAAAGCTAACTCATAACCTAAATAGGTATGATAAGAGTGTTGACTCACCATGACTATCTATAACTAAGTAACACATAAAAGTCAACATATAATATAATATCTAAATAAGGTACCTCATAATAAATTCCCCACTGGTTTGCAACTCTTTCCCAATGTCACACATCCTAAGACAACTCTATCTAAAAAAATATAACCTAAAGAAACCTAGGATAAAGTATCATACCATGAACTGTGTGAATCACATCATCTCATCACATACTATACACCTAATGCATCATATCACCACATTTTTCTATAAAACATCTCTAGATAGTAACTGAGTAGTTTTTGAGTAACATCAAAATTTATATGTCATATATCATACCTCGTGCCATCACAACCCATACACATCATACCAATAATAATCCATAGGATACTATATATTGATATCAATGTGTGAGAAATAATCATAATTAATTACACCCCTCTATACACATATATGGGGTTAGATAACCATTGTGAATACTAGTATGTAATACAAATAGAATAATAGAGGGAATTTAGGGGGTATAGTCATCCGTCTAATCCTTACTAA
The DNA here is from genome assembly GCA_963277665.1 of Viscum album. Taxonomy (NCBI): domain Eukaryota; kingdom Viridiplantae; phylum Streptophyta; class Magnoliopsida; order Santalales; family Viscaceae; genus Viscum; species Viscum album. Next base: position 1,157,635,677 of record OY728147.1, read on the forward strand.
CCTATATTTTAGTGAAAACACTCTCTTAGAGTCAATTGGGTGTTAATAACCCTATCGACATGGGTGGGGTAGCATATGAAATCACCAAACATACAAGATATAATATAGAACACAACCACACTGTTAGAAAAATCCTAGTCTTATGCTCAACTGCTGTTATTGTCACTAATACACTAGGTTTACACCATTATGAATTAGATATCCTATAAATATAAAAGCATTAAAGGAACCAAATTTAACTAATACATTCCACTTAATATTTCTCTTTACATTAATAAATTATTTTTCCACCAATTAAATTTGTTATGTTCCACATTTGACTATGAACCAAGTAATGTCCATGCCCCCAAGAATAATCTAATTAATTCCCTAATTCCTCAAGATTATCAATATTTTCATTCCATTCATGTGCTAACCCCATGGGTTAAATAATTTATTAGACATTATTAATCCATAATTCTAGGAACTCTAGGAAACATCCATGGTTACCAAAAAAATGTTGAATAACTAAGAATAAGTAACTACCTCAAGCAATGGGGAAAGGAATGTAGAAATTAGAAACCCAGATAATTTAACTGTAGTAATAACACCAATAGGAAATCATCCTAGATTTATGTATAATAATAGGAAATCCCATATTCAGATCATTCAATAAATAATTATTCCATCCCTGACACCACCATGCATATCACTAGGCATCCAACCATTATAGGTGCCAACTGATACCAAATACATGAGCCTCCCATGCCATATGTCATTAAATATCAACCTCCCTAGTCGCATACCATGTCACATAGCAAGGCACACATACAGAGAAAAAAAATAAGGAACCAAACAAAAAATATATTCAATAGGGTATCTAGGACCTAGAAACTAGGCATCCAACTTTCAAATGAAAACACCCTCTCTCAACCCCAAACATTTATATTTATCAAAAACAAGGTTTTACTATTATCTTGGATTAACCGATTCATTTATCATTTCTTACACTATAAGTAACCTAAGGCCTCAGTTATTAAAATATATAAATTATTAAAACATACCTTCCATCATAACATCCATTTTTAATAAAATAAAAGGTAAAAAATTTCATTAACCCTCATATTTAATATTTTTAAATAATTTTTTTTATATTAATGATATTTATCAAATTAATTTAAAGTTTTGAATAGAAAATTAATTAAAAATTCATTATACATCATTTAATTTCTATCAAATTTTTAGAATAATCGTTTATGAAAACACGCCTCTTAAATTCCTTAGCCATAAAATAATAATCGGTTTTCAAATATTAACCATTTTTATTAAATTAACAAGAAAATTTGTGCATATAAATCATTCAGAAAAATAATAAACATTGATAACACACTATATAGAAAACTAGAAGGAAACTCATTATTATGGTGGAAAAATATGTGATTGCTACAACCATAAAATATTTATCTTCATTAGTATACTTTAATATTTATTATGTTTAATTCAATCATCAACAAAAGAGATAAATAATGACAACATTAGGATTAAACATAAAAATTAATAGAATCAACAAATCCCCCACCTCATGGATTTAAATGTTCTTAAATCATGAATTGTATAACAAAAACAATCTCTAATCTCTTATCCCACAAGGAATCAATTTCCACACAAGAATTTCATTATAAAAAACATAAAAATAACTCCATAAAGAATAATGAGATCAACTCCTATAGCAGAGAAATAAATAATTAGAAGAAAAACATTGATCAGAGAAGATAACACAAGAGAAAGAATAAAAAATTCTCCAGATCACCATAGACCGAACACGAGTATCTAAGGATCAATCCCTTTCGAAAGGGATTCAAAATTACTTGAGAGGGATCCTCTAGACACCAGGAATTCAGATAAAATTAGATAATTTTAGGAATAATTATGGACGTTTTTGGATTTATAAGTGAAATAATGAACATAAATTGATTGTGTAAATTTGTCATTTATGTCGTGAATGTCCCTAATTTAATACTTTCTGCAAAAAACATCACCCAAATGCACCAAATTTGGGATCAATTCACATCATGAACTTTATATTCACATCACGAGTTTTAGGGATATATTAATCAAGTAGAAACCTTAATCCATTAATGTTGTGTACCAATGATTCACATCTCGAATCACACCCTGGGATTTTCCCTCCCTAGATCACAAATTCCAATTTAGGCCATTAAATTTTCTCCCATGTTGTGAACTACAGTCCACATCATGAAATTCCAGTTGAATAGGATTCCAGCTCCCAAAATCATCCAATCTTTATCTAGGATTACCCTAAGCACCACAGACCTTATAAACAGAGAACCAATGGCCTCAAAGGATTTAGGTCCTTACAATATCATTATTTTATAAATGTTTTTTTTAAAATTTTATAATTATAAATGTTAATATTTAATATTTCTAATGTCATAAATTTTATGAAATTTAATGATAAAATATTACTATTTGAAAAAATTTTAACTATTAATCATTTTTGGTTTCTATTTTTTTTGGAATTTGTATTCTTTAAAGGAAGTGATCTTTTAGAGTAATAGAGGTTATTTTTCATGGAATAGGGTGAATAAAATATAAAATTAGATTTTTTATTGTAGTGTTTATTTTTAATTTTATAAAATTATAATTTTCTTAAAAAAATTATGTTTTAAAATATATATTTAATATTCTTTAGGAAAATTTATTATTATATTATTTAATGTTTTTTATCAAAAAAACTTTATAATTTAATTTTGTTAAACAAACTGAATATATTTTTTCAAAATAGATAAATTAAATTATTTTTTATAGTTTTTGAAATGTTATTTCAAATATGAGTTCTTTTTTGGAAATTGAATATGTTTTCTCTTGTGATTTAGAAATTTTATATTATTTTTTGTGTGATTTAACTACTTTTATTAATATAATTGAATTTTTTTATAATTGAATGTGTATTCTCCCATATAATTTCTCTGTTAATTTTAGTTAACATGGTATGTTTTTTACATATTTATTATTATTTTAGGATAAAAATTATTGAAAAAACACATCATTATGTTGTTTATTTTTAATTATATAATGGGATAATGAAATTTTAATACCAAAAGCACCACTTAAATCCAGTTTAGAATAGAGAATAAGGAAAATATCAATGGTGGACTTTAAATTTTTATGAGAAGCAGAAAAATAACTTTTAAACCCTCCCTTGTTCTATAAAAAAATATTTTTGAACCCATGTACAATCCTCCCACCACCACACAAATCCCTACTTATCTCACTCTTCTACTATCATCATCCTACTCTCATAAAATCATCATTACCATCTAGAAATTATATTACTTATGGGATCTCCTTCCTCTCATGCCATCTCCCTCCTATCCTCAAATTATCCTTCTTTTATCACTATTATATTCCTTCAAGGATCTTTATCCACCACCATTTACTTATATACAATAAGAGATGCATCATCCTAACTCTTCTCCCACCACTAACTTTATCCATACACACATGGGTCCTCTAAAATCATGGAGATAATTTTTTATGAAATCATTTCTATATTTTTTTCTATTTTTACATGAGAACAATTTTTTTATAAACTGTATGTCCGTTATAGTGTTTTTAATTTAGTTTGATAATTAATATAAATATTTAATTGGAATATATTTTTAATGTCTTATATTCATTAATGATTTTGGTTGATAGATACGAGTTCAAGGAAGTTATTTTATAAAATAAATGTTGTATTATTACATTTTGATAGAGTACCTATTAGCCATTTACAAGGAAAAATAAAATATGAAGGTGGAATATTATAGGTTAGAGTGTTATAAGAAGGAATTTCATTTATTGAAATATGAAGACTAGTATTTTAAATTATAAAGTATGATGGTTTTTTATTATAGTTAAATTACACATTAAAGTGTGATAATGGTATATTTTTAGAACTTATAGATGACTTTGGAGTTAAGAAATTATTCAAATTCAGTGAATGTTTTTCTCATGTATGCATTATTTTAATCTTGATGAGGTTTTATGATAATGGTTGTAGATAAAAGGTAATGAAATACTGACACTATTTATATTCACATTTGTTCACAGGATCCTAATGCATTTACATTTGATATTGGAATATTTGGGTCAAAGTAGTTGGTGATAATTAAAAGAAACGTTTTTCATGTAATAGGGCTGTCAAAATGTTAGCTTATACAATTAGTCGGGTTCCATGGTGATTATAGATTTTGATGATAAGAAGTTTAATGATTTATTAGTGAATATTGTCCAAATTTTTTTCTTAGCTAAAGAGTTGAGGGAGATGAACTTAAGGTATAATATTTACATAATTTTGACTGTTAAATTATAAGGAATAGTCCTGAAAGGATTATTGTGAAATGAAAATATGATAGTTTCATGAATTAGATAACAACATATTGATTGGGGAATTCAATTCCATTTCATTTTTTTAAAATATTTCCAAAATGTACACATGCAGTCATCGTAAGGTCTTCTAATATTTTCTCTAAACCTAAGAAAATCATTAATTCCATCTATCTTCTATGATGTGGTGGAGTCTAATTTTGGAAAAAAATACTAAGGAGAATAATTTTTAGTTTCATAGATACTATGGTATATCCCTTTTATACCATTATGCTCTAAGGACCAAGAAAAAAGTAGTTTGTAAAATTTTTGGGGTTTCAGAGCATTTATATATGTCAATCTTTTATATGGTAAATAGATTAAAAAAAATCATTTTTGAAATAGTAGACAAGTGTATATATTTAGATAATGGAAGATTTTAAATATTATTCATGAAATTTTATTTTTACATAAATGGTTTCTTATCAGTTAATCATCTTATATTTTTTGTGGATGTGTGCCACCTTAGTAGTACTTATTAAAGTCTATTTTTTGAATTAATATTAGGTGAAGTTGAAAAAAACCTCTTCTAGTTAGAATATTCAATTGTTGGGGGTGAAACATATGATGATTGGGACATGTTTTTATAAAAAATAAAAGAAATTATAGGTTCTATTCAGCTAGTAATTTTATTTAACTAACACAATATTATTACATGTGTTGTTAGAAAAATATTTGGGTGAGATAGAAATTCATACTGTTACCATCATGTGAAACATATTATCTCCAAAATGAAAAAATTACCTAGATAAATAAGAAGTGTAACTAAGGAAGAGGCATTTAAATTTTTAGATTCAATTTATTATTCTTAGTTCAGTGTGATTTTAATGTTTTTTTATAAATTTTTGTGAATATATTTTTTCGAATTAGGAATATGGGTTGAAAATTATTGTGAAGTTGATAGGTGTATAATGTGATGATTTTCACACCATCGATGCGACCATATCAAAACCAATTGATCCAAATCATTAAATGAATTTATTTTCAAGGAGAGGAGACAAAATATTTTTGTGTTGATCAATGTACATCATTATAAATTGATAAAAATATTTTTGGTACTAAGGAATACATGAAAATGTGGAGAAATGTTGTCGGTCCCAATATTGAGGAAAAATTAAATATTAATGTGTTAAGGGTTGAAACTATGATAGTAGATCTATACAGACATAATAAAAACTTATCTTGGACTGGTAATTCGGATATTAGTATACAACAAGTTACTTGGAAATTAATTTATCAATAATGGATATTTATTGGGATTCCTTGTGCTTATGCATGTGAAATAAAAAGAAAATTACATGGTAAATTATATATTTATTTTTGAAGATTAGTACCTTATTATAATATAAGAATTTCATTCTTAGTGTTTTTCAACAAACTAATGACATTACATAGTTTTATATACTGAAATATATTTATTATATGAATTAAATGTTTTTATATCCCATAAAAAATTATCATCCTCTTGGTATACAATATTATAATCATACTATGTGTTAATTTTAAAATAAGAAGTTGTTTCATTGTTATTATTTCAATGAATTTGGAAATGAATGAAAAAGGTCTAGAAATCCCAATACAATTTGATGTGGTATTTAAGAGAGAGTGTTATTTTTGTTTTAGGTGATGAAATTATGGGATACTATTTTTAAATCTAGTGAATTTTAGATTTTCGATATTTGTTTTTTAATTATGACGATTATCATATGTGAAATAATTTATGTGTGGAGTAACTTTTTATTTTGAATCAAATTTTCTATTAAAATATATGAATTATTGTTTATAATAAAATCATGTGCTAAAATAACTATCTATAAAGTGTTAAATTTTTATTAGTCAATGATAAATTACTGAATAATTGTTTTAAATTTATGATACTTTATGATTTTCTGTAAGGTATTGGAAATAAAGGGGGATTTAAAAAAATATGAAATAAATTTGAAAGAAATTGTTTGTAAATATTTTTACCTATAACTTTAAAAAGGATCTCCTATTTTAAAGAAAATGAAGCTATAATAAATAATATACATGGAAAAATATTTTATTTTGAATCTCTATTCACCATAAAATTATATTTTAATTTTTATTATTACATATAATTAGAAACTTCACAGATTGAAAAATTTATAGTGATTCGTGTTGACACCACATTTTATAAAATTTTTAAATTTTTTGTAATTAGTATTAAATGAATGAAATGTGTTGTGGAAAATTTTCTAGTTTCACCTTGTAGTTATCCTATTAAGAATTTGAAATACCAATGTTAAAAAATTAGCTAATTTCCTATTTATTTCCCTTAAGTTGGGTGAAAATAAATGGATCCAAAAGTAATTCAACTACACGTGAGTGAATTTATTATATACAATAATGAAACCAGTAGAGAAATATAGTTTTGGAATTATAATATTTAAATCATATTTATTTTTTAGGAAATGGTTGGTATATGTATGTTATTCAAACATTTTGACTAATTAACTAATTTTAGAGGATAAAATATTCATATTGTAGAATTTATCATCAATATTTTATCACATATTATTATTTTTTAAATTATGTTATTCTATTTTATTTTGTTTTTTGCTGAAAATATCATTAATAATGTACTATTATTTTATAATTCAGTATTTTATGAACGTATAATGTGAACTTTTATTAGTAAATTTACAACATGATTTTATATATATAAGTATCATAAGAATTCATATATCTTAGTCCTTGACTAAATAGAGAAAATTAGTACGCCATTGGTGTTAAGAAAACTATTTTATTTATAAAATTTTCAATTATAGAACAATTTAATGGAAAATTTCAATCTTCCATGATTTTTTTGTAATATTTTTTTTTAAAACAAAATTTTATATTTCATACTATTGTATTAATATTATTTATTTTATCTATTTTTGGTATTATTAATAGTGTAAAACAATTTTAAAACTAAATTCAAGTTATCAATTATACTATTTTAAAGTAATTTTTTTATTCAATCAAACACTATGGTTTGGTAAACAATAGTTTCTATATTTCAACAATGTATTTGAAATAAAAAGGGCTTTGAATCAATGTAAAATAAAATTGAAAAAAATTTATAGTAAAATTCCTTTTGGGTAACATATAGAAGAATTTATTTTATAAGAAAATTAAGGTGCAATAAATATGTTTGGGGAATAACATTCAATTTTCAATCTCAACTCAGTGTACAATCCTTTTTAGAATTTTGTTCATACATATAATTTGAAAACTAACAATAGTATTAAATCTATAGTGATATGTGTTTACACCTCATTTCAAGAAATTATTAAATTTCTTGTAATCAATTATAAATTTTAGAAAAGTTGTGTAGAAAATATTGTTATTCCTACTAGTGGTTATTTTGTTTACAATTTTATATACCTGTGTTGAAAATCCTAATACTTGAACAATGTTGTTTTGTTGTATAAATTTCAAGATAAATGGATCCAATAATAATTACACTAAATTATATTCTAGTTACTACATATAACCTAGAAGCTAAAAAACAAATTAAATTATGTAATTATTCTATTTAAATCTTATTTATATTAGATGACATGATTTATAGATGTATAAAATTCAAACGGTTAAAATTATCCACTATGTTTGGATGACATTATTTTCATATTTTCACATTCATCTTTATTATTTTAACACATATCATCCACATTAAAACACTATTGTTCCATATTTTGTTTCCAAAAGTTTATTAAGTCTTACCTCTACTTTTCTAGATATTTTGTTGAGTAAAACAATTTAATTTAAATTTACTTTTCGGATTTTTAAATAATGGTATGTATATTTCAATTTTTAAGAGACTGAAGATACATTAAATAATATGTTAACAAACCTTCTTGAGTATGTGTAAAATGTTCAATTGGTGTTGAAAATCATCTAATTAACCATTGTAACAACAAAAAATACAATATAGTTTCCAAAAAATGCAACCAAGATCCAACTAAATTAACCATAATTTCCATCTCTTATAGAAAATTTTATTATTAACACGAAAATTAGTCTCAATTTTCTTATCCAATACAAAATTTCAACAAATCATGTATTCTAAAAGATAAAACTTCACAAAATTATTTACATATGACATTGAGATCATGGCTCAAAAACCACCATATTAAGTCAACCATTTTCCATTGAAGTTGATTTTTATAAAGAATCATGACTAAAATTATAAATAATAGATTGAAAAAATATATAAATATTTCTAAAATACATACATAATTTTTAAAGTTCCTCATACTTTTCCATTCCTCCAAGTATTTGATAAATTGAATTCCATAATCAATGCTGATATGTAATAAAGAGAAGCCCCGCCAGATAAATCTAATGGATTTTTAAAATGTAATAGTCCGTACCTTATTTTAACATTAAATATTAGATGAATAGATTAATATGGAACATAAATTATTATATAAAAAATCACCCCAATGGAGGAATATGTCACAGCCTACTTAAAAGGTAATCAAAATATATGAAATTAAAATGATATAATAAATTTCATATATAAAACATTAACTATTTTTGTTAAAAAAATTAATATTAGGGTTAGTATATTTACTATAAAGGTAGATAGTTTCATGTTTTTAATATTATAAATTTTCTTTCCAAGAGAGTAGATAACAATTAAATTATCTACGCATAATTTCACACAATATCAAAATTAGTGAACATTCATCAACCCTGGGAGAAAAAAGAGTCAGCACTCTACTATATTTTAAATATTAATGTTAGTAAGGAATAATAGTAAAACACCAACACTTTACATTCCTTTTTTAAGGATATAATCTTATCTTATAATAATAGATTATTAAAATATATGATATATTGTATATTTTTTTGGACATTAATAGATATATGAAATTAGTACCATGAATAGTTTATCAAATATTTGTTCGACTGGGCTTTCAAAATAATTTTTATCATTGATAATGTTTCATGCAATCAGGGTCACCATCACAGTGATTCATATGTTACTAAGGAATTTTATGAGAAATTTATTGATTTTAAATGACAGAAAAAAATATTGTTGAACCAATAGATGTGTCCTAAATAATGGAAATAGTCTTTGGTTTGGTAGTCATTATACTTTTCAAAATTGAATCAATATTCAAAAAATTCTATAACTATAATTAGAACATTCATGTAAACCGTATTTATAAAAAATATGAAAATGATGTGATCCTAGAACTCTTTACTACCATGGTGCCTTCCCAAGTTTCAAAAGTCATAAAACCTCTTTTTAAGGCCACTTCAGCCTCTGTGTGGATTTTGAATAAAGGGTGACCATTTATTTATCTTCATTAATTATGACCTCCTCATATTTATTCCTATGGATATCTCTCCTAATCATTGTAAAAATTCAACTTTATGCACTACTTCTTAAGATTCCTCATTAACTAAGACCACTAATCTATATTCCTCATTAGCTTACTCACTTATCTACAAAAATTCTTCCTCCTCTTTATGTTCCTCTATATGTTACACCAGATAATCATCTTTCTTTACCTCCTTATCTTCAATTTTAAATATTCTTTGAATCCTCCTAAAATTAACCCTATTCCTCTACTCTTTCCACTTAAACACCATTAACTGTTTCTACTTTTGTATTAAAGGATCCCTATAATAAATTACCATAATCTATAACAAGTTCATGTAGGTGGTCATCATAAAATTTTATGTTCCCATCATACTATACTTTGATATCATCCATGATATAATAGTTAACAACATTTTAGCATTTTGATTGTAGAATTTAACACTATTATTCAATAATTTAAAACTAGGATTCCATAATTCAACACTAAAAAACCTTATTATTACACTAAGAATTCATATTTCAATATTAAAAATCCAAATTTTAACATTATTATTTTAAAATTAACCATTTATATTTTAGAATAAACTTCTATAATGTAACAATAACTATAAAATTTTTAACACTATCCATATAAAATGAATACTTCAAGAATCTTAATGATTATATTTATAATTCAACACTAGGATTCTTAAATTTAATAATATAATTATAGAATTTGACACCGATACTCAATATTTTAACAATGAGAATCCTGATTTTAACATTAATAATAAAAAATTTAACATGACAATTTTAAAATGAACCCTCTAGATTTTAACACTATGCTAATATAATTTAACACAAACAATACACATTTTAACAATAGAGATTGAAAATGAATATTTTTGGAAAATTAAAATTAAAATTATTAAATTTAACACTATTATTTTAGATTTTGAAACCAACCACCCATATTTAACATTTTTCTCACCATTTCAACACTAGGACTATAGATTTTAACATGTGTATTTTAGAAAGAAGCATCTCTATTTTAATACCAAGAATACAAAATTTTATAGTTACATTCCAGATTTTAACACTGGCATTCCATATTTTACCATGAATCTTTTAAAATTATAAGGTAGGATTACAAATTTCAAAAAAATTATTTAATATTTTAAAATGTAACTTTTAAAATGAACCATTAAAATTTTAAGACTATACTTTCTGAATTTAACACTAATAGTAAATTTTTTATCACCGATAATTTAAAATGAACATTTTTGAAAAAAATTGTTAATATTCAAAAATTTAACATTGAAAATATTAAATTTAACATAAATATTATACATTTTAATTCTATTAATCCATATTTTTTACAATATGTATTGACTTGTTAGTGCTAACATTATTGATTAAAACATGATGATTTTAAAATGAATCATCCCTATTTAAACATTGAGAATAAATAATTTAACAATAACACTGTAGATTTCTACAATAACATTATATATTTTACCATAGAGATCTAAAAATAAACTATCTATATTTAGACACAAACAATTCACATTACGACACTAACATTAAATATTTTGACATGATTCTTTTAAAATGAACCATGAAAATTTTAGAATTATTCTTCCAAAATTTAACACTATCATTATAAATTTTAATACTAAGGATTTAATGAAATATAAAATTAAAATTCAACATGTCAAAATTATAATTATAATTATTTTCTATATTTTAACACTTATAATCAATATTTTTGCACTGAGCATCAATATTTCAACTGTAATACTATATATTTTGACATGAATATTATAATATTAACAAAATTTGTTTTAAAAATTATATTATATAATTTAACACTAACAATACACATTTTAGCATTGCTTATTTGAAATTAACCTTTTAGGAAATTTAATATTAAGATACTATAATTTAAAAATAAGAATCAAAATTTTATATTTAAAAATTAATAATTTAACACTCAGCATCCATATTTCAGTACAAAAATTACATATTTTAACCTTATAAATGAACCATCCAGATATTAATAGTGATCATCCACAATTTATCACTAGCATTATATATTTTAACACTAGACTTATAGATTTTTCTATGAATCTTTTATAATGAGGAATCTAAATTTTTAGACAAACAATGCCAATTTCAACACTAAATTTTTTGATTTTAATATAAGGCTTTTTAAAATCAATGATTCAGATTTTAAAACTATGATTCCATAATTTTACTCAAAAATCACACATTTTTACATTGATCATTTAAAATGAATCTTTTAGGAATCATAACACTGAGATCATAGAATTTAACTCTAAAAATCATTAATTTAAAAATTTGATTCTTTATTTTAACAAATATTTTTAAAATTTTAATTTTCATAATCTATATTTCAATGGTATCATCCCATATTTTGACATAATTATTTGAAAATGAGCCATCTAAATTTTGAAACTAATATTCCATAATTGAACAGTAAAATACATATTTTAACACCGAGAAATAAAAAAATAAATCTTGATGGAAATTTAACTTTAAGATTTTAGAATTAACTTGATTGGTAAATAGTGATGGATTAAGAAAGCTACTCCATTATAAAGTAAGAGGGTTATTAAAATGATTTTTTATGAGTTATTTATAACATCACCCATTTGTTATGTTCAATTGATCTTCAAATTTAAAAAAATTGGGTACTGTTCTTAAGATTCTACCCAGCTAGGAAGTGGATGAAAAAAATAGTAACAATTTAGTATCAACCTATTAATGTTAATAATATAAATTTATTAACTAATAAAAAACATAATAAACATTTCAAATAAGATTCCTCATTAATTAGTTATAAAAAACAAATCCTTACCCATTCCAATATCTAAAGTATTTTAAGAATCAGAAAAATATCCTAATATTTATTTCATTGAAAAAATAATTTTAACTATAATTCAATAAGGTTACCAATGTAAAAAACATAAATTTCATCACAATTACCTTGTACTCGGTCCCTCCAAAGATCATTTCCTTTACAGTGGTTAACTTCTTTCACATGTATGTATTTTTCATTTCTATGCATTCACGACTCTCTCTTTCAAAAATGACATATCTTCCTCCAAAAGGAATGCTAATTATATAATTAACATCACCCATAGTAATATTATTTTCCTTTACTCTTATAATTATTGTACAAATTATATGGCCGAGGATATCTAAAAGCTTCTCACAAAGATATCTTGGATTGTTTTGGAATTTAATATCCAATAAGACACTAAATCCTCTTTGTATCATTAAATATTTTAACCTCTTATTCCTAAAAACTTAATTGAAAACCTATATAAATAAACTTTGAGAACCTATATAATTTTAAATAGTTTGGGGACCAAATATTTGAACTATTATAACTTTAATATATTATTTTTTCCAAAGGAGCATAGTTTTTTATTCTTGGTTTTTAATAGTTTTGACCATACAGCTAATATTAAAACATTTTCATCCTTGGAATTTTTATATACACCTTTATTTTTTTCTATGTTTTGTATGCATATTATATATAAAAATAAAATTCTATTAAAAACTAAATATATCATTATTTTATAAAAAAACATAAAAAAATAAAATCATACTGAAATTTGGTCAAATGATTGGGTCCCCTAGGATCTATTTTTTCAAACTCTAACCCCCAAAAAAACTATAAAAAATTATTCCAGAGAATCATATCTTGGGATGTGGGGGAAATAATTTCTGATCTTATCAGTTTTTAATTGAGAGTTTCAAGATTTTGGCATTGACTTACCAAATTTTAACTCTAAAATCCAATAATTTAATAGTTCTAAAAAATTAAAACAACTATAAAAACATCCAGAATTTAACACAATGTTATCAAATATTTGAAATTGAGCATCCAAATTTTAACACTGAACTTCTTACATTTAACAATTTTCAAACTTGTATTTAATTTAAGTCATTGAAACTAATATAAAAACATTTTTAAAACTAGTAAAATGTTAGAGAACTATGTTAAATAATTTTTAAAATTTAATCAATTGAGAAATAATATTACAAAAACACAAAAAATACACCATAGAACGTTCACAATATCCCTTAATTACATTTCTTGAAAAAAAAATGTTAAAATTTATCGAACTAATCAAGAAACCCACTTCCATGTCTTAATAGTAAGATATCACACATTGAAATCCTATTTTTATATTTTTAACACTAAGATACTATAATTTTAATGCTAAGATATGACTATAAGAATGATATTTTAAATTTAAACTATTATAAGAGAATAGTAAAAAAGAACTTGTAATTCATTAAATAACATCCACTATAACCCTTAATTACATAAAAGTTTTAAGAAAAAATGTTAAATATCATCTAAGTAAATAAGTAATACACCTAGAAATATTAATAATAATCTATCACACATTGAACTCCTAGTTTTTAGATTTATATATTTTATGACTATTGTTCCATATTTTAACAGATTAAAATATGAAATCTAAAAATCTAAAATCTGAAATAGTAAAATGATCATAAAAAAATAGAGAACTATATTAATTATGATTTAAATTTAAACCACTAAGAAATAATATTACAACAATTTACTTGTTTTCTAATATTTAATAGTAAAAGTCTATAAATTAATATTAAGAAACTTAAATTTAACAGATACTAAGAATCCAATATCTTTTGAGAAGCAATGTTCAAAATTTTATAACGAAGAAGATAAAATTAATAAATATAGAAAATTTCCACGAAAATATAAAGGAAACATTACCATTACAAAAAACATAACTTTTAACACCAACTTTCCAGGGTTTACTAGTACATATAGAGATGTATAAAAAGAACTTCACCAAGTTGTGTACTGTAAAATGTATAACATACACAATATTACACATGAATTAGTGCGGGAAAAAATTATTTTTACATAAAAATAAATCAATTTTATGCTCCAAATTTAAATTATCAGTAAAAACAATTCATATTAATAAAACATATACTTGAGAGAAAAATTAAAATACCTAAAAATATAATTTTAACATTTACACACTACTATATGAACTATATAAAATATTTTTTTGTCATTAAAAGGAACTATGTGATAAAAAACATCCATCTTGGTGGAATCACAAAAAAACATGAAGTGAGAGCGTTTATATTAGGAGTATATGGAGAGTAGATGATGAGAAATGATCATATCCAATAAGAGATGCTAGTTTGTGGAGAGTGATCGACTATAGAGTGATAGTGAAAGGAGGGACAGACTAATAGAAAAGTGATTTTAATTATGAGAGAAGAGGGAGTAGAAATAGGATGAAGATTCCTTAAGTAAGATCACTGTATGAATAGAGCGATGACTCCAAAATATCATGGTCATCTGTTGTCTATGGGAGAGGAGGAGATGGAGGGAATATTGTGTGATAGGATAGAGAGGGTGGTTGAGGGTTGGGATTTGGATTTAGTAAGTATTTTTTTGTATCCATTTCATGAATATTTTTATGGGGGGGGGGGGTGGTATATGATTCATTTTACTCTTATCCACAAACACAAAAGTATCTTTATTGGATTTTCCATTTTTTTGTCGAAATCTATATTTAACAGATTCTTTTGGTTTAGGATGTCATTTTCTAGTATATAATATTATTTCTCCTATTTAATTTTTAATATGATATTAATGACACAACTTCTTGTTTTAATTATTTACTTATTGGTAAAAAATGTATTACAATTTATTTTTTCTATAAAAATACCAAAAAATATATGTTCAATTATATTTTTTCTATTTTTTGGTTAAATGACATTCAATATTCATTTTCATTATTTATTTTATATAAATAACTAAAAAATACAAGTGATATTTATAATTTATATGATTTTTTGTAATGGTTCATGCGTTTGATTTTTTTTATTTATTAAAAAACACATATTTTGTTATTTTTTTGTAAATAAATTCTCACATATATTAATTTCTTTTAAAAATAACTAATTAGAACTATTTTTTAAGTCATATATCTTTAATCTTTTTGATTTATAAAAAACATTAATGGGTTTTGTGAGAAGACAAAAACAACCTCAATATTTCTACCATGATCCAACAACTAAAACCAAAAATAAAAAAAATAAAAAAGATAAAAAATTTGAAAATCCCAAATAACACTAGTAAGAAACCCTAAGACCCAGAATAAAGGTAGTTCCTCTACTTTTTATACATGGAAAACTATGATCATCACCATTGGGGTTGTTTTCACTAGATAAACAGCCTCTATGGAAGTGATCACCATCACCATGGAGAATGAGGATGTTTTGGGTTTACTCCTCGGAATAGATCCCCTACCACCACGAACCAATAAATTATAATATTTATTCTAGCTTCCGTAAACATAAAAGCCCATTTAAAACAACAACTAAAATTTACATAATTTAATTTTATGGTTAAATGTTTATTTGAGGGATATATGGATCATAGATAAGGATGAAAAATCGGTGACACTTCGGGGGAACAAGTCTGTCACCAAGAACTGTAATAACTATTGTTATTGAGACCTAGTTTGAAGTCAATCTATAAATACTTATTTTCTATGTGATTAATCCAAAATATATCACCATAAATAACTAATTATAAATTCAAAAATTGTAATAGAAAAATAAAATTTTTGTATTATTGGGGTCAATGAAATTTGTGGAACCCTAAAATGGAGAATACAAAAGGGGGAAATACCTGAGAGAAAAATTATATAGAGGGTATGAATGATGAAGCAATATTGGGAATGAAGTAAAATGTTTCATAAAAATTTACCAATACCCATTCCTCTGTTATTTAGAATAAAACAAATAAAGAACTAATAAATAATTAAGTAAATATAGCTAGGGGAAACCTCCTCATCATTGTCAAAAAATAAAACCAAATCATCACCCATGGCACATGTGTAATAAGAAATACACTCTTAGAAAAAAAGAAAAGTGAATTAGGCTAGAGGAAAAACAATAGTAGAGAATTAATTAATGGTGTTAGCATAAAATTTCACCAATAATAAAGGGGATAAATAATAGATGGCATAAATGTGAAAAAATAACATATCTTGAGTGGATTCATCGACCATTGATGAAAATTAGTAAAATAAAATCACTAAAAAGGATATTATTTTGGGAAATTACCTAATATAAGGAATTTTTTTAGAGAGTATGATTAGAGTAAAAGAATTACATAGCTAATAAATGGCCCATAATAACTCAATGACATAGATAGGTGTACCCCTGACTAAGAATCCTTAGAACATAGCCAAAAAACTGACCATTAGCTTTCTAAAAGTCCTAGAAATAGGTTGAAAAGAACTAAAAACAATAGTTAGGTATAACTGGAATTGAAAATCCATGTAACTGATCCACATACCACGACCATACTCCATCCTTGGAGATGAGGTATATAACCATTCTAAGTGTTTTTTTCCACTCCCGGATAGAGGATCTTATCTAAATCCATTGATTTTTGTTTTTCTTATTGTATATGGACTAAAATGATATATATGATGCATATTCCTTAAAGATATGTTTATTCTAATATATCCTTAAGTTCAAGACATAGAATAATTATTTTACAAAATATTTTTGTATGCATGTGATGAAACCCTTAACTACGCTACCTCCAACATAGAGTGTGTTTAGTGTGTGGCATAAAAACTTCAATCCTATATGGTTTCGTAGGTTATAAACCAAATATTTGGTTTATTTATTTAATTTTCATCCATTTAAAATTTTCTAATTAAAAGTAAGACACAAAAGGTAGTAAAATATTATGATATGACCTATTTTATTCATTTTTATTGATTATTAGGCATAACATATAAAAGGGGACGAGTAATCATCCTTGGTTATTACTAGTTCGATTAAATGTTTTTTAAATATATATCATTATTGTAGAATATTTCATCAGTAATAGGGAAGGAACTTGGACCCCTTTGGTGTATGAGAATAATTATGATAAGATTGGGGATTCTTCAACTAGTGTAATCCCCTAAGTTTCATGAGGCTATTGTTTTCTGTTTAGGAAATCTCAATAAAGATTATAATGAAGTGTAAAAGATTTATTATATATATTTTCATGTAATATTGTTTTACATTATTCATTTTCATTTCATTTTGATACTATCAATGATAAATCAGGCATGTAGGAGCCTGATTTCACTTCCAATTCATTAGATGATACCATATAACCCTTCACTGATATCAATTCAATATTATTAGACAAATCAATATTTATATTTCATTATTTAGTAAAGAATATTTTTATAAAAATATATATTGGAATTCCCGACATGACATTACATTGTGTGGAAATCTAATATGAGGAACTCCACCTTGACGTTTTGTTAATGTTAAAGTAATCTAAAAGAGTACCTAAAGATTATTTTATGTGATAACATATATTACACTAGGAATCAAAATTATTTTAAACAGTAAACTAAGTGTATGGTTTAAGGCATTACATACATTATTAAGATAATGTAAACAACATCACATGATATAAAAAAGAGAGTATTATTTCTTGTCTACTTATTATTATGTTGAGTGTCAATATAATGTGTGGTACCACTATACATTATGTTTAGTGTAAAAATAATTTTATGGCATTTCCTTAACATTATGATTTGTGAAAATGTAATATCTTGGGTGGGATATACCTTTTAGGGTACTGGTGTTCCCACTTTAATGATGAATAATTTCCACTGAACCAGTGAGACCAACATTGTAATTCAACTCATCTACAAGACTCCTAATTACCCTAAAAAATCTATCGATGGTTGTTGAATTCCAATCCATCAACCCTATTGAATGGTTACTCACCACTATACATCTTTATACAATGGATTAACCATAGAGCCTCTCTATGATCCTCATTCTTGTGTTGGCCCATGTAAGACATCTAAACATTCTCTATCACTTTCGACCAACCTATATTTGAGCTTGCCCTCTATCCCCAATGATGGATTATTTTTTAGGCGGGATTGCAAGGGTTAGCCCATTTTTCTGACTTATTTATCTTATTTTTCAAATATTTTATGTTTTTTGAAGTGGTAAGAGTAAGAAAATTTAAAAGTTTCTTTAGGACTAAATTTAAATAATATATTACTAAAATATAATGTTTTTATATATAATTCTTATGGGTTCATTATTATTAATTTGAACTATTCAAGTTAAAGCCACATTTTGAGAAATTTTTCAAGACACATCACAACTGTATTAAGGATTGATTTGATTAGATTTTAAATATGGCTAGGTATATGATATTTAGATTATGTAAAATTTTTATATAAAAAAATTTGTTTATAAAGTGTTTCTATTCCATAAAATGTGATATATTTAAATGAAATTAAAAATAATGAATAATATAAATAGTTAAAAATATGAAATTATTATAATTATTCCATATTTTATATAATTGAATTTACATAATTATTAGCCAAAATTATAAAGTGCTAATAATTATCATTGGTTTATGAATTATTCATTTGTATTTATCTAATGTTTAAATATTTAAAATATTAATTTATTTAAAGCCTATTCCAATATTTAGTAATACTTTTAAATTATTTATTAAATATTAATATTTGGTATTCTTTATTTTTAAGACGAATTTATTTAGGAGATAGAGCCTATATTACTTGAATTGTGTGATATCATTAGATTTAGTTTTTATCAACCATGACCTTAGTTTTAATAAGAGTTATGAAATTAAAAATAGTAATTTATAGTACCTTTTTCATATTAGGTTTTAGTATTATCATTAATTAAATTATATGTTGTATAATGTATCCTCAAAGAGAGGTACTTAGGTAGAGACTGCCTACTGACCTTGACACAAATTCCATGTTCTAGAATTATGATCGGTTGTTTATATGTCTCTCTAAGATTACTCATGTAGATATTTTTCAATATCATATAACTATAATACTTTACATGAAGAGTTCATGTTCCTTATCCATGAGATGCATTTGAATATGTATGAATAATTATTAATTCTAATTTTGAGTGAGTAAGATAAAATTTCAGGTTGTTTAGAAAGCTATACATTGATGTGGTGCGAGCACATTAATTAGGCAGATGGAATAGGGTTTCCAAAACATGATCACTAGATGATTTCATGGACAGAGGAATAAAATATGTGACAATAGATATTTAATAATATGAAGTGGGTTTAATATTCATGGGATTTATTATAAATTGGTGAGCCTCTTTAATGGAAACTAATTTAAAATACTATGTGCCAGATTCCTTCTAAATAAATACTTTCTAAGAACTCAATCATTCAGTATGGGTGACCCAAATGGTTTCATTCCCATGAATTATCTTGTGTAAGAAGAAAAAGTTATAATGTGACACTAATAGTTTTGATCCATATTCAGTATCATCATAATAAATTAATTTTATTAATAGAGGGGGGGGGGGGGTTGGTAACAAAGAGATGATACAAATCCACAAGAGATAATCCAAGGGAGTCTGAAATAGTGAAGACCAAGCGTGTCCCCTTTAATAAAATTAACTCCATTGGGTTTTATGCTACCAATAGTGTGCAGGAACACCTCCCCCATACTAGGAAATTGCATTGAGTCCAAGTAGTCCAAATCCTTATTCTAGATATTTTCATTGAGTTACATAATCTAGGAAACCCTAACAGTCATGATACTAGAGGAATATAGTTATGTGAATACATTTAAAGAATCTTGATGATGAGTTTATCTACACTAATTTCCAACCATTATTTATAATGCGATTAAATTTTTTTTTCTACTAGATATAGTCATTTATTATTTACATTCTCAACGCAATATATGTCGTGATGAAATATGGATCTTATATCACTAAATGGATATGATAGATGGGGTCATCATTTTCAGTGGGATTACATTCAATCGGATTCCATGATGAAAATAAGTAAAACATGATACTCATATAATTAAATCTTATATTGAAGATAAATAACATTATCTTCATCAAAATTGAATTTGAGATTAAACTTCATGAATGGGAAACTTAATATAAGAAACTCATGAGAATGATAACTTAAGAAAATTTCTTAAGGGAAACACTGTGTGTTAGAGAAACAATTTCCAAAGTAACTAAAGTGTTGATGTTGTTTAAAAAGTGAATATAGATTTTTATGTCAAGTGTATAATGATTAGCTTAGGGTTTCTAACTCATTAGTTTAAATATAAACATCTATCATATATTTAATATTATTTAATATGTTAAAGACTTGGTGAGGTTGAGTATTTCTTATAAAGATTATTCTAATTTAGGAATTCATTCTACTTTCTTCTCTAGAAATTTCTGATAATATGAATAAATTCTAAAGGTTAACCTGATATTCTCATGTTTCGATAATAAATGAAATAAGAGTTTGAATTAAATGTTATTGTATTGAAGAGAAAATAATATTGAGTAAAACTTTAAATCAAAAGATAAAAAATGATTTGAAATGTCCAACTTTTTTTCAAGTATCTTGTTATGGTCAATGAGAAAAAGGTGTTATCAGGGAAAATGAGTAATGATTACATATTTTGGAATATTCAAGATACCTAAAATATTTTTTGAAAATATATAGAATTCCCATGACAGGAATCAATTTTATAGAATTCGATTCTTCAGTTCTGATGGGAACGTGATAGAAACTATATATTTTACAAGTGCTATAAATATAGAATTTTTCATAATCATGATTTTAATTTATTGAGATTATAATTTTAGTTTAATTGATTAAGGAAACACTTTCTATGTCAAGAAATTTAATTTAAATGTGTTTAAAAATATCATATAGATATAAGTCAAGAGTTTATATGTTTTATCACATTTCCCTTATATGATTAGAGAATTTATTCATTAACGAAAAGTTTTTTCTAAATAATGTGAAACCATGCACATGGTTTATTATTCATCAGATTATATAACATGCTTTAAAATGAGATAATGATAAAATTTATTTACCTATGATAAATTTTTTATCAAGATATTTGTTAAAATAGGAGGGAATTTGTTCTAACAACCCATTATAGAAATATTTTAAAGAATAAAATATTCTTTTTTGTGATAAATTTCATAAAAAAACATATATTACCATATATGATTTGGAAGAAAAAATTTAATTTTTAAATATTCCCATTGAAAGAAAATATGAGTTATTTCCAATCAAAAATAATTTTTTGTATCTTTCATGAAATTATTAAAAGAATATAGTGTTTAAGAGGTTAGTGGAAGTATTTTCACACTTAATATGTTTATCATTGAAAAATAATATATTTTTCAAGTGTAAAGTGGAAGTGTTCATCAACTATTATCGTAAAGAGTGTAGGATAAGTGATGATATAATAAATTGTAAAGATTTATATTTAGTAATCATAATAATGTGGTCATCACTATATCGAAAAAATTTGTGAATGTTAAAATATAAAGTAAATTGAAATTTATATCCTAAATGAGATTTCAGGTACTGTGGTAAAGGAAAATTTGGAGAGATACTTTTAGTTAATATAACAAAAGTAAGTGTTATTATTATGAACCAACCTAATAAATCCATCTATTATACACCTGAACCATTCCATGATAGGGCCTGTGGGGAATTACTGACTCCTCTCTAGTTATATAAAAGTGATAGGGAATCATAAATGATCAATGGAAATTATTTCTCCCTTAAATAAGTGTATAAGAAATAAAATAGTTCTAATACAAATATGAAATGACCCATCTATAATATGGGAATTTATTCCAAATAAAACATTCAGATTAAGTAATGAAATCAATTTAAGAAATTTAATTTTTTTAAATAAATCAATAAATCATCCCACATATAACTCCCTCACATACAATATCTATGGTCTTATCCTCCATAAGTCCATATATATAATGAACCACCCACAATGTAAAGAAACAAAATCAAGGGTGAAAAAATTAGATAATGTAAAAAATGGAATAAATAAAACAATATAATCTTCTAACCTACATGCGATGTTAGAAGTCATGATTCTGCTAATCTAATCATCAAACATGCCAAAAAAATATCATGAACTGAACAAAGAGCCTGAAACTAAAATGAAATATTTTCACAAGAATAAAAATGATCATTAGGTGACCACCCACCTTTCCATATTACAGATCCTTATTCATAGAAACATTTTTAATAAAGTTTAAAATATATTAATAATATATGAATTTTCAAGAACCTTTACTTTTAAGATCCAAAAAATATATCAATGTTTTGTTAAACTACCACTTTTCTTTTTTTAAATGAAAATAATTAGTTTAAAGATATATTTCTTAGAAATTGAATTCTTTTAAAACACACATACATTAATAAGTACATTTTAATCCATAATAAAACCTTTATTTCAAATTTTTTACACAAAACAACTTAAAAGTAAACTTAAAAAAATGAAACAAGATCAACTGAGGGATATAACATAGAATGAGATGCGAACCACATGTCCCAAGATAATAGGAAAATGAAACACAAAAATAGGGGTTTCAAGATATATATATATATATAATTATTTTAAAAAATCATGTGTGAATCCATTATAATAAACCACCAATTAATAATTTGATGTCATAGGAAAAAACATAGGTTTTAGTGTGAGACAAACCTAGATAAAAAGGAAAACCAATATAGATTGACTAGTAGAATGTATCGCATCCCAAACCATACACAAGTAACCTAATTCCACACACCCTAGATTCCTTAGGGGACCATACCTAGAATATAATAATTCACCATTGGGGAACACTAGATGGGGTGTGGGTTGAACTAGTATAGAATGAATATTGGTCTCTCATATAGCTACCGAGGTCCCCATGGCTATATCATAACGATGGTGAGAAAACAATCAAGTAGTAATCAACTAATTGTAATCACTAAATCACCCCCAACATCATCTACCTCTCCATTAAAGACTAAATTTTACTAAAAGTATAAAAACCATATTCATATATAACTACCGATCAAGGAATGGAATTAAATTGGGTAAAAAAAGATAATCATAATTCTAAACATAAATTTTTGGAATGTTCCAAATAGTCCTTTGAATAATATATTTACCTCAAATTTCAAGAATAAAAACTAACATTGAAACCATCTTTCTAAAAGCATTTAAACACTATATGCTTTTGGGGTAATTATAAACACCATGTTTTAAATCAAACAAACCTTTAAATTAAATGTGAAAACTTTGGAAATTAAATTTAAAGGAGATGAATACATTTAGGTAATACAAAATAAATTTTAAAGATATAATTGTGAAATATAACAACAAAAATGGTATGTGTGAGAAGTGAAATTAGGTTTGGATAATACTTTAATATAACAAAATCCTCCACCTTCCTTAAAAATGAGGTTGCAATCAAAATTTATCCTCTTAAATTTATTAAAAATTATTAATACTAACATTAACTAATTAAAAAAAATTATAAATAAATAAATCCATTATTCAAAAATAAATATTTGAGGAATGAGAAAACCAATGTTTAATTTATTATGAATGGTTAATTAATTATACAACCAGATGAAGGAGACCCAAAATGAGAACTCAAACCCTATAAAAAAGGCACAAAAATCTACAACACCTGACACCATAGGGTTGAACTAATATGGGTAACATAATATATACGATAAGAATAAAAAATAAATATAAGAATAAGATAATAGGAGTCCTAACCCTTGGGTTCTAACCTAGAAGCATGGCGGAGCCAATATAAATTGCAAAGGAGAGGAGGGTTTGAAGGAATTACACATGATAGGGGGATGGGTCTTCCTTTACTAAATCACACAACTAAGAGGTGAATGATGTGTAGGAGGGATTAATCTTAACTCTAAGGTTAACAATTATTAAGATAAAATAAAAAATTTAAAAATTCAGGAATATGGTTGACCCACATTGTTTAACTACATATTTTATCAAACCATGCGACAACCATGAAGACGAAGCTACAACCCCTAGGAAAGTCATATGGTTACTCATATGACATACGATATGGGTTAAAAACTATGTGAAGACAATGAAAATTCAAACTATCTAGTTGCATAACCAAACACATTGCTGCTGCACTGTTTACTAAATAAGGTGGTCTAACCTTTTGAATACAAAAAAGTGTTCAAAAGTTTAAATCCCATGAACAAAGATTATGAAAATATAAAAATAATACATAATGACTAGAAAAAATATATAATAATTAGTCATTGTTGCATGTGGGATTGAAATTTAATTTACCCTAAAATAGTTTATAATGGGAAAGAATGTAATGTAAATATTTATATTATTCATGAATTATCTTGAAGGAAAATTTTTATGGAAAGGGTTATGAAATGATGATGGTTTACATATAAGGAAATATAAGTTGAAAACATAGGTTATTAAAATATTAAAATATATTTTTCTGATGTTAATGATACTTAGTATGTTGAAGGAGTTTAACACTGGGAATATTATTCCTAGGTCTCCCCATTAATAAAATTTTAGTGCATCAATGTTGATACTATGAAAAACGTTAGTGGGGGAATTTTATTAGATGGTCACACATAGATGTGATAAGGATTACATATATTTTAATGAGTTAAAAAAACCATAGAAATTGTAGCAAACATAAGCCTTATTTTAAAATTTATCATATATAATATGAACATGAGCTTATATAAGGATTTGTTAAGTATTTTTAAAATAGTTTTATGAATATAAAATGTATCATGATATGAAAAATAAAATCTACACTTTATCATTATTTCACACTAGTTGTATAGTTCCTATGAAGTGAATTTATAATTACCCCATCAAAGAACATATTTTATTTATCTCTAATTATTTACCATCATGGATTAGTATAGGTTGTGATGATATGATAATACTAGAATGAATAGTGGACTCAAGGGATAATAAGTAGATAATTTTTATTTGGACTGACCTACCAAGTATATCTCATGGAATTCCATACAGTCCTTGATATACATAGGGGTGTATTCTGATAATAAATACTTATTACCTATGTTTGGTAAAGTACCTATCAAGATAAACTTTATACTTTAATACATTTTTGTGTGATTAATTGTGACTTATCTAATCATGGGGTGTTTGTGAATTTTGCTAATAATTTCATCAGTTGAATCCAAATAGAAATGGGATTTGATCACTCATATTATTAGTAAATACATCTTGACCCTGATTCAATTAGATTGATGAGACTGATGTCCATGATTATTTGATTTACTTATGGCGTGTTCAACTACTTAGATGAGAGACATATGATGTACTCATCTATTAGATGAATAAAGTGTGATTTATTCATAAACCTGGATAGTCACTTTTAGGGAATAAGAAAATGAGATAACCTATACCAAATTTATATTTTTCCATAACTAATGGTAAATTTATGTCATGGTAAAATGGATTATATATGTTTACATACGATTTATAGGATACATATTTTGATGGGTTTTTTCATATAGGAATATGAGTACGTTTGATCAAGAACACTCTAGACCCCTTAGTATATTGAGTAACACTATTTCTTTACCATAGGATACTTTTTATTTACATATATTACATATGGATTTCATATATTTTTTTAATTATACTAAGGCTCATAGTGTCACACATTTAGGCCTTTGGATAAGGATACAACTTTGCAGAGAACGTTCTTTCCAAAATGAAGTGATCTTGAGAAATCACTTGAAAATTATTTTGGATGGATTCAAAAGGGGGTTTAAAATTTTTAATAATGTTATTATTGATTTTAGTAAGAGTTTATGATTTTTAGATGTTAGCTAAAATTATATCATTATGTGATAATTATATTTTAGTTCTACCATATCATTAATATATAGCATAAGCATACATATGTTCTAATGGTGTACCTGTTCTATAACCTGTGAGTACATTTCGCTATGTGTACAGTGTTCTTAGTGCATGGAACTACCACTTCAATGTCATGTGGCTTCTTCAGTTATGAACTAACATGATTCTCCATATAAGGAATGATGATTAGTTTCAAATGTTTTATTAACAATGAATTCCTAACATATAGTAGCGTATCAAGATATGACTAACAATATATATTTTATTATGTAAATTGGGAATAAAATATATATAGGAAGGAGGTCACATTGATAGGTATTCCAAGATTCATGTAAATACATGAACCTATCTTCCATCCAATATCATTTTTCATCATGAACAATGAAGATGATAGAACCCTTTTTGTGTATTATAATACTCACAATATGATATTGGATATTTTGGTCAACATCATCCCCTCAGAGGTAGAAGGATTTTTTCTCTTATTTAGGTGGTCTCAATCAAGAATACAATAAAGAGTAAAATAAGTATTATTCATAAATTTAGTTATTAAGTTTTTATGATCTTCATTTTCATCTAATGTTGAAAATTTATAGTATGGATCGCGAATATATGGGTTTTCTCCCACTCCCATGGTTATTAGATGATCCCCTGAAATCACTGAATTAGAACACTTTCACAACTATCGATGTCTTGCATAAAATTCTACCATTTTCTTCCTCCATCAGAAGATAAATCCATTTGTTGTAAAGTTTAATATTTTCTTACAGAAGTTTTTTTTGGCTACCATGATTTATAAATATAAATGTAATCTAAAAATTCATTTATTTATAACTCCCATTTAAACTAGTCTCCTAGAATTCTCCAAACATAGAGGATTTCACATTCCTTATTATCTACATGAATTAGAAAGTGAATTTTAGAATCAAACCTATTTATCAAACTCATTACCCTAGTATACCACCAATATAATGTGTCTTAGATCTATCTAGATATTAAACTTTAAAAACTATACCTCGAGATTCCACTATCGTTGATTATTCAATTACATAGAGCCCTAGTATTTATAGAAAATGATCAATTATTTTTTGTTTCCAAACATGGTTAATCCTCTTATAATCCGACTTATGTTCACTCTAAATAAATTGATACCACATGAACTTATACAAGCTCAAACTATTATTTCTTTATTGGAACTGTCTTATTTAGAACTTCTTCTTCCTTGTTCAGATCTTTCCACAAGATCTTCTCATTGAAATAGGAAATCCTCTTGGTTCTAGGCTTTATTAGAAGCGTTGATGAAATTACCAATAGTGACTTTTCTTTTTAATCTAATGGATAATATTATGGAACTTGATAAAATAGACCCAAAAACCATTGATAGACATTCTTTTGAATTTAATTTTTAATTAATTTAATACTACAATTAATTAAAACTAGGAAATTATTTTTGACAAATTCAATTTATGATCTAGCTTTGTCATTATTATTATGGAGAAACTAGACCAAGACTCCTCTAATTTTATCAAAACGTGTTCTAGGAATATTTGAACATCACTCTTCGTATTCTGGGCGGTACCGCAGTGGAACCAAAATCCTTATGTCATTTATCTTTTGTCTCTTAAAAAATATCTTCTATTCTCTTTAGTTCTTGAGAGTGATAGGGGATTTTACTCAAAGGAATTAGAAAATATTATAGAGGTTTCTTTTTGAACAACCACTCAGCTATTCTAAAATCATATAATTATTGTCACAACACCCTCCCCACAATGTGTACCCCTCCTAGGCTGGCAATGGTAGAAGAGAGATAGTGACCCCAGAGTTTTTCCACAAATAGGCCTCAAGTTGGTGACTAGCACGATGGGTATAATAAACATATAGATGTGAGGCATTACCCTCTACGAGAAACCAATGAAGAAGAGAGAGATAAGACATACACCAACCAAATCATGCTCAAACTATAACCACAAAACCATAGACCTACATCAACAAACAACCAATAAAACTCAATTAGGGACATGGAGATAAAATGACATCACATGGAAAAGATAAATGGGATAAAAAGGATTAGATAAACCAATAGAAAATGAAGAAAAATAATACCTTGGATCAAGCCGGGTCACCGCGGATCGAAGATTGAAGCCCGAGATCGATCCCCATTGAAGGGATCTCCAAAGTGAAAAGGATGGGACTTTTGGGTTGCCTGAGATGAGAGGGAGGGAAGTAGAAGCTGTAGTTTTTGAAAATCCATGATGTTGGAATGTTTTAAAACATTACATTATTTAGGGATTACACAACGTGAAATCCCCTTTCACATCATTTAAATCCTCAAGGTTGGTTTCTGCCAAAAAAAATCATCACCTCTTCATTTTATTTATTTTTAAATACCTAAAATATTACATGATGTGAATCCCAATATCATTTTTTCTAACACATCATGATGTGAAGTCCTTCCCTGCTTCTAGCCTTTACCATCTGAGTCCCTCTAAACTTCATCTGAGACTCTTACGATCTTTGTAAGATTTAAGAAAAAAATATTCGATCAATGTGGTTCCAGGACCTTACAAGATTTACCTCTCAAAACATTTCAATCATCGAGAATCCGAAACCAACTGAGAGAGGGAAAAAAAGTGGATATCCAAACAACCACCCCATGAGATACCTCTTAAGGCTTTCATCACTATAATATCTGACTACCTCACTAGTGAAGAAAACACCAAACCAAAATACAATCACAATCGAAACCTAAACCCTCTCCTATGGGAGATTCCTATAAAAAAAGATATATCCACAAAAAGAAACAAAATACATCCATATTAAAACCCAAAAGTTATATAGAAATAAAATGAACAATATTACAATGGAAGAGATAAAAATCAAATAAATCGGGGTTCTGAGCAGATATATATGACTCACGTTCCTTGGTACTCTCCCTTATGCCACTATTCCACCACAAGACAAGAACCAATGGGATAATACACCCACACAACACCTTCTCCTGGCGGTCTTGGATATATATGGGTTTATCCTCTAAGGTCTCATCATCATCAACATCGATCTCTCACCAATTGATGATATGAGAGTTATCATGAAGATAATAATAGAACTACAAAACATGAAAAACATCATGTATCTGGCTCATCTTTGGTGGAAGCGATATCGAATATTCCACTGATCCAACATGAGGCAACACCTCAAAAGGCCCAAAAATCAGGGATAAAGATTGCTCCCATGACCAATCCTTTGCTTCCCATGATGGGGAGACACCATAATGATCACTTGATCCCCAATAAAAAACTCCGTAGGTATCCACCTTTAATCCACATATGATTTATGATGATCCTGAACTAACTACAACCTCACAGGAATCACCTGAACCATAT
Organism: Viscum album; assembly: GCA_963277665.1. Taxonomy (NCBI): domain Eukaryota; kingdom Viridiplantae; phylum Streptophyta; class Magnoliopsida; order Santalales; family Viscaceae; genus Viscum; species Viscum album. The sequence continues at coordinate 1,157,665,643 of OY728147.1, forward strand.
ATGTTATATACTATACAAGTTTTGGCCTGAGAATTGCTAAAATTATGACCCTAGTCCAGAAAAATGGAGAATGAAATGGTTTTACAAACAATGCTTCAAATGATTCCATACCAATGGTGAAGTGAAAACTATTATTTTAAGAGAACTCTACCAAGGGAAATTGCTTCATCTATGAACCTCTAAAATCAAGGACACAAGAGTGAAACTTGTATTCAATAGTATAGATGGTCTACACTATCTGACTATATGTCTATGAATGAAAATTAGTGGTAAGGCGTAGATGATTACTAAAATCATATTGGATACCTCTTCACACCCTGGAGGTAAAATGATGGTCTCAACTAGACATGATCATCCTTGGGACTCTGGGGAGTCTCAGGACCTCATCTAGATACTGCCTTGACAAAAACTCCACTAAGATAAACTCTTTTATCACTACAAATTGAGATAATTTGTTCAAAAAATTCACTACCAACAATATAGAATCACACCCTCTATAAGATCAAGGTAAAATAGTAAAAAAGTATATCGAGATATCATCCCACTTCCACTTAGGAATATCTAATGGTTGGAGAAAACCATCGGGATCATGGTTCTCGACCTTCACCTTCTGATAGACCAAACATCGAGACCCAATGTCTACAACTACACGATTCAAACTAGACACCAAAACTGACCTCTCATGGCTTGATACATCTTTATGATTCTAGGATTTACTACCAATAGAAAACTATGGAACTCTCTAAGAACCTTGTCACGCCTTTCTAAAGGAGAAAAAATCCTTCCTTGAAATAACACTTGGTGTTTTCCATCATTAGACCAACCATCATGGGACTCACCATAAAAAACTATCTCTCCAGATCTCCTCCTCAAGATCCACAAATTGGGTCTCCTCCACCCGCTACACCAGAGATGAATGTATCATCTTCTAAAAAACACAACCTCTTCCACCAACTTCTCCCATATCTAGATGTAAAACTAAAAGATCTTCCATTATTGTGTAGGAATCACCTGATTCACACACTACATCACTACATGATTTCTTTTTCAATTTATTGACTAATAAATTTACCTTTATACGTATATAAGAAATATTGGATTCATAATCTTGTAATTAGTCCATCCACTGACGTTGATGCAGGTTCAAGTCATGCTGGGAGAAAACATACCTCAAGATTTTATGATCGGTGAATTGAAAAAAGTGTTCGCTGATGAGGAAATGTGTCTACAACTTCAGGGAAAAAACACTACCGACCAATCAAGACCATGGGTGTAATAATTATGCCCATGGGAATGTGACTTCTGAGATACATAAGAAATGATCATTATCTACTGTATTAGGACACAAACCAACACAAGACATGGAGAATTACAAAAAACCACTAATTGAACTTTATTTACTGGATGAAAAAGAACTGGTGTACTGACTAACATCTTACTCAGATACCAAAGAGCATACTAACACATACCATTCTACAAGAACACGTAATCCTTTCTAGTCTGCATAGTCAGATGAGTCTCAACCTAAGAGAAATAAGTTAATATCCTTTTATAAAATCCAGAAAGACAAAGCAAACATCGCACCTCTCCTACTATATTGGAGTATTCCTAGTACACATCTGCTTCTATCTTCGATGGATCCAAAGATACCCCCTATTGAGATATAACATGACCCAAGAAACGGACTTATTGAGCCCAAAACACACACTTTAGAAACATCCCAAACAAATTCTCACAGTGGAGAACTCCCAAAACGTCATGCATGTGCTCTTCATGATCATCATTAGATGTAGAGTACACAGGGACATCATTGATGAAAACCACCATGAACATATCTAGGAACTCATGGAACACAATGTTCATTAACACCATGAACATAACTAGAGCATTCGTCACACCAATCAAAATGAATAATAACTCGTAATGCCCATGACAACAACTGAAATTAGACTTCAGGATATCCTCAACCTTCAATCAAATATGATGATATCCAGAAAAAAATTGATTTTTGAGAACCAAATTTCACACTTCAGTTGATCGAATAAATCATAAATCTGTGCAAGAGGATAGAGGTTCTTCACTTTCATTTGGTTTATGTGACGATAATCGATACACAACCATAAACCGTTGTTAGCCTTTTTAATGAGAAAAACAGGTATTCCCCATGGTGACACACTCAACCAAATAAATACACTACAATAGAACATCGGGAAATATACTCATCTCTCACAACTCATAAGGTACCATTCTATATTGATAAATTGATATTGGATACATGCCTGGAAATAGTTCAATCCTAAGCTCGATCTCTAATCAAGGGGGTAATTCTACAACCTCCTTTGGAAAGACATCATGGCACTCTTCTATGAACCTTGGAAATGCTGATTGTTGAGCCTTTTATGAAGTCAACATTAGATCAAGAATTATGGATAATATGGATAGAACATGCCTATGGCATATTCAATGGTCTCACTCACCAAAATACATGGCTATCTCTTTATCATCATCGATGAACACAAACTTCCTCTTGAATAAATCCATGATAGATTGCACCAAATACAACCAATACATGCTGAGAATGATGTAATATGGTTTCATATTTAAACACTGGAAATCTCTCTAAGATAAGTGCTAATCTTGAACTAGATCATGATTTCTAGATAATTCAAACAAGTCAGGTCAACCTCCAACTGTCATATCAATTCCAAGGGAAATGGAAGTCTTTATACCCCAAGTACCAAAGAATGGAAAAGTACAGGTGATATAAAAGAGTGAGACACTCCTGAATCAAATAAGGCATGAAACCAAGTATAAAACAATAATGTAGTACCTTTAACGATATCTGGATCTCCTGGTGCTGGAAATGCTAAAGCATTAAGCCTACCACGAACTCTTACAAAACCTCACTAATCTTGTTTATGAGCACCTCCATGGACATGATATAATCTTTAAGGACATGGATCATCCCCGTAATATCCTTTTCCTACCCCATATACTCTTTTCTGATCCCAAACTAGAGAAACATGTTGTTACTGCCTCAGCTGGCACTCCCTCAATAGAGGAACTTGATGCAGAACAACAGGAACTTGTTGACTAGTAATGAAGGATATGCACTCTCACCACTGATGAACATGGAATCTATAAGAAAACATGTTTTTTATCCCATGGAATAGGTTTGAGAGCCATTTACCCTATAGAAACAAGACATTGAGGGCTATGATCTACCCATGACTGATTGGAAGAACTTATATCTAGATAAATAGGAACCCTAGACCACAACTCAACTTCACAACCTTAGTAATCTTGATAACCCCCTCTTGTACATATCATGTTTTGCGGTACATCCTCTCAATGACCTCTTATCATTATAACACCTCGAGATATGTATTCAACATTGATGGAGTGACCTATCAGTATATCTCTTGATGAAAAGCCTCGTCAAAATTTCTCTCCCTAGCCTTCTCACCTTTCAATAGGTTCAAAGAATATCATAAAATGTTTTTAAATTGAATTCCAAACTCTCGCACACTGGAGCTCCCATGCCAATGCGTAGGAAGATCCTAGAGAATTGACGCATTTGCTGTTGAAGAACGAAACTCAGCTCTTAACTGGTGCCAGAACTACTCCCACGAGACTTCGGACTCCTCAAAATTCCCAAGTAACAAGAACCACCATTGCCTTGCTGCCCCGTGTTGAATAGTCAAAGCCAATGACACCTAGTGATCCTTTTGATAAAAAATTGAAACGAATGATATCCCAACCTCACCTAACCAGTATTTTGTGATTGCATATGAAATAGATCCCCCACACCTCTTGAGACATTGTCATTCAAAATCTCATAGTTTCTTCCTCCATGTGTTTTCATAATCAACCTCTCCTCTATGATGATCTACTGGTGCAACCTGCTAAATCTATTCTACACAAACTTAATGAGGATGTTAACCTATAGCCATACCTTCCAAAGAACAAATGATAAGAGCTCTTAAACCTATAATATAGAGCACCATAACACTAATTAATTGTTTTCTTTTATTTATTTTAGGATAACCTATCCTAAGTTCTACCCATTAAAACAAAATCACAAAGAATAATGATGCATGATTCTTTCCTACCTCTCTACCCTGTAACCAAGATCACATTTTTAGAAGCCACTGTGTGCGTAATGGTCCATGAATGAGATCACTTGTGTCCCTAAATACTTGTTTCTTAGCCGATATACCATGTGTATAGCACTTTATAAATTTATCTGACATTTTTCCCTACTAACCCATGCAACCCCACTTGTGCCTAACTCCAAACTCCATCCTATCCATCAAAATTTCCTCTGATACCACTCGCTCACAAACCCCTCCCCACAAAGTATAACCCTCATAGTCTAGAAAGAAGATAAGAGAGATATTTACCCTCAAGTCCCACCTCTATTAGGCCTCGGGTTGGCAACTAGCACCGGGGGTATAATAAACATGCCGATGAGAGGTATTTCCCTCTAGAAGAAACACATGAAGAAGGGAGAGATAAGATTGAAACCAACCAACTCATGAATAGACTAAAATATAAAATAAAATCCATGTACACAAATGTAATGTCATGCAACAAATAATAAAACTGAAAGGGAAAATTGAACGTAATAAAAGAAAGTATACAATGTAGCGACCATGAAGGACAAATAAATAATAAAAAACCCCAAGCTATTAGTAACCAGTTTGATATCCAAACTACTCCAACTGACCTAAAAACAATTTATATATACATAGGGTGAATATAAAAGTACACTCAATATGATCCTCGCCAGAGCCTCTCATGTAAAAGTAAAGAAATCATGCTAAATCATAGTGAACAACAAGTGAAACTAACATGTCAGCTAAAAATGTATACTAAGTTCCCATACTCATCATGGATACTCTCAAAAAGTATAACATATAAGAGAATATTATTTAATAATTAATATCAAGGTTACCCCACTATAACTTTCCTACTAGTTTCTCACTCCACCACAATGTATCACATTATGAGAATCTCTCTCCAAAGAAGATAGCACATAGAAACCAGGGAAAATCACCATAATAAGAACCTCATGTAACACACACCATGTCCACATAACCAAAATTAACCAGTTAGATTTTGGGAGACACCAAATCTCTCATAACGTGTATCATATACCGGGTATTAAACCTCAATCCATCACAACCCATACACCGAGTAAGGATCATCAAGCCATCACAACCGATACATGTTTACCTATAGTAGTGGTTAAGAAACTATATTCAAAAAATATGTGTGTGAAGTAACAAAAATACATTTTATCCATCTAAACACATATATGACAAAAAATAACCACCGTACATACTAGAAAATGTAACTACCAAGAGAAGATAATGGAGCCAATTGGGGTAGTTAGCCATGCATCCTCCCACCAAGATATTGAGGAAAATACCCCTAGGGATCAAAATCCCCAGGGTGTGAGTTTCCCTAACCAAAGGTGTGGATTAGAGTATAGAAACAGAATGATTACATGATATAATATATCTAACAACTACACTATGTGCATATCCTTGTATCAGACAGAAATGCAGCTATCATCTCTCAGAATCCTGACTGCCATTGCTAAGACTAGATATCCTATAAGCACGCAACAATTTTAAGAGGTACATTAAGTTAATTTATATTTTTTATTAGTTTCACTTTATGTTAATTAATAATTTAATAATTAATTAAGAATTATTATTTTCCACATTACATTACATTACCATTTCAACAAAGATCCATTCCCTCATGGAATTCCCAAACTGATCACGTAGCTTCTCAGAATTTATACCTCAACATTGAACACCAGCAAGATCTAAACCATTGGGTTATACATATATTAATTTACTAACATCATTACTTTTCATTTAACATGGTGCTCTTGGAAAACATTATAAAATCCTTAAACAAAATGGGATAAACATGGTGAGTAGATGAACTACCTGTTGAGTATTTTCCACCAATAACATGAGTGTAAAATCACCCAACCACAAGGATCTAAACCTAGAAAGCACATGGAATACCCCACACATCTTTTCGTCCCCTGGAAAGAGAGTAACCAGAAAACAACCATCCACCTTAAGTAGTGGGAAAAAGAAACAAGATAATCAAACAATTTATCCTCCATCCAAAAAATGGATTCAAACAAGCATCCAACTTCCATATCAATGAGTAATCCTAGCTTCAACACATTCAATTATCTCTAGTTCCCTCCCCCATATAAGCATGCAAAAAACGATGAATTTAACCACTCTAGGGGTTGACTGGTACCACAAAAAATGGGCCTCCTTTTCCCACACACCAAAACATCCCTCCAAGATTAGCCATCTCAGGCTTAAATCACATCTAATCCCCATTATTCCCACAACAATAGTCTTCTATGCTCAGCCATATCAGAAGCATCAGGAAACAAACAAGCAACCAAGCTCTTAGACCTAAAGCAAGGCATTCAACCTACACACATGATGAGCTCAAATGGATCCAAATCATAAGGCACATGGCCTTTATAAGAAAGTGGGAAACCCAAGAACTAAAATATCATTATCTTTTATCACAAAACCATTTTACATATTCAATTTACTGATTCATTATCACAGTTTCCAGAAATGAGAAACCTATGAAACAAGATATCAAATCTATCACAAATTAATCAAATAATTAATTTAACATGGATTTATTTATTCTATCAAAAAGAATCATTATGCTTCAGGTTCATTAAACAATTCGATGAAACATGCATGTTTTCATCAATTTTATTATCATAAAATTGAAACATCAACAACCAAATTCATTAAAAATGAATCTTTAACCAGTTATACAATTAATTATCAATTAATTTAGATTTACATTCTTTACCAATTTCTTTCCAGAACAACATTCTAAACCAAGAATTGAATAGATATCACATTATCTATAAAATAAAGGGAAAAAATTGTCATAGAAATAATAAATAAAATTTCTATGTGATCGATAACAATTCTTTAATCTAGTTAAAGTATTTAATTATGTCAATTTAATTATGATATAAGGGTATAAACTATGATAAATATATTATTTCATGTAATTAAATTTATAAGTAATGAATCTTATACATCAAAAGGTCATCGAAATTTTTCACACAAGAATATATCAACACAAAGGATCCCAATCACCTCTCTAGAAACAATTTCATCCATCCAAGGATTCTGCGACACAATAACACCAACCAACAGACAAGTAAAATCCATTCGAAATGTGGAGATAAAGTGACATCACATGGAAAAGAGAAAAATTATGAAAATGATTAGAGAAACCACTGGTAAATGAAGGAAAATCACACCTGGGATTAAGATGGTTCACCACAGATTGAAGATATCTAAATCACCAAGGAGGGTACTTCCAGGTCGCCTACGACGAGATGGAAGTACCCAGTAGCCATAGGGTTTGACAAAACAAGAACATGGAATGTTTTAAAACATTATATCATTGGGATATTACATTATGTGTAATCCTTTTTCACATTATTCAATTCCTTGAGGTTAGTTTTGACCAAAAAACCAGTCACCTCTTTATTTTATTTATTTTTCAAACATCAAAATATTACACAATTTGAATCCCACTTTAACATTGTGTAGCTCTTCAAAACATTAAGTCCTTCCCAATATTCATTCTTTAGGAGTTGAGTCCCTCCATACTTATTCCAAGACTCACTAGAGCTCTACAATCCTCGAGAACATGCAAAGGATCGATCCATATTGATTAGAGGCTTTAAAATTATGAATTCATACTTAGGGGTAAGAAAATAATAATTAAAAAATACTCTTTATGCAATTTTTTATTCTAAGTAAAACCAAATCCAAATAATTAAAAATAATAATATTATATTATTGGGATATATGCTGAACACATGGATTTATAAATAATATCCGTTATGCCCTTAAATCAGTCTAGTTAGTCCTCCTTGGATCTTATCAAGCTTTGAATAATTTATATTTAAATAAATAAATAGTATTCATTATGTAAATAAATTAATAAATATTATATTCACTAAACTCAAGAATAAAAATTTATTTTAATATCCTCATAAATAAATAAACATTTCTATTAATAAATTCACCAAATTTAAGAATACAAAAATATTTTTTTATTACATTGAAAATAATATACAAGAGATTTAAAAAAATATTATATTCAATAAATTTGTGAATAAATATTTATTTTTATAATAAACTAACATATTCTAAACTCAAATATATAGTGTTTAAATTTATGTGACTGATGATACATGAATAATTATTATTCTACAAGTCTAGTGTGCTATTTATTATTAATTTTAAATTAAAAATAATATGATGAGATTTTTGATATACTTAATGTGAGACCATCTTGGTCTCTATCTCAATGGGATTTAGTTATGTTTTTTAACGTTGAAGATCATATTCTCAGAAAAAATCAATGCACCTATACAGAATGAAAATGTTTTAATTAAACAAATGTTCCTACAAATTATAATATGTTATATAATCAATTTGTCACAATATCTTATCATGTATGTTGAAAACTTGATTTATCACCACATATGATGGATTTAACTTTATTTGACTCTATGAGGGATACTAATAGATTAAATAATTAGAATATGAATTTAATAAGATGGTTCAATTTAAATCAAAGGGCTATATATATCTTATTCCCTTAACATAGAAGGGTAAAAAAAAAAATCCTTTCTTGACTTATTCAATTAATTTCAAATTAATTACCATGTACCCAGTGTATTCTATATCACTAACAACATATTTTATCACAGGTTTTTTCCCTAAATAAAATTATGTGATTAATGATATTAATTAATAATAATCTCAAGTCTAAGGAAAATTACACACACTTATAGATAGGAATATCCAATGATACATATAACATATATAATTCTTATTGGTTAGACTGGCTTCATAATCTCCATTCTAGGAAATTACTATATGAAATATTTATGAGAATATTTATAAATGTATATTGTGCCCCAAATAATTGATAGTAAAACATTATCCATGTCCTATTAGATAAATTTTATCATTATTATAATAAATATTTTTAATAATATTACCATTGCATTTCTAGGTTCTCATTAGAGTGATGAACGATTATAACCTCTTGATATGGAAATTAGAGTAATTAAATTATCATATTAATGTTATATATAGGAACACACATAAGGTGATAAGATATTTATTAATATTTTGGTAATCAAAACCACAATGTAAATTGATTATAGGGAACAAACTACAATAAAATCTTAGTTCCACAAGAGCTAACTGCTAAAATCATTTAGTCCACTAGCTCTCACATGATATTATGCTTGTACTAAGATGCATATTTATGTTCTCCTAGATTACAATGATAGGTAAACTAAAAGAGAGGATTAATTAAAGTAAAAAATGTAAATTATATTTATTACACTTCAAGTATTAAAAATAAGTGTTGATGTGAAATAAAATTAATTCCAAAATAAATTAGAGTAAAAAATATATAAATGGTAGAAATTAAACATGTTAAAACATTATGTTATTATAAGAAACCATGTACATAGAAAAAATAATTTCATTTAAGAAAATTGTAAGAACAAAAACAAAACAAAACATGGAGTAATGATTTACAAGTCAAGTACCCCATAAAGGATATTATAAAACCTTGCATTTATCCAAATCACAAAGAGAATCTATATAACAAATTCAAGGTATCCTCAAATTTAAATTATTGGAAAATCAATATTCTAATACCATGGAATTAATTGATGTAAATACATCAGAAGGTATCCGTATCCTAACCCTGGACACTCTGTCCTCTTCCTCAGATGCCCCCGATCAATGTAATTGGTCGCAGTTCTGCATCCACACATCAGAAGCGCTGTCTTCCTTAAAAGGAATCCATAAAAACAATATTTAGTATAATAATTATTATAAATATAACTAATATTACTATAAATAAATCTTCACAATAATAGATATTAGTTAAAAAATAATAGAAATAAAAATTACAATGATAAGAAGTACTCACAAAAAGTAGTGTCAAAACATCAAAACATAAACAAAATATATTTTTGTATTGTATTTAATCATTTCATCTAATAGTCCTCAATTTTTTAGTCATATATATAGGGAAGAAATCAATTTTTTGATTCTACATAATTTAGAATTTGTTCTATTTTTATCAAGAGTATATTTTCCTTCTTCAATTGTACTCATCATAGCTTCCCATATTCTTATAAAGTATAACATGCATTACTATAGTTATTATAAATCACATGAAAGTAGTTTGGAATGAAAAAATATTTCTATATATTTCCATGCTAAAAACCTCTGAAAATAATTTTATCAATGGTTCATTCAACAAACTAAAATAAATTAAAAAATAAAGTATAAAGTTTACATGAGTTAAAACATATGTGTTAGTTGATTTTCAAAACTGAATATGAAGTAATTCTATGACTAAATCATCTCCCCCACACTCATTTTGAAAAACAAAACATGACTAAAAAAATTTAAAAACAATATTTCCATTTGAAAAACAATAGTATCTATACCCTTTTTTGAAATAAAGAATGTTTTAAAACTCACTCTTTTTAAAATAAATAAGGTTTAGATTTTATAAGATGTGGGTAAAAAAAACTACTCAAAATTTTTCCCTCCTACTCATATCCCATAAAATAAGTCAATTAATAAAAGTTTCAAAATTTATCTCCCTTTGTGGTTATCAAAAAGAAGAAAAAAGAAAAAAGTATAAGAGTTGTAAATTTTTATAAATTTAAATGATAAGTACCTTATTATAAAATATAATATTTAAGGAACCTATCCCCCTTTATATGCTAATATGAGATCCTAAAATAAGAAACAAAGACCCTTCAATGATTTTGGGTTATTCACTATGAAAACTGAAATTATTAAATAATTGGAAAATAAATATATCTATGTAAAAAATTTCAAACATAAGAGTAACGAATGAATAAAATATCTAATCAATGGATGTTTAAAATAAAATATGCAACATAAAATAAATTTAAATTAATAAAAAACATCACATTTCAAAATAAATTCAAAATTATGTTTAGTTTTTATAAATTAGCATCATATGAGCATGTATTAGAATTTGAAATATTAGTGTATATTAATAATTTTATCAATTATATGCTTTAGACTTTTCATTTCAATATTATTTCGAACCAAATTCTCTTACTGAGTGATTATCTTCTCTTCTTGAGTATCCATCTTCCCTTACCAAGTGGCTAACGTCTTTTCTTACTCTATTATCTTCTCATCCCAAATTTGATACTTTTGAATCTATTATTATAATCATATATTTTGGGAAATATATAGCCATTCCAACTAATAGATAAATGTATAATTCCATTCAACCTTCTCATAAGGTTTATTTATAAAGTCTTTAATCCCTTCTGATCTCTTTCAAAAGGTATCAAAATTCTCTTGTAAATAATTACTCTTATTGTCTATGAAGTTGATGTAATTACCATGGGACATTAGATATTAATATAATTTTTTCATATTCTGACTATGAGACTCATTATTTCATAACATCTATCAAATTTAATTTTACCTCAATAACACCATCAACCATTTTTATCTGCCACTTTTCAATATGATTTTTGGTAATGAGATCTTGTATAAAATTCACTCATTCGTTAAATTACATAAACTTTTTTGATACGATTTACAATTTTATTCTCAATTTATATGAAGAATATAACTAGAATTTTATTATTTGTGATCTATAAATTGAATCACATTTTGATGAAATATCAAACCTTTCATTATATCTCATTTTTAGGTCAATTTTCTATAATTTGGACTTTTTTAGAGTATTATCAACAAAAATGATGGAATTATATTTTTTAACATCAATTTTATATTGATTATTTCTTCTTCCAATTATTTTTTATTTTCACATATTTTTCTACTGGATAAGCTAGAACTCGATCCAGAACTATTCACTACTTTCAGAGAACTAATCTCAGAAGATAGAGATGACATATCCACCAAAAAATTGTTAAATAATGGTTATTTTGGTGAAGGATAATTTCCAAATTACATTACTTTTTCAACATTAACGTCCTATTTAACTTATTATATCCCTTAAAACAAATTTTATACTTCAAAATCTTACCATTTAGAGGAAATAAGGAGCTTAAATAAACTTTTTTATCATCCAATATTAGACATCCAGATATAATCCTATTGATATATATGATCAAATAAATTAATTAAAAGAAATAAAATATAAAATTACTAAATTATAAGTCTTTTTTTAAATAATAAAATTTATTTTCATCTATTAAAATCAAAAATTCACAAGAAATGATAGAATGAATTTCAATAAAACATAAAATAATAGTTCTTCAATAAATCTATAGGTAATATAGGATGAATAAAATCCACTAAAATTTATCATCATGATATAACAGTTTGTACTTATTCTTCTGAATGTAGTTCTATAGATTTTTTTAAATATATTGACAGTCTAGAAATTAAATTATAACTGATTTAAATTTTTCCTAAAAATGAAAATCTTTAAGTCCACATAAACAAAGGGATTAAATTATGATATTAAGTAAAACATTAAAAAAATTTAAAACATAAATAACAACTCATAAAATAATTATGTTTTAGTAATCTTAGAAATAGTTACCAAGTATATGTGAAGGGTTTTCAACTATTGGTATTTAGTGAAGTATTTAGAATTTACATCCAAGGAAACAAGACCATATTAGGTCTAGTAGAATCTGTAAAAAATTAATTTCCGAACCCAAATTTATTTAGGTCATTGGTGTTCATTAGAAGAAAGTACCATTGAGACGAGTTCTTTATTTCTAACAAAATATTTTTTTTATGTTCAGAGAACATTTCTTCCCCAAATGGAATCTTCTTTGGCAGATTGTATAATATAGTGTAGGACTAGGCATGGAATATTTCGTCTGATATATGAAACATATGTTGGTATTCCTACTAAGACAGGATGTAGAAATTTTGTATCTATCTTTTTTGTACATCTTCTCAAATGATTTTTTTACCTATAGTTAACTTTTCAATATCTTTTTAAACTATTAAACATCAAATTTAAACTTATTACATTTAATTATATATTTGAAAAAATTTAATTTCTTCTCTGAATTTTTATTCCTCAAATCATCATACTTAGAATGATTTTTGATGAACTAACAACTACTTTAACCTTTTACTCAGTGGTAGCCTTAGAAAATTCCCTATCCAGATATTCTAACTCAAAATTTATATTTTTATTCCTACTCTCCACAATAACAAGATCATCTCCAGAATTATAAAATTCCTCCTTTAAATGAGTTGACTCAGTTTTAAGTTCACTATAATTTTTAGTTTATTTATAAAAGTCATCCAAAACATTATTAAATTAATAATTTAATATTCTATACCTATATTAAAAACTATCCATATATAAATCCATATCTTCAATAGTAGGGGAATAGAATTCATCATCAATTTAAAAATCCATAAAATATGAAAAATTTATATCGCGGGTTAGATATCTGATTGCCTCAACCATCATTATACCTATAAATAATTTTTAAAATATGAAACATCTGAATAAGATCGAATTATTTTTCTGATATCATTATTAAATTCCAATGAAATATTTTAATTTTTATATCCCCACCATGAACTCCACATGTGTGGTTCTTTCAAACTTTTCTTTCCATTTATCTTATAATACTTCTTTGATGAATTCTTACCTCTATTTTCAATTTAAGAAAATTTGGTCATGTTTGACCATGATTTCGACATTCATACAAATAGGTTTTAAAGGGTCTTTATTATCATACTTCACATTTATATCCTTCCAATGATCTCCCTAGATATCCTTATTTACGATGTACTAATTCATATATTTTTAAAATTATGTACTTTATCACTCACTCAATTTAACAATATTATTACTGATGGATGAACTCAACTTATCATTAAATTCTAAAAAATAAAAATTTTCAATTAATGTAAATGAAACACCATATTTCTTTTTATTTTTTTGTCAGTATATATTTTAAGTGACTCTATTTTTTAAGTGAAGTTCCAATCATGACATCAATACTTACCATAGTAATATACTTCATATTCTCTATAGTAGTACGCTTAGAATCCAACTCCTTGAGTAAAATGTCAATAACCTTTTCAAATAATTTCTAACATGAAAACTATTTTTATATATGTTATTATAGACTATTAATGATTTTAATTAGCCCTTGATGATTTGCAAAAAAATCCTCCATATGTAAAAATAAAATAATTGATTGTCAGATTTGAGAGTAGATTTTTTAATCTCCAACAAATTTGAAGATCCTCTGTGTGTAACCTCAAAATTTTTCCAAATTTAATTGGTTATTAAACAAGAAAAAACCAGACTATATATGTCTTTATAAATAAAACATTGAAACATATATATAACAAGACAATTCAAATGGAATTCATATTTATCCTGTCATGAAGGAGTGATTTCATTTTCTATAATTTTGTATCTTTGATAAGCATAAAAAAGTATCTATAAAAAATTTTATAATAAAAGTATCTATACAATATCTCTATCACTCATAATCATTTCCATCAAATATAAGAGCTCTTTTATGATTGATACTTTAAATACTTCTAAAATTTTATCTTTATATAAAAACTATTTCCCTTCTACACTGTTGGATATCAGAAATATTAAACCCAAGATACGATAAAATAATAAAAAATATTAATAATATCTAGATTAGTCATAGACATAAATTACTGCACTAATAAATTTATTTCCTTAAATTACCATGGAAGGTAAACTATAAGAAGTGGGGATTATATTAATAAACATAAGATAATATTTTTTCCAGTTCATGTATTAAAACTAATAGAAGATATAAAATATTTCTTAATACACTTTAAATTAGGGTAAAATAGATATGGAAGTTGAAATTATACATTTCAAAACATTACAAACTTATGAAAAATAAAAATACACAAAAAAAAATAATCTAAGAATTTTTTTTTAAAATTAAAAGAAAAAGACATGGATTACTAACTTACAAATCATGTATCCCTTAATAGATATTATTAAATATATATTTACCCAAAGTAAAAAATAGAATCGTTAGACACAATTCAAGGTATATTTGACTCTAAAATATATAAATATATTTCTATTAATCTTTTCTAATCAATCATTATAAACCAAAAAAAGGTATTAGTGAACATAACGTAGACACTTAGTTTACTTCCTCAGAAGCCCTTGATCAAATCAATCAGTAGCAGCTCCAATTTCACACACAAGAACCTATTTATTCCTCACATGGATGGCCTTGACACCACCAATAGAGTCAGAAAGATTACAAACTAGAAACATTCTTTATAAATAAATCCTTACAATCATATATTAAATTTGAAAACACTTTAAAATAAAAATTATATTGATCATAAGAACCCACAAAAAATAACCAGTTGAAAAACATAAAAGAGTCAACGAATCATAGTTTTGTAATGTTCATTATCTTCATCTATTCATATCCTCAAATTTATGGTTTTATTTATTAATAATCCTTAAATGATTGAATCCCACATTCTTCAGGATTTTTTTTCAACTACAATGAAGGAAGAATCAATATCTTTCAATGAACTCAATGTCACTTCACATATTTTTATGAAGTCAATCTTGCACCTCTACTATGCTTGTAAATCATGTAAATTATTCAATAAAGAAAAATCAATCCTATGGATTTTCTTATGAAAACCTCTAGAAATATAGTTATCAAAAATTCATTCTTTACACTAGAAAACACTCAAATCGTAGATCTTCAAGTAAATATAAATTAAAATATGAGTGTTTTGTTTAAAAAAAATAAAATGAAAGTCTATGAAACATAAAGTTAGTTAATGAGTTTTTAATGTTCTCTTCTATGAATAGTGTGTTTAATTTGACCTTATATATTTGAGAAACGTCCCTACAAAGGTGATAATTCTTATGTATATAATTCATCTATTTATTTGACCATGATTCCTTTGAAAAAACCACTCTTATTGTATTATCATAATATAGAGTGATAACATCTTTAAAACTGTGTAAATCATCAAGATCTTTAGAAAAGTTATTAATCGACACTGCTTGTTTAGCTGAATTAAAAGCCATAATATACTAAAAATTTGTTTTAAAATCAGTGAACATTGGTTTTTTTGAACTCTTATAGCTTAAATCTCATCCATTAGGGATTACAACATATCCAAAAATCGAATTTATATTTTTATAAACTATTTGGAAACTAGAATTCATGTATAACATGATAACTACTTCCTCATATCCTCTATAAATAAGGAACATATTCTCATACACCCTAGGAACAATAGGATAGATGAAACAGTCAAACAATATGGCTCACATGGGTCTTCTTAATATCTAACTAACATGATTAAGGTATATACATCATCACACTATAAGAAAAATAAAATTTATCACTTCTTCTCATAACCATAATAGAATGGTTCATTTTTTGGTTTTAAAAAAAATGCTTCAATTTCATGGTGGTCTATCTAAATGTAGTGGCATTATTGATGGTTAAAACCATCGCTTAATTTAAAATTCGTTTATTCAATTTTAGTGATGGTTTTAGAAAAACTATTTCTAATTAAGGTTTGTTTTTTAAGAACCACAATGAAATTAATGAAAATACATTTTTAGTTAAAATTTTAATTACTTGTTAATAATTAATAATCGATAATTAATAATTAATAATTAATAGTTAATTAAAAATTATTATTTAATATATTAAATTTTTTATTTATTATTAAATTTAAATTATTCAATATGTATAATTATAAGGTTCTGATTATTTTCAAACTAAATTAATTAATAATTAATAATTAATAGTTATTAATTAATAATTATTTATATATTTATATATTTTCAAAGAAATACAGACTTATTTAATCCTTGAAAAAAATTCATCTTATAGTAATGTTCTAATGGAAGTTGAAAATTAGACATTAGCTCCAAATGAACACAAATTTAGATCTTGTTTTCCATTTATGACAACCCTATCCTTAAAACACTTTGTTTGATGATTTAACAATGAAATGTCCACATAAAAAAATCCTAAAATATTGTGAATTATAATGTCTTTTGGAATTAGGTATATAACATAAAAACTTGATATATGGATATATCATCATTATTTAAAACATAATTGGCATCCCCTAAAGTTACATTTCTCTTTTAATACTATAGGGGTTAACCTAGGGACATATATAAGAAAGGGGTAAGATATAAAAACTAGTAAGAGATTAAACAGATAATGAAATAAGTTAAAGTAAAACATGCGATCCAAGAGGAATGATTATGTAAAATAAGAGGTGATAATCATAATCATGAACAATGAGTAATGTTTTAACATGTTATAATAAATGCAACATGGGTTTGTGAAACAACATAAAACATGGAATTTTTTGAAACTAGAAAATTTGTCCATGTAATTTCAACAAATGCTTTTGAAAATGATCTCATAGCATAGATCATTTTGAATTCTCTTATTTGGCAGGTCATAGAGCCCGAAGAGAGTTACTAATCAGTTGTTATCACCGTTCGAAGTCAGGCTACTGGAAATGGAATTTCTTCTTCTTGTTTACACATGTTCACTAACAATCCTCATTCTTCCATTTGAGTTTCTTCACGTGTGCATGTTCATGCATGCATGCATGGAAAGATATTTTCTTCTTTCTTATGTGAAAAAACCTATGGGTAAAATAGTATGATAACACATAAAATATGTTATCTTTCTCTTATTATTTTGCATCTTAGAACACCAAAAATTTATTATTTAATTCATTCAATTATATGTGTTTATATATGTGTCTTATTCATTCCCAAATGAGTTCTTCCGATGGTTCACCTTGTTATTTAAAAATTGGGTGTCTAAACTCATAAACATGATTGGAATGTGCATAATGCATGAATTATTTACTTTTCATTGAACACGAAATCCATTCTTCTTATTCTTACCCACACAATCCGAATGGGTTTATGGGTGTGTGTGGGTTCCTCTTCTCAAAAGGCTACATGTAAAACCCAAATGGGTATGTTCTGCACTTGAGTCTTTTCTCTTCAATCTTGAGGTATCTCACACAAACCATGCACAACCTTGGATCATTCTTCTTAAAAAATGAACCACTGTAAAAAGTGTTTATTATAGAGACAAATAGAAGGGTGTTCTTCTTCTTTTTGAAAAACTGAGGGCATGAGGTTCTTATCATTCACTCTTTAGGTGCGAGAGAGTCTCCTTCATATAACAAAGGAGGTTCTTGGTTCTATCTTTGTAAGAGGAACAATAGGGGTGTTGAGGCACCAGATGTTTTACATGTGGGAAACTCCTCACAAAGACAAAACGAGGGTTTAATGAACCTATTGTGTACTTGTGGGAACTTCACACAATGGTTCAAGTTCTTTGTAGAACCAAGAGGTTTGCGGTTCTTCTCTTTATGGACCATGAGAGTTTTGAAACTCTCCTTCATGCAAGGGCTACGTGGGACTCCTTTTTTGTGAATCATGAATATTCTTCTTTGCATAGGCTAAACAAAAACTCTTGGTGCTCTGTTTCTCATAAAACAAGATCTTTATCTAAGAATGGAAGCATCCTCTTCATGGCTTGGACTCCTCCTTTTATAGGAGTGGAGTGCGTTCAAAACCGCGAGGTTCAAATATTTGAATGCCTGAGATATACGTCATTTTGAAATCTTCAAACACAGATCAAGATATTGAAATAAGTCTTTTTTATACTGTTCAACGTAAAATTATTATTTCTCAGTGCAATCCTCATGTGCATGCATTTTTGAATGCAAGAAAATATTCCCTTTGTAAATTGAATGCCCAGTGTAGCCCCAAAAACATCGTTTGACTTGGGCTCCTTCAATCTTCATTGTTTATTTTCATGCATGAAAATATTAATGAATGCATATGTTTGGTTCATCCAAACAATCTGTGTGGGCTTGAAATGGGCTCCAATGATTCCCGGAGTGGTGATATCATCGTTTGTCTTGAGCATTATGTTTTCGGGTGTCATGCGGGTGTCCAGAGGTTGAAGAAAACCATGGTTGAGGAGATAAGATATCCACAATTCAATCCCAAACATTGGAGATCCTATAGATAGCCTGGATGAGTGTGATAGATCTGGATATCGATCATACGGTTTAGTGAAATGCAGGATAAGATGAGTGTCCAGGATTAGTTCTATGTTTTTAAAATGACATTCCACATCCAAACACTCTTATGTTTTTGTTTTCATTAAATAACAATCAGTGGTGGCTATGCTTAGAAATATCCCCCCCTCTCCCAGTGCCGTCCACACTGATGTTTTGCAGGCGCGCTCTAAGTGCCCACTCTGCATCCTCTGAGCACATTCCAAGCTCCCAATAAGCATGCTTTCCATATGGGTTCACCACTGTGCATGTACCGGCGGGCCTATACACATCCCTCACACACCCTCCTTCTTATAGGGCTGGCCTTGTGGGTTTCCCTTAGGCACGGTTGACCCCTTAGGTCCCGCATGTAGTTGATGATGAGGTACTCAGCTGGCCTCCATGGTTGGATCCTTATTTTTTAATATAAGGCCATATATACTTGGTTAAAAACCAAGTGTATAACACATGAATAATACATGGCCACCATCTTCATTCTCAATATTCTTCTTGGAATGAGAATTCCAAATATCTTCTCCAAAATATCATCACTCTTTTCTTACGATCATGAATCCCAATGATCTTTAATACATTTCTTGGATCCAATCATGGTTGATGCATGGATCATTTCTTCATTACTCATGAATTAAATCATAATTCCTTCCCTTCAACATTGTAATGAGTGATGTGTTATCCTTTAAACACATTTCTTGTAACTTTGAAGATTGTCTCAACAATCCTATGAATTATAGATCTCATCCATTTAGATTAAATGGATATATCATCTTTACTCCTTTCCTAATGAAATTGAGTATTTCATGGACTTATTTATGTGTGGTAACAATGTATCACCTAGATATAAGTCTTGAAACATAATGACCAATTCTAAAATTTTCCGATTTGTATCCTTTTAATCCTATTGTAGAATTGATCAAGTGTAGTCATTAAATGATTTGAAACAACAACAATTCTCCTTGGCTTCACCGACCTCTTCATTAATACATTTAATTCACATATTTAGTTCTCATGGTCAAAAAATGCAACTCTTATGCACTTAAATCACCCATTTGTTTTTTGTGGTCAATATCACCTATGCACACTTGGTATGGGTCAATATGTGTGACAGTATTTTCTCACTATTGTTGGAAACTAAATGC
The DNA here is from genome assembly GCA_963277665.1 of Viscum album. Lineage (NCBI taxonomy): Eukaryota > Viridiplantae > Streptophyta > Magnoliopsida > Santalales > Viscaceae > Viscum > Viscum album. The sequence goes on from OY728147.1 coordinate 1,157,686,029, forward strand.
AAAGATTTTGTGGGGTCCTCTTCAAAAACGTGTTCTCATCCCTTTGAATAATATCTTTTTGAGTATTTCTGAGAGAGGGATGATGTCTCATGGTTCACTTATAAAAGGGCCTTTTGTAAATCACCTCTAAGTTTACTTGGGCTAACCCCATATTGTATTCAATCTAGAACTCCCTCTTAATTGACATGATAAATACAATTAATAACAAGGGATGAAAGTGTGATCGTATTACTTTAACTTCAACTTCTTGAGATGATATGAATTTCAAGGTTTGTATTGACATAATCCTTGATATCATCTTATTCCTTTTTTTCTCCCCCTCAAGGGGTGCAATCCTTTTGATTTTACATGGTGGAAAATAATCATCAGATGATCTTAAAGATATTAATATTTACAATCTTCCATTATGGAACACTTCAATTAAATATCAAATCACAAATAATGAGTCTGACTTGTAGTTATCCACTTTTTTCATTCAATTATCATTTTGAGAATAACCTTCTTCTTAAATTCCCTACAATGTAAGCACTCATATACATAAAAAATATAAGGGAATAAGATGGAACACTTTTGAGATTCTTAATAGATGCACTTTGGCGGAGAATTTTCTCTCCACCCAAGAACTCATTTCCTTGCAGCTCTAATGTTTCTAGTACTCTTTATGCTGGTGTTTTCTCTCCATTGGACATTTTGATATTTCTTTATTAGCATGGACCCTTTACATAAATTTACCTTCAACTTGTGTCGATTATTTTTCTTCACTTATGTCAGTAGTGAAGTAGCTTCCATTAGTGCATGTTTTTCAATTTTCAACATCTCCATTTGACCTGGTAAATAGTTAAACATTTTTTTCATGTTGTTCAGCCTTATTCCATCTTTCCACATAGTAGAAATAGATATAACCGGGTTATGGGGAACCTTATTCTTGGAGGATGTTTCCATTTAATTATAGGGTTATATAATAGTTATTTTTGAATAATTGTTGTCAATACGTGATTGAGGGTCAATGTCTCTTTTTCCAGCCAATTCGGAAGTTTCATCATGGGGTGATGATAATTTTTCAATACCACCTAAAATTATAAACATTTTATGTTAATATGGTTCTTCTCATCCTTAACTGATCGTAGCTTACTTTCCCAATTCTCCTACATCTTTGTGATTTTTTCTTCATGAACATTTCTTAATTTTTGCAAAGATAATTCAATCCCTTATAGCTTGTTAGACTTATATTCTAGTTGAGTATGTTTGACCAATATATAAACAATGTGAAACATTTCAAATGTATGAAAGGATTCAATAAATGCCTTTTCAAATAATTATTTCCCACAAATACTTCCCTATAATTTTTTAGTGACTTCATCATATATTTCCTTGAAAATAAAAATAGTATATTACTTTTCCTTCACTAGTTTTGTGAGAGAGTCAGATATGCCAACCATTTTAGACAATGCTTCTTCCGTGGAATTAGCTTCTTCTTCTAGCTTTCAAGAACATTATTTCTTCGAGCAATGTGTCTTTCCAATTCTCTAGGGACTTTCTTCAGATGATCTTTTAGTGCAACATGAACATGCGTCATCCTAAGAGTCATAATAATAAAAGGAATTATCACATGTTGTAACTTTTAGATTACCATCAGTAGAAGGTGTGTCCCCATTAGCAGTAAGATTATTCTTCATCTTATGTTCCTGTTTATTCTTTATTTTCTTTTGAGTCTTGTAAGATATCTCCATTTGAGGTTTTTCACTAATCTCCTCAAATATTCACTTCATAAGGACTCCCTTGGATCTTTTAGAGGAGAACTTCACTTTTATACCAATTTATGTACCCAGATCAGTGTGAATCACTGAGAGAGGGAGGGGGTGAATCATTGATCCCTTTAATTTTTTTTACAAATTGATTATTTTACATTAAAACTATATGGATTGTTAATGATTTGATTAACTCTTCTTTTGTCTCTCAACCTTACCTCTAATGATGCTATAAATATAGAGGCATTAAACATAAATATTTACAAGGTTTGGTTCAGAGACCAAATCTTTTTTGTGTTGGTTTTCACCCCAACATTGATTCTATACTATAATTCGGTTAGTAATTACAATGGTCAACACAGAGTACCACTATATATCTCTTTATTCACACAAGAGGTTATTTATACTACTTCCCACAGTGTTACCAGAGTCCCACTATCCTGATTCAGAGTTCCACTAAAGATTTCTTCCTCCTAACTTTCAAAAGAGATGCTACCAGATTCAATGTGGATGGATCTTCTGATCTTCCCCCACGAGATTGCTGAATCACACTTTCTCATGAATCCCTCCCAGAATATTAAACATCCATCGGTAAGTTCTGTTGTCCTTTCTCAATAATTCTGATCACCTTTCTTGATTAGTGCTCAGTTCGACAATGTTCATTCAGTTCTTTCTTCTTCAAATTTATATCTAGCCTCATTAAGATGTATGCCAATGGTACACACAACTTATTCAAGAATATAATATGAAAGAATGTTCTTGAGAAATATCATCACTATCTCTATTATTGGATTCTCAAACACTGTCAACTCAGATAAAATATCTTCATTAACTCTGTCTAGATTCAGTCTCAAATCTCATTCACATCATGCATGGATTTCATGGAATCAAAAATTCTTGTTTTTGGATATCTCAGTTCCTTTTTCTTTAGTGAAAAAACTGAATGAACTAAAACATCTTCTTATCTTCTTAGTATGAATCAGATACACTTTTGGGATTATTCAAGCACTAAGGATCATCTCACTTGGTATCATCTAAATTGATTATGCTTCATGAATGTGTTTCATGGAATTGATTCTTCTTGTTTAAACACATTCACTAATAATCTATATTCTTCCTTTTGAGTGTCCTCATGTGTGCTTGTTCATGCATGCATGAATGTACAATTCTTTTCTTCTTTCATGTGTGAAAACTTCTGTGGGTGAAAACATTAAGTAGACACACAATCTCTTCTCTTTCTCCTTTTCTTTTTCTTTTCTTATTTTGTTTCATAGCAGACACACAATGTCTTATTTAATTCAATCAATATTATGGGTTTTGCATGGGTGTTATCCAAGCCCAAATGGGTGCTGTCCATGGTTGACCATGTTCTTGGACACTTGGGTGTCTCAAGTCATGAGCATGATTTGGAAGAGAATCAAGCATGAATTATCTACTTTTCTTCACACACAAAATCCCTTATTCTGCTTCTTTCCCACAAAAGTTTAAATTGGTATATGGGTGTGTGTGGGTTCCTCTTCTCAAAAGTCTTCACGTTAAACCCAAATGGGTATGTTTTGTACTAGGTTATTTCTTCTTCAATCTTGAGGTATCTCAGACAAACCATGCATATCCTTGGCTCCTTATTCTTAAAAAAAGAACCTCTATAAATAGTTTTTATTAAAGATTCAAATAAAAGGGTGTTCTTATTCTTTGTGCAAATTAGAGGGAACAAGGTTCTCCTCCTTTGCGCTATGGGTGAGCGAGAGTCTCCTTCACAGAACCAAGGAGGTTCTTGGTTCTGTCTTTACAAGAGAACAAAATGTGTGTCAATGCACCATTTGTTTTACCCCCAAACGACTCCTCACAAAGACACAATGAGGGTTCAAAGAACCTATCGCGGGCTTGCGGGAACATCGCACAGAGGTGCAATTTATTTCTTGAACTAGGTGGTTTACGGTTCTTCTATTCTTGAATGAAGAGAGGTGCGCGGTTGTCCTTAAAACAAGGGATATGTGAGAAACCTTCTTCCACAAGTGATGAATGACTCTTATTCGCGTAGCTAGGCTGCATGGGAACTCTTGGTGCTCTATTTTTTGGATAACATGAGCTTTCTCTAAGAGTGGCAGCAGCCTCTTCATAGATTGGGTACCTCCTATGATACACGAGGAGAGAATTCAAAACTACGTGGTTCAATTATTTGAATGCCCATGATATATAGAGTTTTAAAATATTGAAATTCTGATCCAGATATGGCTATAAGTCTTAGTTTCTTTCTGCTCAATATAAATTTTTTATTTGTCGATGAAATCCCTACATGCATGCAATTATGAAGGCATTAATATAAGGCCCCAGCCTTAAACCTTACTTAATATTTAATTAAATGAATAATTCACATTGAGGATCTTTTCAGGTGTAGAGTTTTAGAGAATTAGATCTTAACTATTACATCTCCAAAGATTACAAAGTAGACACTTATACTAAGTTTCCATAAAATAAAAAATCTTAAAAAGAAATATGTTTAGTTCCATGTTTTAGATATCCTGAAATTTCCTTGATCCAATCCTTGGCCCTATTCATCTTTATGTCCTATGAAAAACATTTCAAAAAAACTTGGGATGAGCATAAAAAGCTTAGCAAGGGATACACAAAGAATTAAAACTGTTAGTTTTTCAAAGCAACAAGTAAACCATCTATACTTTATCAAAGTAATACCTTTCACCTTTAGGAAGTAGTAAAAACTATTTACTGAATAAAATATCATTACTTACCCTTTTTTAACCAAAAGATTACCATAAAACCCATATAAAGAACACATAACATATAAAGGTATCTTGGGACATAAACATACTTAAATGGAATAACCATACGGTCGACTTCCACACATACTTAATGGAATAGCCATACGGCCGAAATCCATATCCAATGCATTAGAGGTTATAACGTAACCACCCATTCTGGTATTCACTGCACCACCCGTCATAATGCCCAAGTACCATTATAAAATCATAAGAAATTAAAGAAATATAATAGAAAGAAAACATTTCCACATTTCGATCACAATATATCACTTAAGTATATCGACATAAAAAATCCTTCATAAAAACCATTTTCAATAAAAACATACATAAAAGAGTATATGGTATCTATTTCATTTTAAAAAACATTACGGCTTGTTGAGGAAGCCAAAGACAAAATAATACTCACAGCGGTGAAAAAAGTCGTTGTCACCACGTACTTTAAAAGAAACATTCCTTTTTGTCCTTTAGTAGAATTCTTCGTATAAAAATAATCCTTTTGAATAAAATTAAAAGTCAAAGGGGTTTATAGACTGTATAAAACAATGTTTTGTATAAAACCAAATATGCCTCAATGAAGGGAGATTGAGACGAAGTCCCTTACAAAGTCAGTATCCTTAGATTAAGGATAAATCAATTACATGATTATGTGTGAAAAATACGAATACACAAAAAATAAGTTGATATTAAGTGTAAAAAAATCAGTGGTCATTCACACATAATCATGGAAAAACAAAACCAATGACATAGATATTTAACTCAATGAAATGAGATTGAGTTATGATTTCCGATACAAGTCCGTCTAAGTGACATAAGAATTTATCAATGAGATGATTATGTGTAGAAATATTATATCCACACAATGGTTTGTGGAAACTACAACATAGAGATTCCACACATAATCTTGGAATAATAAAATCATGAATTAAAGGTTTAACCCAAAGAATTGAAAGTGGGTTAAGAAGTTCCCTTAGAGAAATTCGACAGCCTAACAGTGTCACCTCAAAATTTATAAAATGAGCTGATGAGAGATAAAAAGGGTATCTCATCACTTGGACATAAAATTTAAATTAATAAGGATATAGAAGAACATATCCCAACATAATAGTATGTGAATTAAAATACATAACAAAATAAGTCTTTTAAAAAGAGGTGGGTGAAAGGTTCCCTTACCGACTTTGTTAACTTTCGAAACGTACACCCCATTGAAGAAGGGTCATACAATGAATATGTAAGTACCCATAAATGAAATTATATTACACAAAGAGTATAATAATGGGAAATACATACACCACTCAAAGGAAATGGTGTCAAATGTAGCATAAATCTCAGGGGACTAAAAGTGAGATGAACAATCCCTTATGAAAACTCGGCAACCTAACGACGCCACTTAAAACATCCAAAAAATGGATTGATGAGATCAAATAGAGTCTCTCATCATATTACAATAAAATTTACAGAAATAGGAATATAAAAGAACATCCTCCATAATAACAAAGAGGAGCTTAAAAGAAGTGACATAAATGAGAGTACTTAAAAAGAAAGAGAGAGGTTATATCTCTTACAAAAATTCGGTAGCCTAACAGCGCCACTCAAAACTTCCAAAAAGGATTGATGAGAGAAAATAGTGTCTCTAACCACATGAACATAAAAAGTACAGTAGGATTAATATAAAATAACATCCAAATCATAAGAAATATGAGCTTAAAATAAATGACATAAAAGAGTGTAGTTAAAAAGAAAGAGAGGAGTAGGATCCCTTACCTGGGGTCCGACTTGACTCGATCATTATTTAACGTCCTGGATAATAATCTTTAGTTAATTTCCACTTGCTTAAGAACCTTTTAAAAGTTCATTATTCCTTTATATCACTTATTTCCATGTTATAAGCATTATGTAATCATTTAAGTTAATAATGTTTGTTTTGTCGATATTTGGTTCTTATGTCGAAAGTGGACTTCTTACAATTACATGTTGTTCGTGTGGTCAAAGGTTCATCATCTACAGAATGATATTCGGGATTTGGATATCATATATATCATATAAATCCAGAATATACAAGTATTTATAATATTACATAATCATTTAGAGGTAAGAAATGAAATGCACCGTACATGGAGACGGTAAGCCGTACATACACATGAACGCTACTTTCATTTCTATGTCATATTAATGGAATTAAAACCAAATGAGAGGTATGTATATTTTAATTCCATAATTATATTCATCATTTATATGTAACATAAATAATATATAATAAATTTAAATCCATCCTTTATACATCCCACATATGGCATTAATAAATCAAATCACTTTGAGGGGGTGGTAGTCCGCACTTCCTAAAATGAAATTATCGTGTTTACCCACTATGGAAACCATAAAGGTATGACAAAAATGAAAAATAAAGAAGCTTAAGTAAAACATAAACATATTATATATCATATATAAATATAGTGACATCTTAATGGCCACCTTTAAAGGTGTTATATGAGTGTTGAACAATCATCGTTTCGTGAGGCAGAAATTCGCCATCAACAGAAACAGTATGTTCTTTAACCATTAGATGTAGGTGTGTGTAAGTGTAGATATAATTATTCTTATAAAAACATCCTAGTATAATGAATATACTGGAGTTGTTACAAAAGAAAAGAATAAAATGAGTTTATGAGGTTGGAGAAGAAAAATAAAACAAAAGAACACAAGAGAGGACACTACCTTTAAATCAGGTAACTCTCTTTGATTTGAGCTCAAAGGCTTCCTTGGAAAGGATTATTCCCAAAGTGAGGATTCAATTATGAATAGAGGGATGTGGAGAGATTAAATGGGTAGGGTTTGGGCGAGCCAAAGTCTTGAGAGGTGTGGGTATGTTGGTAGAGGTGGGGGCCTTTTATAAGAGGAGAGGAGGGGCACTCATGGAATGTAAGGAAATGTTACTTTATTTTAGAATGCGTTTCGGATATTAAAGGTCCCACATTTATGTGTTTAGAGGATAAGGTGATAAGGGTTCTAAATGCACTCATCAAATAGGTTTAGGGCATGTGTCGGTCTTAGATTTTATATTATCTTTCCATTTTATTTAAACAGTTAAATAATGAAGTAATCACTGCATCATCATGGTGTCATAAATAATTTTATTTAGTTAATGTCTAAAAATTATAAAAAAATACTATGATGTAGGAAATATATTTATCTTTCCAATAAATTTTTATAGTAAAAAATCTTACTTGTATAACCCCATATAAAAATTGTTTTAGTAAAACGACACATGTTTGTGACATTTTAATTTTAACATTAAATAAAAAGGTATTAATGTAATTTTCCTACCAAAGTGGCACCATGGGGTCCCCAAGTTGACCCATGGATTGTATTGGTCGGCAATGAAACATCCAATTAGGGTTGGACATGTGTCTAGGTCATTTAATATTATTAAAACATTATTTTTACCTTAAATTACACTAATTACCTCTAATAGCGATTAATAAACTTAAAAGTTACTATTCACAAAAAATTATTTTAATCCCATTGAACAACATTTTACTTCTTAATGACAACCATGTATGTCAGATTTTTGAAATTCAAATCACAGAAGTGGTAAAGTTTCATTTAAACGAAAAATCAGTTTCTTTAACTACCACTTAGTGGTTTCACTATTCATCAAAAATTGAAGTTTTTCAGAAAATTACCAAAAATTCACTCTTGACTATATTTGATATTCCAAATTCAAAAATGATGTCTAATTTACAAAATTCAAAACATATAATTTACATTAATTAATTAAATAATTAATTCCCATTATCAGAGAAAATAGCGTGTTTTTATGAAACAAAAAGTATCAAAAGATTGACACTAGTTTAAGTCCAATTTCAAGATGAAATTAATTCCAACGACCACTATTGGATTAAATGGTAAAAATATATTCTAATTTTAGTTTGAAACCAATTCAAAAGATAATCTAATAATATAAATAAATTATAATAGAAAGAGGTTTTGAATCAAAATACATCATTTTTCACTATTCATTAAAAATGAACATTATCAGAAAAATACCAAAAATTTACACAAAGTAAATTTTGATGTCCCGATTCTAAAGAATAATTTTATTTTTTCAAATATAACACATAAAATTTTCAAAAAGTTAATTTAAAAGAGGTTCGTCATCAAAAGGCAGTTAATCGACCTTTTAAAGAATATTAGAATGTTTACGCTTAAAATTGGATTCATTCGCATTTTTAATCCTATAACATTTATTGTAAAAAGTAAAATTATTTGACAAACATATATAATCATTTTGTAGTTAGTTCTATTCATTCCCGCCTTTACAACGACTAGGCGTTAACTACAATTTAAAATAATATTATTTTATTATTAGAGTGCAACGTAAGATTCCCAAGAAACTCATTGTTGCATATTGGGTACACCATCGAGCATAGTGTCCCCTTTAAAGTTATATTAATATTTTATTCACAATATGGATAAATGTGAAAATGTCATATTCTTTATTTACCTGGGTGTTACAATTAAAATCTTATCTTTGTACATTGAATGGCTAGTGAAGACTCAAAAACTTCATTTTCTTTTGGATCCTTCAACTTCCGTTGTTTTATTTCATGCATGTAAATTTTAATGCATGCATGTGTTTGTTTCATTTAGATGATATCTGTGGGCTTGAAATGGGCTCAAATGATGCCTGAAGTGGTGAGATCATCATTCAGCTAGAGGACTAGTTCGCAGGGGTCAAGCTGTTGTCCAGAGGTTTAAGAAAACCATGGTGGAGGATATTATTTGACCATAATTCAATACCAAATCACTGAGATCTGATGGAAAACCTGGATGCGTGTGATCGATCCTGCGATCGATCAGACGGTTGAGAAAGACATGGGATATGTTGAGTGGAAAATATTAGTTCTACATTTTTAAAAATCCAACCCACACTGAAACACCCTCCTATTTTCATATTCTTTAAATAACAAGACATGGAGGTTAACACTCAGAATTCTCCTCCCCCTCTCTCTGTGCCTCCCCACACTAGTGTTATATGGGCACACTCGTAGAACCAACTCGGCCTCCTCCAGGCATGCTCGTAGTTCCAACTATGAATTTTTTCCACACAGGTTCACCACCGTGCGTGCACCTGCGGGCCTTTACATGGCCCAAACACACATTGCCTCATGTGGGGCAGACCTTGAAGGCTTCCCTAAGGCACGGCTGACCCCATGGGTCCTGCATGTTCTTGAGGATTAGGTCCTTGGCTGGCCTCCATGGTTGGATCCTTATTTTTTAATATAAGGCCATATATACATGGTTAAAAACCAAGTTTATAACAAAAAAATAATTCATGGACACCCTCTTCATTCTCTCTATTCTTCTTGGAATGAGAATTCCAAAGATCTTCTTGAAAACATCATCAAACATTTAATATGATCATGAATCCCAAAGATCTTCAATACATTCCTTCGATCCAATCATAGATTATGCATGGATCATTTCTTTATTTCTCATGCATTAAAGAATAATTCATGGACTTGAAAATTGTAATGAGTAATGTTTTATCCTTTAAACACATGTCTTGGAACATTGGAGATCAGGTCAAAAAGCATCAGGATTATAGACTTTATCCATTTAGATTCAATGGAAGAATCATCTTTACTCCTTTCCTCATGCAATTGAGTATTTCATGGACTTATTCAAGTGTTGTAACAATGTATCACCTTGATAAAAGACTTGGAACTTAAGACTAGTTCTAAAATCGTAGGATTTGTACCCTTTGTATCGCATTGGATATTTGATCAAGTGTAGTAATTCAATTCTTTGAATCAACCACAATTCTCCATGGAATCACCAACTTATTCATCCATACCTTTTATTCACATATTAACTTCACATTGAAAATAAATGGAACTCTTATGCACTTCAATCTACCATATTGTATTTTGTTTTCAATATTACATAAACACACCATGTATGGGTCAATATGTATGCCAATATTTTCTCCCCCTTATTAGAAACCAAATGAAAAGGTTTTTTGGGGTCCTCTTCAAAAGCATCTTCTCTTCCCTTTTAATAATATCTTATTGAGTATTTATGAGAGAGGGATTATGTCACATGGTTCACATATCAAAGAGCCTTTAGTAAATCATCTCTAAGTCTACTTTTCCTAAACCAGTGTAGAGAACAAGAGAGATATGACCAACATTTTCAATGCTATCTATAAAAAATCATACATGTGAATCCATGATCAAAATGATTTAATTCTTAATAAAGGGGTTGAAAATAATCAGTTTATCCCTAAAATTCTAGATCCTACACACGCTTCACCGAATATATTAAAATGTTCAAGTGAAAAGATAATGCTACCCATTTCATCCAATCATGTCATCAATCAAGCACTCACCCTTAATTGACATGATAAGTACAATTAAGAACAATGAATGAATGTGTGATTGGAATAAATCCACTAAAAAATTATTTAGATGATATGAATTTCATTTTTTGTATTGATATAATCCGTGATAACATCTCCTACATTTTTTCTCCCCCAAAAGGGGTGAACTCCCTTTGACATTACTTGGTCGAAAATAATCATTATATGATCTTCAAGATATTCACATTGATAATATTCCACTATGGAACACTTGAAGTAAATATAAGATCATTAATAATGAGTCAAACTTACAGTTCTGCACTTTTTTAATTCAATTATAATTTTTATAATGACCTTCATCTTCAATTACCTACTAAGTAAGCACAAATATAGAACAAGAATATAAGGGAATAAGATGGGAAACTTGTGAGCTTCTTAATAGAATCACTAGGGATGATAATTTTCTCTTAACACAAGAACTCTATTCCTTGCAACTCTAAAGTGTCTATCACCCTTCATACTGGTGTTTCCTCTCCATTTTACATTTTGATATTTCTTTGTTATAACATACCATTTATTTACATTTACCTTCAACTTGTGTGGATTAATTGTCTTCACTTCTGTCAGTTGTGAAGTAGCTTCCATTGGTGTATGTCTTTCAATTTTCAACATCTCTATTTAGCCTGGTAAAATTGTTAACAATTTGTTTTCATGAATTTCATCTTTTTTGAACCTTCCACATAGTAGTTGTGAAACACTTGGGTTGTCATGTGATGACAAACTCTCATGAAATTAGAATTCTCCTTCAGGTGGAATGACCTATTTCCCTTTTTATTTACATTATCGGGTAATTTATCTACATCTATTTTCAGTTCTATGAAAATTTTCAATTGATTTGGGTAGATAACTAAACAACCCTTCCTCGAATTTTTTGGTTTGGAGCTTCCACATGGCTTCCTGAATGCTTTCAAGTTCCCTTAAATTGGAAACATATCAAAATTATCTTCCAGAACGTCTTTAATAAATCCTATCTTCTTTTGGATTGATTATCCTTTCAATTTGAGATCGCTTTAATTCATTTACATGAATTTCATGAAGTGATACATTGTATGGACTTTCATTATATAGTATAAGAATATTTTCTTTGTTGAGTAGACATTTTAAGAATCTGTCATAAACTTCTTCTTGGGAAAAATTTCTTTCACTGTTTTCTTGACTTCAGTGTATTTCATCTTCCCAATGGAATAATTTTCAACTCTTCTTTCTTTCTCCTGCATATGTCGTGGTCTATGCTTCTTATCAAAATATTCTTGAGGAATGGTAGGACTAAACCAACACTCATCATAATTATTACCACTTCAGTTTCAATTATCACATAAGTCTTCAAGATACTCAAATCTGTTCTTGATAGACAAACTCTTCTTCATATGTGTTTTCTGCATTTGTTTTGAAGGATTCTTAATTTCTTCACATATTATTTCCCTGAATGTAGGCCTTCCACAATTTTCATATGCTGACATATCATGTCAGTAATCATTGTCTTGATGACCAAACATCCAACAAAACCAGCAATAGTCACCAAATCTCCTTCTTTTTCTTGTAGTAATAGTCTAGCTTGATTTAGTGAATTTTTGTTTCTGGAATTGTCTTTATTTATTTGGATTATCCTTTTGGGAGTTTCTATTTTTAATCATTCTAGTATCCACTCTTGAATTTCTGATGGATGTTTTAACAATTTTATCAATCCACATATATCTAGATTTTAGCATTGAACCTATACGTACAGATGCAATTTCATTAGTAGAAACAGAAATAACTAGGTTATAGTATAACTTCTTCTTGGAGAATGTTTCCATTGAATTAGAGGATTATATAATACTTCTTTTAGAAGCATTATCCTCAAATAAAGATTTATTGGAAACATCTCTTATTTCAACTGATTGGGATGTTTCATGTTCAGGTGATTGCTGATTTTTCAATATCACCTCCAATTCTAAACATTTCATGTTGAGAGAATTCTTATCATCCTTAAATGATCTCTACTTATATTCCGAATTCTCCTTTATATTTGGGATTTGTTCTTCTTGCACATTTCTTAATTTTTTCAAAGAGAGGTCAAGCCCCTTTATCTTTTTGGATTTGTCTTCTAGTTGAGCAGCTTTGACAACAATAGAAACTTTGTGCAACTTTTCAAATGCATGGAAGGATTCTATAAATACCATTTCAAAGAATAATTTCTCATAAATACTTCCTTAAAAAGTTTCAGTGAATTCATCATATCTGTCATTTCAAAGATAATTTTTTTATTCCTTTTCCTTCACTAGTTTTGTGAGAGCGTTTTATATGCCAACAGTTTTAGCCAATACTTCTTCCATGGAATTATATTCTTCTTTAGACTGTAAATATTTATCATTAAGAACACTAATTATTGCAGTAATGTTTCCTGAAACATCTTCAGGGAATTTATTCAGATGATATTTGAGTGAATTCTGAAGATCACTAATTTATGTATTATCATCCCAACTTGAAAATGCTTCATCAGAAGATTCATAATAAAAAAATAAATTATCACAGGTTGTAGCTTTAATAATTCCTTTAGCAGAAGGTTTCTCCCCATTAGAAGTATGATTTTTGTTCATCATCCTTTCATGTTTCTTCTTTCTATTTTTTTAGTCTTGGAAAATATCTCCATTCATGGTTTCTCAGTCATCTCCTTAAATCTATACTTCATAAAGGCTCCCTTGGATCTTATAGATGTGAACTAAAATCTGATACTAATTGAAGTGCTTGGATCAGTGGGAATCATAGAGAGGGGGAGTGGGTGAATCAGCGACCCCTTTAAATATTTTTACTAATTGATTCATTTTAATTAAACCTCTATGGATGGTTAAAGCATCGATCCACTCTTCTTGTGTCTATCAACCTTACTTCAAATGATGATATAAACTTAAAGGCACAAAACACACAGATTTACAAGGTTTGGTTCAAAATCTTACTCCTTTCAATGTTGGTTATTCACACCAACACAGATTCTCCACTAAAATTCAGTTAGTAATTACAATGGTCGATACAGAGTCCCTATGTATCTCTTTAGAGTCCCACATAAAGTTCTTTATACTACTTCCCATAGTGTTACTAGAGTCACGATGGCCTGCTTCAAAGTCCCAGCAAATAATTCTTCCTCCTGGATTTCACAAGAGATGCTTCCTGATTTATTGTGGATAGATCTTCTTATATTCCCTCACGAGCTTGCTAAATCACACTTGTTCATGAATCTCTTAAAAAATATTCAACATCCATTTGTAAGGTCTGTCGACCTTGCTTAGTAATTCTGATCACTTTTCTTGATCAGTTCTTAGTTCAATAATGATCAGGAAATTATTTCTTCTTCTGATGAAGACCTGACCTCACTAAGATGTCTGCCAAGGGTTTACACAACTTCTTCATGAATATAATATGCAAGAATTATCTTGGAAAAAATCAACACTATCTCTATTATTGGATTCTCAAACACTATCAACTCTGATAAAAGATCTTATTTAACTCTGTTTGGATTCAATATCAAATCTCATTCACTTCCTGGATAGATTGCGTGACATCCAAACTTCTTGTATTTGGATATCGTAGTTTATTTTTTATTTAGTGCAAAAACTGAACGCACTGAAACTTCTCCTTGTTTTCTTATCAAGAATCACATACACTCATGTGATTACTAAAACAATGAGGACCAACTCACTTGGCATCATATGAATTTATTACTATTCATGAATGAATTTACTAGCATTTCTTGTTTTTGTTTACACATGTTCACTAACAATATTGATTATTTCTTTTGAGTGTCTTCACATGTGCACGTTCTTTCATTAATTCATCCCCAATTATTTTCTTCTTTTGTTGTGTGAAATCCCCTTTAGGTAAAACACTTTTAGAATGCACACAATATCTTATCTTTCTCCATTCATCTTTCTGTTATTATTTGGGGTTTTAGTACACACACAATTTCTTATTTAATTCATTCAATTTTGTGTGTTTATGCATGGGTTTTCTTCAATTCCAAATGAGTGCTACCTACAGTTCACCTTGTTCTTGGGAACTTGGGTGTCATAACTCATGCACATGATTTTCATGGGCATCATGCACAAATTCTATAATTTTTTTTCACACATTATCCCTTATTCTTCTTCTAGCCCACAAAAATACGAATGTGTATATGGGGGTATGTGGGTTCCTCTTCTCAAATGTCTACACGTAATACCTGGATGGGTATGTTTTGCACTTGGGTCTTTATTCTTCAATCTCGAGGTATGTCAAACAAACCATGCACAACATTGGATCATTCTTCTTAAAAAAATGTAACCCCTTCAAATAGTATTCATTAAAGGTGAAAATAGGAGGGTGTTCTTATTCTTCAAGAATAATTATGTGCACAAGGTTCTCCTCCTCCAGACTTCGGGTGCATGAGATTCTCCTTCAGAGAACCAAGGAGATTCTTTTTTTTATCTTCACAAGAGCACAATAAGGGTGTCAAGGCACTAGTTGTTTTACCGTGGGCTACGCCTCACAAAGACACCACGAGGGTTCAAGGAACCTATTGCATGCTTTTGGGAACATCACATAGAGGTGTGAGTTCAATAGGGAACCTATAGGTTCACGATTTTTCTCTTTATGAACCATGAGAGGTGCGCAGATCTCCATTGCACAAGGGCTGTGCGAGACTCCTTCTTCAGGGATGAACAAATATTATTCTTTACATAGCTAGGCTAAACGGAAAATCTTGGTGATCTATTTTTCCTAAAATAGGATCTTTCATTAAGAATAGAAGTAGCATCTTTATAGCTTTGGATCCTCCTTTTATAGGTGAGGAGCGCATTCAAAACCACGAGGTTCAAATCGTTGAATGCCCAAGATATATGACATTTTTAATCTTCAAACACGGATCAAGATATACACATAAGTCTCAGTTTATTTCTGTTCAATGTAAAATCCTTATTTATCAGTGCAACCCTCACATGCATGCATTTTCGAATGCATGAAAATCTTCTATATGTACATCGAATGAATATTGAATACTTAGAAATTTCATTTGCCTCTGGATCCATTTATTTTACCTATTTATCTTAATGCAAGAAATATTTAATGCATGAACTTGTTAAGTTCATCCATATGATCTTTGTGGGATTGAAATGGTCTCAAATGAATCCTAGAGTGGTGAGATCACCGTTTGGATTGGGAACATGTTTGCGAGCATCCAAAGGATAGAGAGTACCTTGGTGGAGGAGATAAGATGACCACTTGGGGGAAAAGATTTGATGTCTATAGTTCAATCCCGAACTACGAAGATATCATAGACAACTTGGATGTTTGCGATCAATATGATGGTTATGTGAAATGTGGGATGATATGAGTGGCCAGAATTAATTCTGCATTTTTTAAAAGTCATCCCACATCAAAATACCATGATGTTTTCATCTTCTTTAGATAAAAATCTATGGCGGCTAATACTCAGAATTTTCTTTTCCCCCTCCCATTGTATCCCCAAACCGGTGTTCTGCAGGCGTTCTCTTAGCGCCCACTCTACCTCATGCGGGTGTGCACCTATAACCAACTATGCATCATTTCCGAATGGTTTCACCACTTTCCGCATACCTTCGGGCCTATACACGGCCCACAGACACCCTTCCTCATGCAGGGCTAGCCTTGAGGGCTTCCCTCAGGTGAGGTTGACCCCTCAGGTCTCACATGTGCTTGAGGATGAGGTTCTTGGCTGGTCTCCATGGTTGGATCCTTATTTTTTAATATAAGGCCATATATACATGGTCAAAAACCAAGTGTATAAGACAATAATAATGCATGTCCACCTTCTTCATTCTCTCTGTTCTTCATGAAATGAGGATTCAAAATATATTCTCTAAAACATCATCACTCTTTTCTTAGAACTAGTCTTAAGTTCCAAGACATATATCAAGGTGATACATTGTTACAACACTTAAATATCACCAACCTCTTAATTATTACCTTTTATTCACATTTTATCTTTAATTGGGGCATGTTTTTTGATTTTCAATATCTCCATTTCGACTGGTAAAATAGTTAAACGTTTTTTTCCTAATGTTCAACCATCTAGGACCTTCCAAACAGTAGTTCTAAGACACTTGGACTATCATGTGATGAAAACCTCTCATGAAATTCAAATTCACCTTCATGTGTAATGACATGTTTCTATTTTTTCCTTTGCATTATCTAGTACTTCATCTTCAACTCTTTATAGTTCTTAAGAAATATTCAATTGATTAGGCTAGATAACTAAACAATCTTTCTTGTAATTTTCTCGTTTGGATCTTTATCATGGCTTCCTCAATTCTTTCAAGTTACATTTCATAAGAAACTTTTCAAAATCATCTTTAGGAATGTCTTCAATCGATCATCTCTTATTCTAGATTGATTATCCTTTCAATTTGAGTTTGATTCCATTAATTTAAATGGATAGTATGCTGTGTTCCCTGATATGTCCTTTATTTCCACAGTAGAAGCATATTTTTTTTGTTGAGATAACAATCTTGGGATCTGGTTTGATCTTCTTCTTGGGAATAATTTCTCCACCATTTTCTTGACTTCAGTGTATTTAATATTCCCAACGGAATACTTTTCATGTCCTTTTTTATTTCTCCCAACATTATTTTTGTCTATGATTATTATCAATATATGCCTAAGGCATGGTAGGACTAAACTAGAACTCATCATAACTATGACCACTTCTATTTCAATTATCATATAAGTCTTCAAGATACTCAAATCCATTCTTGATAATGAAATTATTTTTCATATATGTTTTATGCCTTTGCTTTATAGGATGATTCATTTCTTTACATATAATTTCCTTGAATATTGGCCTTCCACGATTTTCATATGCTGACATATTATGCCAGCAATCATTGTTCTAATTCCCAATCTTCCAAAAACACCAAAAATAGCCAACAAATCTCCTTATTTTACATGTTGTATCAGTCTGGATAGATTTAGTGCATTTTTTTTGGAATAGTATTTATTTATTTGGATCATATATTTGAGAGTTTATCTTCTTAACCATTCTAGTATCCACCCTTGAAGTTTTAGTGGAGGTAATAACATTTTTATCAATGAACATCTTCCCAGATTTTAGCTTTGAAACAGTACTTGCAGATAAAATTGCATTAGTAGAAATAGAAATAACTGGCTTATGGGATACATTCTTCTTAGAGGGTGTTTCCATTGAATTAGAGGATGATATAATACTTATTTTGGAATCATTGTCCTCAATGCATGCTTGAGTGGGAACATCTCTTCATCTAGCTAATTTGGATGTTTCATCTTGGGGTGATTGTTAATTTTTTAATCACACCTCCAATTCTAAACATTTCATGTTGAGAGAGTTCTTCCCATCCCCAACTGATCTCAGCTTACTTTTCCAATTCCTATTCAGTTTTTGATTTGTTCTTCGGGCACATTTCTTAATTGTTGCAAAGAGATGTCTGTCCACTTTAGCTTGTTTGATTTGTCTTCTAGTTGAGAAAAATTTACAACCCCATAAACATTGTGGAAATTTCCAAATGCATGAAAGGCTTATATAAATAACATTTCAAAATATTATTTCTCACTAATAATTACCTACAATGTTTCAGTGAATTCATCATATCTGTCCTTTAAAAGAGAATTTTTTATTCCTTTTCCTTCACTAGTTTTGTGAGAGTATTGGATATGCCAAACGTTTTATCCAATGCTTCTTACGTGGAATTAGCTTCTTATTCCAACTGTAATTTTTCATCTTGAAGAACACTAATTATTGCAGTAATGTGTCTTGCCACTTCATTAGGGACTTTCTTTAGATGATCTTTGAGTGTAGTCTAAAGATCACTAATTGATCGATCATCATCACAACTTGAACATGATTCACCAGAAGAGTCATAATAATGAAATGAATTATCTCATGTTTTTCTTTTCATATTATCATCAGTAGAAGATGTCTCCCCATTTTATGTAAGCTTATTATTCATATTCCTTGCATGATTCTTCTTTTTTTACTTACCAGTCTTAGAAGATATCTCCATTTGAGGTTTCTCACTCATCTCCTCAAATCTGCACTTCATAAAGACATCATTGGATCCTTTAGTGATAAACTTCCCTCTGATACCAATTGAACTGCTCAGATTACTGTGAATCAATGAGAGGGGGAGGGGAGAATCAATGATCCCTTTAAATCTTTTAACTAATAGATTATTTTCAATTAAAACTCAATGTATGGTTACACACTAGATCCAATATTCTGGTGTCTCTCAACCTTACCTCGAATGAGGTTGTAAATGTAATGGTACTGATCACAAGGATTACAAAGTTTGTTTCAAAGACCTAAAACATGATATTTTTGTTATTCTCTCCAACACAGATTATCCACTATAATTCGTTTAGTAATTACAATGGATGATAAAGAGTCCCACTATATCTCTCTCAAATCCCAGAAAAGATTCTTTATACTACTTTCCCCAGTGTTTCCATAGTCCCAGTGGCCAGATTTAGAGTCCCACTGAAGACTTCTTCCTCATAGATTTCACAATAGAAGCTTCTTGATTCAATGTGGATGAATCTTATTATATTCCCCCATGAGATTTTTGAATCACACTTGCTGTTGAATCTATTCAATAATCTTCAATAGCCTTTGGTAAGGTCTCTTGTCCTTTCTTAATAATTCTAATAACTTAACTTGATTTGTGCTCAGTTCAACAATGATCAAGAAATTCCTTCTTCTTATGATGAAAACTTGGGCCCACTATGATGTATGACAATGGTGTACACAAATTCTTCAATAATATAATATGCAAGAATGATCTTGCACAATATCAGCACTGTCCTTATTCTTAGATTCTAAAACACTATCAACTCAGATAAAATATCTTCTTTAACTCTGTCCGGCTTCAGTCCCAAATCTCATTCACTTCATACATGGATTGCAGGGCATCCAAACTTCTTGTTTTTTGAAATCTCAGTTTCTTTTTCTTTAGTACAAAAACCGAATACAATGAATCTTCACCTTGTTTTCTTAGAAAGAATCACATATTCTTATGTGATAATTTAAACACTGAGGATCTGGTCACTTGGAATCATCTTAATTGATTATTATTCTATCATGAGTTTCATTACATTTCATCTTCTTGGTTACAAACATTCACTAAAAATATTGATTTTTCCTTTTGAGTCTCTTCACGTGTGCATGTTCATGAATGCATGAATGCACAATTAATTTCTATCTTTCTTGTGTGAAAACTCCTCTTGGTAAAATACTTTTAGCATAAAAACAATCAATTCTCTTTCTATTTTTCTCTATCTCATCTTCTTTTGGGAATTATCTCACACACAATGTCTTATTTAATTCATTATATTTTATGTGTTTTTTCATGGGTCTTCTTGAATACCAAATGAATACTTCCGATGGTTCACCCTATTCATGGAAACTTGGGTGTTTCAAATCATGCATATGATTTTCATGTGCATCATTCATGAATTCTGTAAATTTATTTTAACAAAAAATCCCTTATTCTTCTTCTTTGCCACAAAAATCCGAATGGGTATATGTGTGTGTGTGGGTTCCTCATTTCAAAAGGATGAATGTAAAACCCAAATGGGTTTGTTCTTCACTTGGGTCTTTCTTATTAAATCTTGAGTTATCTCACACAAACCATGGACAACCTTGTCAAATTCCTCTTAAAAATAATGAACCTATGAAAACAATGTTTATTAAATATTAAATCTCCTCCTTCGCGCTTTTGGGTGCATGGGAGTCTCCATCACAGAACTGAAGAGGTTCCTGGTTCTGTTATCGCACGAACACAACATGGGTGTCGAGGCACCAGTTGTTTTACTCATGGGATACTCCTCACAAAAACACAATAAGATTTCTATGAACCTATCACGTACTTGTGGGAACTTTACACAATGTTTCTAGTTCTTTTGCAAACTATAAGGTTCTCAATTCTTCTCTTCATGAACCACAAGAGGTGCGTAGCTCTACTTCAGGAAAGGGATTCATGAGACTCTTTCCACAAGGGATGCACAACTTATCCTCTTCACATAGATAGGCTGTGCAGAAACTCTTGGTGCTATGTTTTTTTGGAAAAACTGGAGCTTTCTCTAAGAATGGAAGCAGGATTTTAATATCTTGGGAGCATCCTTTTATAGGCTAGGAGCGCATTAAAAACATAGTGGTTCAAATATTTGAACTCCCTAGATATACGACATTTTTAAATCTTTAAATGGAGATCATGATATGGTTGTATGTCTCGATTTCTTTCTATTCAACGTAAAATCCTTATTTCTCAGTGCAATCCTCATGAACATTAAATTTTGAACACATAAAAATCTTCTCTTTGTACATAAAATGGCCAATGCAGCCTCGATAACATCATTTTCCTTGGACTCCTTCGATTTTTGTTTTTTTGTTTCACAAGCATATTTTAATTCATGCATGTGTTCGGTGCATCCAGACGATCTCTGTGGGATTTAAATGGGCTCAAATGATGCTCGGAGTGGCGATATCATTATTCATCTTGAGCACTAGTTCATGGGTGTCAAGAGAGTGTCCGATGTTTGAAGACAACCTTGGTGGAAAAGATCAGATGACCATAGCTTAATCCCGAACATAAGAGATCTGATGGACGAGACAGATGCGCATGATCGATCCCATGATAGATTGGACAGTTGAGTGAGATGCGGGAAAAGATGAGCCATAATGATTAGTTATGTGTTTTTAAAAATACATCCCACACTGAAAAAACATGCTGTTTTTATCTTTTTTAAACAAAAAGCCGCGATGGATAACGCTCAGAATTCTCATCCCCCCTCTCCCGGTGTAGCCTCGCACTAGTGTTCTGTAGGCGCGCTCTTAGATCCCACTCTTCCTCC
Source organism: Viscum album (assembly GCA_963277665.1). Classification (NCBI taxonomy): domain Eukaryota; kingdom Viridiplantae; phylum Streptophyta; class Magnoliopsida; order Santalales; family Viscaceae; genus Viscum; species Viscum album. The sequence goes on from OY728147.1 coordinate 1,157,707,844, forward strand.
TCTGGGCTCACTCCTAGAACCCACTATACAGGCTTTATGAAAGGGTTCACCACCATGCGTTCACCTACGAGCCTATACACGGCCCGCACACACCCTGCCTCATGTGTGGCTAGCCTTGAAGACTTCCCTAAGGTGTGGTTGACCCCTCAGTTCCCGCATGTACTTGAGGACGAGGTCCTTGGCTGGACTCCATGGTTGGATCCTAATTTTTTAATATAAGGCCATATATTCTTGGTTAAAAACCATGTTTATAGAACAAAAATAATGTATGGACACTTTCTACATTCTCTTTATATTTCTTGAAATGAGAATTCCAAAGTTCTTCTCTAAAACATCATCACCGTTTTCTTATGATCATGAATTCCAAATATCTCCAATACATTCCTTTGATCCAATCATGTATGATGCATGGATAATTACTTCATTCCTCATATATTAAAGCAGAATTCATGGCCCTCAACATTGTAATGAGTCGTGTGTTATCCTTATAACACATGTCTTGGAACTTTGGAGATCAGCTCAATAATCATCTAAATTATAGACTACATCCACTTATATTCAATGGATGGATAATCTTTACTCCTTTTTCATGAAATTGAGTATTTCAGAGAATTATTCATGTTTCATTACAATGTGTCACCGTGATACAAGTCATGTAACTTAAGACCAGTTCTTCAATCGTCAGATTTTTATCCTTTGTTTGCTTTTGGAGAATTGATCAAGTGTAGTCATTCAATGATTTGAATCAACAAAAAATATCCTTTTCTTCAACAACTTATTAATCAATACCTTTCAGTCACACATTAACTTATCATTTACAATAAACAATAATCTTATGCACTTAAATCTTCCCCTTTGTATTTTGTTGTCAATATCACTTAATCATACATTGTGTGGGTCAATATGTGAGCCAATCTTTTCTCCCACTTATTGGAAGTCACATGAAATGGTTTTTTGGAGTCCTCTTCAAAAAAAAATTCTCCTCTATTTGAATAATATCTTCTTGAGTATTTTTGAGAGAGTATTAATGTCACATGGATAAATTATCAAAGAGCCTTTCGGAAATGACATCTAATTCTACTTGGGATCACCCAGTGTATAAAATAAGAGAGATATAACCATGGTTTTCAATGATGTCCATAAAAAATCATGAATGTGAAATAATTCTAAATTTTTTTAACTCTTAATAAAGGGGTTAAAAATAATAATTTTGTCCATGATATGATAAATCTTGCACATACTTCACCAAACATACTAAAAAATTTATGTGAAAAGATAAAGCTCCCTATTTCATCCCATATTGTCATCAATCAATCAATCCCCATTAATTGAACAGATAAATACAATTAATAACATGGGATGAAAGTGTGATTGAAATAAATCAACATCAAATTAATTAGATAATATGTATTTAAAAGTTTTTCAGGGCATAATCATTGATATCATTTCCTTCATTTTTTTCTCCCCCTCAAGGGGTTCCCTCCATTTTATTTTCTTTGGTGGGAGATAATTATCACATGATCTTCAAGCAATTCATATTGTCAATCCTACACTACGAAACACTTCAAGTAAATATAAAATCATATATAATGTGTCCATATTGTAGTTATACACTTTGTTCATTCAATTATCATTTTGATAATGAACTACAGCTTCAATTCCCTAAAAATTAAGCACACATATACAAAAAATATAAGGTAATATGATAGAACACTAGTAAGCTTCTTAATAGAGTCACTGGGGTAGAAAATTGTTTATTTAACCAAGAACTCCTTTCCATGAAGATCTAATGTTTTTGGTACACTTTATCCTGGTGTTTCCTCTCCATTTGATATTTTTATCTTTATTTGTTAGCATGGACCCTTTACTTCCATTTACCATCCACTTTTGTGGATTATTTGTCTCCACTTCAGTCCAGAGTGAAGTAACTTCCATTGGTGCATGTTTTTCAATTTTCAACATTCGTATTTGGCTAGGTAAAACAATTAAAGATTTGTTTTCATGATTTCTAGACTTCTTGCACCTTCCGAACAGTAGTTGTGAGACACTTGGGATATCATGTACTGACAAACTCTCAAGAAATTCGAATTTTCATTCATATGGAATGACTTATTTCCCATTTTCCTTTGCATTAGCTAGTACTTAAACTTCATCTCTTTATAATTATATAGAAACTTTCAATTGATTAGTCTAAATAACTATACCCTCCTTCTTGTAATTTTCTAGTTTGGAGCTTCCACATGATTTCTTCAATTATTTGAAGTTACATTTTTTAGGAAACTTATCAAAATTATCTTCATGAATATCTTCAATCAATACCATATTTTTCTAGATTGATTCTACTTTCAATTTTAGATTGCTTCCATTCAATTCTATATATTTTATGAAATGATCCATGGTATGTACCTTCTTTCTATAGTATAAGCATGTTTTATTTGTTGAGATGACATTCTTGGAGTCCATCTTGAACTTATTCTTGGGAATAATTTCTTTCACTATTTTATTGACTTCAGTGAATTACATATTCCCAATGGAACAATTTTCAAATCATATTGCTTTTTTATTCATTTTTTGTAGTCTATCCTTCTTATCAACATATGACCGAGGAATCATAGCTCTAAACCAAAACTCATCACAACTATAACCAATTTTATTGCAATTATCACAGAAGTTTCCAAGATACACAAATCTGTTCTTGATAGAAAAATTCTTCTTCATCTTGGTTTTCTACATTTGATTTGTAGGATTCTTCATTTCCACACTTATACTTTCTCTGAATGTAGGCCTTCCCCAATTTTCATATGCTACCATATTATACCATCAATATTTTTCCTAATGCCCAAACATCCAACAACACCAACAATAGACAAGAAATCTCCTTCTTTTAAATGTTGTATCAGTCTATCTAGATTTAGTGAATTTTTGTTTCTGGAATTGTCTTTCTTTATTTGGAGGATCCTTTTGGGAGTTTCTATTTTTAATCATTCCTGTATCCATCCTTGATGTTTTGATAGATGTATTAACAATTTTATTAATCTACAAATTCTATGCTTTTAATGTTGAACCTGTACTTACAGATGAAATTACATTAGTAGAAATAGAAATAACTAGGATATGGGATACCCTCTTTTTAGAGTATGTTTCCATTGAATTAGATGATGATATTATACTTATTTTGAAATCATTTTCCTCAATTAAATCTTGAGTTTCCATATCTCCTCTTCCAGCAGATTGTGAAGTTTCAGCTTGGGGTGATTGCTGATTTTTCAATCTCACCTCCAATTACAAAAATTTCATATTGAAAAAGTTATTCTCATCCTCAATTGATATCATATTAATTTTCCAATTCTCCTTTAGCTTTTTGATTTGTTCTTCATGTACATTTATTAACTATTGAAAATAGATTTCAATCCCCTTTAACTTTTTGGATTTTCTTTATGGTTGAGCATCTTTGACAACTATATAAAATTTTTGCCACTTTTCAAATCCATGGAAGTCTTCTATAAATACCATTTCAATGAATTATTTCTCACAAATAGTTCCATACAATTTTTCAGTGACTACATCAAATATTTCATTGAAAAGATAAATTGTTTCTTCCTTTTAGTTCATCAGTTTTTTGAGAGTGTTGGATATGCCAACACTTTTAGCCAATTCTTCTTCTACGACATTAGATTCTTCTTCCTGCTATAAATTTTTATCTTATATAACACGAATTCTTGCAACATTGTGTCTGGCCAATTATCTAGGGACATTCTTCCGCAGATCTTTGAGTGCAGTCAGAAGATCACTAATTGATCTATCATCATCACAACTTGAACAAGATTCATCAAAAGTGTCATAATAATGGGAATTATCACATGTTGTACATTTTAGATTACATCTAGTATAATGTGTCTTCCCATTATTAGTAAGATTCATCTTAATCTTCCTTGCCTATTTCTTCTTTCTGTTCTTTTGAGACTTGGAAGATATCTTCATTTGAGTTTGGTCATTCATTTCCTCAAATATGCACTTCATAAAGACTCCATTGGATATTTTAGAGAAGACCTTTCCTATAATAAAAATTGATATTCCCAGATCACTGTGAATCACTGAAAGGGGGTTGCAGTGAATCTTTGATCCCATTAATTTTTTTACTAATCAATTATTTTCAATTAAACCTCTATGGCTGGTTAAAGCCTCGATCTACTCATCTTGTGTCTCTCAGCCTTACCTCTAATGATGCTGTAAATGTAAAGGCCCTGAACTCAAGTATTTACAAGGTTTGATTCAAAGATCTACTTCTTTATGTGTTGGTTATTTTCCCCAACACATATTCTCCACTATAATTTGGTTTGTAATTATAGTGGTCAATATAGAGTCCCACTGTATCTCTATTGAGTACCATCAGATGTTCTTTATACTGCTTCCCACAATGTTACTAGAGTTCTACAGGCCTATGTCAGTGTCCCACAAAAATCTTATTCCTCCCTAATTTCCTAATATATTCTTATTGATTCACTATGGATTGATCTTATGATCTTCCCTCACGACCTTTCTGAATCACACTTTCTTGTGATTCTCTTCAAGAATCTTCAATAACCTTTGGTAAGGCCTGTTGGTGTTTCTCAATAATTCTGATCAATTTTATTGATCAATGCTCATTTAAACATTACTCAGGAAATTATTTCTTCTTCTGATGAAGAACTGGCCTCACTAAGATGTATTCCAAAGGTGCACACAACTTCTTCAAGAATATATTATTCAAGAATGATATTGCACAATATCAGCACTGTATCTCTCCTTGGATTCTCAAACACTATCAATTAAGATAAAAAATCTTCTTTAACTTTGTCTAGCTTCAGTCTGAAATCTATTTCACTTCATTCATGGGTTTAATGGCTTCCAAACTTATTATTTTTGGATATCTTAGTTTAATTTTATTTAGTTAATAAAACTAAATGCACTAAAACATCTCCTTGATTTCTTTGAAAGAATAACATACACTTATGTAATTATTCAAACACTAAAGATCATCTCACTTTGCATCTTTTTAATTGATTATACTTCATGAATTAGTTTCATTCTATTGCTTCTTATTGTTTACACACATTCATTTACAATCTTGATTCTTTATTTGGAGTTTCTTCACATGTGTATGTGCATGCATGCATTCAGGTAAAATTTTCTTATTTTTTCGTGAGTGAAAGACTTTATGGGTAAAACACTTTGATCACAAACACAATATCTCCTCTCTCTCTCTCTATTTCTCTTAATCTTATTCTTTTGTATCTTATCACACACACAATGTCGTATTAAATTCATTCAATTTTATGTGTTTATTCATGGGTCTTCTTCAATCCAAAATGAGTGATACCCATAGTTCACCTTTTCAATGTACACTTTAGTGTATCAACTCATGAAAATTATTTTCATGTGCATTATGCATGAATTCTGTACTTTTATTTGGACACACAATCCAATCTTCTTCTTCTTTCCCACAAAAAATCTGAATTGGTATATGGGTGTGTGTGGGTTTCTCTTCTCAAAAGGCTTCACATAAAACCTAAATGTGTATGTTATTCACTTGAGTCTTTCTTCTTCAATCTCAAGGTATCTCACACAAACCATGCACAACCTTGGATCCTTCTTCTAAAAAAATAACCCTTGAAAATAATGTTTATTACATATGTAAATATTAGGGTGTTATTCTTCTTTGTGTAAACCAGAGGAAACATGGTTCTCTTCCTTCACATTTTAGGTGAGGAAGAGTCTCATTCAAAAAAAGTAGGTTCTTGGTTCTATCTTCAAAATATCACAACAATGGTGTCGATGCACCATTTGTTTTACCCACGTCCTACTCCTCATAAAGACACAATGAGGGTTCAAAGAACTTATCAGGTGCTTGTGGGAACATCGCATTGAAGTGTGAGTTCTTTCATGATCCAATAGGTTCATGGTTCTTCTCTTAGTGAATAATGTGAGGTGCACAACTATCCTTTACACAATTGCTGCACATGACTCCTTGTTCATTAAAGGGATGCGTGGCACTTCTTCTTCGAATAACTAGGCTGTGCGAAACTCTTGGGGCTCTATTTTTTAGAAAATATGAGCTTTATCTAAGAATGGAAGTATCCTCTTCATAGATTTGGCTCCTACTATTATAGGTGAGGAGCGCATTCAAAACTGTGGGGTTCAAATATTTGAACCCATGAGATATATGAGATTTCTAAATCTTCAAATGTGGATCAAGATATGGCCATATGTCTAGGTTTCATTCTGTTCAATGTAAACTCCTTATCTCTCAATTAAATCCTCACAACATGCCTTTTCGAATGCCTGAAAATAATTTCTCTGTACATTGAACGACCAGTGCAGCCTCAAAAACATTGTTTTTCTCGGTATCCTTCAATTTTCGTTGTTTAGTTTTATGCATGAAACTTTTAATGCATGCATGTGTTCGGTTCATCCAGACAATTGCTGTGGGATTGAAATGGGGTCAAATGATGACCAGAGCTGTGAGGACATCGTTAGTCTTGAAAAATGGTTCATGGGTGTCAATTGGGGGTCCATAGGTTGAATAAAACCTTGGAGGAGTTGATCATATGCCTATACTTATATCATAAAACATAGAGATTTGATGGTTGCCTGGATGTGCATGATCTATTACACGATTGATCAGATGGTTTAGCGAGACACATGATAAGATGAGTGGCTAAGATTAGTTCTACGTTTTTAAAAAGAAACCCCACATCAAAACTCCATGCTGTTTTTAGCTTCTTTAAATGGAATGCCATAGAGGATAACACTCAGAATTATCCACACCTTATCCCAGTGATGTCCCGCACCGATGTTCTATTGGCGTGCTCTTAGTGCCCACTCTTCCTACTCCGGGTGCACTCATAGCACCCACTATGCATGATTCCCGCACAACATAACCACTGTGTGTGAAGCTACATGACTATATACAGTTCGAGCACACCCTTTCTCATGTGGGGCTGTCCTTGAGGGCTTCCCTCAGACGCGGTTGACCCCTCAGGTCCCGCTTGTGTTTGAGGATGAGGTCCTCGACTGGCCTCCATTGTTGGATCCTTATTTTTTAAAATAATTGCATATATACTTGGTGAAAATCCATGTGTATAACACATTAATAATTCATGTCCACCTTATTCATTCTCTCTATTCTTCTTGGAATGATAATTCCATTGATCTTCTTCAAAACATCATCACTCTTTTCTTATGATAAATAATACCAAAGATCTTCAATAAATTCCTTTGATCCAATCATGCATGATGCATGGATAATTTCATCATTCATCCTGAATTAAAGCATAATACATGGCCTTTAATTTTGTAATGAGTACTTTTTTATCCTTTGAACACATGTCTTGGAGCTTTGGAGATCTGGTCAACAATCGTATGAATTATAGACTTCATCCATTTAGATTCAATGGATGGATCATCTTTACTCATTTCCTCATGAAATTTAGTATTTCATGGAATTCTTCAAGTGTTGTTAAAATTTATCACCTTGATAAAAGTCTTAGAACATAAGTATATTTCCAGAAGTTTCAGATTTTTATCATTTGTATCGTCTTGGAGAATTGATCATGTTTAGTCATTAAATTATTTGAATCGAAAAAAAATTCTATTTGGACTCTCCAACTTGTTCATCAGTACCTTTCATTCAAAAATTGACTTATCATTGTCAAAAAATTAAACTCTTATGCACTTCAACCACATTATGTTTCCTTATCATGTTTATTCCGTTAATAGTCTTTTTAGATCACCCCTTTATTTTATGTATTCCTATGGTTATCCTATACATTTTTGGGAGATAAAATGGATTTAGAATCTCATGATGGAGTAAAATAAATAATAATTTCATGTTTTAGTTTCTTTTCAATATATTATGAATATAGTCTTACAAAGACAACTGGGCATAGGATCTTCAGGTTGTAATTAATGGATGAACAAGTTAAAAATAATTTAACAATTCATGTTCATAATTTAGTGCTAACCCTATAGATATGTCTAAGTATAGGATAATGTCAGAATGTTTTAGTAAGAAATAGAATTTTTTTTCTAGAAACACATCCCTATCTTGATAGTACCCAAGGAAATGGTTTTGGAATAGATTGATCTAGGGGTAATAAAACAAAAAAGTGTTGGTTGAGTATATCTCAAATACCATTCTGATTCATGATGTGTGTTCGGTTTCTTCACACCTTTTATAAAACTCCTAGGGGATATGCAAGGGTTAATAAATATTGTTTTTATGAATTATTATGATTAAATAAAAATAAAGGCTATGAAATCCTTTGATATTCCATAATGATATGGGATAAACATAAAGTGTCTTGGGATTTTTAGTTTAAGGTAGATAATTAGTTTAAATTCATAATATCACCTTTTTATGTTTTATGTTATTCAAATATTAGATTATTATGATTACTTTGGAGGAAAATTATTGTAATATAACCCTTGAGTTCAGTTTTCTTTTTAGTAAGAATTTTTTTTAGCGAAGAATGGATTTATAATTTTCTACATAAGATTAAAATTATTGAAAACCTTTTGGTTTTATCTTCTCTTTGATCTTTAGATAATAGTTGTCACTTAACGTTTCCTAATTTTGTGGGAAAAATTTGTTGTGTAGAAAACCTTAGTGGTTATGAAGTGATCTTATGATTAATGTTTTTCTGAAGATATATATCATTTTTTTGAATATTTTATAATAATTATATTAATAATATTTTAGAAAAAGGATTACCTGCATGTCGGGTGACAACCCATCACATCCTGCAAGGACAAGGGTCATGAAACCCCAACTAAAGGGAGAAAAGAGTAAAATACCTACCACTGGCATACATGATAACATGGTTAGTAATTCATTGTTTTTACAAAAATATTATGATGGATACATATTAATTTGGTTTTGGGAAACATAATATAGGATCAAATATGTTTGACCTTTTAAGATTTTGAAGTGATTAATTATATTTCAGGAGACATTTCATTGATTTGAGATATATATAACCATTATATTTAATGTAAAGGGTTATTTGGGAATAATTTTATTATATTTAAGCTAAAGGGTATAATATAACCATTCATGCTAAAAACATTTTTAATTTTTAGGTTATTGGGTGTTATTTGTGATATTGTGTTATTTATTTAAGGAATGATCTATGTTAATCTTTTAGTTTTATTAATGAATTTTGGAAATTAATATATATTTATTCATAAAGATTTATTAAAATTTGGTATTATTTAAAATTGTGCTAAACATATTGGTTTATTAAATATAGGAGGAATAAATTTTTATTCTTTGGTGGATTATGTGATCCATTAAAGGTTGATTTGAGTGGTTCAGGATTTAGAAAATAAACTCAAATACTTGTCTCTTGGAGAAAAAGATAATAATTTGGTAGAAATTTATTTAATTATTAAATTAAACATATATAGTAATTATGATTCTTTATTATATTTTTTAATTGGGTAAATTAATTACCTAACTCTATGAAATTGAACTTAAAAAAATGTTGTCATATTACCATCGTTTATGATGAGTCAATTGTATTTTCATCCGACACAAATATATTTCCTTATAGTCATTAACATTGTCATGTGCATGTTCTCTTTAACTTTATTTTTGTCCTCGTATGTTATCCATCTATTCCATGTTGATATTTTAACTTCCCCATAATTTTTTCCATATCAAGGATCTAAAATACGTGATATTTAAGGTATCATTTATGATGCATCAATTTACATTATTTTAGTTAATTCCTTCATCTTCCCTTCTTTTCCTCTTAAAGTTGGTGTGTCTTTGGACTCCTGAGGATGGATAACATTTTTTGAAAAACTGTCTTAATGTTTAGGGATGTTTGTTTTTTTGAATTAATGGAGTTGGAGTATAAACGTGTTAATGGATTTTTAGGGTTCCCCCCATGTTTGGAGATTTCCTGAGGTAGTTTGGGAATTTTTTAATGAATCTATAGTTTTCTATTTTTGGAGGGAATTTTCACAGCATATAAGTAGTAAATGACTTGTAATAGTTTCCAGGATCACATTTTCAAATGAGTACACAATGTGAACTAGTTTACAAAGTGTAATAGTTACACCCCATGGAATGTTAAAAGTTTAATTTTTAATAAAAAGGTGCTGCGGTTTTCAACATATATTAGACTGATTGATTAAACAACATATAAAGGGACTATAAGTCATGTAAATGTCATGAACATGGATTTTAGGGTTCTTTAGTGGTTTAATATAATTTCTTTCTTTTATATCCTTCCGTGATCTAGGCCTAGGGATATTATTTGGAGATTTTGGGAGCCTCTATTTGTTTGTTATTGATACATTCAACTTTGGATCATCAAGGTTATTTCATTGTATGTATCAGGGTAATAGATCCTTTATACTTCTTCATTTCCTTTGATTGTGGTTTCTTGGATGTGTTTTTCTATTTTTTAATTGTAATTATGTTTCCCTTGATTCCTTTTTAAATCTATTGTGTGATCTTGTTTATGGGGATTCTTCCTTATTTATTGTGGTGCTGTGGGTGTACATTATCAAGGTATATTGTGATATTCTTCTCCAATGACCTCGTTTGTTAATTTGAACCAATTCTAAGATGTGTAGATTTGTTCCAGTTCCTTAGTAATTATTTTACAATCCTTTATTATGGTGGATTTTGTTGAAGGCATGTGAATAACTTGTATTTTGGTAGGTGATTATGTCTTTAGAATATGTTGGGTAATTACATTGATTTGATTTTTTTTAAAATGTTTTTATTCAATGAAATGGAATTATTGAAGGATTTTATTTTTTTATGGTGATAGGTGTTTGATAAAACATGGTTTGTCCCTATCTTTGGTAAATAAAGAGTGTTTTTTGAAGTATTGTGAATTGGATTGTGAAATGGTTTTCAAATCCTGATATGATGAAATGGTTTAATGAAATGATTTGGAAAATAGAGAACATGGAAATCATTTGTTACTTAGGTGGAAGGTATTGTAATAGTTTTTATCCACTTGAAGGGAGTTTTCTCATGGGGCTTTCCTATTCTCCATAGTCCTATTATACTAGGAAATTTTTGGACCTATTTGGGGGTTCATGTTTTGGGTTTTCCTATTATCTCTAGAAAAAATGCATATTTATAGAGGCTTGATTCCTATGATATTTTCTATGTTTAGGTAAGAGTGTCCAAGTAATCCTTACCTAGTTTTATCCTTAGAGTGATATTACCTGTTCTTACGGATCAATTTGGGTTGATTTTAGTTTATACTATTTTTGTTGTAATTAGATGGAGTTTATAAGATTAATTATACATAACTTGGATTTAATTGATATATTTGATTTGATATATGGATATGAAATGCATGGAAACTAGTTTACCTACTTGTTTGAAATGTGGAAAAAGAAAAAAAGAAAATATTTTTCCATGATTTTGATAAAAACTGCTAAATGGTTAATCATGACTTGTTTTCTTTAATGCAGAGCATGTTTGGATTAATTTTCAAACAATTGATATGGACACCTGGGTGAAACCCTAACAATCCTATTAGCCCACAACATGTATACCCATTAAGTTTTTATAGGCTTGGTTATATCATTCGATGCAGGTGTAGGAATGGAACCACAGTGAGGGGATGAGGTTTTATGTCAGTTGGGCTTGGGCAGTTGGATGGTGAGATGGTTATATTCTTCTACACTATCATATAGATACTTTTAGATGAGTTTTTTTTAGTTTTTTCACCCTTTTATGATGGAATTTTCTATTGGAGTAAAATTTTCTACCCTCTCAATTGTATCACATATGTTTTTATCTTCCAATTATGGAATATATATATATATATATTCCTTTTTTAATTCACTATTCTGTTCTATACATCGGTATATATGTAATTTTTTTATTTAGTTTAGATGAAATAATTCCCTCTGATTGTTTTTTTCTTCCTAGGTGTCAGTCACTAGCCCATAGGGATTGGGAACATCCTTCGGTTATATAGAGGATCAGGTCGGGTGCTAGTATTGAGAGTGTATCCAGTTTAGTTCATTAAAAAGTGGCATTAGAGTTTTTCTTTCCGGAAGATTCCTTGTTATGAGACGTTTGGTAGAATAGAGACCAGATTTTTGGGACATGAGAGGTATATTGCAATGAGTGTAAGGCTTACTATTTCCATGATGAGACTTTGGTTTCCATAGGATGTTAGGATTAATATCTCCTATTTTTTTATAACCTTAATCTCGATTTTTAATTATGGGGTTTTTAGTTTGTATAAAGACTATTGTATTCTTAAATGGTTTCTCCTATTTTAGTGTTCAGTAATATGCCTCTGAGATGTGTTTCGCAAGTTCCTTAGGAGGGTGAAGAGGATGCTACTCATGGGAATCCTCCAATTGATTATCACATTATCAAGGATATATTACAGGTAGTATGTGATTTTTATCAGAATTTACTTAAAGTTCAGAATGTAGTCATTGAGGCACCTCTAGGATTTATAGGAGATAGAGATCGATCATCAGAGTTCTTTCATGAGAATCCACCATCATTTAAGGGTAAAAATTAACTACAAGAGGTGAAAAAATGACTTTGAAATGATTGATAAATTCTTTTAGTTCATAGATACACCTTTTTGTATCAAGGTAATGTGTAGAAAATTTAGACATGAGGGTTCTAGGAAGTGATGGTGGGATTTTGTGGTACAAATAGATAAGCATGTGGGATTAGGATAGATTCTTCTAGAAGTTTTTTCTATAGTCATTGAGGATGAAAAAGTATACGAAGATCCTATTTTTGATGCAGGAAGAAAATTTGATGTCATTTTACACTAATCATTTTATGGATATGGTTCATTTTTCTCTAGAGGTTTTAAATAATGACTAGCTAAAAGCGTTGATGTATATACATGGTTTGTGATCATATATAAGATCATAGGTTTTTATGATAAAGTTTTCAACATATATAGAGAATATGGATGGGGATATGATTGAAGACATGAGTATGGACGGAAAGGTTGGATATTATTCCCCTTCCCTTCTACTTTTTGGCATCTTTAGTGGCATGTTATAGTAAAAGTGGAAGTTGAAGGGTCATCATAGGAATGGTGGAGGTGGTTCTTGGTTGTAGGATTCTTCATCACCTTCGGATGTAGTTAGTAGTGTACCTACTACTTGATTTCAGTGTGACATGTTCAAAAACACTTGGAACTCTTCTTATTCACATGAAAATATGTCTAATGTTTATGGACGTTATGTTCATCTACAATGTTTTTGTCAGGATGTGTCTAATAGTCGATATGGTCATGGATAATTGGGTTCAAATAAGACTAATATGCAATCAAATTATTATATGACTTCAAGGACATAGTTAGAAGCTTCTTGATTAAAACATATTCATGTAAAAGATGAGTTTTTAGTGGAGGTTGATGTTGGTATAGAGATTATGCGAGTTAACATATTTTTGGTATATTCTATATAGTTTTCCTTAGTTGATACTATTGATTCCCACTCATTTCTGTCTATACATATTTTGGATAAGATTAAACTCATAATAGAGATCATTTCCTTTATTATGGTGTTATCTGAAACTCTTGGGAAGAGGAAGGATTGTGGGTTTTGGGTCCTTCTTCTATTTTATCGATAGCTGATGCAAAGTTAGTTTGGGATTTTATTTTTCTTGATCAATATTTGTTTGATGTATTCATTGGTATGGATTAGACTGTTTCTCATCATGTTAATGATTACTGTTATCATCATCAAGTATTATTTATTTTGGAAAATGGTAGATCATGAGTGTTTAAGGGTGAGTGTTATCAAAGGTCTGGTCATGCCAGACCTCCCCGCCCAGAGATCAAGAGTTTATTGTCTTCTATTGTAGTTGATCACAATGCAATTTCTTCACTTTTTGATATTTTCATTATTGTATAGTATTTTCTGACATTTTTCCAGATGATTTATCTAGGATTTTACTTGAGAAGAAGGTAGAGATTACCATTGAACTACTTCCAGGTATGCATATGCTTTTGATACCTTCTTATTATATGTTACTAGTAGAGATTAAAGAGCTCACTATTAAGTTGGATGATTTAATGGAAAAGGGTTGTGTTTTCCAAAGAGTTTCCCATTGGTAATCCTTCTCTTTTCCAATAAGGAATACAATTCAATTTGATTGTGTGTGGAATATCAGAATTTGAACTAGGAAATAGTTAAGAACAAGTATCCTTTGGCTCATGTGGTTGATTTTTTTGATCGGTTAAAGGAGAAAAAACCTGGTTTTAAGATTGATCTTAGTTTATGTTGTCATTAACCTAGAGTTTGGGAGTATGATATACTAATGACATATTTTAGGATTAGGTATGTCCATTTATAATATCTTATGATCTTGTCTGGTCTGACTAATTCTCATGCATATTTTATGGCTTTGATTAATCTGATATTCCATAAATATATCGACACTTGTGTGGTAGAGTTGTGGATAATATTTTTATTTATTTAAAATAAGATCATGATATTGAGCACCGTTTGGGTTTGACTCTAGAAATATTTATGAGTCTACATCTTCAGGGAATGATTTTGAATGAAAATTTCTAGATCCAGGAATTAGTGTTCTTCGGGAACATGATTTCTGAGAATGTATTTCCAGCTAATCCTAAGAAGATAAAGGATGTTTTTTATTGGGAATAATCATATAATGTATCTAAGAATTAGATCTTCTTGAGTCTTTCTATATATTATTGATGTCTCTTTAAGGGCTTCTAAAAGTTGAAATCACCTTTGATATCTCTTACCGGGAAAGGGGTGAAATTCATATAGGACATAAAGTGTTAGTATTCTTTCAATGTGACTAAATGAATTATGACATTGACTCCTATTGTGATATTACTTGAGTCTTATATGTGTTATGTGGTTTTATATGATTCTTATGGTGTTGATTTGTGTTTTGTGACTATACAGGAGAACCATATTGTCGCTTACAACTATAAGCATATTTTACAACATGAGAAGAATTAACCAACTCATGATTCATATCGTTCTATAGTTATGAATTATCTTAGGTGTTGGAGGAAATATTATTTTTGTGGATAGGATCACCTTATTTTTTGACCATAAGAGTTTTAGATATGTTTTTTATCCAATTGACATGAATATAAAAAAGAAGAAATGGTTAGGATAATTGAAGATGTTTGAATTTGATATCGTCTATTACCTAGGGAAAGGGAATTATATTTCTAATACTCTTAGCTGGAAAGTGCCATTATAGGATATTTTGTAATCACAGTAAGAGTGAAAACTTTTTTGGGAAATATTGGGGAAAACTTCTTTGGTGGGATTGATTTTGGTTCAAGAGAAATTCGCGAGGATTCAAATTATTCATCGGTATCTGTTTGTTCTGAAGAAACAATAAAAATATTATACTGATCTATAGAATCATCTTTTAGGGTTTTCCATAGGTGACCAAGTTTTCTAAAACATTTACCCTTAGTTTTATCACAATTATCATGGAAAATAGGGAAAGTTGTCATCACGATATGTTGGCCTATTTGAGGTCACTTAGTGGAGCGGGAAGGTTTCTTATCGATTAGATTTTTCAGTGTAGTTTAAAATAATTCATTATGTTTTCCACATGTTGCTGCTCATGAAATACCATCATAATACCCCCACATTATGATTTGGAAGGAGATTTAGTTATATCGAAATGTTTCTATTTTGAAACACCAAATAGATATTGTTGAATCTCCAATGAAAGTATTTTGTGGGAAATTCATTTCATCGGTTTGAGTGTTATGGAAACATGAATAAGATTCAAATTATACTTGGTAATACAATTCATTGATGAGTGAGAAGTGTCATCACCTCTTTTCCAGACATCATACTTCAACATGACTTATCCGGGACAAAGTTTCTTATGGTGGTGATTCTATAACATCTATTTATTTAATTTTAGGTATTACCCTCATATTTACTTGTTTTATGCTTTCATTTGGTGCATATTTGGGCTCCCGAGGATGTAGAACATTTTTTTCCAAAAAATGCCCTAATATCTCATGGTGTTTATTTGTTCAAATTAATTGAGTTAATGTATAAACATGTCAATGGATTTTTTAGGTTCTCCTCAAGATTGATGAATTCTCGAGTTGGGTTGGGGTTTTTGTAATGAATTTTTTGTTTTCACTATCTTTAGAGAATTTACACACCATATAGGTAGTACATGATGTGTAATTTTTTCCAGGATATAGTTGTGAACTAGGGACACATCATTTACAATTACATGATGTGTTATTTTAAAATATCATATTCAAAAAATAGGTAGTAGTTTTTTATAAGATATGAAACCCATGTATTACACAATGTTTTAAGGAATTATACAATGTGTAAATGTCATAATTATGGATTTTAGGACATTGTATCAGTTGTATTTTATTTAATTATTCCACATCCTTACTTTATTTTGAACTAGGGATATTTTACAATGATTTTGGGAGACAATATTTGTTCCATATTGATTTTATTAGTATTATATCATCAGGGAAGTTTCATTTCAGACCTGAAGGTAAAAAATATTTTCGGATTATTAGTTTCCCTTTATAATAGTAGCACCATTCCATTCAGATGTTGGTTTTCTTAATATTTTGTGATGTTTATATTGTTTCCATTTTATATCTATTGTGTGATCTTATTCTGGGTTCCATTTGCTTATTGGTTGTGGTGTAGTGGGTGTGAGTTCTTGAGGTATGTTATCATCTTCTTATCCACTAACGACCTTTACTATGTTGAATTAATTCTAAGATGTAAAGATTGATTGTGGGCCCTACATTTTCATTGTTGAATCCTTTATTGTGGTGGATTCCATTGTAGATGTGTGTGACCCATTTTATGATGTCGGAGGTTCTATATATAACATGTGATGGTGAACATAAATATCTATTTTTTGATAAATTTTTTATTTAAATAAATTTCATGATTGATTGACTTTATTTGAGTGTGTGGAATTGTGTTTTTGACAAAATATGATTTTCCCTTGGTTTTGGTAAATTAAAATGGGTTTTCAAAGGATTATGAAATGGTTTTAAAATAATGATATGATGAAATGGTTTGATGAAATTATTTGGAAAATAGAGCACATGGGAAGTCTTGGGTACTTTGGTGGAAGGTATAATAAAAGATCTCATCCACTCATGGGGGGTTTCCTCAAGGGGATTTCCTGTACTCCCTAGTCCTATTGTTCTAGGGACTTGTTATATGTATTTGGGGGGAGGGGGTTCAATTTATGGGATTTCCCTCAGTTCATTATACTTGATGCATACATTTAGTGGCTGAAAAGAATGTTAGTTTCTATAATTAGGTAGAAGGGTCCAAGCTATCCTGACCTAGTGTGATCCTTGACATGTTGTTACCTATGCTTCTTACCCTATTTGAGATCCTTTCGGTTTTTATGATTTAAGTTTTACCCATATCTAGTTGATATGATATATTATAAATTTTTTGTTAGATTTGATATTTTTTTGATATATGAATATGAAATACATTGAAAATTATTTACCCACTTTATTTGGAAATTTGTCAAATAGGGAAATTAAAAATTTTCCATGATTTTGATTAAAATGTACAATCAATATTTTATTATTTGTTTTATACAATGTTGAACATGATTGGATTATATATAAAAGAAATTATATGGATAACTGCAGTGGGACCCTACTGAGACTATTATCTCACACCCTGCACACCCCTTTAGTGGTGCATTAAGCTTGTTATGTCTTTTGATGTAAAAAAGGAAAAGTTCCATAGTGAGGTGGTGAGATGTTTCATCATCTATATTTGGGTAGCAGGATGATCATTTGGTGTGTGTGTGGGGGGGGGGGGGGCGTTAATACACTCATATTAAGTGTATTAGAGGATTTTTTTAGTTTTTTCATTATTTTATATTAAAATTCGCTTTTCGATACTGATTTTAAACCCTTTTATTTTTATTAGTTAAATTTTTATCTTTATTTTATTATATATATATATATATATATTTATGTCTTATTCTACTATTTCATTATGTACATGTGTTTATATGTCAGGTTGTTGCTTCAGGTTGGGAAAAATCATTCTCTTCTAATTTTTTGACGTCTAGGTGCTAGTCTCTATCCTGTAATGACCGAGAACACCCTTTGTGTCTATGGAAGATGAAGTTCAGTGCCAGTATTGTGAGGTTATATAGGTCATTTTTTTATAATTTATGATATAAACTTTCTTGTTTTAAAGTATATTTTTATCACATGACCTATTAGTGTGGGATTGGGGTCCCTTAGTTTGTATTAGAGTAGAGTTTAGTTATTTTTTGGAATTTGGATAAGAAATATAACATAACCTAACATAATACATCATATAATGAACCAAAAATGATCTATGATGAACCTAAAATTTTATAAGTTAAAATTTAGGTGTCCTAATTTTGGGAATCATAGGATGGATTTTCTAATGATTTTTTATGAATAAACAATCTAACCTTTTTTTTTGTTTTAGTCAATGTTTAGAACCTAGAGGAATTGAGTTAATAATGAATTCATTGGACAATGTGGTTTTTTAATAATGAGTAACCAAATTGGATGATATATAGAGTAAAAAACGTTTCATAAACTTTATGTTAGGTAATTATCAACAATGAAAACCATGATAAACTCTATATCATACCGAAGAATAAAAAATACACTATTGATTCATTCATGCATCAAAGACCACCGACCATTAGTGGATCCTATGTTCCATATATTATTGACTAATGTATTAACATGATAGAAAATATATTTTATATTATTTAATTATCAGAACAAGAAAATGTAATTTTGGAGGTGTATTAGTTGGTGGGTGAAGAAGACCAACAATGGAATCATTTAAATAACATGAGGCCAAAGAAATATATAAACTCTAAAATTAGAGTGGTTTAAGGAGTTATGTTTCAATAAATATTTCAATATAACTCTACAAACTAAAATAGAGAAGGAATTACTATAGTCAAAATAAAAAATAAGTGGAATATATTATCACCTATAATGAAAACTTCATAATACTTTTTATGGCACAACTTTGATTTTATTATTATCACTAAAAGTAATATTAATATATTATTTTATTTCATGATACCAATGATTAAAAAGGAATTCAAAATAATGGACTTTGGTAGATATAATGAAATTGGTGTTTGTTCAAGTGGGTGGAAGTGGATACTATGGACTCTCATTATTCTCATGAATTTGGAGAAATGAAAAGAACAATTATTTTTTTGTAAAATCAAATGTAAAAATCTATAGAGTAAAGAATAATCTTATATCAATAAAATTTTAAGAAGAAGAACCTCAAAAAAATCTTAAATGGAATGGGAAAATGTTTTAATTGTGAAATGGTTTGAAATCAAGGAAATTATTTTTTAAGAGGGATAAAGAGGATATGAATTGAAATGGAGGAGGATAAGTTCCTAAAAAATCCACCTCCCACACTCTAATGGTTTCATTTTAAGGGATATGAACATTACACAAACCGGTGATCCAATCTATGGACTAGTGATTATAATATACATCAGTAACCTCCTAATCCATGTGATAAAGGGAAGAATTATGTAATCACAACTGTTAAAGTGGGACAAAAAATGATGGGGGTGTATGTTAAACTAATAATACCCAAAATAACTGGAGATTTCCTATTTTATTATGGTTATATATATAGAATATTTTTTAATTGGATAGAAAATTAGATATTAAATTATTAATGAGAAATCCAAGTGGTTGAACAATTGAATCCAATTTCTATAAGTTATATTCGATAGAATTTTTCGGGAGTATGTTTCATATAAATCACATTATTATAACTTTAGTCAATGTTGATGTTATTTTTGGTATGTATTGATTATATCTATAAAGTTTGAATATTTATTTATAGGGGTAGGAAGTCACATTTCATATCCAAGATAAAACCATGATCATTTATTAGTACAATATAGAACATAATTTCTTTATAGAAATTACTTCCATTATATGGGACTCAACACCTAATTATGAGGGGTATTTAAATAAAATGGTTGGGGAGAAACTGAATATTAGGAATATTCCATATATAAGGAAAAATATGGTTTCCAAGTATTTCATGTGATAATGATGTTAATATTTAATTATAAATTATATCTTGAGTATTTTTTGTATTATAAATCCCCATAACTATTTTTATTAGTAATAAATAATAAATATTTGGATGGATTAATTCATATAAGGGGGATAATGTAACACCTTAAGATTTTACTTTGAATTCAACTTTAAATATATTCTATGTTCAAGCTCTAATTCCACACACAATACAGTACTAAAATAAACCATGACACATTTTATTTAGATAAACATTTATAATGAAAGAAAAAAATTAAAACATTAAGAAAATACAATATAAATCATAATTAAGAAAAGTAAAAGAGAAATAAATCCACAAGAAAATAAAAGACCACGAACATGATATATTTATCATCATAGTTTTTCGTGAATATCATCCACACAATTGAAACTATTGAAGGAATTTTAACATTAGAAATAAAATAAACACATTGAGAGTGAAGTAAATGAATATGATTTACGGTTATGAGAATGAATGTAAGTCTATATATAACAATCAAATAAATTAATATATATTTAGTTGATAAAAATATGGACATTGGAAATATGGTTGTTTAATATATGGTATTTGGGTTTACGTGTATAAAATATTAAAAAGAAAGTTTTCAAACCTTTAGTAACAAATTAAACCTAATATAGTTCATAAATAATAAATAAGTAAACATAAATAAAATATTAAAATTTTATATTTTTCTATAAATATATTTTTATTCGTTAAATATTAATTTAATAATATTTATAATGAATGATTTGATGTATTTATAAAATTTAAATAAATAATTTAATATGTATGAATGATAGAATTTAAATGTTTTGAATCTAAATAACTAATTTTGATGGGATTCGGTTAAATACGTTTCAGATTAAAAAATGATATATTTCCTGGAACTATTTTAACGTTATTGTGTGATTTTATCTTTATATATTAAATATTGAAATTCTAATTGATAAATCCAATGTAATTTCTATTTACACTAAATTAATTATTGATTTATATTAAATAAAATTATGAACACTTAATGATTGAAAATGCATTTTTTTACCAGATGAGTTTTTTTTGTATTTTGTAAAATTCTATTTAAAAGATATATTGATTTAATTTAAAAATTTAATTTGATAAAATGTAATCAGAATTTTTATTCATCATTTCAAAATTTTTTAATTTGCGATATCTTAATTTTTTAGTGAAAGAATAAATAATTGAGTAAAAAAATAAAGCAAGGAAAAAAGAGGAAAATTGTCTTCAATAAAATATTTTTTAATTTATTTAATTTATATGAAATATAAATGTGATTATTTAAGTGTGGGGTTCATTCCTAAATTTATTACCTTTATTTACTCACTTATCTTATGTAACTCTCATGTGATTCCATATTTTCCCTTCACCTAACTTAATTTTCCAAGGGAATATCCCTCTTTTTCACCTATAAAAGGATCTCTCATATACCCCTTCCAAACCACTATTATTCTTCAAATAAATATTTAATACTAACCAATATTTTCTCTCCTATATTTATATACCATTTATACAAGTCTATAATTCCATGAAGGGGTCATATGTTCCACATTCTGAAGGAAGCAATCGTGAGAAAGAATGATTTCATCAAACAATGTATTAGTAATTATTATTTCTTTTTAATTAATTTATATTTTAAACACTTATTAAATACCATAAAACAGTATAATTGTGTTATATTATCAGCACTATGCCTATAATAAATTATATTACAATTATGAAACTCTACACTCATACACATTCTGTAGTATAACACATTCTTATTTGGGTCGATCCAACCACCTACTTGAACAATGCTATATTAACTTCACAATCTCAAATATAAAAATGTATAAAGACCTTAATACCCCTAAAATATGATATTAATATGTAGATAATGTTTTTTATGGTCCTAGAATTATAATATTAATATTTGAATAATTATAATTATACCATCTAATATTCACGAAAATTATAAGAATATGGGTGTTATGCATTTCATAATGAATAACCATAACTTAATAAATAAATAGGATAATTTATTTGTATACATTTAATAGTATTTTAATTAATAACTACTTGTAAAATAATTCATATAGATATGTCTATTGTGAGACTTATTTGATAAAATCAAAATTATTAACATATGATGATGAAGAAAAACAATAACTAACTAATACTTGTGAAATTTGTTATTATAATTGAATCCAATAAAATGTACTAGATATGAAAAATATTATTCAATAGGTGATTAATTTGGTTATGTTTATTAAATTGGATATTAAACCACATTCATGGAATTTAGGAGTAACGGTAAGGGTTTTCTTATTTCAATTTTCCTTCATTGAGACATATACCATGTTCACCACCCACATTTTTTTGGTGGATATACTACCCCATGGATATGTTTCATCATATATTTCATAAAAATAAATTGATTTATAAACCAATATCATGTTTTTTGTTCCAATTTCTTTTTATTTAAAAATTACCAATGCTTTAAGGGTTTCTTTTAAATCTCAATTTAAAATACATATTATATTTATTTGAACTCCAATTTATAGAATCTATTTTTTATTTATCTATTAAACCCCATATATTTCCTTATTATATTGTGATTTAAAGGTTTTATATAGATTATTACAAATTCACCATCATTTGGTTCCCAATCCAACAAAAATATTGATTATAAGTAGAGTTGGCCTTAAGTCTCATTGTCTGTTAGTAATCATTCTTCTTCATTTCCATATTCATTATATTTAATCATTGATTTCATAATCTACACATTAATGAATATTAAGGTCAATTTACAAATTATTTTTATGAATTTAAATTTTTTTTAAAAGAATCATTTCATCATTTTCTATAGGAGTCATATTCCAAAGGATTTTGAATTTTTTTTTCAAATGTTTTAAAGAAATATAATTTTAAAAATCTTTTTATATGAAATCATTTTCTACCATCATCAACATTTTTATTTTATAAAATAGCTCTCTATATTTTCTTGTTTTTCAGAAAGTAATTAATAATCACATCTTTTTATAAATTATATTGAATTAATTAAAATTTATTAAAATCAAAAGACATTTTATATTATTTTTAAAATAAAAATTATAATAATATTTTAACAATATTTTTTTGTTTGGTTCATCACCTTTTGATGTTTTTGATGCTTCACTGGGTATATGATATGTTGATACCATCCATGTTATTTCTCTTTATTTCCTATGATTATGTAGTGTGTAAGTATTAATGAAAACTATTTATTTTTCATGGGTAAGTATGCTATGATGAAATTATGAATGTATTTATATTTATGTTGGAAAAATGTACGGTTTATCATTATTTGATTTATGATTAAATTATATAACCCCAATTAATTGTAAAGTGTGTTATATCTCATGAGATAATACTTGTTAATTATTGGGTTTTCTCAAAAACTAATTTGTAGATAACATTGGGTTTGTATCAACATAATGTGTGGGAATCACTGTGTTTTGTTACAAATTAATTCATGGAAATCATTGAATTTGTTAATAAAATAATTTGTGTGTGTGTGAATTTTTTTCTATAATCTTAATTCATTAAAATCATTGGGTTTATTCAAAAAATAATTTTTGGGAATGATTGTGTTCACATATTACTTAATGAATGGACCTCATTGGGTTTTTTTCACAATGTAATGCATGGGAATGTATTTTGTTTCTTCCAAAATAGTATGTAGGAATCATTAGGTTTTATCCTCTCTAAATGTGTATATAGTTGTAGGTTTCATCACAAGATGATATATAGATATGATTTGTTTTTACTATTTTCCCAAGGTGATGTGTGGATGATGTATTCCAAGATAAATGATAGGGAATTCCTTATGGGTCATGGGTGTTGGACGTTGGAGGTTCAAGGCAATAAATAGGAGTGTTGCACTATTCCACTTGTCATCTTTATAGCACATGGGATACATGAGTGGTTTTGGGCATGGTATAAAATCCCCAACTATATATATACCTATCAAAATGTCTTTTAATAGGTGGGTGGAAGTGATCCCCCTAGTGGGTAGTGAGCCCTACTGAAGAACAACCCCATGCGGTAGTGAACTAAAGTGGAAATTATCGGGATGAGGGGTCCTTCAACCACAACGTAGATTTAAATTTTTTGTATCATAGTTGGTATGTAGCCTCTGATTCAAAGGGAATCACATTTGGGGATATGGTTTAAGTCCAAAATTAATGTTATTCTGTTCATTATTGGTCATGATTGCAGGTTGTAGGGTGTCATAGCGGGACATATGGGTGTCACGCTATGACACTCGTTTTCCTATCCCATATAGGAGGGTAGAGCGGTGTTTGGAATGGTATATTAGTCCCATCCATCCCACTCTCCAACAAAAGGAATTTTCTGAGTGTGGTGGTAGTGAGCCACCCTAGTTGTCTGTGAGCCCTGTAGATAAACAAACACATGAGATAGTGAGCCAAAAAGAATAATACTATGATGGAGGATCGTGAAACCCCAATATAGATCCTACAATAGACATTATTGCAATTAGATAAGTGAAAAAGATAATTTTAGGAAATTATTTCATTTAGAAATTCACACAAGATTATGTACAAAGATGATTGTGTTTAGAAAATTAAAAATCATATTTATAGATATGATTTTGTTTAACTATATTCATAAGATGATGTGTGGACATGAGTGTTTTTAGTTATGTTCACATGATTATTAATGAATATGACTAAATTTATCTATGTGATGTAGATGATTCATGGACTTGATTATTTTTAGAATTGTTTACATTATAATGCGTCTATAAGATTGTTTTTATCTATAGTCATAAGTTTATATGCGAACATGATTTTAACTATTCATTTTTTTAATGTTATGAATTCATATTCATATTTATATGTCACATTATTATTATTATTAAATGTTTTCATGATTATTGGAACATGTTTTTACACTCTTATTAATCATTTCTTATGTTATGATAAACTATTTATACAAATAATCATGACTTTTGATATTATTGGGTATGATTCTATGTTTCCACACAACATGATTATGTTATCATACCAGTATTCTCATATTATGATAACTTATGATCATTGGTCTTTTTATCTATTATGTTTACCCTTATTGAACATCTAACCTTTCCGTTATGTTATGTTTCCATTCCGTAGGGAACAAAGAAGAGTTTTAGGACTGAAATGTATAAGAAGATAACATGTGTAGATGGTATTATCGGAAATCCTAATATAATATTGTGAAATAAAAATATTACTTTGATAATCACCAAATACATTAATCCATTGGGTTCTATTATTTTCTATGAATTTATTCGTAGCATTTTTATATTATAATATAATTTAAAATATGTGTGTGTTATAGTACGTTATCCTATATTTTTATCAAATAATGTTTTTAATGTATTTTTTTTCAATGGACCTAGGAGTGTGGGTTTGGGGAGATTCAGGGTATGTCTCGAGATGTGACATGATATAATATAGCCCTGGTGGGATTCCTAGGTCTTGTTTGGGTGGCATGAAGGGCTAAAGACTTATGATGATGGGTGAGATGGATATATGTCTCACATAGGATGGGGAATGACCCGTTGATGGTGGATTAGAGCCTTGGTATGTGATAATAAAAGGATTAGACCTTCGGGGATAGATGTAGGGTGTCACAAAGGGTTTACTGTAGATGATAGGATCAAGATCTCTCATAAGGCAGATGTGGCACTAGACCTATGTTTGGGTCATGATATATTTTTGAGTATTTGGTATAAAATTACTAGGGATTTAGAGTTATTTTATAAGGATGATCCCATGTTAGATGTACTAAGTATGGAAATGAATTTTGAGGAGGTTTTGTAGTGAACTATCAATGATAAGTTAAAGTAAAACTTACAAGCCGTGAGAATACTATGGGTTATTGGATATGTATTAGTTCTAGTGAGTAGTGTTTGGGTGTGGTCCGGGGAGCCTATTGGATTCAATTATATGAGAGGTGCAAAAGATAACAGGGTTGGAATGTGTGATCATGTGAAAATGAAATAGTATTGAGGAGATTGTATTATGTTCCCAGCTAGATTTGGAGTCATTTTATGTGATGTGTGGCTAGGTCAGAAGTGAATAGAATCCTGAGATTCATTGGTGAGCTTATGAGGAGGTCCAATTTCCTATTTTTTTCTTCATGTGCCTGATTATGTGTCCAGAGGATGATGAAACTGAATACTGGTGGGTAGAGTCACCAATAGAAGAGGGGATGATATTACCCTTATTTCAAACACTCGTTAAAAGTTTGAGTGTTTAACTATTTTTTTAGCATCTTCTAGGAGGATGTGGATATCTAGGGTGTAATATTTGTCCTCAATTCATTAAGGGAAATAATAGTGGAACTATTTGTTTGAAATATCGTATGTGAGTAAGGATGTCCGTGGTTCCATATTATTTAGCCTTCCCTAGGGGAATGGACTAAGGTAGTATGGGTTTAACATCTTCTAAGATAGATAAGATAACCCTAGAACTACATTGTTTTTCCTTTTCTTTGGGGAATGGACTAGGGTACTTTATTTTTCAACATTACCCAAGTTGATGGGATAATTTTATTTAGTTATTTAACATCTCTTTAGTGAGAAGGGTTGGCTATAATAGTTGATTTGCAACCCTCTTTAAGGGGGATTAGTTAAGGTATTATATTTTTCATCCCTCCTTATGGGAAATGGCCCTGTATACTTGACATGACCCATAACCTAAGGACTATGGTAATGGTAAAGACAAGGTATGGAAACATAAACCACTTCTTTATGTATGGATCAATATTTATGGATTGAGGTGAATAATTTTCTACACAGTTCAAATCAAGTTTTATAGGTTGTCATGATATCCTGGTTAACATATGATGACCATACATGCATATTTAATTAAAGTAGATTATTTCCATTATTAATAAATGTATTTGAGTATATATATTAGGGGAACATGGTGATACCTTACTGATATATATGTATGAAACCTTACACATGCACACCGGTGCATTCACAAACCATACGTTAGGTTGTGGGGAAAGAATAAGTTGCTTAGCAGATCAGTTTGGGGAAGTTCCCCAAGGGTCAATGTTTGTGACGATGCGTGGTTTAAGGATGAAAATATTGACAGTTTTGTATTTTAATATTTAGCTTATTTTATGTATTCATTCATCCTAGTGGGAAACCAGTTGGGATTTATGGTTGTATGAAATCATTTACATTTTATTATATCATGTATATGATTGATGGTATCATAAATTTTTGATGATTTTATTATATTATGTTTTATTATTGACATGTTATTTAAGATTATTATATTCAGTATGTAGTCTCTAAAATATATGATTTAGTCCCTTTCCTTTAGATGTAAGCCTCTGGCATATGAGGAGGCACACTTGAGGTCATGAGACAATCTGACTGGGATACTAATGTGTGGTCTCAGAATGGGGTTCTACAATATTTATCCATTATTTAAGAGGGAATTATTTTCCTTTTTGGGTGTTTTATAAATTTATTACCTGATTTTACATTATTATTGATGTTATAATGTTGAAATTTTAATGATGTTCCCTCTTTTAGTGATTTATTTTTTTGATGTTTTTTTGGGATAAGGATTGTATGGAATTGGCTAATCCAAGACACTTTTCCCATGGGAATTCTGAGGAATGAATTT
This sequence comes from Viscum album, assembly GCA_963277665.1. Taxonomy (NCBI): domain Eukaryota; kingdom Viridiplantae; phylum Streptophyta; class Magnoliopsida; order Santalales; family Viscaceae; genus Viscum; species Viscum album. Next base: position 1,157,735,668 of record OY728147.1, read on the forward strand.
AGATTGAATTTATTGTTCAACCATAGTGGTCATGAAAATTCCTTATAGTGGTAGTTCCAAGCTAAAGAGTTTTCTCTTCGTGTGTATATTTATAGATATTTATATGTGTGTCTGTATGAATATATCTATTTATATATGTATTTATTTATATATTTATTTTTATTTATATCTATAAATGTTTTAATATCCATAAAAAAACATATATATAATTACATATATATATATACATGTAAATACATTTATATTTATATATGACATTGTAGGAAGATGGAACTGCAGCCACCAGGCGATACGATAGCCCTTCAAAAGGTTCCCTAAGATCCTTTATGGTGTCAATCATGCCCCTCAGCTGCATCAGAGGAAGATTGCTGGGGATTTAGGTATCTAGATATTCATTAAAATCTTATATAGTAGTGGTGTTACATAAGATTCATTGAAGGATTTCTTACTCTCTTATGCGCGATTCATTCGTTGTCTTCATCAACATTCTCTCTTGCTATTCAAACTTCTCGAAAACCCTCATACCTTGATCTATTTCAGATCCAAGATCCATTGGTGTGAATCTATGTTAATGTGTTTATACATGGATATCTCGTGTGGCAATGGATTGGTATTCTTATGGTGACTGTTATATGGTTGGTGGATGTATGGTGAATCTTCATGGTGTTAGACGGTACCTGGTTTTCCTCAGGTGGCAGTGTACGATGGTCAGATGGAGGTGTTTAATTTTTTTTAAATTGGTGGGGGCATGAATGGGGTGTTTTAGTGATCTCAATGGTTAAGTAGAGTAATTATCATGTATGAAGGTATGCAAGATAGTGTCACCAATGATTCCTGGCCAGTTGCTAAGTTTCCTAAATCCAATGGTGTTGTTGGTGATCAGATTGGTCCTATATTCCACAGGTATATGATTGGTTAGATCTATTATGGTTTTCTGGGGTATGTTTGTTTTTAGGGAGAATATATCTTCAAATGAAGTGTTTTCATCCTTATTTCATTTGGATGGTGGTGCATAATTTTGGAGGTACCACTGGGTGGGTGTCCTTAGAAGAGGGATGAGTGTGTTGACCCCAATCATTCAGCAATCCATTATCACTTTTTATGGATTTTTGAGTAACTTTCCATTAAATCTTGCTTAGTATTTCTAGGCAGGTTTTGAGTTGAATTTGTTTGAAATAGTTTTGATTTCTTTGAATTACTTTTCAAGTGAAAAACATGGAAGAGGGAAGGTTATGCTGAAACCATTCATTCAGATATCATCTACATGTATATGTTTGTTAGAGAGGTGGTTTACTACATTATGCTTCTAGCACAATGCATCTTCTTGGGGGGGGGGGGTAATTTTGACTGAACTCATTATTTCAAATCATGGTGAGGGGGATGATAATGCTTTTTGTGGTACCTGTCTTGATGTTTTCTACCATTTGGACTCGCATGATCATTATGACCTTTGTGCCTTTCTTTTTAAGGCATTTTCCTTTCATGTAATGGGTCCCCTCTTTTCCCAATTTTAAAATATGAATTTTTATTTTTAATACAGAGGGCTTGAACCATAACCTATTCAATATATATAAATATAAATTTATTGATATTTTTATGAATTTATAAATATTTATAAAATTTTATATATTTTTATAAGTTTATATATATATATATAATAATAATAAATATTATATATATATATATATATGAATATATATATATTTATACGTGTTTAAATATATATTTATATATATAATTTTATTCAATTATATATATATGTATGTATGTATTTATAGGTATTTATCTAAATTTATTTATAGATATATATATTTAAAAATATTTGTATGTATGTATGTATGTATCTATATATATATATATTTATGTTATGTGGGCATATATATCTGAATATATATTTATGAATTTTTTTATATTTTTATAAATATATATATATATATTTAATTATATAGAAATATATAAGTTTATTTGTATTTATATAAATATTTTAATATTTATATCTATTTATGTATATTAATATACATTTATATATATATTATGTGGGTATATACTTATATATATACATGTATATTTATATAGGTTCACAAATATATTTATATATACACATGTACTTATATACCATTATATAAAATTATATATATATATTTCTTAAAAAAACATTTATATATTTTTTCGTATATTTATAAATTTATATATAACTACATTTATATAAATTTATATATAATTAAATTTTTATATTTACACATTTATAAATTATAAATACATATATTTATCCGCGCGCGCACACACACACATATTTTAAATGCACTTATCTTTTAATATACAATTACTCTAAAGCCAGCTTAATCACAACATCAAAGGCATGGTGGATTGGTAAAATATTTTTAAAATAACTAAAAGATGAAGAGTTCAAATATCACCTCACACACACACATATATATGATAATTTTTGCAGTAATTAATAACACAAAAAATAAAATAAAAATATAATGATAAATTATTAGCGACTATATTTAAAACCGTTGCTAAATATTTTGTTAAACTGTTTTTAATGAAAATAAAAAAGAGTTAAACATTGGAAAAAAATGCTATAAAAATGTTGTGAAGTGATTCAAAAATATTTCTTAAAGACGTTTTGAAATAATCGTTGACACTGGACTACCTATAGGTTTTGGAAAACAATTTTGAACCATTTCCTGGTAGTTTGACCCCCCAATAAACCCCCAAAAAATAATTCTAAATGGAAATTTTACCATAGCATCAAGACTGACACAATAAGAGAGAGAAAATTGGTTAGGTTCATTAAAACCATTTATATTTTTTTATATCAAATGTTTGTTAAAAATATTACAAAAAGAAAACTTCTACTAAAAATTTAATAGAATTGATAAATTTTTTTGGGAAATGATTCTCCACGGATTTATAAAATAATCATGAAATAATCCCTCACACATGAGTATCTGGTGGTTTTGAAAAACTATTATGAATTATTTTTTAGCTTTTTAAACCACTAATAAATACAAAAAAATACTACTAAACGGAATTTTTGAAATAGTGTAAAGTCTGGTACATAACAAGGAATACAAGATGGTTCCAATCATTGAAGAATGTTGTATCTAGTAATTATTTCTCTATCTCATCTTGTCTCTGAGGACATATTTTTTGGGGGAGATGTATACCATGAGATGTTGGCTACAATCCCCTATTTTATTATCCCCTATTGAATATATTCAATATCAAGTAAACGTATGTACCTCAGATTTAGGGGCCCAATGCTTAAACATGAATTATTTCATTATTATTAATATACATTTATAACAAATAAAAATATATGATCGAGATATCTAGAGTATTTGGAAGATTTCGTACATGGGTACATTATCATTAACATAAGAACTTCATCTTTGTTTTAAACTCTAAATAGTTATACAAAAAACCATAGAGGTTCTAAAACTATATAGGATACCTTAGAAAAAATACATAATGAAAAGGGTAGGACATATATCCTAGTAATGGAATAACCATGATAATAAATCATAACGTGAGTATCAAGTTTCATAACATGATATCATAAAAATAATAACCATAATAATGGATGCATGAAATAATGAAATGAAATAATAATAGCATGGAATCATGGAATAAAAGAAAAAAACATTAGAGTTGAAATTTCAAACATAAGTCAAGGGTCACTCTTAAGACCGTCATCATAAAGTGGATAAAGTCCCATGGTGGATTGGGTCTGCTCCCCCTTCCCATTAAAATAGAGGACAAAGTCCCATAGTGGTTTAAGATCTCCCCTAATCCATTAAATATAATCTCTTAGGATACAATGATTTACCCAATTCATTTTAGGGTTATATAATTTTAGGACTACCCATCACATAATTGAAACTATACATATGCATGAAACTATGGAAAAGAAACCTTACATAGACCATAAACATGATCAAACCCATGAAAAGGAACTAGGTTTCATTATTATGATTCAATTCATAACCAAAATAAAAATGATAAGGATTTCCAGGATAAGAATGAATTAATTTATTTGTAATGCCCCAATCTAGATTCCATTAAAACGGTGCCCGGGTCTAGTCAGGCACATGGCCTCAAACATGCCTCCCTGTATACCAGATGCTATCGGCTAGAAACAAGGGCCTAATGATGGTATGATGGGGGAGACTAAGCTATCATTATCATAGTATCATAGTGTTATAAAAATATATGAATCTATTAATAGTGGAATAAGTATGAATAAAAGATATACTAGTGGGAGAATAATAATAACAGACAAGATAATATATGACTAACACCAAAGATACAACAATTCATGAATGTCCAAATGTGGATACATAATATAAAGTACAAGATACAATACCTAATGAATAAAAAATATATAATGAAAAGAAAAAAAATCCTCATGGTAAAATCCAATGAGCACCATGATCTCTATCACAGTCTTATGGTCATAAATTTTTTCCACAAACATAACAACACATGCATAATCCAAAGGACTCGAACCTACAACCATGAGGTTTGATTGGGAACTTTAGTGAAATGTAATAATTAAAAGGGTGTGAGATATACCTTGTATTCCACCTAAAAATGGATTTAAAATTATAATCTAGTATATGAATATAAATATAGATTTGTGCCAGTATATAAATTAATTGGTAAATAAAAATGTAAACAAGTCGAACTAGGTTCCTAAGGGAGACGTGGTTGACCATACCTAGTTCAGCCTAAGACGAAATATCTATGAGTATATATATATATATATATATATATGTATATATATATTAACTATATAGGTAATAATATTTACAACCCTATATATAGATACAAAGTATTATCTAGGGCCCAAGGTGTAACTTTAATTTCTTTTTGTAATGATAATAATAATAATAGTAATATCTTGATAATAAATAAGTGTCATCATTCCTTAGGATCAGAATCAATATTGGATTCCATTCCAAGTATCATCAATAATAATGAGGATGGTCTCAACCAACATCCAAATTATTTGGGCCTGAAACATCATGCCTAGAAACCCAGGTGATGTGGAAGCCACAATAACATCCCTAACCAAGGTGGTGTGACCCTCCATGAAAAACAACCCAACTCAGGGTCCCTTACGTCATACAACACTATTAGGTAATAAAATTTCCCTATGATCCCATAGCCAGTAATTTTTCATATAGTAAACTAGTATCACACAATTCACAATAGATCTTTTTTAATATAATTCATTTACATTTTGAAACATTCTAGGTGATCATAAAATCCATCAATATAATTCAATTTAAAATAATATAGAAGTCCATGACCACAATAATTCCATATTAAAATCAATCATAAAATTATATTTAGGCCATCTCTATCACATTACATTTCGAATTTGATTCATTAGGATCATTCAATATGACCCAGCCTAAGAAAAATTACTTCTGTGTCCATAATCATGCCATTTTATTATTTTCATTTTCTATATTTTATTTCCCCATTTTATTAGAAAAGATAGAGAACTAAAAGGGAGGATTAATTATAAAATGGGGGAAATATAACATATTAATTTCATCTAATATATTTTATTTAGCCTTTAAAAAGGAATCAATAATCAATTTTAGAGGTTAATCAAGGGTGTATAAGATAGGGCATTATAAATTACAAATTTAGAGTATCATCCATAAAGATGGTTTAATTTCATAGTAATTTATAGGACATGACATATAGAAAACACACCAGAAGGTGTGGTTTGTACATAGATAGATAACCCATAATGGTTCCATATAATGTATAATAGATACCTAAATCATGGAATTTTACTTTACGTAGTTATTTTTATGATTTTTAGGTAGTGAAAGGAAAATACGTCGTGCGGCACAACGAAATAATTTTCAAATAGTGAAAATTTAAGGGAAAAATATATATACCACCAAAATTATGTTTATGATGGACCACTCATCCAATATATAACATTGAATTAAGAAGGTTCAAGAGAAATTTAAGAAACACAACAACTCCCTGAAAATAAGACAAATTATCTAATACAAAGATAAAATTGGAGAAGGGAATATAAATTAAGAATAGAGGAATGGGGAGTTGTAGTCTCATCGAGGAATATTCAATGCACTTGATGGTGCTAAATTGTTTCTTTTAAAGTGGAGATATATGTACACAAAAATTGTATGGAGGAGGAGCTCTTGTGGGAGAGGTTGAAATAACTATGTGCTAACTGTGCAAGGGCTACTTACTATGCATGGGGATCATATGGTTCATGTGAATGGTTTGAGAAACCATTTACAAACTCTGATTTTCACCTTTGTGAAGAAGTATACAACATCATCATGATAATATGGCCTATTGTGCATGATTAGAAATATCCATGAGACACCTACTGACCCTCAGGACTGGTGCAAAATTTCTTTTAAAGGTCAATATAGTTTCAGAAAAATAGTGCACCTCTTCTAGTTCTTCACAAAATGGCGTTTTTCGAGTTCGGTGCTCTTAAAACTCAATGGAACACCCACGAAACTTCTCGATCCTCGTAAAAAGTAAAACTAAATACACTTTTAAGTGTTAAAATTCTTATATTTACATTCCAAATCATAATTGAAATTTTTTCCGTCCACCAAAGGGAAAATTGATGTTACCTCAGAAAAATATCATCTGGTAAAAAACATGTGGGATTATATAACTGAGTTTCAATATGATATTTCTTGAGAAGGATCTAGGCGAATAAAGGATAAAAAACACACTACTTGGGTGAAGTTCTATAAAATAAGTAAAGGATTATTTAAAGATAGAAAGTGCATATTGGTTTCTATAAAAATAAAAACAAACCAAGAGGGTTCTCCCTAAAATAATGAGGAGTTTTAGAAGCTATTTATGGTATAAAAAAATTGATGTGGTAATTATTTAAATAAGACCAGAAATAGGAAAATTTTCCAAAACCTAGTTTATTTAAAAGTGGTAATTTCAAAGGGATGTAAAATCATGTATAACCTAAGAAATGATAAGGATATTTAACCAGGAATATATTTGATGAACATATATTAACACATAAAATATATTCTTGGGGATAATATTACATAAAAAGGGGGAAAATAAAGAGAATATATAATTAGAAAGTCACAAAGGAGGTCTGGAATGTCCATTTCTTTTATATTTAATTTTTTTTTGTTGAAATCAATCATTATTATAATGTAATAAAAAATTATTTCGAGAAGTGGAGAATGTAAATATGAATTTCACACGAGATAACTCATACAAAGTTTTTAAATTAAAATAAAGAACATTGGAGGGACGAGAAATTATGGAAAAGTAGGAGAAAACATCATTTAAGATGATTAGAGTTGTTATTGACATAACTTCATCTTAAAGAATCCCTAGAACTCATAAATAAAGAAGATTTGAATCACTAGTTGTCACTCATGATTGAAACGTGGTATAACCTATAGAATGAAAGGTGAAACTCTTGGAGAAATATTATAAATCAATAAAACATATTGAGATTTGGAATACCATTATATTCAAGGGAAGACATAGATTATAGAATAAAAGGGGGGAGAATAAGAATTTAAGTCAATTTTTGTGTTAATTAAACATTTATTATGTTAATAATACATGAGGATATAGTTACACTATGAAAACAAATTTTTTTCCTAAAATAAAATCATAAATTAATATACGGTGGTTGAGACGAAGTCCCTTGTATATTAAGATACATTCAAATAAAAACCCATAAAAGAATGAAAGAAATAAGTTTAAGTTTAAATACATCGAACAAAGGAAGTTAATGACATTATATATCCAATCAATGGTATAAAAACCATTTAAATGAAATTAGATTCATAAAATAACATGTGTCTCATATAATTACTTTTTAGATGAAATCCTTACCTCATATATGAATGTGCTCCACAATTGAAGTTAACTTCATGTCCCTTAGATCTTCTATATTAGGTAACATATTAAGATTCATTATAGTGGAATTTTGGTGAAACTAATGATTCAACGGTGTGTATAGACTTTTAAAGAGAGAAAAGAGTAGTGTTTTAGTTGAGCTAATGCTTTGGAATGTGTGGGGAAATGAAGAGGTGGTCTCCTTTTATAAGTGAATAAAATGTAACTTTTGTTAGGACACATTAATTTTCAATATTATCATTCCATTAATCAAAGAAAGAGTTTGTAAAAATTTAAAATAATTATATGAGAATGGATATAAGTCTATTTCACTATTTATCACCAAATATAAAATATATTATTCACTTGTTTTAAACAATATCACTATACTCAGCCACTTTTAACTTAACATACCCTTATCATGGTTACTCCAATTTCATCATTGGAATATAATTTTAATATCCAAAATTAAAATTAAATTTATTTACTAATTTTAACACTATGATATTAAATATTCCAGTCATATTATATAAATATTCCGTGATTTAGAAAAAATAATATTGGTATTTGTGCACATAACATGTAAAAACTATTTCCTAGAAAAAAGTTCATTTTAAAAATAGTATTTAATCATTGGAAATGATTATCAAATTTTTATAATTTTCAATACATAAATATTATTTGTTATAAAATAAGCTAATTTTATGTAGCTCCCAACTCAAGCCAAACTCAAATTTTACAAAATAATATTAAATAAAATAAAAAAACTAATTTTTTTTAATATAATTAAAATGTTTTCTTTTTTTCATTAATTTTGTAATATTAAAAAATTATATTTTAAATAAATTAAATTATTCATCAAATACATATTTGATCAAAATAATGGTTTTATGAAATTTTATGTATAAATTCTGTTTTGATTGGTTAATATAATTCATTTTTTACACAAAAGACTATATTTTTCACAATTCATTTAAAAATAAAATATTTTAGAAAAATATAAAAAATTAATTCTAAGAATATTGTAAGATTGAAAATCCCTAAATTAGAGTCTTTTTTATTATAAAATTATATAAGTGATAAATATTAATTTTAAAATATTCTATGTATAATATATTAGAAATATATTTTATTAAAATATAACTCAATGTCTAAAATGATAAATGCTAGTTTTTAAATTAAAAAATATATTTTTAATATTATAATGACACTTCTAATATACGAATTTTCTATTATAAAAAGTTTTCATGTATTTTCAATTCATTATTATATACTAATAATTTCATAAATGTCATGTTATTTATAAAAATGGTATTTTTCACTAATCAACTAAAAATAAACCTTCTTTAAAAACCAAAAAAATCATTTTAAAATAATATCTTCATTGTAAATCAAAATACTATATATATTTTAAAAAAATATTTTCATAATTTTACATTTTAACATTTAGTATAAATTATAATGTACAATGAAAAAAAATTTTAATAGAGAATGTATTTTTAAAATACTAGCTGTTCTTATTCTAAATATGTACAAAGCACTAATAAAGAAATATTAATTCAATAGTTTTTTTTAAAAATAATCATCTATTAATTTTATAAATTGTTTTATTTAATAAAATGTATATCAAAAAATATATATATTCTAAAACACAACAATTAATTATGTAAATTTATCTAAAATAAATTTTATATAAAAAATATTAATATATTTCATAACATATTTACACCTATTATTATCAAGAAATTTAGTAGTTATATTTTAATTGTAAAAACATGTCATAGTTTCATTTGAGTTCAATGTTTCCTATAAAGAAAACAATAAAACATATTTGCATTAATTAAAGAAAACTATTTAAAATACCACATCCTTAAATAATATCATCGTTAAATAAAGTTCATCCATGAAATTTCAAAACTCATACGATGGGTGTAGTTTCCATAGAGAGATATGAATTTATTGTACAATGGAAGTTGATCATGTGTTTATTTAGAATATTAATTGATAATTTCCTATACATAATTTGATATGAACCATTGGTAAGGAGAGAAAATCCATTATAAATATAATTATAAATAGTAAACAAGAGATAAATATATAAGGTGTGACTTTTCTCAAAAAATGATGAATCTTTATAAAAAAGGATATTATAATTATACCACTAATTTTTTTATTTTAATATTCTAATACCTAATAGGTGAAATATTATATGAAATATTATATGACAATATATTGCCTATTTTAATTAATTTTTTCTACTTGTTCTTTGATTCCAATTTTTTTGGTTGTATTTGGGAGTTTTATGGATTTTTTAGTAACTTATGGGGTTTTAGGGGGTTGTGTCATGTTCTATGTTTTAAAAAATTTAAAATACTATGCCCATTTTAAATTAAAAACATACGTCTTATTTGAATTTAACATAATACTTTGGATTTTGAGGGTCTCTCAGGAGGTGTTTTTGTTCTTGAAACCTATCTTTTTATTAGATAAAAGTACAATTAGATGCAATCAATAATTATCTCATAAGTGAATTATGGCATCCCACCTATTTATTATAAATATTTTCATTACATTTTACAAATAGAGGACCTTTAAAGCCTAGTGTCTTGGAAATCCGGAACAAAATACATGAAAACATAAAACATTATTTTAAATATCCTTGAAAAGACTCTTGAAAAGTTAATCCTATGTACAAATATTGCATCTCATAATTTGGAGACATACATCAAAGGAAAGTGTGAATAAAAATACTAGTAAGGAAAGTAAGAGAACAAGTTTAATTTTGATATCAATAAGAACTTGATGAAAAACATAAAGACAAGAGAAATGAATGTAAGGGAATTTCATAATGAAAATACCTAGAACCAAAACATAAATTTTTGGATATAACATTTTATTTGTACATTCATGAACATATCACCATGGTTCATGTCTAAGGTGTCATAAAAATTACAAACGCCATTCACCAAGGTATCGTGAAACTTGTCATCTCTAGAGATTAGATTCTCTACCCAGTGCATTGGAGCGCTATCATAGTGCACAATTAATTTTTATTTATTCTCATATGATCCATATAGATCATAGTAAAAAATTTAATAAGTATCCTAAGTAGAATAATATAAATGGGTTTCATTTCCAAATCGTGAGGTTTTAAAAGTGCTTAAAAATACGATCATTATGTCATTTTTAACCCATGGAAAGGGAGTTAGGGTTATATGTATGTCAATTATAGAATCAAATAGATCAATTTTATGTATTTATTAATACCCATGGAAATGAAAATAGATTTGGTTATTCACATAAATAATACAAGATAATTTCTTGAGAAAAAGGAGAGATTTTAATAAACAAATTCTACAGCATAACGACTATATAACATTGTTTTAGAAAACATTGAAAAGAGATGGGACAAGAGTCACCCAATGATAAATAACTGATAATATAGTCTGGGTATTGAATAAAAATAAATAATATCATGTTATTCATATTTTAAGGAAATACCATATGAAAATGATACTCGAATGAAAAGAGAAGATGTGATTTATTTTAAGAAAATTCGGCAGCATAACAACATCACATAAAAATTTAGAAAATCAGTTTGTGAGGGAAGAAAGGGTCTCTCATCATTTTTAAATTAGATGGAAATTAATAAAAATATTTAAGAACATAACCTCACATAAGAATATAGAAACTGGAAGATATAACTTAAAGGAAATCATGACTAAAAGAGGAGGGGGATAGAATCCCTTACCTTGATGAGTGACTTTGAAATCCTGACATTTAGAATCTTGGTGGGATTAAGGGACCCTTGGGAGGAATCCTTGGGAGGTAAAAAAATAGAACTTAGTTGTTGTGGATTTTTGAATGAAATGAATGAGGGAATGACAAGGTATTTATAAGAAAAGTGAGGTAATATTTAATTAATTTTCAAGGGATACAACATCAATGGTATTTGAAAAAAAATGGGTTTGCCCAAGGTATTGGTCACTTGGGTCACCTTATAGCATATCTTACTATTAAAAAGTTGACCGTAGTGATTAAATCATTTTTACATCATTATTGAAGTCATTAAACACCCGAAACTCAAAACCGCATTTTCTCTATTCACCAAATAACAGAATATTTTATAAATATCTCATAAATTCAACCAAACATTATATTGATGCACTAAATTAAAAAATGAAATACATTTTATGAAAATAATTTTGTAAATAATTTTAATTTAAATTATAAATAAAATCATTATTTATGAAAAAACTGTAAAACTATATCTTGATTTGTAACCCCTTGAGAAAGTAATCAAGGTGCCATAAAATTATTCGTATGACCAAAAAATAAAAAAGTAACAATTTATTATTATATTTTTTGAAAATACATTTTCATTTTAAATTATTAAATTAATTATAAAATTGTAAATAAAATATTTGTGAAATATAAAAATACCAAAACTTAATATATGATCATTTTTTCACTTTTAGGATTTCTAAATTGTATTTATACATTCACGAGAAAAGTTTCTATTATTTGGAAGATTTACTATTCATTACTATTCATAAGGTTATGTTACTATTCATACTTTACTATTCACATAAAAAATCATGTTGATCTTATTAGACTCTAATTTTCTTACTGATCCCATCTTTAGAAGACTATTTTTTGAAAATAATTTCACATTTTTAATTATTTAAAGTTTAAATTAATATTTTAAAATATTCTTTTCCATACAAAATTCAATAGTAATGTAGATCTATAAATTCATCCTACCTTTATCCTAATATTTGAAAGCCATCAATTTTTCCCTGATAAGAAATAATAATTTTACTTATACAAAAGGTTTACACAAGTAACTATGTTCTCTCTACATAGCCCCTTATAACACCTGCAAATGACCTAAGTGTATGGTGTTCTATGGTGATAGAATCTTGGGGCGGCTGAGAAAACATTCCTCGAGTGGTGATTTCAATCAACTTTAACTTATTACTTAGGTGATTCTGTTCATGTTTCACATGTTGAAGCTCAGCTTGGGATTTATCCAAAGAAAACCCTAGAGATGCTACCTCTTTCCCAATCTCTGACAGATGGGCATCATATGTCCTGAGTCTACTAGATGAGGCCATCAACTCTTCTTTTTTTATTAATTAACCAATATCACTTGTATTTATAAACACTAATTGTAACATTAAGTGTTTAGTCTCGGACTTTTATATTGACCAACAACAATATAATTGTCGAAACCCAATGGTCTCATTTAATTATACACACTTCATTAATTAAAGGATATAGTTTTGTGGAGTATAAAATGAAATAACAGAAATTTTTTGGAAACAAATATTATTCAAAATTTTGCATTGTTAGAATCTTGCCCCCTTAAAAAATTCCGCCCCCAAAATTTTAACTCGTACCCTAAAAAGAGAAAGCGTGTGGGTACTTCTAACTCATAAAAAGCTCTGGTTGTCAGGTGACTTCTTCACAATTGTTGTTCATCCACAACACCTTAACATGGTGGGTCGTCTTGTTGCATATAAATATGTCTCTACGATCCAAGATCTCCAGCAGATGCTCCTCATAAGAGAGGTCATGTTCCAGTTGTACCACCTCTGGATTTAGTACAAGTGACAAAACAGGTATATACCTCCTCACGAGGGATACATGGAAGATATCATGATCTTTTGCTTGATTTGGAGGAAGTGAAAGCTGATAGGCCACTGCTCCTACGTGATCAAGGAATTCATAGGGGCCAATTTACCAAGGGTTGAGCTTCCATTTCTTCCCAAGCCTCATGAGTCTCTACCAATGTGAAATTTGAAGAAAGAAGTTATCACCAACACAAACTCCAAGTTCCTTGGACGATTGTCTGCATAACTCTTTTTTCGACTCTGAGTAGACTTAATGTGTTGTTGTATGGCATTGACCTTTTCTCTCATATCTTATAGAATATCAGGCCCAAGATTTAATGGACCTTTTCTCTCATATCTTATAGAAGATCAGGCCCAAGTTCCTCGAGTGTTTGAATTGTCTTTTAAAACTGGCCATCAATTTGGGGTTGATAGGCTGTACTGAAATTCAATTCAAAGCTCATATCTTGTTGAAGACTTCTCCAAAATTTTGATGTGAACCTTAGATGATGATAAGATATGATAGTAAGTGGAAATCCATGTATCCTTACCAATATTTCACATAAATCATGCCATGTTGATCCAAATAAAAATATTCTAGAATGGAGATAAAATGGGTAGTCTTGGTGAGATGGTCTACAATAACCCATATCGCATTATTTCCGTTGGATGTTCTTAGGATACTAGTGACAAAGTCAATAGTGATATTATCTGACTTCCATGCTAATATGGGTAGGGGTTGTAATACCCCATTAGGAAGTTTTCAATCTGCCTTCACTTGTGAACATACCAGGCACAATGAAGTGTAGTCAGTAATATCCCTTTTCATATTATCCCACCAATAATGATCATGAAGGTACCTATACATTTTTGTGCATCCAGGATGTATAAAGAAAGTAGATCTATGAGCTTCATCCATCATCTCCTTCATTCTTTTCAGAATATATGGAACAAATAGTCTTGTATGAAATTTTAGTACACCTTCTTGATCAAGATTGAACTCAAGATACTTCCCATCTTTCATACCCTTAATCTTCTTTTGTAATAAAGGATCTTCTTTCTGAGATTTCTTGATCTTATCTAGTAATGACGGTTGGGAAATAATTTGGGTTAGGGTTGATGATTCCCCTTCTCTTATAATTCCAAGGTTCAGCTTTACTAAGTATTTCATCAAAGGATCTCTTTGAATCCTAGTCATGTAAAGAACAACTGGTTCTTTCATAGTTAATGTATTAGTGATGTTGTTTTATCTTCCAAGATGATAATGAATTGAAAAATCATAGTCTTTAAGAATTTATAAACATCTCCTCTGTCTCATGTTCAATTCCTTTTGTGTGAAAATAAACATCAGAATTTGATGGTCTATGTATATATTACATTTCTCCCTATAAATATTGTGCCTTCATATCATTAGAGTAAAAACGAATGCAGCTAGTTCCAGATCATTTGTAGGATTGTTTTTTTCATTATCCTTCAACTGTTGAGATGCATGAGCATTCACCTTGTCATTTTTCATGAAGACACACCCAATACTTTTTAAAGGCAGAATGCTAAAAATAGTGAACCCTTATCCACTTGAGAGAAAAGTTAACATAAGTGCAGTAACCAATCTATTCTTCATCTCTTTGAAACTTTTCTCACACTCCTTTTTCCGGAGGAACTTGACACCTTTTAGAGTTAACATGGTTAATGGATTAGAAGGTCTTAATTTTGTTTTTCAAAAACCTTCTATAATATCCTTATAATCAAAGGAAAATACTAATATCAGTTATTGTTGTAGGCTGAGGCCACTCCTATATAACTTTTGTCTTTGTCAGGTCAATTGTGATTCCTTCATTGGTTTTAATGTTCCCAAAGGATGAAAAGTTTTGCCACCCGGATTCACATTTTCTGAACTTCCCAAAAATATTCTCCATCCAAAGAGTTTGAAAAATAACTCTTAGATGATGTTCATGCTCTTCACGACTTTTGGAATATATCAAAATATCATCAATAAAAAGTACGAAAAATTTATCAAAGTAGTGCTTAAAGAATCTATTAATCAAATCCATAAAAATAGTAGGTCTATTAGTAACCAGAAACGGCATAACAAAAAACTCATAATGCCCATATATTTTCTTCACCCTCAATTTATGACAAAAAAAACAAAGATAAATCTTATAGAATAATTGAGCCCCACGAAGTTGGTCAAATAAGTCATCAATTCTTGGAAGAGGGTATTTGTTCTTAACTATGATCCCATTAAGTTCACTATAATTGATGCATAGACACATTGATCCATCCTTATTCCTTACAAATAGGACTTGTGCTCCCCAAGGAGACACACTCAGCCGGATAAAATCCTTCTCTAAAATGTCATGGAGTTTTTTAAACAGCTAAAGATCCACATTTTCCATTCTATATAGGGTCTTTGATATCAAATGTGATCCAAGTACAAGTTCAATGGATAAATCTCCCTCTCTTTCTAGGGGAGGTTTGGTTAACTCCTCAGGAAATACGTCAACGTATTCCTGGACGATGTGGACATTATCTTTCCTTAATCTCCCATTTCCTTCTTCTTATTTACCGATCAACTTCATAAAGATGGATGTATGAGGTTCTTCTAGACATAAATCAGGTTGGGGAATCTTTAATTGGAAGATAACTATAGGTTTTTAATTCAAGTATACTGAGATTTCCTTGCGTCTACATTTGATCTTATGATAATACTCTGAGAGCCAGTCCATACCTAGTATAATGTCTAATTCCAACATGGGAATGACAACTAAATTTGTGATAAGATTGTGATTACTAATGTAAATACTAGAGTTTCTAAACACTGATGATTCTTAGATAATCCCACTAGGAATCTTAAATGATAACTCTAATTTTAGAAAATTCAGGGTTTATTCCAAATTCAATGAAAACATGGAGGAAATTCATGAATACATTGAACCAGAATAAAATAATGTACATGCGAGCTTTGAGAGAACAACAAGAGTACCTTAAACCACATCATTTGGTTCTTCAACTTAAGCTATAGTGATTAAAAAAGTATGGCCTTGTTCCCTTGGCTGTTGTAGAGGTTGGTGGTGATTCCCCTCCACTACCCTCAAATTTGGACAGTGAGTGGAAAAGTTCCCAAGTTGTCCACACTTATCTCATTGAACATTAGGTAGGGCCTGTACCATCTTCCCCTTGTCTTTAGTGTTGGTAAGTTGTGTATTCACCTCGCTATGACTATTCCACACAATGTTTCCATCTCTACCACACTTTTTGCACTTCCCTCTCCCGAATAAGAAGTTCTTCAAATTCTTCTTCCCATATTAATTGCACATAGGATGTTGTACTTGCTTGCCTCCTCTTCCCTGATCAAAGCTCATCCATAATCTTGGATCCATTGATCTCTTCATGTAATTGTATTTATGAGGCCACTACATTTGATCAAACACTACTTCAACTTTCACTGCACTATGCATAATCTTTTCATAGCTATCATAGTCTTGGTTGGCAAGATTTTTCCGCAGATTAGGTCTCATTCCACCGAAGAATCTATCAACCTTAACATTTGAATCCCTGAAAAATATAGAAGTATATTGAGAAAATCTGGTGAAGTTCATCTCATAGCTTCCCACAAATTCATTATCCTTCTGCTTCAGCTCAACAAACTCCTTCTTCATTCTTGTTCTCATCGATCGAGGGAAATACTTGTTGAATAATATCCCTCTAAACTCTTCCCACTCCATAGCTTAAAATTCAACTCTTGGACTTGTTTTTTTAATTAGTTCCCACCAATTATCATCTTCTACCACTGAGCAATAAATATCCTAGGTAACCTTCTCTCATTCAGAATAGCAGAGTATAGAAAAGATCTTCTCAATAGAGCTGATCCACTGTTCAGAAATTAATGGGTTGGTAGTTCCACTGAATGTTGGTGGTCATTGATGCATAAAGGATTCAATAGAATGTTGTTCCCTTTGTGTTGATATCATTATCTCATCCCGATTCATGATATATTACATATCTTGAGTCAGTTAGTTCATTATTCGCATGAAAGTTTCCATTCCGGCTACCATTAGAGGGATGTTCACCCATGGTCAATTGCAGTCATCATTTTAACGGTTCTTCCTATTGGACACCATTTTCTAAATGAATAAAAACACAGTAAGAATATTATTTCAATTATTAATATTTTAACTATAAATTATTTTGGGTCTTAAAGAATTATACTTTAAACAATTACATTTCTCTATAAATCCATCATAATGATTCATAAAAATATTATAATTAACCAAACATATCTTCCAGGAGTGTTGTAAAAAAATGTGAATCAAGCCCCATTGTTGTGTACTAGGATACCCCAGGTCAAGCTCCAAACTCCTTGTCGGAGTTTCCACTCCTAGGTATATATGTGCTTGATCTGGATCTACCTGCTCATATCCAGATAGGGATGTATTTTTTTGATAAACCGCTCACTCAATACTGAGAAAAATAAAAGGAAGTTTTCCTATATTTAAAATTTTTTATATGGTTCATACTAAAGTTTTAATTTCCTAATTTCCTTAAATAAATAAACTATCCTTTGATGCCAACTATGGAATCCTTCCTTCTTATTAGATAAATTTTCAATACATTTTACAAATAGAGGACATTTATAGTCTGGTGTCTTGGAAATATGGAACAAAATATTTGAAAACATAAACCACTAATTTAAATCCCCATGAAAATCCCCATGAAAATTTAATCCTATGTAAAACTACTATATATCATAACCAGGAGATATATATCAAATTAAGGGGTGAGCATAAATCCCAGTAAGGAATATAAGGGAATCAGTTTACTTGTGATATAAATAAGAACATGATGAATGACATAAAGACATGAGAAATGGAAGTAAAGGAATTTCATAATGAAAAGAATTTGAACCGTAACATGAATATGTGGCTACAACATTTAATTTATACATTCATGAACATATCACCAAGGTTCATCCCTAAGCTGTCATAAAAATTACAAAGGTTATTCTCCAAGGTATTGTGAAACTATCATATCTAGAGATTAAATTCTTTACCCAATGAATTAGAGTGCTATCAGGGCACACCCTCAATATTGATTTATTCTCTGTGATCCACATAGATCAGAATAAAAAATTTCATAAATAACCCAATGATAATAAAAGAAATGGGTATCATTTCAAAATCGCGACGTTTTAGAAGTGCTTAAAAATAAGATCATTATGTCATATATAACCCATGGAAAATGTGTGAGCATTATATGTATGTAAATTCTAGAATAAAATAGATCAATTTTATGTATTGATGAATAACCATGGAAATGAAAATATATTTGGGTATTCAAATAAATAATACAATATAATTTTTGAGAAAAAGAGAGAGATTTCAGATGAAAATACTACAGCATAACAGCTATATCACATGGATTTAGAAATTTTTTTAAAGAGATGGGTCAAAAGTAACCCACTCATTGATAACTCATACTATAGTATTGGTATATAATAAAAATAAATAAGATCATGGTATGGATATTTGAAGGAAATACCATTTGAAAATCATACACGACTGAAATAAGAAGATGTGAATTCTTTTACAAGAATTCAGCAGCCTAACGACGTCACTTAAAAATTCAGAAAATATTTTGATGAGAGGAGAAAGGGTCAATTATCATTTAGAAATAAAATCGATAGTATTAATAATATATAAGATCATAGGTTACCATAATAAGATGAAAACTGGAAGACATAACTTAAAGAAAATCATGACTAAGAGAGGAGGGTGAAAGGTTCTCTTACCTTGAAGAGTAACTTAGAAAGCATGATGTTTGGGACAATGGGGGGCTTTAGGGAACCCTAGGATGAATCTTTGGGAGATAAAAAGACTAAAAATTCGTTTATAAGGATTTTGATATGAAATGAATGAGGGAATGACTTGGTATTTATAGGAAAATGGAGGGAATACTTAATTAATTTTCTAGGGACACCTCATCGGTGGTATTTGCAAAACCATGGGCCTCCCATGGTATTTTTACAGGGTATTGGCCACTTGGGACTACTCATATAATATATTTCTATTCAAAATTTGATCATAATTATTACATCATTATTACATCATTATTACATCATTATTACATCATTATTTATCTCATTAAACACCCGAAACTCAAAGCTATATTTTCTTTGTTCACTGAAAACAAACCATTTTATTAAAATCTCATAAATTCACCCTGTACATATATCGATGCTCGAAATTCGAACTCCATTTTATGAAAATAATTATCTATATATTTTTAATTTAATTTTTAAATAAAATTATTATTTATTCCAAAAAAAAACAACTCTAAAACTATAACATGTTTTTAACACCTTGTATAAGTAATAAAGGTGCCATAAAATTATCGTATAACCATAAGACAATAAAGTAACAATTTATGATTACATTTTTTGAAAATACATATTCATTTTAAATTATTAAATTTATTATAAAATTCTAAACAAAATATTTATGGCTTAAAAAAATACCAAAACTTATACTATAATAATTTTTTAACTTTTAAGATGGCTAAATTGTATTTATAAATTAATGGTAGAAGTTTCTATTTTTTGGCTGATTTACTATTTATTACTATTCATAAGGTTATGCTACTATTCATACTTTAAAATTCACTAAAAAATCAATTTGATCTTATTACACTGTAATATTCATACTCATCACAACTGTAGAAGACCATTTTTTGAAAATAATTTCACATTATTAATTATTTAATATTTACATTAATATATTAAAATACCTATATTCTTCCATAATTCATTAGTAATATGGAACTATAAATTTATCATACATTTATTAGGATATTTGAAATTCACCTAATTTTCAATAATATGAAATTAAAAATTTACTTATACAAAAGGATTAAAAAAGTAACTAAGGTCGCATTACATATCCCCTCATAACACCTGTATAGGACCTAATTGTAAGGTGTGCCATGGTGATTGAATCTTGGGGTGGCTCAGAAAACATTACCTGAGTAGTGATTTCAATCTTCTTGAACTTCTCCCTTAGACGATTATGTTCAAGCATCACATGTTTAAGCTCATCTTGGGCTTGGTCGAGAGAAAACCCCAGAGATGCTACCTCTTTCCCATGCTCTAACAGATGGGCTTCATATGGCCCAGGTCTACTAGATGAGGACATCGACTCTTATTTCTATATTAATTAACCAAGATAACATGTATTTATAAACAATAATTGTAATGTTAAGAGTTTACTTTCGATCAATCATATTGTCCAATAGTCATATAACTGTCGAAACCCAACAGTCTCATTTAATTATACTCACTTCATTAATTAAAGGATATAGTTTTGTGGAGTATAAAATGAAAAAACAGACTAATTTAGGAGACACATATTATTCAAAAGTTTGGGTCGTTACATAAATATTATCTCATATAGAATTATATATATATTTTCATTATTTCTAACTTTGAGGAATAAAAATCCACCTGATATTCATCTGTGGTAACCATGATATCATGGGCTGCATTTCTAGGGTTTCCTTCTTAATTTTCCATACCTTTGACTATGCATTATCATTTCAGAGGTTGGGAAATTATTTATTATTTATAAATTCAGGTGGTTTCATAAGTATTTTCTATATTCATTATTCATTAAACAATTTATTTATTTTAAATGTGTTTCTAATTGGTTTTGAATCCTAAAATTTTGATTATTTGACGGTTAATTTCAAAGGCATGAGATTTTTTAAATAAAACATATTCTCAAATGAATTGAAAACATGTTATGATTTAAGAGAAGTTTTCTTGAGATGAATTGTTTTTTATTCAATAGAAAAATTGTATTAAAAATAAATGTTATTTTGGAATCCATGAATTTTGTGAACTATAATACTTTTGATTTGAAATTAAAATGGTATATTGAACCTGATTTTTTTTTCATATGAACAATGAATGATGAATTTATTATTAATGAAATATCTCCCCATTTTTTATCGTTTTATTAAACAATATCTGATTCTAGGTAGTTAGTGGGTGATTCTAACAAACATTATAGGACTTTGACACCCTAGAAATGATTTTGTAGTGGTAGAATTAATCAAATAAAGTTTAACATGATTTCCCAAGATGACTTTTTTATTGATTTTATCACAATTCCCAAATCTAATGTATGTGTGAACATACCTATGTCATGTTTGTTGATTGATAATTTTGGGGATCCTATAGCCTAGAACTAACTAACTAAAAGGATTATTTAATGGTCTATTGGTTTTGATTTGATTATTACAAGACACTAATTATAGAACAACTTTTATTCAGGACCTTTGGTTATAAAAGTAATCATTAAATACTATTTTGATATATCATCCATCTATTTTCATTGAAATTATGTTTTATTATAAATGTTAAAATATTTTTCAATTACTATTTTAATGAAAATTAAACAATAAATGGTATTTTTGTTTTGGAACTACTTATGAAATTATTTTTGAAACTCTAAAAGGCTATTTGTCTCACACCCTGCCATTCCATTTAGGTGATTTTAGATTTTTTTATGCCCAATGTAGGAAAATGGAAAGGTACACTAGGAGGTATAGGATGTGCTTGGGCATGAGACCTAGAGTGATGGTGGTGACTAGTGTAGCTATAAAACAATTGTTTCAAGGTTATTTGAGATATTGTATATGGATTATGTTTTTTCATTGGGATATATGACTTTTTTTGATAATTTCTGCTTGAGGAGTGTTTGGAATTCCTAATTAGTATCTAATTAGCTTCTGTTTTTTATAGTACTTGTGAAAAAATAATCCCATTTTACTTATTGTTGAATTTGGGTTCTAGTCGCCAACCCATGGGAATTAGGAATGCCCTTAAGGATAATTCAGAGCTAGTTTATGTACTTGTGTACTAGGGTATCTAAGATGGATCATGAAAAAGAGGTATCATTGGTGGGTTTTCATTTTTTCATTTATTTTGGTATGGTGTTAGGGATATTCTAGTAGATATGAGTTATGATTTTAAGGACTTAAGAGGTAGTTACGAGTGAGTTACCAGACAAATATCATCATAGTGAGCCTTTAGTCACTATGTGTGTTGGGAAATGTGTCTTTGGGAAAAAATTTATCTAATTATATTATTTTTATAGTTTCATCTATGTGTGTTGATATCCCTTTATATCTTAATTGAGTTGATTATTTGAGTATCCTTACGGATGTTATTCATGTTTCTAACTGATGTAGTATAGTTCCATGCCCCGATTAGGATATTGAACAGACCTTAGAAAGGAAATAATGAAAAAACGTGACAAGTAAACCTACTAATTGACTATTAAATAATTGAGATAGTGGTTCAGGTTGTCTAATATCTAGGATAAGTAGCTTTACATGTTTCTATTTTGGCACCAGATAACTTCCATGTCTTAAATAATCCCCAAGAGGCAAAGGATTGGTTAAAAAACATCGATATTTGTTTTAAGTTTGTGTAAATATAAGAATATATAATGAAAAATTATGTTACCTTCAAGATTGAAGAACATAGAAAGAGTTTGTGGGATTCAATTTTTATTGGTAAGAAACATGGGGGATTGGAGTGGAAATAATATAGAGTTATTTTCACTGAGTGGTTCTATCTAAAATAAATGGTAATGGTGGAGTCTATATTATTCCCTTGCCTCCAACAAGGAAACATAATACTGACTCAGTATACAAACCTCTTTTCCAATCCAATTCACCTATCTCCTGTGGTATTAAAAAATGATTAGTAGGAGGCTTGAATATTATAGGTGGGTCATTGAATCGATATTTGATATTAGGTTTTAATACTAAATATCATAACATATATGAATGTGATGGATGACGCTTTGATGGATGAAATTGACCTTGATAGTAAGTTAGGGGTTCTAGGAGCTTTCTTTACTTCTAGTGAATGTTTTTCTTGTCCCATTAAAGTAAATATGAATCATAATGAGTATGAGGGAGGATATAAACCATATTAGTAATCCAGATCATCTGGGGTTTCTAGAAGAAGGCCTTTGACTTTCTTCTAGTATAAAAATTTTGAGAATTTGAGGTGGGTATATACCGGGTCACTAAAGATTTGTGGTTCACTTGGTCACTTATTTCACATGAAGTAATTATTCCATATCATTTCTACCCCATATAATGGGCTTAAATCATCAGGAACAAAAATTAATTCATTGTAATAAGATGCTTCAAGTACTAATGGGTTCTATCTACAAGCATGTGAAACAAATATTCTCCACAAACTGTAATAGTCTCTAAATCAAAGATGTAGTTCGAACAATAGTAAAATTTACCATCAATATAGCTTCATCTTTCATGATTTCTTTATTTGATACTAGTTCATATCTCTTATATATATCAACTCAAGTTTTTAATTATATAATCCTCTACATAGAGATTATGTATTATGTGTTGGATATTACTAAACCCTTTTGAAAGAAGAGAGGGTATGGAATCAAAATGCATTCTTGTTTATTGTTTTTATTAGTTATAGTTCACATCTTGTTTTTTTCCTAAAATGAAACCTCTTAATTACATTTTAATGATGCATTATATAATACCCCATAAATAGTAGATTTACTACAATCTTTGGTAGGTTTCCATTAGAACCCCTCAAGGGGTGTGTTGTTTCGTCTGTAGAGAATGAGACTTAATGTCATGTTAAAGAAAACATCTTTTCTAGTATTGGGAATCTAAATATCTGTGTTTTATTTTGATCTTTAGTAGGAATCCATGAGTAGTGATCTCCATCCAATTTTTATCAAGTTTCCTTTCGTTATTCTATATGAATTTTCTTGTTTTCCACTAGTAATGGAACTAGAGTTTCCTAGTGACTTGGTATCATGTTCAAAGATGATATATATTCATTCTTACTATATAAAATCAACCAAATTGAATAATTTAAAGATCGATATAAATTAATTTTCAGATAAATGATTTGTACACCAAAGGGTATTATCTTGGGTGGCACCTATTTTTTTCTGAGAAAGATGATGATATTACTCACCTATGGATGGATTACTGAAAACTCTGTTGAAATATGGTGAAGAAAGAGTACATTTTACCTTAGATAGATGATTTTTATGTGTTTAAATGGAAAAATTGGTTCTCAGAGCTAGATCTTTAGTACTTTACCATCAATTGGGAATTAAAGAATTTGAAATTATAATGTCCTCCCTCCAGATTAACTATGAACAATATGATTTTCTTTCTATTCCCTTTGGTCTAACCAATGATCCTATAGTTTTTATGACATTGAAAATAATATATTCCAAAGGTACCTTGACTTGTTCAAGGTAGTGTTTTTAGATGACTTCATAGTTTACTCAAAGGAAATGGAGGATCATGTGAGTAATATCGGGTAGTTTTGTAAATTTTGATAGATAATTGAATTTATTCAAAGCTATTAAAATATAGTTTTTTGGGATGTGAGAAGTGATGTTCTTAGAACACATGTTATTAGGACATAATATTTTAGTTTATCTGGATAATATGAAATCTATTATGGCATGGGAACAACCATAAATTGTTTTTACGATTTAAAGAATACTGGGTTTAATGGGTATTACCATTAGTTCATAAATGATTTTTTGATTTTGGATTTTACTATTACTATATGAACATAGAAAGGAGTAATTTTCTTATAGGTTGTAAAAATTAATTATTATTTTGATGAGTTGTATCATATTTTTACTTCTACTCTAGTGGTAAGTCTTCTAGAGGCTGGAGAGGGATATATTGCCTTTTTCTGAATAAATATGTCTAGGTTTGGGTTGTGTTCTTTTGTAGAGTGCTCACATGAAAACCTAGGGTTATAGAAATCTTAACCCACTTGAGGTGAATTATCCTACCCATGATCTAAAACTCATAGTTGGGATGCATGATATTAATATTTGGTAGAATTACCTTTTTAGATAATTTCGTTATCATCTATTCTGATCACCAAAGTATGTGTTATATATTCTCAAAAAAATAATACTGTTTTATAGGGGATTTTGTTGTATTAATTGTAGTAATTTTATTTCACTTTTATTTACATATGTGGAAAGGGGTATGTCCTCACTATTTCATTGAACCGGAAATTTATTACCCAGGCAATCAAAGAGTTGTTAGAAGACTATAATTTGATGGATCTTTTTTCATGAATGTTATTTTGAGTTCGAGAGAATGAGAATGAGGTTGTTTTGAAGGGTGTGTGGTTTAATTTCTCTCTCCTCAAGATGATTCTTCAATATCAGTAGCATGATGATGATTTAATTGGATTCAAGGACATTATTTATTTTGGGGAGACCATTAGTTAGTGTTTTTACTCTTCTAATTCCATACTATGTTTCTGAAATAGGTATGAAATTCCATAACCCTTGAGAAAATATATGATGAGAGACTACCATACATCCAAGAGGGTTGTTCAACCAGGTACAACAAAGATGTTCCATGAAATTCAAGTCTCATTCTGGTATCTAAGCCTGAAATGATATATCCCTTATTTTATTTCATGTTATTATACTTTTCAACTGGAAAAGACTTAGAACTGGAATCCTTCAGGTTTACATCCTCCCCATCTTGTGACAGCTTGGAAGTGGGACAAGATATCCATGGAATGTGCGGTTTGGTTACCACATACCCCTAAAGGGAAGAATAAGATATGGAAACTAATGAATTGGATGGACAAATAGTCTCACTTTATTCCCATTATTGATAAAACCAATGTGATGGATTTGTAATATATTTATGTCTAGAAGATTGACACATTTCATGTAGTTCACTCTGTCATAATTTCTAATAGGGATCCCATATCCTTTTCGCATTTTAGGCATTCCTCCTAGATGTATAGGGATCCTAGGTGATCCCAAAAATGACTTACCATCTGTATCCAGATGGCCATATAGAGTGATAGATATTGAGAATATATGATATTATTCGTTCTTAAATTCTTGAGTTTGGTGGATCTTAAGATAACCATCTAGTATGGGTTCAAGTTATTTATAATAACATCTACCAATCTTCCATTCATATATAACATGTTTTTTATTTTTTAGAATCATATGTAAATACTTGTCGTTTTGGTTATTGACTAGTGAAAATTCCTTGATTTGACCTATTTTATTATAGGATATGATATAAAAGATTTAGTTAATTTATCAGATAATGGTTTCAACTTAGTGATGGTATAAATATTATGTCGATCCCTTTAGAGTTTTTAGTTGGTGACCTAGTGTTATTGATTGTATCACCATGGTTGGTTTGTTGATGACATAGAAAATATGGAAATATTTCATCGATACACGTGGGAGAATTTGAGGTTATAAAGAATATTGGAAGGGTGACATACCATTGGGAACTTCCACCATAGTTGGTGTCAATATGAATGTGTTTCTTGTATCATATCTTTAAAAGCATCTTTTGAACAATATAATTTTTTTTGTATTGGGAGGAAGTTGATATTTAACATGAATTATCCATTACGGATCATGTAATCGATATTTTTGAATCTGGGACAATGGTTCTTCATAGGATGTATATACTATTGGTTTGAGTTTTACTGTAGCATAGTTCTGATTCACATGATACATGGGAGAATGAGGTAGTGAAAAAAGTGAAGTGGACTTTCTCATTGATATGGATTCTTCATAATAATATTTTTGGGTATAAGAAAATTTTATGTTAGGGAGGATGTAAAAACACATTAATACTTTTAGATTCAATTTATTCCCTTGTCATTAATCCCATTTTTATTTGGTGTAGTTCATAGTTTTTTAAAGTCTTTTGGAATTTAGAGAGTTTTTTTTGGGATGAAATATGGAGGTGATATGCTATGTTGTGAAGTGTTCATGACTATGGTGTGGGGAATCAAGTGCGATGTAGAGCCCTAGGAAGGGGGATTTAGTGAAACTTCCAAATACAACATGGCTGCGGCATGGACCACCAAACTGCAGCTTTGGTGAGTTTTTGAGACTCTGTAAAATGCGATGGGATATGGAATAGATTAGAGATATTCCATGAAGTTAATTTAGGGTTACTATTTTATTTTAAGGGGAGATATGATGTATTGGATGGACTATGTCATTGGATTACCCCATTTAATGAAAATATGGTGAAGTCTTTGGTATGTTTTTAGGAGGCTAGTTGACAAGGAGGGGCTGCCATGTGATTTGGGTTATTTATTGCCTATTCTAGAATGTTATATTTTATTTATACAGTTTGATGATATGGTTATTATGGGATGAATCATTTTATATGTTTTGTATATTTTAAAATCCCGAACCCATTTCAAATTCAATCTTCACACCAATTCGACTCTAACCTGAACCTTTAGATTTTCGGAGGCTCTCATGAGGTTTATTCATTCCTCTAACTTATATTTTTCTCGAATCAATGTACTAATGGATGAGATTGATCCTTATCTAGTAAGTTTATCAAATACCATATGTAATCATATTCATTTACTTCTATCATTTTTTGAGAGTGAAAAATCCTCATGATGTAGGTGGATTTGAATATTAATCTAATGGGATGCGTTTTTATGGATTCATTCTTGATATAATGTTCCCTTGACTCTCCATTATAATTTTCTGTATTGTGTGTCTATGGATCATGGATAAGTTAAGTTTTTATTTCTTGATTTTCCATAATTATGATTCTTAGAATGATATATATTTTTGAAATCTATTTTATCTTGATTTTGAAACCTCTAATTATGATGATTTGATGATTGATTTCAATGTTATTGGATTTATGAAATAAAACATACTTTTTAAACTATTTCAAAATATTTTGTGATTTGAGAAAATATTAGATGAAATGACTTGATGTTGATTCTTTAGAAATAATGGAATAAAAGATAATATGATTTAAAAATAATGAATTTGATGAAAACAACTATTTTGTTTTTTAAACTAAAATGGAATAATGAACATGAAATTGTGAATTTCATCTATATATGATGAATTAATTTGAAATTAATGATTTTAACCTGATTTATTTATTGATTTATTGATGAAAATTTGAGTGTGGGTAGTTAGTGGGTGATAAATACAGTCACACATAGACTATAACTCCCTAAAATGGATTAATTATGAAAACACATAATAATGTAAGTACATTATGATTTCCCTATATCGGGTGTTGATTGATTGTATCTTGATAGACTAATAATAGGGTTATATTTATATACCTAATCCAAGATGATTGACTAAAAAGTGTGAGTACCATATAACCAGAAACTAAAAAACCAAAAGGCTTATATACATGTTTCTTTGTTTAACTTATTTTCTACATGCAATTAATTATAGAACTGCTTTTATTAATTCCCTTGGTTTTTGAATATTTTCATTCACTTTTGTTTTGATATATCTTCCGTCTAGTTGTTTTCAAATCATGTTTGGCTAAGAACTGGAAAATAATTTTCCATGAATTTTTTATATAAATTAAAAAATAAATGTTTTTTTATTTAAATCACTTATGGAATTCTTTGGGAGAACCTTTCAAACTATTTTTCTCACACCAAAACTTTTCCTTCAGTATTTTTTAGATATTTTTATGCTGGGTTAATGAAAAGAGGAAGTTACACTAGGAGGAAGAAGATGTGCTTGAGCACGAGACCTGGAGTGATAGTGGTGACTTATGGAGAAATGGTACACTTGCGTCACATGTATTTTGAGATATTGGCTTTTGATGATGTTTTTTATTTCAAATATCTTACTATTTATTGTAATTTATCCTTTAGGGGTGTTTAGTATACCAAATTGTTATGGTTTTTTCATACATGATTTATCATAATCAGGTAAAATTGATTCCCTTTTACTTCTTGTTGATTCTAGGTGTTAGTCTCCAACCATTGGGGATCAGGAATACCCATCAGCCTATGTTATATACCATTTAGGTACTATTATTCCATGGTATCTTGGCTTGTTTATGATATAAGTCATTGATAATTATTGATTGAAAAATCACTACCTAAATCAAAGGAAGTTATTTCATTTCATTTTTATTGTTCTAATGATATAGGAGGTGGTTGGTCTCCGTTTTCTACCTTAACCCTTGGATCAGTGCATTGGGTTTCATAGTTAAAAATTTCCTAATGCAGAAGACATATATTCATAATTGTATCCATATGAATAACATTATCATCCTTAATCATATCCTACTTTTTCAATCGATAAATGGTTGCTTAAAATACTCCTATAACAAAAGAAAATATTCATATAGTATTAATGAGGAAATTCTCTCGGTGCTTCATCCTACATTTGTTGACATGAAAAATGTTGAATATTCTTTCCGACATCATCTTCTTCAATAGTTTTCCTATGAGACTCAATTCTTACCTTTTTAGTGGGTTCAAGATATCAACAATTATCACATAGTTAATTTTATTTCATGACAGTTGGTTTGTAATAATAACATGATTTTACAATCTATATCCAACTTAAATGGCTTTATCATTTAGAAAATAACGACACTATATGTCACACAACATTTTATCTTATTTTTTCTGTTTACATCCACTACTAAAACCAAAACCATTAAAAATGAGTGAGGAAAAATTATTATCATTAATGACATATCCTATATAACTACAAGTACATTATACGTCAATATTTCTCACTTTATAATTAAGTAATTTTTGTATATAATTATTTTATTTCAACCCATATCTTTATTTTTTAAACTATTTCATTAATAATTTATCCTATATCATTCATATATAAAATAGTATCATACTTGGTTCATCGTATATTAATATTAGTTTTACCTTTTTAACTTTTAGTTGGATTGTCTTATATCTCTCATCATATTCCCCCAAAATAGGTAGAAAATCCATCATTCAAATTTTTAAAGGGAATATTATTTACCAAAACATATTCCTCGTGAGTGCCTCTCTAGGTGTAATTTATGCCTATTTATTATGTAACTTGTAAAAGTTGAGTTAATACCCAAAATTACCTCTTTGGTGTTATTACCCATATGAAAAAATATATTATACCTTACATATACTTACTAGTATATAGACCAGGATGTAATTTCAAGTAAAATCACACAATTTCTACTTTACCAATTTTTTTGATGTTCTCTGATACTTGTTAGTATCCCTTAGAGGTGTCTCAAAGGCTTTCACTAAGGTTTCATCATAAAAATCTAAAAAACGTACATACCTTCATTTGATACTATCTATTGTGACCCAATATTTAAACATATATTATTTCATGATATTTCACATAAATTGCAACAAAAACCCAAGGGTTGAGTGGTATGGTGTTCTTAGAATATTATATACATGAATACATTATCTTCAAAAGACTATATTAATTTAAAATTATATATTGTTCTTATAACTCTTATATATATTCTAAAACTAAAAAGTATACATTGGGAAAAGACATCATGAAAATGTTGAGCATTAAAATTGAGTAAGGGAATAGACATAGTAACAAATAATAACATGATGGTCCAGAGTAAAAACATGATATTATATATACAATAATAATAATCATGGAAAAATGATATAAATAAATGAAATAATAAGACCATGAAATCATAGAATATGTTTCAAAAATATAAGACATGGAATCATGAACGTAATACAAGGTTAAATCAGAAGGACATCATGATAAAAAGAAAATATTCTGATGGTTCAGAGAGCTCACTCTCCATACATAGAAACATAGTGAAAAAATTCCAATGTTGAATTGGTTCACTGCATAATCCCTTAATTAGCATATCTTGAGATATGAAGCTTTACCAAATTTATTTTAGGTATAAATAATTTTGGCCTTCATATTTTGAAAATCAATGTTTTTCATTCCATATGAGGTTGAGAAACCATATATAAACCATAATCGTAATCAAACACATGATATTGAAGTGGGTTTCTTAATTATGATTCACGGCATAATCGATAGACAAATCATCAAAATTCCCAAGAGATAAAGGATTTAAATCATTTGGATATTTATATTATAAAAACATAGTTCTTGATGAATGTGTTACAATATATATATATATATATATATAATGATAACGGTACACTATTATAAAAAAAATATACCACATGGATGAACCTTTTTCAAATAAGTAAAGGATGTTTCAAAAGAATAAAATAACATATTATTTCCCATAAAAAATAAACAATATTGTTATTCATTAAATAAGTATTAGTTTTTGAATTCTTTAATTATTTAAAAAAATTTTATGGAGTTGATTATCTAGAGGAGATATGAAATTGGAAAATTCACTTAGATCGGGTTTAGTAAAATGTTGGAATTTCAATGGGATATAAAACCTTGTATAACCCCAAAAATGAAAATGATGTTTATCTGGGTATATATATAAGGGGAATATATAAAAAATAGGATGTTTATGAGAAAAATATTTCATAAAATGTATAAAAAGAAATTGAATGTAGAACTAGAAATTGATGAAGGATGCTTGAATGAACCCTTACTTTTATGTTTTAAGACACCTTTGATGAAATAAGACATCAAAAAAAATAATTTTTTTTAAATGTAGAGAAGGTAAATATGAAGTTAAAATCAGATAATTTTTTTTATATTTCCAATTTAAAATTAAAATATTAGAATTAATGTAAATTATAAAAAATGAGGGGAAACTATCGTTTAAGAGGATGATAATTATTCTTAATATAGTTTTATTTTAAAGAAGTATTAGAATGAATAAATAAAGAATATATATATTAAAAGTCATATATTACGATATAAAATAGTATACCATATAAAACAGAAGGTGAAAATTAAGGATAAAAATTGTAACTCAAGAAGAAATATTGTGTAATGAATGACCCTTTATATTTTTGAGAAGATATCAATCAGATCAAATTGTAAATATGAGCATAAAATAAATTGATTTTTTACTCTTAGAAAATAATTTAAAGTATTAAAACCCAAAGAGCCTATACTTAAACCATACAAATGAATAATTTTGTATAAAATCAAAGAATTCCTTAATTAGGGGTGACTGGGACAGAAACCATCCTGAATTAAGATATGTTCTAATAAAACCCTCTTAAAAGATAGAAAACTAGACTTTCAATATCAAATAACATGGATAAAGATAATAGTGATATTATATTTCAAATTGAAATTATAAAAACCATTTAAATTGAATATTCTTCATAAAAAAACATGTGTGTGAAAGAAGGACATTTTGAGATGAATCTCATACATCATATCTAAATGTGATCAACACTTGAAATTAACTTCCTTTACCTTGATAGTTATCATATGTGTAACTCATTAAGACTCCTTAGATTTTTATTTTCCTAAGATGAAGGAATAAAATTCATCAGAAAGGTGTAAGGAGAGAATATGGAATATTTTTGGATGATCCACAACTTGGGAATGGGTGGAGAAATCATACGGATGTAGTCTCTTTTTATCAATAAAGAAGTGGAAACCTTTGTAAAAACTAATTATTTTCCATTAATATCACACCATTATTAAAAAAAGGCTCATAAAATGAAAAATAATGGTGTGAGGATATATATATATGTGTGGTCTATGCACCCTCCACCATCCAATATAAAACATATGTTTCACTTGTTTTAACTATTTTTACTATGTTAAATCACTGCTACCCTAATTTACCCTTATGGTGATAACCCTACCTTCCCCCATGAAAATTATTTTAATTACCAGAACTAAAATGGATGTTATTTATTAATTATATTATTATGGTTTTAAATATTTAAATAATTTTATAAAATAAAATCTCTAAGGGTTAGAGAAATTAATTTTAGTATTAGCACACATAGTGCGTGAAACCCATTTGTTAAAAAAAGTTTATTTTAAACATAGAATTTATTTGTGGGAATATATTACCACTATTTTTATAATGAATAAATAAATTTTATTATTATAAAAAAATTAATATTATTATTCTTTAAACTCAATCAAAACCATAATTTTATCAAAATAATATTTAATTAATTGAAAAAACTAAAAATAGTTTTCTTATAGTAAAAATATTACTTTTATTTCACATGGTTTGTAGGTTTAAAATAATATCATTAAAATAATGAAAATTATTTCTAAAATTAATATTTTTTCAATTAATTTTTTAATTAAAATATATGTCTCACTCTTTTTTTGATAAGGTAATAAAAGTCAGCATTTTAGCAAGAAATTTACCTTTTAACTATTCATAAAAAAGTCAATTATCTTATAAATTTTCCATCAAATTAATACTAATATTATTTTTATAAGATGAATCTATAAATTGAATTAATTTTATACTATTTAACTTATATAATTGATATATATTAATTTTAATATACTAAATATATAATGTATAAAATATTTTTTTATAAAATAATATAACATAAGTTAGAAAATGTAAAATATGGGTTTATAAATAAATTAATTTAATAATATTAAGTAATTAATAAATTTAATATTTATTCTTGTATTTTTTTTGGAATTTAAAATTAATTGTTATATATCAATGATGTCCTAAAATTCATGTTATTTATAAAAATGGTATTTTTCAACATTCACATAAAAATCAATCTTTTAAGAATATAAAAAAAAATCCTGTTTATTCTAATTTTTATATAATATAACTAAAAAATTACTTTTTAAAATAAATTTTCTAAAATTTACAATTTTTACTTTTAATTAAAATTATCTAATACAATGGAATGATGTTTTTATAAGAAAAAATCATTTAAAAATAAGAGTTGTTCTTTTTATTAACTTATATAAAAGAATAAAATAGATACATTGAATAAATAAATATTATATTTTTATAAAAATAGTACTCAATAACAATAAAATTAGAATTCTTTAATAAAAAGTAAAATGAATAAAAATATAGATTCTTAAACACATTAATGAATTAAGTGAATTTATGTAAAGTATCTTCTATATAAACTTGTATATGAATATATTTTGTAGTTTGGTTAATTCTATTGGTACATATTAAATTAATAGCAAGGATTTAATGATAAAAAAATATCATGATTTCATTTTTCTTTGATGTTTCTTATGGAACAAGTTGTGAAACATATTACACTTATTGAAAGGATAACACATATTAAAATCTAAGGTCATTGAATTGTATTAGTCTAAGAACCCTATTACATCTATCATGATAGATCATGATCCTAAAAATATTGGTTGATTCACTAAATTCTTTCATTGAGAGGAATTAGTTTCCCCATGTGTTAATTCACCGTAACACTAGTATCTCATTTACCATTTATAATATATTATCAACATATACAACTAGAAAAACAAATACAATCTGAAAATACCTCTAGTAGATGAAAGGAACATTTTCATTATTTTTCAAACCAAATTCCATTACAAATTCATCAAAACGAATGTTTTATAAACTTGGTGCTTTCATTAACCCATGAATGGATCTCTACTACTTTTACTCCTGATTGGAATTCTTTGGTCTCACAAACACTTGTGGTTGTTCCATATAGACTTATTCTACTGGGTTTTCAAAAAAGGAAAGGTATATTGACATTCATTTTACACATATCATAATCAAGTAGAGTTGTAATTAAATATATAATTATAATTTATTACAACATAGAAAATAGAGAAAAGGTTTGTCATATTATGTTCCATGAAATTTATAAAAACATTTCGAGATCAGTTGTATTTTATAGAAACCTATATTACCATATATGCCTGGTTTCTTATTTAATTCATATTTTTATGAGAAAATCTTTACATTAATAAAATGATCAGCTGAAATCCCCAAATGGTCCAGGTATGATAAATCAATTTCAAAAATCATGATTTCTTGATCTTTTTTAACTTTTACAGAATATGTTGTTTCCATATATGTTAGAAGTTCATTATTTTTAACTAATAATGTGTGATCTAACTCAGCCATAAGAAAATAAAATCCCTTTGTTTTTCCTACATAATACATAATTCCTTGGAATAAAATCTTCCACTAGGACTTATGGAATTTTTTCCATTTCAGAATCTTTTGTATATTTACCCTAAACTTCATCAAAATCTATGTTTCTCCCACTATATCATTTGGATATGTGATCTCTATCAAGAACATGAAATTTAATTCCACTATTTCAATTTTTTATAAGGGGTCATATAGGTAATATCAACTTGTTTCTATAGGATAGACTACAAGTTATATTTAGTACCTCAATATGACTATTTTTTTTTCTAAAATTAGCCTTAATAAATGACTCAATTTCCTGGACACATAGTTTTAAAAAAATGGATTTCTTCCCACACCATAGCACTTATGCGATTAATTTTAATTCTTATTTGGATCTTGGATTATTTTTTATACTCCATTATAAATTTATATTCCAAAAAGGATACTGGAATAATTTCATGTCACGTCATTGATCTCACTATGTACAACAAAGTTTTGTTCCTCCTTCCAGTAACATAATTCCACTGTGGTGTATAAGGATGAGTGTGTTGAGATATTATCCTAAAATCCATTTTATAATTGATAAATTATTGGTTTAGATACTCCTCGACTCACTCATAGTTATGTTACTTTATGTTCTTACTAAGAGGATTTTGTATTCTAATCTTGTATTCATTAAATTTATTGAAGGAATCAGGCTTATACCTCACTGAGTACACATATAAATATATAATAATTTTTTTGGTAAAATATTATTAGTAATATTTAGCACTTATAGATTGTACTTTAAAAGGTTCACAAACATCATTATGAGAAAATTCAAAAATATTTGCCGCTCTTTCACCATTTCAATGAATATAGATTTTATAAGTTTTAGTTACAAAAATGAATGACACATATCCATGGTTTTTTAGATCAAATGAATATAAATACCCTTAATTTTATAACCTTTTCAAATGATTGTAATTTACATGATTGAATTAGTAATACCAAAACTATTCCTAATATGAGTCACATGAACTTAATTATATATCAATTTCTAAGACTTTATTTTCATGCCATAATATGTAAGGAAAATTGTTCGAATGTGATGTCTCGTAAAATATAAAATCATTAAAGGTGGTAACTTTTATTTTTAAACATGAAAAAAAGTAAGAAAAGTATAAATTGAACATAAATTTTATATTATTAATTACATAAGAACACAATAATTTTTTTTAAAATATAATTTATCTAGTAAAAAATGTGTGGTTTTATCTCAAATAACTAGTGAAGATCCAATGGTATGGTTAGGCCCAACCATGTGTGTGGGGGGAGATAAATTTAGAGGAGACTATTTTTATGAATTCATTTCTTTTTAATTAAACATTTGCGACTAGTTTATGTCTCGGTCCCTCATAATTAGTTTTACAACCCCACCTTATGTGAAAAGAAATATGTAAAGTAGAATATGCAATGATTTACAAGAATTTACTATAAAGGTTTAATCATTTCTAAAATCGGTTATTCTTGTTTGTTAAAAATTCTAAACTAAAAAATAAGTTGTTACAATTTAATTTGGTTGGACACCACAACTATAATTATCTAATAACCGGTTAGGCACCCCAATAACAATCTTATTTTCAGTGACCTATTAGGCACCCCAATCAAAAACTCTATATTTATCTTTGATCCTATTATATAAATACAAAGATATTATTAGTGAATTGTTTTCAAATCTTGTAAAATGATATCCCTCTATACAAATGATAGATCAAACGGTTTTATCATGTATAAAATTCATGAACTTCTTCAACTGATTATCATTCTTCCATTCTTTCTTAGGTTCTTCTGATCATTAGAGTGTCAATTGTTTTCTTCCTATCTATAAAATGATTAGGCTTGTGTTTTATCCTTATATTGATGATGATTCATGGAAATGGTTTCCATTTATTCAAATATTATTTTATATAATAGAAAATGGACATCATCTCTATTAAGCTTATATCATACATCACAATATAAGAACTTAAAATGCACTTCATGTAAACACGATGTCACACATGGTGCACGAGTTTGGTGAAAACCTAGCACAAATAAGGACATAATAATAATAATAATAATAATTATTATTTTATATTCTTATTTAACCATTATTTGTGTATCATTTATGTTTTAGTCTCAACAAACTCTGAAACTTGTTTAGTTACTTCAATGCATACATGTGAATTGCATACAGACACGATTGTATTTATTCACAACAGAATATGTGATCATATATTTCTTAGTTATATTTTTAAATACTTGCTTACTCATGTAATTTGTGTACACATGTTTTCCACTTATATTCATGAAATATGTATATGCATGACACTCACTTATTATTCTTCACACAATTATCCTTTTTTGAATGAATATATAGCAAAATTGAATATTTCATGATATTTATTTCTTTTCTATTTTTAAAATTTTTCATGTAGCTTAAGAATATGTGGGTAGTCTTATATATTTTCATAAACCAGAATTGGTATGTTAATCACCCCTTCCTTTTAAACTCTTAAAGAGATTGAAATATCTCATTTCCTTTTATTGCTCATACAAATCAGTGTGGAAGAAATTACCTTGTTCACGTGGTCTCAATTTATTCTTTATGTAGTTAGAGAGTACGTATAACTTATTTTTTTCATTTTATTGCACGAAATCTGTTATTAATGGTTCTTTTGAGGAATGGTTTTAGTTTTTCCCTCATGGAGAAAGGTTTGACACATCAACTTCCCAAAAATACAGAAGATATACAAGACAAGGTTGAAAACAATTTATTGAATAATTATTTTTAATTAAAACACATGAGTATATATTATAATATTAGAGTAACTATGATACTTAAATATTGTGTCCCACACCATTTTTTTCTTCTTATGTGGGTAAAATAAAAAATTACATCCCATCATAGAACACTCAAATGATATTTATAAAGCATAATCATTCTATACTCTTATTCCACAAATTCCTACCCATGTTATTTATCTCCACATTTACTCTACAATACACTCATCAGGATTCTACTCCTCTATGATCCATCTATTCTATCTGTGATCTTTCTCACTCATTATCAGTTACCAGTGTTCCAATTATATTTTGAATATCCTCCCTCACTAATTCCTTGAGAAATTAAACATTCTACCATTAACCAAAAAATACTTCTCAAAGTAGAACTATATGAAACCTCAACCATGTTATATTATATTTTTTATGAAATTTCATCATTATAAATAATCTTATCATATTATAAGTCATAAAAATCATAGTTTTTTACATTGAAAACAATGGATTTTATCAAACAAACACTTTCCCTTGCAATCTCTATTAAGTACATCTCTGTAATTTTAACATTTTAATTGAGTATATACTCATAAAAATACTCTATAAAACATTAAACCCTGATTAATTTTTTAGTTCCTCATTGTATATTGACATATTCTCATAAAAATTCATTAAACCTTATTGAAAATGAGTACAATTTATCTAATGGGAACTTCAGTCTCTTCATTTGGATATGTTTTTAATATGACCAATCACCTTTTATGTCAATATTTATGTTTTTATCTACCATTTATTGATAATGAATTAAAATGGTATAAAATTAATTTCTATTTTAATTTTAATTCATCAAAATATATTTTCCCTCCATTCATTTATATCTGTATTATTCTATTTAAAGAGGGACATTGTACCATATTTTCTTTCAGATAATACCATTTAGCTAGAAAACTCTATGTCTCCATGGGAAAGCTACATGCAGAATTTTTTTATAAAAATGTTTATAATGTTTCCCACATTAAAATATGCATGTGATACTAAACACACACAATTCATTATTCATATTTTGGGGATCAATTTTTTTTTTCAAATATGGAAATAAATTATATTTTAATTGATCTTAACAAACACATCTTAAAGACCAAGTGAAAAAATTATAACTCCCATATTTTTTCTCAATATTACCACCTCATATTAATAATTACTAAATCATTCAGAAATAGGATATGAAAGTGATTTTTATCCCTCATTATTCAATTCTTCAAATATATTTAAAAATTAACCATTCATTATATAGAAAAGATTTAACAACTTCAACTCATTTTTTCTCCCCATAAGGGATGTATCTATCTCTTTAAATTTGTTTCATGTTAATAATGAACATATAAATAAGATAAAAAAGTGGGAATTATGTGATTCCATTAAAATAAATGTCTATCTAGAGATTTATTTCACAACCTAGAGTTTTTATCCATTCTTTTATAATTATTTTCGACATTTTAATAGCCACACAATGTTTTTTTCTAATTTTTTTTGAAAAATTATCCTGTGTAAAAGAGTATTATTTTCAATCTCAAATCTCAAGAAAACACTGTTTTATTTTTCCTGAATAATAATTTTCACGGTATCTTTTAGGTTTTTTTGGATAGTTAGGTAATGTTTTGTTTTATTCCCATCTTGGTCACATATTTAAAATATTTTCTTATGAATTTACATTTAAAATTTCTCATGCACTGTTACTTGTTATTCTTAAATAACATACTTTATTTTTACCATAATAAAATTTCTTCTCATTCTATTTTTTATAATTTTATAGTTGGTCAGTCCCATAATTCAAGAATTATTCCTTGAATTGATAATTTTCTTCAGGTTTCTCAAATTCCTTTTTGAAAAAATAAATAAAATATTTTTTTTACCTTTTATCATTATTAAATACATTCACTTTCTTAGTATAAAAAAAATCACCCATTATCTTAGTCATGTTGTCTTTATATTTTTAAGAATCCTGATCATAACTACCACAAATCTCATCCATTTATTTATACATGTTTTGTATTAGTGTATTGGGTGGATATTTGGTGACAACATTATTTCATTGAGATCTTGTTTTCTTACAATCACCATATAAACCCCTTGATTTATGAAGAATCCTTGTAAATGAATTGATATTATATAAAGAGTAGGATTTATTCCCATACCTTTCATATAACCATAAATATCTTTAATTATATATTCCATCTTGATAATTATTCTTTTTGGACACTTTTTTCTTATACTGATTCAAACAACCCCATGTTTTTAGGGGTTATCAGTCTTTTATACTTATTCCTCTATCTATTTTATACATAAGAGTGTTAATTAATAACATTATTGGTCTAAGAAGATTTATATATATTTTTTCATCTACACCATTACAAATAATATTTTTACATTGTGAAAAATTAGGCACTGATTTATCTTTCTTGTGTAAACCCTTCATCTCATCAGCTTGGGAATATTTATTTTTGAACTAAATAGACACGGGAAAATTTTCTCTTCTATTGTGTATCTAATTTTGGATAAATATACAAATAATTAATGTAACATAATGTATTTCCTACTTTTGAGCCAATTTACCCTCAATATCACATAACATTTTGTCATTCTTAGTCACATTAACTATATTATTCTTACTCTCATCAGTAAAAGTTATTTATTTTATATCATCCTATACTTTTTTAGTATATAACTTGTTATTCTTCATATATATTTTTCTATTTTTTATGATATTTATTTTTCACTAGATCACCATACAAATTATATTTTAGTATAAGTTCCAAATTTTTTTCTACCCCATCAGCTCTTCTTGTAGAATCAATTTCTTTTCCAACTGTTGAATGAAATTTTAATTTAACTTTAATGAGCTACATGATTCATAATTTTTTTAGATCATACATAATCATTAAATTTCATTTCATTATTCTAGAATGAATTATTTTTTCTTATCCTTTTTATGTTTTTGTGACTTCATACCTCGTTAATCCAACTCAATGTCAATATCCGTCTTCTTTGAGAAGTCATTAGAAATGTTTCCAGTTCCATTACAATTTTATCACTTTTTTCATTGTTTTCCTTTTCTACTATGTTTCCCCTTTTTAAATAACTTTATGAGAAGAGAAATAATCTTGTTGACATATTCATCAGTATCCACCTTATATGATTGACTTTACTATTCAACTTCTTTATATATGGCATTTACTTTTCTCATGGACTCAAATGTCATATAATCTTTTAAATTTTTCTTGAAATTTTGTTCATATGTCATTTCATTTGCTATGATATAATTATAATGTTTATCAATGTATATATATTTTTTAGCCTTAAAATATGAAACATTGGGATAAAATATATCTAGGAAATTCAACATATGATTCTTTATAGTGGTATAATCCTCTAATTTCTCATCAAATCCTTAAATATTATAGAATATTCCATTTATCGTAGTTAAATAGTCATTTACATTATCATCTCTATTAATTTTAATGTCTTAAAACCTACTCCACTGTACATGTAATATAGCTTAACTTACTTTTATATTTTCTTCATCATTACTTATAATAGTTCCTATATTCCATTGGTTGTTTGAAGTCCCAGGACCATTGTTTAAAAATTATTTGAGAGATACATTAAAATGAAATTGTTTCCCTACCATTATTTTCCATATTTATATTACAACAGAGTGTTAGAGATGTTATTTTATTAATAGGTGGAAGTACCACCGTAGTGGTGTCTATCACATCTAGTCTTGAAGATAGGAGGTTGATCTACATCCTATTCCCCTAGCTATGTTTTTTACTATCATAAAATTAGCTAATCATATTTTGTTTAGAGAGTAAATGTTTTCTATATCCTTGAAATTTTTTTATATCTACATAATGGACACTTTATTTTATATTAGATAAGGTGATTAAAGACCATATATGTACCACTAGTGGAAGTGTTATTGTATTAACCATTTTATTGAATTATTTTATTTTTAATTCAACTAATGTGACTGGTTAATGTTTTGTCCCATCAAATTTAATGTCATGAATCGACCAGACGGGCCCCCATCCACAACTCCCAATGTATTCCTCAAATTGGTAAGGGGATGGAGACTAGAACCGAGTATGGATATCATTAACATGTGAGAAATTCACTATATACCAGTACAGATTCACACTTCTCTATGGTCAAAAAATTTTTAACTGTAAAAAACCAAAACCAACCAACGCAAGCATAAATTTATATCCCACAACCAAAGTGTAAAAAAAGTACTGAAATACAAATAAGGTAAAAAACACCCACTAAAGAAATACGAGAATAATAAAAACTCCTCATAAGGATGGGATCGTGAATAAAAATAACTTCTTGAAAGCTCATATACCCCGCACCGGTAAACACCTTAGTATGTCCATATGACTAAGCTCTGCCTACCTCGGGTCCAACATGGACTCTGTCACATGGCCTTTGGTATGAAAAATACAGAAAACATGTGGTGAAAAATCTCATAAAGGGTCTTTATAAAGATTCTTATTAAGTACCCTATAATCCCCAAAATAAAAGGGGTGGAACATAAAAGAAATAGTGCACTTGACCTAGCCATAAGAAAACCCAATCCAGAGAGAAACCCCATTTTGAATCTTCCACCACTGTACATGAAAATTTAGATTTAACTATAAGGGGTGTCAAACCAAAAATGTAACAACACTACAAGGAATACAATATATCATCCAGATATACTAATCCTAGAAACCAAGCCTCATGAGGTTCCAACCTCCAATCCCACAACATGATTATCTCCATTGGCTCTAACCACAAAATGAAACTAGGCGGACACACTCCACGATCTTAGCCATCATATATGGGATACAACCGAGAGGTTCACTCCATTAAGAACAACAATACTATTCTTAATAGTACATCTAAAAGAATTTTTTCCATTGGGAACAACTTACTAGGTCCAGTTTCAGTGCCCAACACTAGAGGTCCTATCATAGTAACCTTGTACCCAGTAAGAACTAATGAAACCCATGTAAAGAGGCCCGCCCCTCACCAACAAAAATAGTATTTAGAGAACTTCTCTAAACTATGCACCTTGTCCATCCTCTCTAATAATAGAGAATAGAGATGCCCACACCATTACACTACCCCAAAGTAAAAGGAGTACCATGGATTATTTACATTTGAAGCCACTATCGCCTCGATATTGAGTGTCCCACATAGTCCTTCAAGGGAGATCTAACACATAACAAGTCTTCATTCACATGAAGTTGAGGGGATCTCTACTCTTAACTGTATCCCACAACTGATGGTTCTCAAACTCCAATGGAGGACCCAATCCCTGTTGATACTCGAAGTATTGGGAGTAATACTCCATAAGTGTGGAACCACACCATGATCCAATAGGGTAGTAATACGTAGAGAATAGAGGATTTACAACCTAATATGTATGGGCAGTAAGTGTATGCAGGTTGAGGACCTATACCCTTACCCATTAGGGGAGTACTACTCTATAGCTGGAGGACCCACCCACTGGGATGATAAGGGAGTACTAACTCTACTATCTCATTCACTATGGGGGACCTGCGCCCGGACATGGTAGGGGTGTATTGACCCCGGTCTAGAGGAACTGATCCCTGTAACGATAGCGGAGTAATGACTCTTCCTAAACAACACGAAAGGAGGACCCATACCCTATAATGATATGATAATGTC
This sequence comes from Viscum album, assembly GCA_963277665.1. Lineage (NCBI taxonomy): Eukaryota > Viridiplantae > Streptophyta > Magnoliopsida > Santalales > Viscaceae > Viscum > Viscum album. The sequence goes on from OY728147.1 coordinate 1,157,779,623, forward strand.
CACTCCTTGGATGGATAACTAATTCCCAAACATAGTATGAGAGTATTTAATATATCTATACTTAAAATACAGATGACTCACACCTGGGTCCAATATGGGAGTATTGTCCATCTTCACAAACATCAGGGGGGAACCTGTACCATAGTCCATCAGGGGAGGAACACCCCCAGAGGAAACTATCCAAAGGAATTGTACCTACACCCATGGAATGGGGATTCCCTTATTTACCTAACTATAGAGGTAAGGTAAACCCGCAACTTGATCATATAAGAGAGTACCAGTCCCTACGTCTGTCTCATTTCATGAGCCACGCTGATATCCAACATCAGCGCAATACCTTTTCACGAGTGTCTCACTCAATTGATGCCACATCGTATCTCTCAAGCCATATCAGAGTCCAACATTTCATTATAGAAGAAAACTCCAGGATAGGTTAATCACAAGCCTAAATCTAAATCATGAAGAAGAATATACATAAGGCGGAAGATCCTAGGAGGATCTCCTAGGAGTACACGATGTGTATCGAGGCACACAAAACATGGGATCCCATCCAATAACCTAGCTTTGTATCCTATATACATGGATTTGAAACCCATTTAGGGGTACATGACATGTATATGAGGTACACTCCATATCCCTCATCACACATCCCATGGTCGTGTTCCCCTTCAATATGGAGCAACCAACCATGTACCATATACGCCATGTATCCCATAAAACATGATGTTTTTAGGATAAAAATACACTTTCCCATTTAGTTTTCATTTTTCTATGAACCATACCCCATTTTTATGTATCATGGTAGTGTGTAAGTAAACATCAAGGTGTTTTTACACAACTAACCCAAACTATGTCCTATGGTCACATGACATAGGTCGTTACACCACATGTAACCCCTGTACATGGAATGTAGTCCCAAAGGATCACCTTCCCCAAATATGAAAAACTACACGATTTGTGTCTCTAAACTACATTCCATGTAGATGTTGATTATAGTTTCGAATTACCTATAAAGTACCTAAATCCATCCTTCTATACCCAAAACTCAAAGATCTACCTAGAATGGATCAATACGAATTATATTGGAGCTCTAGAACATTAAAATAACACATAACGAAAGGGATCAGGAACAAAAAAAATCTCATACCTCTTGGGATAAATTAGGAAGCTCTAGATGAATAATTATGCCCGAACTGTGCTTCATCTCAATCTGTTAATGAGCTTCCTCAAAGATAATAATTAGAGGTACTTAGTCACTTTAATTGAATGTCAGTTATATCATTCCCAAAGGGAGGAGAGGAAGGAGAGGAGATAATATTATGATCCTTTGTGCCTTGTACCGAAATGAGTGAGATACGGGGTTTTTTAATTTTTTGGTTCAATTAATTAATTAAATTTGTATTTTATTAATTAATCATCAGTGAAATGTCCCGCCAACACACATGCAACCAAAAATCATGATGTGATCAACATTATATCAAGAAAAGTAAAAAAATTACTTTAGAGACTCTACCATGGTATCAGTAATATAATCCAAGATTCTGAATGAGAGTTAATGAAATTTCAAGAGAAACTGCGCATGCACAATAAAAAACATTAATACTTTTTAAAATCAAAGCACTGAGGCTCCCTAGGGCCCAGCTTCTAATGTCAAATCTACTCATGAATCCAAAGATATTCTTTGAAATATTCCAAAGTCTTACAATCCAAAACCATATTCATTAAACTCTCCCAACCTTAGGGAATTTTGTGTCTAAAAATGAAAAGCCTAGGAACAATGGAAGAAAAAGATATCCCCACTAGACCCCCATGAAAATGAGCTCACCAAAGGTTCCCGTTTTTTGTACAAGAATGAACTCAGGGGAACCAGCAAGATAAAACCTATTTTATGTTCATATTCTACCAGGAAAAGATCAGTAAAAAATGGGCACATATATCCTTAGCTAAAATCGGTTTGAAAGCACCAAGCACCATGGTCCACCTTTAGTCCAAGGGCCTAGCGATATTCCACCTCGCTAACCTAACACAAATACTAATGAAACCTTAAAATTCACATCCACCCATGTATGGACTATAAAAAATCATCTTAAAGAATTTTTCATTCAAGGTTTATGCTAAACACAATATGGTATTCATGAAAAAAATAGGGCTATCCAAGAGTAAACATTGGGTTATACCAGGAACCTCATCTATAAACCTCCAGGTGTGACACACCTCACCAAAATAGAAACATTACCACTCCCACATATGGAATACTAGCTGAGTATAGATGGTAGGAAACTAATATAAACTGTTGAAACATCACAATTTCTAACTCTTCAACTAAGGAATGATCCTATGCAAGGATGTCCTTCTCCATAGGTTTAGAGTCTAAACAAGTCGGGTTGAAAAACTCCAGTATCAATGCCATGGCCTACTTAGACACTTTGAAATAAAATCTCTAACTAAACATGAATGTCTAAAGAAATCAACCACCATATCTTGATATTTTCCTCTTAGGGAGGAACTAAATTTCCTGCATGGTTTTGTTCATGTCACAAAAATCTGTCTCGGTAGGGAAAGTGCCCCTATTACTAGTGAGTTCAAAGCTATGTCAAACTACACCACATCCTCTTCGATCATGTCATTTAAAAAGTTGGCACCAAACAATTGAGGGAACTAATTGAAAACATAGGGATTCCCAAAAACACAATGGGTTTTACTGGGTTCTTTATCACAACTTCCAACATGGGGTTTAATCAATGCCCCATGCTACCATAGTTAAACCTTGAGAAAGGGGTGGAAGAAAAATGAGTACCTCAGTACAATGTGTAAAATTTGAAACTAGAGAATGAAGAATAGACACAAATAATACCTATATTCATCATAGGAGCTTTTGAGTCTATGGATTCTATGCCCTTTAACTAACCTTGGCCACATGCTCTAGAACCCTGAGCCTCGTATGAACCATTTGGGGGTGGTGGTAGAAACACCATGAAATTCAATGAACATGTTGTGTCTCTTCCAAAACCTATAACTCATCTTCAACCTTTATAAACTCCTTGATACAAGATCTATCTCTACCAAGGGGACTCTCCAGCCATTTATCTCTCAACATCACATTGGGTTTTACAATCTCTAGTGGGATGTACCCGACTGTCACATGCATAACACCACCTCTCCTACGCTTGAATAGATCCTCAATGGTGATCCTACACTACAGAACCAAGTGTCTGGGTGTGTCCATGGGTATGCCTCCGGATACATGATCTTGTTACCTATTGTCTTCTCGCTCCTGTAGACATCTCAGCCTCATGACCACTACTATGGGTCACATCCACCTATTCCTCAACCAAGAAGCATTCCACCTCCAGATCCAACTCTTGAACTCTATCATAGGTGGGAATGCATAGTGTAATCATAGATTAACTAATCTCCTTACACAATCCCTAATAAAATATTTTTTATCTGTAGAACATATCTCAAATGATGCCCATGGTGTATCGTGATAGGTCTGTGAACCTCAAAAAATAATCTTCCACTTTCATGATTCCCTTCCAAACCTATATAATCTGTTAGATACAAACTAATATTAACATGGATGAGTAAAAATATTCCCTGAAGAGTCTATTAAACTCCTCCAAAGTGGGAATCCCATTTCCATAAGTCTATATCACTAGACTCCACCTTCGACTGACTGAAGCTGTTTAAAGGCTATCTTCAAGGACCACCATCTGATCGTGAGTTGTCCTCACTAAGAAGAAAATTCATGTGACTTCCTTGAGTAAGTAATATGTCCCCTAGGGGTTCAGATAACCACAAGAACCACATAGGTGACAAACTATGGGAATCATGGTTCTTACTCAGATTCCATGCATCCTCGGACTAAACTACTGGTAAAAACTACTTCTCAATAGGTGGTGGAACCACTAGCAAACCACTAGAGGTAACTCCTCAGAATTAGTTTTCTACACTAAAGCCTCATTATATGGTATATTGTCATCAAAATCACATCGTGAAATCATATCTATCTATATTTGTAGTGGAATACTAAAATATAATAAAGATATACCATGGTAAAATAGTATATCTCGGGGGATTACTCAAGAAGGATAGGAAAAACTAAAACATGGTTCTTTATGATACATGTATAATTTAATTCCCAGTGACCAGTGCGCTAATGTACCGAGTCAAAAAGAAGGTTATTAGAGTCCTAGATAATAGATATTTTGAACAACACACCAAAACTAGAACATGTGGCCTATGATATGTACTTGAAACATTCTAGCACTATCGATATTTAACCCAAAACAATCTCATGTCAATGCAGTTCCAATGTGTAACTGACCAGCTCAGATACAACTCTTTCACGACCTGACCTGATGGCGCCTAGGCCATAACTCCCGAATCCCACCTCCAATTGACAAGGGGTTGTAGACTAGCACAAAGTAACAATATCACCAACATGGGAGGTATTTCTTATGTACTTGTATGCACACCCACAGCTCCAAGATCACAAAATACTTAAATGTAAAAAACCAAAAGAAACCAATGAATGCATACACTTATATCCCACAATTAGAATACAATAGATGTACAAAATAAGAAATAAGGGAAAAAAATTTCCCCTAATGAAAACTATAAAATCATCCAACCTACTCAGAAGGATGTGATCACTATCAACTACAATTACTAGAAAGATCCTCAACTGAAATCCATTAAAAACCTCGATTTATCTTGACAAGTAAGCTCAGCCTACCTTGCGTCCTCTTTAGACTCATTCGGAAGGTATTTGCTCTTCACAAGATGGAAAATATGCGTGGTAAAATCCCATGAATTGGTGAATATAAAAATACCCAGTATATACCCAAAAATCCCAATAGAAAAAGGGAGAAAGTGAAATCCAATAGTCTGATCAACCTGGACTGAGGGGACCCAATTAAGAGAGAAACTCTATATCTCACCATCCTCATATCTACAAGAAATTTCAGCTCATTATCTAAGGGAATTCATACCTAACATGTGAGAACACCATAAGGACTCCTAAAAATCACCCATATATACTCATCTAAGACACTAAGTCTAATGAGGTTCCAACCTCATAGCTTGCAACATGATTATATTTGTTGTCCCTAACCATATAAAAAAATTAGGAGAATAAACTCTATGAGTTCATCATTCCAATATTTCACTTTTCTGAGAGATTCACTCCATTGAGAACAATTCTATCATTCCTAACGGTACGTCCAAGAGAACGTGCTCCATCATGATCATCTTACTAGCTCCATCACTAGTGCCTAGAACTAGTGGTCTTATAATCATTACATTGTGACCAATGTAAACTAAAAAAACCCAAATCAAGAGGCACTACCCTCACCACTGCACATAGTTGATAGACCACTGCTTTAGAAAACACATCACATGCATCTTCACTAATAAGAAAGAACAGAGGGTCCCACACCTTACTACTACCACTTAGACATGATATTACTAATCTGAACTAACATGTTAAATCACTATCACTCTTATATAGAGTGTCCCACACCCCATTCCCTCAATTTATGACTAACCCCTAACATGGAATAGTTCAAATCATGTTGAGGGGCCCACTCCTCGTAATTGTATCCCACAATCGAGGGAGCCCCAACTCCAATGGAGGGACCACTCCCCCTTAGTACTCAGATATATGGGATAACTACTCCCTTAGAGACAAAACATACCCTGATCCAATAGGGGGGTCCTAATTAGAGAATGGAGTGCCCGAACCATGATACAACAGGGGAGTACAACTCCGTAGATTGAAGACCTACCCCTATCCTGGTAAGGGAGTATCACTCTATTGGTATAAGACCCACACCTTGGCATGAAAGGGGACTATCGACTCTGCTAGATAATTCATTATTGGGGGCCCATGCCCTAACATAATAGGGGTAATGAACCCATCCTAGAGGACCTTCTCCCTGTAATGACAGTGGATTACCAAATCTTCCCAAAAAACTCCTATGGGGGACCCGTGCCCTGAAATGAAAGGGGAGTACCGAGCCCTAGGATAGAGGAACCACAACCTAAAATGGATGGGGAGTACCAAATATATCTAGACTTCATATATGGAGGACTCATGCCTTGGTCCAATAGAGGAGTACTGTCTATATTCACAAAAATAACAAGGAAACCTGCACCCTAGTCCATTTGGGGAGTAACACCCCCAGAGTAAACTATCCAAAGGTAAAAAATACTCCCACATAATGGGGAGTCCAATTGATACCTAATAAGAGATCCATGGGAAAACTTGTGCCTTGAATATATATATGAGTACCAGTACCAGTGTCTCTCTACCTTCTATAATGACTTAGATCTCCAAAAAAGGCTCAGTATCACTTCATGAGTTTTATAGTTGATTTATTCCACCTCATATATATCATGCCATAATAGAATAAACCATCAAATTCTATGTTAAAAAACACTCCGGATTGACCACTCAAAATCCCAAACTTGAATCACAATGAAGATGTTATGAAAAGAAAAATTATCCCAGGAGGATCTCTTAGAAGTACACAATGTGAATCGGGGAACACACAACATGATCCTGCCTGAGAATTTGGAAGTGTATCCTGTATACATGTATATTCAACCCATGTTGGGGTACACAACATTTAAAGGAGGTAAATTCCATGTCCCTCATCACTCATCCCCTATTCATGTTCCCCTTCTACATAGACCTTCCAAATGTGTATTTTACACACCGCACATCCCATAGTACATGGGGTGTACGGGCTAAAAGACCTCCTACCTATGTCATTTTCCCATGTTTATGTAAAGAAACATGTGTCCATGTATACTGTCCCAGTCTTAGTACATGACTATGTGTTTTCACATGGCTAACCCAAGCCATGTCCCATGGCCACAATGTTTGGGGCAATACAAGGTGTGTAGTCCAAAAAGTTTATCTTTCCTAAATAGTTTGACATACATGGGGTGTGTCGCTTAACTACACACCATGTATATGGTGAGTCCAGTCGAGAATTAACTTTAAAAACCTCAATTTGTCTTGTTCTTCCCCAAAACTCAATTATCTACATTAAAGGGATCAATAACAATGGTATTTGGTCTATAGAACCATAAAATAATGCATAACGAAATGTATCAGGACCAAAACACAAATATACCTACCTTGTTGGTGTAGAACCATCAATTCAGATGAAGATTGTTCCCTGTACTATGTTTCTCCTCGATCTGTTGATGAAATGTGTCAAAAAAAGGAATCAGAGACACTTCGTTGCTTCAATTAGGCACTGGTTTCATCATCCCCGAATGGAGTAGAGTAAAAAGTGAATAGAAGACCCTTATCCGTTTTTTCATGTTCTCAAACGATAGTGGGTATGGGAGGGTTTTGTTTTAGGATTAATTAACTAATTAAATTCCCATTTAATTCACTAATATTCAACAAAAAATCCTTGAACCACACTTTTGACCAACATTCTTGATGAGGATAACTTTTTGTCACGCCTAGGGTAAACATGATGTTCCAGACTCAACTAAGGTATCATAAAAAATATCCAAGAATCAAAATGAGAGTTATCTATGTTTTAAGTGAAACTGTGTGCTCATGAAAAGATATATTTAATATATTTAATATTACTGCACTGAGGCTCCTTGGTCCCCGAATTCCCACACCAAATCTGTGCCAGGATCCAAAGATATTCTCCATCATATTATGATTTCTTATGGGTAAAAACCTGAGCCGTTATATTTAATTACAAATACTAACCTCATAATGCATCAAAATAAGTAAATCACAACACAAAAATATTTTCAAGGTTTGGTAAAAAATATATACTCTTCACTGAAAACAGTTATGAACATTGGTTACATAACATCAACTATATGAAAATATGTTTACAAAATAATTTGGTTAGAAACCCAAACTACAATCCTCTAGAAATTAGTTAAACAAACTAATATAAAAATTACCTTTAGTAAATGTTTAAAAACCCTAATCTTAAAATCATTCTTCAACTTTGATTCAATGATAGAAAAATCTCTATATACTATAGGATTTCTTTTCACCACATTTAAATTAATATCCCTTGATGAACATGATGGAATAATAGGTCTTTTTTAAGTAAAATCTTCATGAAATTATATATATAATGATCTAGTGTATTGGTATTGCTTAAGTTATTTTTAGCTTCAGATAGTGTTCAATTTTCTTTCTTATTTTAAAATACACGGAAATATGTGTTCTCCATTTATTGATGAAGATTCATGGCATTAAATTCACTTTATTATGATATTATTATATATAGGAATAAACATGAACAATCTCAATTCAAAATCCTATTGAATTATAAACTCATGTAGTTCAAATAAACTTCTAGAAACAAGGTCTGGTGCATGGAACATGAGTTTGGTGAAACCCAAGAACATATCCAGATATTATTATTATTTTATTTAATTTTATTAAAATTTATTCCTAATAACTTTTTGTTTCCAACTCAAAACTCCTTAAAATTGGTTTGGTTTTTACAATTCATGAATGTGAATCGCATGGACAAATGCATATACTTCATCATGGAATAATATATTTGGGGACTTTACTCACTTATGTTTTCAAACACTCATTGTCTTTTTTAAGTTGTGTATATGGATTATATTATTCTATATACACAAGAGTGTATATTATTGACAACTCAAACTTATTCTTAAAAAAATTATTCATGTGTGGGTTAAAAATTTTGTATATTTATTCATTTCAGGGTGTTCCTTTATCCTTAATTTTCCAAAAATAGTTTTCAACCTATGAGTAGACCGGTTGAATTCTATCTTCAAGACAACCAGAATAGGTACGTGTCTCATTTATTTCTCATCAAAACAGAAAGAAATTTTATTATCTTAGTGCATATTCTTATCAATGAAAATTAGATCACATGATCTTCCCTTGTTCACGTAGTTTGAATTTAATAATAATATATTTACATTGTATGCACAACTAGTTATTATTCTTCATTTAAGATAAAGGGATTCACTATATTTCAAGTTTCTAAAGAAATATTAAAGTGAGAGGTCTTCATGAAATTCATAATAAATCAACATCAAATGTATATCAGATGACTATTAATTGAAAGAAATAATTAAATGAAATATATATGAATCTATAGAGTTATTTTGATGTCTGAAACTTTTATTTTTCATCATTGTTCCTCATCTTGAGGCCCTATCATATATATATATAATTACACCACCAATGATAAGATATTAGTATAAATTCAAAGATATAACTTTAAATATATTAGAATCATGTAGAATTTTAATCTTTGAATTCCAAAAATAACGGTGTCATTAATTTTCAAACATATATAAACATTACAAAATGAATTTAGGGTAGAGAACATTCTGGAATGAAATGTCTAGATCCATCGTTGTGCTTATCACAATAAAACAAGAATTTTCACCTTATATTATAAATATTTTCAAATAATGGTTATATTGAAAGACTAAACTCTATATTCCTTCCAGTTTGAAAATATATCCTTAACATGTCAAGGCTGTTCATGAAATAAAAAAATGTGATAGTCAAAATTCTGTTGATTCATGCAATGAGATCGTATCTCATGGAGAAAAGTGTGACAGATCATCAATCTACATATAGAGAAGCCCTAGGATTTGATGATGAGGGTGATTCAGTATGGTGTATTTTTTAAATTAAAAAACATTCATATTTTTACGTTGGAGGAATAATTCATCTTAAATGATTTTTCCCACATCATCTTTCCCTTTTCATATTATCATATTAGAAAAATTATCATAGTTCCTTGGAATGATCTCTGTATCACTGACCAATGTTACACTACTATTCCACATGCACCTCTACATGTGAATCCTCTCTAACTATGATCCACTACACAATCACCATGACTCACCTATACCCCCATCCAATTACACTCTCATTGATCTTCCTAAATAATTTTTGGTCACCCTTATTGGAAATATTATTTGAATAAACTATCTCAATAATTACATAACAAAATAATTTGCATAAACATATAAAAAACCCCTCTGAAAACTAAACTGATTTAAACCACATCCATGTTATATATATTTTTTGTATAACATCATCATACTCATTAATATTATCATAACATTGCTTAAGAGCACTCCAATTTCATTTTATTAAAAAATGTGTTATCTCACAGAAACACCAGTACAGTTCTTATATATTAGTCAAACTATATAATAATATAATTTTAATTTTGGATGTATTTATAAAAGTCCCCCTAGAATCATCAAATATTCATTAATTTTTATTATTTGTAAGTATATAATGTTATCCTGCCATCATATAACCATTAAACCGTATTGAAAACTAATACAATTCATCAAATGAGCATATCAACCATCATACAAATTTTTTATCAATTAATAGCTCGATGGTGCTCCTAACCTTTGGTAACCTTCCATAATCTACTTTGTTCTATTATTTAGATAGAAATGTGGGAACCAAAATTTAAATCTAATACAAATTTTATGAAATAGATCAATTACACTCGATAAATAACGTACATAAAAATTACCCTTTCTTCTTTAATAAGTAACATATCATCTTCCTGGGGCCTTTCTTACCAAAAATAAAACAGAGTATAAATTACCCCTTAAAAACTTCCATTATATTTATCATATTAGAAGGGTTGTGCAAAGGAGACATAGACATAGAGATTCTTTATACATTTTCACCTCTTTTTAAACTTTTTCACAATAATGACATATGATATTTCTTTATTTATGTCATTTTCCAATTGTGGACCAGATTTTGGTGATCTAGAAGCATAATCTACATACTATTCATATTAAACTTCCAAATAAAACATGATAATCTTGGACGAAGTAATGAAAATAAGAGTTCTATGAATAATTCCTTTGGTATTATAAAACCTATAATTTCAAAATTCTTAATATTGAAAATAGTTTTAACAAAATGGGGTATAACTAGAACACATTCAGTAAGATTGAGTGTAATGACTGACTTGGAGATATGATTATGCTCTTATCTTTCTTTCTCCTATTAGACACCATGGAGTTAAGGCAACATGGTATTTTTATCCAAAACATTAATATAATTCTGAATATCACTATTCATGTATGAGAACATGTGGAATATTACAATAAATGTATCATTGGTGTTTTCAATGAAGTAATTTTTCTACTCCACACCTACCTCCTTAGAGGAATCCTTAGAAACTAGGAATTTTGAGACATAAAACATATGTTCTTGTTGTAGTTCAATACACTTGAATATGTATTACTCTATAAGGTTATCATTGGTCATATGATAATATTTATCTTAGATATACCATTATGATAATATCATGTTAAACTAATTTTCAATTTTATATAATACCTTAATGTTCAATGTAAGAAATTTTCTTGATTAATAGTTATGATGTAAAAAAGTAATTTTAATTTTATGTAACTATTTAATAAAATCCTAATAGCCTTTATAATTGGATTCAAAATTTCCTGTCACTAGAATATTTTGTTGGAAATGATCCATATTCTCCTTCTAATAACCAATACACGGGACTTATGAAATTTATAAAATGTATTTTATTTGGCCTAACATTCTAACTACATTAACTCACAAATCCTTGATCTATTGAGTTGACTCCTCAATACTAAAATCCTAAACATTTATTTATTTAATAAATTAATTAATGTTACACCAAGACTTGCGATGTAAAATACAATTGATTGTAAAATTTTAGTGTCAAATAAAAACATTAATTAGGACTCCCTGATAAATGAAAGCATTCTAATGAGGGTAAGATTGATAATTTGATATATGGTTGAATTGCAAATCAATGAATGGAATAAATTTTCAAACATAATATATTATTTAAGTTAGTTTTTTATCTTATCCATACACATTCTTTATTTTTATCTTTACATTTTTGTTAGCATTATGTGGAACATAAATAATTCATTAACCATGATTGATAAAATAATTTATACACAATAATTTTATTTTATTTCATATTATCATGATTTAATTTCATTCAATTTTTGTGATCATTTATAATTATAAAATAAACCATTGTTCACTTAAATTTATAAATAAATAACCTTTTATAGAAAAATAAAATAAAAAAGTGATTTGATATTCAAATTTTATCTACTTTCCATTGTATTGAGAAGAAAATAAACTAATCTTGACCCTAAGGGAAATAACTCCTTATTCTGGTACTTGGATCAATTTATAGCATTCCTCCTTTCACTTATATGGCTTGTTGGTTAGATCCACCCCCCGTATGGGTAAGTAATCATCTCATCCCACTAGGGTATTTTACCTTTACATATTCTGACTCATTTTTCGGTGAGGGGTACCAGGTGTTATATAAAATATACCTTTGAAAATTTGGATTCTACATAATAAAGGAAGAATGTATGATATAATGATTTTATTTAATATTAAGTTATCACATAAAACCTAAGTAATAAAAATTTAATTAAATAAATTACAACACATACATTGGTTGTTCATGATCATAGTTAATCTCAACATGGATCGACTACACATTTAATATTTCCAGCATTCATATCCATTTTTCTATTATTAATAAAAATTTTGTGAATTTTGTAAACAATAACTAGTAATTTATTAGTTGAGTAACATACTAATTTTTATAAACAATTATTGATATTATAGATCTTGCGTAATTTTAAATAAATAAGTCACTTTAATTTAAAATTTGTATGTACACAATTTCTAATTATGAGGTCACATGACATGTAAAATTTCTTTTTTAGATTAAATTCAGTAATTGAATTTAAAATATATGTGACATGTAATTATGGTGAGCTAGAGTTAAACCTTTTTTCATCTGAATAATCCCATTTTTGGATATTAACTCTTACGAAACAAATTATGTCACTCGACATGGGATATAACTTATAATGTGTATAGAATGTGAAGTGTACAATGCAGATTCCTACAATATTTTTCATGATATACATGGTGTGTTGTTCCATGGGTGAATCCAAATAGTTTGTGCAATATATATAACTACATGGATTTACATGAATATACATGACATGTACTACTAAAGATACTCATGAAGTACATGATTTTAAAAAAAACCATACACACCATGTACTTTTAGAATAAAATTCATAATAATTTTTATGTATTTAATTCGACATGAACTACCAATAGTCAATTAGTGCATAGTTGGAGTGGATTAACACCTATTACACTGTATGTAAAACTCGATACATGGTGATTGATTTATTATTGATTATAATTATCCATGTGTTTGACCTAAAAAATTCACCTATCTTGGAATGTACCTTTCATAGGTGGCATAAATAATATATTGTGAAAAAATGGATACACACCGTATGGTTTGGTTCTAGATACCCTAACAATACACCTTGAGATTTAGTGTGTATCCCACATGATTTATCACATATTACATGGTGTTTACATCGAAATAAATATATTACATAGAACATGTTATCAGATTTCTTGGATGGCTATAAATACACTTCATTTAATTATTCCATATACTTTTACCACACGACTTATAGGATTGAAAATGAGTTAATGTTGTGTGGGGTTATAGGATGTGTACACTAGATAGAACTCACACACTCTCTGTCAATCTAATTTTTAGATGTTGTTTAATAAAAAAACATTAATGATGAAGTATACTAACACAAAATGAAATTATTAAATGTTTTTAACTCTCCCTTACGTGCTTCACCATGGGTACTTGACATATAATTTTTTTATTATGTTCTATGTATTAGTTTCATTCAACCAGTATGCTTAGCACCTTCATATGGGATCTTTGAGCATTCGTCATCCATTACGAGAATTCTCATGGTCATATGAATTGAAAAAAAACAATCCCATCATTTGGATTAAATATTTAAGGAATAAAAAATAAAAACAAATAAATGGGGAAATTGATCAATAAAATTATGAATTATAATGTGCCCACTTCGATACTGGTTGTAGTTTTTGGGGAATAGAAATCGTATTATGGTGATGAATTTTTTTTCAATGAATCCTATGCATAATAATGATATAATTGTTGAAAAAACCTTATAATTTTATTGAGAGGATATTAAAAATTTATTTAATAATTAATTTAAAACTAGAATTACCTTAGACTAGAAAATTTCATTTGACTAATTTTATTTCTATATTTTTGTTTACTTTTTTTCGATATAGAAATAAAATTAGGTCTCTTAAATATATATATATATATGTGTTATATATACCTTTGAAAGAACTAATTTTAAATCTAGGTGATAGGGAGGAAGAACCAATTACCTTTCATCATTCTGTAGAGACCATAATAAGAAATATCTCTTATTCTCTCTGGTTATTGAGGAGGGATGATGATTATTCTCTAGGGATTGAGAGTATATTAGATAGGTTGAAATATTTAAAACCATTCACCTGTTGTAAAAGGATTGATTCAGGAATTTATTGTTAGGGTTACACAATTAATTACAAAATAAATTCCCTTTATCAGATTTTTTTTCTAAGTATAACTCATCTCAAATAATAACAACAATAAAATAAAATTTTCCTTACATGAAATAACACAAGAAATTGTAAATAATTTCCCTCATTCCCATATCATAGAATCATTAACAATACTTAGAATTTATCTAACAATAAATAGTAAATATTTAATTAAATAATAATTATTAATTCAATAAATCAATAAATCAATATTGTTTAATCTAAAATCATGAATACATATTTATTTAATATTTAACTAACTAAAAAAAATTTATATTCGTCTAATCCCTAAAAATCTAGATAAATAAATATTAACTTATTACATTGTTAATAATAAACAATTGATAAAAAAACATCACATTCATTAAAAAAAGAGAATAAATATTTATATTAATATTAAAATCATATATTCAAATGATAAATTTCTAGTTATATAATTTACAAGATCGAAAATAATTGAATTATTATTTTCCCACAAGTTCCAATACTAGAAAATTTTGTATTTGTGATGAGTCCTTTGTGATAGATAAATTAACCAAACAAAATAGTGCTAGGACTCAGACTATATTCCATAGAAGACTCAATCCATCAGAAAAATTCACTATTGGTGATTGGAAAAAACCTTCCATCACAAATAGTTTTGGCGGGCCTTTCCACCACCTGATGCCAAAATGAATTACAATTGGTATTTGTGATGGACTATTCATTCCATCGAAAATTCTCCTCAGCCTGGATATATTTGAAATGGAATTAATTTTCATTCACCAATAATTTTAATCGCCAGATTATTCTTGATGAAATTAATTTTCCCACAAATAACCAGTCACAAAAAAGACTCTTTCCTACAAGACCCCCTTTATTCTTCCTAATCCTTCATTCTTCTTCCTCCCTTGTCGTGCGATGGTAGATACTCTCTTCTTTACATCATGCCATCGGCCGTGCAACCCTGCTACATAGCCACACCACTGCGCCCTACGACGCTACACCACCTCACTAACACACCTTCAAACTACATATCAGACTGCCCGACCACTACTCTACTTCATCGGACTCCATTTCAAATGTTTTTTAATAGATCTAGGCTAGACTATTTGGGTTATGAGTTCCTCTTCTTTTAATTTTTATTATTTTGAGCATTGTACCTATTATTACATTTTTTTTCATTTGAGAAAACTCTAGGTTTAATAGTTTATCTAGTTATCAATCCTGATATGATATTTTGTATTGATATAAATTTTATTATTCAATATTTTCATGTTAATGTTGTAAAAAATTAAAATTTTTATCTGTTTATGATGTCCGACCTATACAAACCATTGATTTTAATATTGACCAATCATAGGTTCAACATTTCCATGTTAATATAGTTCAGAATTTTAATGTTTTTTATCATGTCTAACCTATGCGACCATTTTATTTTTAGTTATTCTTTTAATTTTTATAATTTATTTTTAGTTAATTTTATTTTAAAAAATATTATGAACATGTGGGATTTATAAATATTTATCTAAAGTTATGTGTTTATAAACATATGTAATTTTTTAACAAGTATGATTATATATATGTGTGTGTGTGTGTATATAAACTTGTGCAATTTTAAATATGTTATTATATATATATATAAACTATGAAATCAATGAAAATATTCAATTATATATATATATATATATATATATATAATTTAGATATATATGCTGGTTCAAAAAAAATAGTCAGAATATATTTGATATATCAATATTAATTAAGATATAATTCAATATATATATAAATAATAACTTATGAATATAAAAATAGAAATGTTTTAGAAAAACATATATTTTTTTAGTATATATATACACATTTGTATTTTCGTATATGTATATATATCAGGTTGAAAAAACATATATTGTTTTTGATATATATATATATAAATTTATATTTACACACACACACACACATATATAAATATTAAAAAACCCTTTTAGATTTATTATATATATATATATAGATTAGATATGTATATTTATTTGAAAAATAGTGAGTACAAATTTTAGGAATTTATATTCATTATAAAATCATGATATACATATTTATAATAATTACTAAAAGTTTAAAAATAATTTTAATAATCAATACAAATCCTTAAATAATTTATAAAAATGAAAAATTAATTAGTCAATATTATTAATAAATAGTTAATATATATGTATTATTATATCTATGTATATAGATCTGATATATTTATTTGTTTGAAAAAACATGTAAAAAATAATTTTACATAAACAAATTTGAATAATTATGTATTATATATATATATATTGTATGAAATAATTATATATAGAATAACTTTTTTTTATGATTGATGAGAAAAATAATTTAAAGATGAAATTTTTACTAAATATTATTTATATGATTATTTATATTAATAACGCTAAAAAATTAGTTTAATAAAAAAACTATATAAATTATAAATACATAATATTTACTAAAAGAATAGTTAATCATAGTTAGGATATCTTTTTTTAATAATTTATAAAAAAATATAACAATTATAATATCTATTAAAAAATTGTAAAAAATACTATCTATTATAAATGAAGTATTAATTCAAATAGTTTTAAAAAATTAATAATCATTGATTCATTATTATTAATAAATTTTTAATATTAGTGATAATTAAAAAATCAAAATAATAATTTGGAAAAAATATAAAAACATATATAAAAGTAAAAAACTATTAACAAATTAATAAAAAAATTACCTTAATAATAATCATTACATAATCTATAATAATTAATAGTTAATTTATCAATATGATTACGACATAGTAAATATAGTTGTTAATTAAAAAAAATATCATTAATAATTTAAAAATTTGAGGAAATTACAAATATTTGAAAAAATGTGTAAAAGAATTTTTTTAGTAATTGTTAGATATTAGTAATAGTTTTTAAAATTCATATGTTATGTCACGTCTACAGAAAAACCCACATCCCAACCCCAACGATGATATTTTATTTTTCATAAGAGACGTCATTTGAAAGATACATAACTTTTTATAGTAAATTAAAATAAAAATCTTAAATTACTTACCATCGCCTACAATGTAACTAAACACCTGATTCCCACAAATATAACGCCACATCTAGGGTAAACCCCACATACCAGACCCAACAGTGATCTACGATTTATCATACGAGTCACTATGGAATATATATTCTATTATTCTCAATAAATAGAAAGTGTCATATATAATATATTACATATTCTAATTTTATCTGCATTGGCCCTCTAGAGGGCCCATTATCTTATATTAACCAAGTGCCCTACTCTATCCATATTCTCTAGACTACTTCAAAATGATAAAATATGACAATAATTGGAAACTAGACAAATGATCATTAATATTTATTCTAATTCTTGTTGTTTTTTTGATAAATATGGACTCGAGAAGTAAACACTAGTATCTATTATGTAATCATGATTGGATAAATAATCGCAAAAATTCAAACAAATCTGGTTTAAATCGTAACTACTTTGAAGGTGTTGAAACCCTTGTATCATTTACATCATGAGATTCCGATTTAGATTCTAAAGGAACAATTAAATGTCCATTTCAGAAATGTGATCTTAAGAGATTCGAAACATTTGAAAATTTTGGAGTTCATCCATTGCATTTTAGTTTTCAGAAAGATTATATTTTTTGGTATCAACATGGTGGAAAGGCTTTAGTAGAAAATATAATTTTTATTTTCCAAGATCCATCATTTTAGAATATGATACATGAGGCAGGTGGTCTATCTATACCCAATAAAAAATATAAAATGGAATTAAAAATCCTAAATTGAATCTTCTGAGTTTTACAATTTGTTTAAATCCACTAAGGTGTCCATATATCTAGGAATCTAGATAAGAATAAATGATTTTATTATGAAATTTTTATTTACTAAATTATATTTTGTAGTGTCTAATAGTTGTTTTGATTATATTTTATCTTTGGTTAAGTCATTTTTTCCTGACATAAATACATTTCCTATATGGTTCAATGAAAGTAAGAGTTTTTTTTCAAAATTTGGATCTTTGTTATCAGAAGATCTTTGCATGTTAGAATAAATGTATCCAATATTATGGTGATTAAGAATCTTGCGTTAATTATCCAACATGTAAAAAATCTATGTGTGAAGTGGAACAACAAGGAATGTCTAGAGAACCTATTAAATAGTTTAGAAATTTTCCAATTACATCTCATTTACAAATTTTATTCGTGTTTTACAACTCATATCTATTGATGAAATGACATAAATCAAAAATTTATATCATAAAAATCATAAATCAACCTTATGATTGAGATTAATGGAATCATTTGGATGAGACACAACATTTTTTTTCTTCATAACCTCATAACATATGGCTGGTCATTTCTACTGATTTGTTTTGACCATATTGTTCTTTACGACTGTCAATATTCTTGTTAGCCTATTTTCATTACTCCATAAAAATTACCTCCTGGGATGTGGATGATGGAACCACAGACATATATATATATTTGATTCTTTTAAATTCAGGACATCCAAATAAGAGTATTGATATTCATTTTATGACACTATTTTAATAGTTAATTTCATTACAGGACAATGGTGTGATAATATTTTTTATAACTATAGATCATAATTTTATTTTAAAGGTTTCCTTAATAAGGATGATCATTGAATTTTCGGCACATAGTATGTTATCTGGATTAAGCACACATGGTCTAAAATCATGTCCATACAACATGGTTGAGAAAAAAGCGTTTATGCATGTTAATGAGATAAAGGATAATTATTTTGACTACCATTTGATATTTCTTCTTATAGATCACCCTTTTAGAAGGTACATAATTAATTTTACAAAAGTTCAAATCGATATAGATGTACCTCTAGAATTTCTCTCAGGTAATTAGGTAAAAAGTCTTGAATTTTTATTACCTAATGTTACTTTTGGACAAGCCATAAATGAAAAAAGGAAAAATGGTTTTGGGAGATGAAAGATCACCAAAACTAATGAAGCCAAAATAATCTTACTCACTTATTAATTTTTTTTATTTTATCAATGGATTAGAGATTTGACGTTACCAGATGGTTATACTCTTTGTTTTTTTCATTGTGTCATAAATGGGAATATTACCCGGTTAAAAGACATAACTGTTATTTAATAATTAAAAGATTATTTCCTGTTAGACTTAGAGCGATATTGATTTCTTCGATTTGGGATACGTTCAATGAAATATAATATTTTTCATAGATATTTTTGGGGATAAAATCAGATTATGATGCATTTGTTTTTCTAGAAAAATTTTGTATTAATTTTATGTAAATGGAAGAAAATATTACAACTACACTTATTTGATTCCATGGAACCTTTAATATATTATTTTCCCTATGTATCAAAATATAGAGGGTCGTTACAATTTCGATGGATTTTTACATTTGAGATATGTATGAAAACATTAATGAATAATGTATATAAAATATCGTCAGTTGAAGGGTCATTTGAAAACACGTACTTGTTGGAGGAAATTTCAAATTTTTTCTCGTATTATTTTCAGTTAGAATATCCTTCAAAACATAATCACTTGAGTGGCAATGAGAAATTTTATTATGATATCACAAACCATAATTTGTCAGTTTTTAATAAACTCTTGCGTAGTTTTAGTGGATATCATGAGTGATAGATTATTTATGAAGAACTGTATAGAAATCATACTTACATTCTGCTAAATTGTGAGGAAATGATGCGATTTTTATAGTATGTACCACTTATTTATTATTTAATAAAATATTTACAAAATATATAAATATTTACATTAAAATTTTGGTATACTATATGATTACCATATAAAAAACCAATTTATAAAAATTACACATGCTACTCTTGAAGAACGTCAACAACACAATTTTTCATATTGGTTTCAAATATTAGTATAATAAGTTTCTTTTGAGGGAATATCTGATCAAATTTTCAATGATATGTATTATTAATATTTTTTTATTGATTACAGGTAAAAAAAAACGAAAATAAAATTGATATTTGATTATGTGTGCTGAAAAACCATCCATCAAAATTGGTAAAATATTTTAATGGGTATGTGGTTAATAGATTTTGATTCCATACATGTATATACAATGACTTAAAGAAATAAATGAATAGTGGTGTTTCTTTGAAAGGATAACATCATATGAAAAATAATGTTGAATTTTATGGTATACTATATGAAATAATTGAGTTATGTTATCTGTGACCAAATAATGTAACAATGTTTAAATATTATTGGTTTGATATTGATCGGGGGTTGTGAGTTCATTCATGAAATGGAGTAGTTGAAATTAAATATAACAGTATTCTTGCATAAAATGAACCATTTATGTTGGATCATCAAGAACATAAAGTTTAATATTAAAATTACTATGATGTTTTGAGAGATTTGATGTATTGGTGGAGTGTGATAAAAATAAAATCATGTGAAAAATTGTTCATTGAATATTATAATTGTTCTTTGGAAGTGATACATACTGAAGATGATCATGAAACATTCCAAAATATATATCTTACTCATTGATATATAAATATCAATGACGAAAGCCTCTTAGTTAATGGATGGTGATTTAGACAATGCTGATGAAGTACTAAGAGATCACGAAACTGAAATTCATTTGGACGTTGAAAATGATAAAGATGAGGATGAAGAAATTGATGTTGATGAAAATTATTTTGATGATGTTTATTGATGTATTATATTTAGGTCTTTAGTTAGGGGTAATTATTATGTTATGATATTCATTATTTTTTAAAATTTTATATTTGCATTAACAATATATGACAGGTAACATTATTTTATTCTAAAATTTATTAGTTTTTAATATTTTATATCTGTATTAAAAATCGCTTAGTTGTGATAATTTTTTTTCATATTTCTAGATATGATCCTGAAAATTTATTTAATTCTATCACTAATGTCATACTTCCTACTGATGAGCCCAATTCAACTACTTCTTCTCAGGCTTGTGTGCCTAGGAGGGGGGCAGTATTACACGATTTGTGTTTCTAGATCCTATTCCATAACCATGAAATTATATAGATTTTGATCCTCATTTATAGATTAATGTTTAGTTTTTAAGATATTTATTGTATATTAACTATGTGTATTTATATTTGTAATAATTTAATAATAATATATAAGTTTCAATTTGTACACTTTTTACTATTTATCCTTTGTGAAGGCTGGTATGATTATGAAAAATTAATTTTTTGATCCATGAGTGTCATGGGACCTGGTACCCATCTCTATATGAGACAATATATTTGACAACTGGATTTCACGTTATAAAATAATATATATATATATATATTTTAAATTTATTTAATTTATGAAATATTTTATAATGTATTGTAGAGTTTATTTTCTCTAATTTCTGATATCCAAAGTGGTCCAATATGAGAGGCATGTGATAGTAATATACATGAGTGATTGTATCTGTTTCTACAAATCATCAGAAAGTGAGCTAGAGATTAATCTTATGCTACCATTTTCAATAAGTCTTGCATCTCCCACCATCCCGCCTATATATTAGCTTAGGTATGGAAAGAGTTGTGCTACTTTTGGCTAGGAATTTTTTTTGGAGGAGATGATCAACTGGACGTTAGAGGTGGGGGATGCAATATGTCACCGATAGGGTCTGGAGTAGTTTATTAAGAATATATCTATGACATAAGGTAAGTATTATTATTTATTAATGTATATATATATTTAACCATATCATGTTTAATATATTATATAAGCCTATACTGACCCATTTATTATGGTCTTTGAATTTTATATGAAGATACCTATTGATCTCCATTCTAGAAATGTTGTAGGCGAATGACAATGCCATAATGTGAATAATTATTTTTTTAAAAATGGCATGAATATCAATTTTATTATTATTTTAATTTTTCATTATATTTAAAGGAAACATATAAGGCTGTGAATTCTCATTCAAATGAGATTCAAATTGAGACCGAACAAGATGTCATTGCTAATTCAGGTTTCGATGTGGGGGATTGGATACATGTGACTTCGTAGGGTGTCAAGAAATGTTGAGTGATTGGTATTGGTTCTCGACTGACACCTACGAGTTATTTTGATGCTTTTTTGATGACATTAATGAGCATAAAAGGATATCGTGGAGAGTCTTCATCAACGCCATCATCCACTCCATAATATGAGTAGAGGATGTAAACTAAATATGAGATGATACTATGGATCAAAAATGAGAGGGAGGAGGAGCGCGAGCAATAATTTCTTATAGATGAAAAGATGATAGACTATATGAATCGACTTGCGAACGATGTTGGAATGGAGTTTCCTATCCCTGGTCCTTCGAGTGATCTTCACCCTTGTCCTTCGAGTGATCATCCTCAAAGATGATTATTTCTGAAGTTTTTATGACTTTTTTTATTTGGTAGGTTAGACATGTTATTTTTTAACTGATATATTACTTTTATGTATCTTTTAGTTTGTTTATTTTTTTTGTAAGATTTTTTAAATACTTGTAAATTATTTAATTTATTTAATTTTTAAACATATTTAAAATAATTTTTGGATTTTTAATTATTCTTATATATATATATATATATTATTACTTTTCTATATATTTAATATATTAATAAATTTCAAAAATTTATATAATTTAATTCATTTTTTATGAAATTTATTTTTTAATTAATTTTATTTAATTTAATGTTTACATTTTTTAAAATAAATATTTCTTTAAATTTATTTAGTAATTTTCATTCATATTTTTAAAAATTATTTTAATATTTTTTTGACTTTGCCTTTTTGTTAAAAATTATTATTTACAAAATATCATAAAAAAGGTAAAATAAAAACCGGACGAAAGTCTTTTACGATGGGGCATTTTTCTTTAACAAATAAATAATATTCGCAATAGATTGTTAGAAATAAACACATTTACAATGCCACCATCCACGACTTAGTATTTACGATGGGCTCCCGTCAAAAATGATGTTTTTTTGATGAGTGTCCGTCACAAATAACCCATCAGTATTAACTTAAATTCTTGTTGTGTTGTGAAAAATGATTATTCTTAATATTAAATTCAATATATTTTAATGATATTTGGATACACTTATGTTATAACCATTTAGTTTTATATCTTAGTGGAATTAGTTGATCTTATCTCCCTTAAATCCTTTTTTACAATTTTCGAATAAATCAATTTATTGTTGAGTGGGAACTTCATAATACTAGATACCAAATTTCACACACAACATTAGTTGATCTTATCTAACATAAAATACTTGTTTAAAGTAACACAAGAAGGTACCATTAGATAAAACAGTTAATATCACAATGGAGGAAACCTTCGAATTAACACTACTATTTAATATAATCCATTTATGGTTGAAATAGTCTGCGGGTTTTGAGTATAATTTCATTAATTTTTTTGGATTTTTTCAATAGTTTATGATGTACATAACTGAAGAATAATATGAATAATAGTTTTCTAATACAAAAAATGGATGCAATTAATTTATTTGTAAATTTAATTAATAGAAAAAATAAATTTTTAAAATAAAAGTGGCTATGTTAACTTAAGAAAATATAATTGATTCTAAAGTGACTATTTAATTTTTTTACCGAAATTATGAATTTATGTTAAATTTAATACTTTTTAGGAATTCTATGAATAAATATTATTTATAAAACATAATTAATACTTAATAAAACCAAATAAGTAAATATATTAAATTTTTATGTAATGATAAGGAATAATACTCTAATTATTTTGGTTTAAATGTATTTTTTTGTTTAAAAGCAAAGTTTATTATATGTTATATTTAGAAGTCAATTTTTCTTATTTAAAGTATTAAGACTATGAGAAATATTTTTTATACCTATAAAGATGAATGATCATTCATAGATTGATTATCAAATTGTCAAAATGAAGATAAAATCAGTTGAACTTAAAAAGTGTTGTTTTTTTGAAAAGAATTATTTATTCATGAAATGTTTTCTTAAATTAATTTTTTCCCTATTGAAGAATTATTTTAATAATATTTGTAGATAATATATTAAATAATTTTAATTATCATTCATCTAATGGTTTTACTATTTGAGGAATGTGAATATAATCATTATAATTCTCATATATGCATTTTCTTTCTTAAAAAGGGTTTTACTCATTTTTACATGGAAATTAGATTCAATTTATGCCACCTTAAAAACTGAATTAGATAAAATAGATTCTATATTTTTATTTTTCATGTCTAATTTTTAATAGATAATTTCAATTGTTATGGTAAATAAGAGGTACCTTTTTAAAATTTAAGTCATCACAGTAAGGGTTAAAATGGGTTAAATGAGGTAAAACTAAAGGATAAGGACTGAAATATCACATTAACTTATCATTTTTTATTTTTTGAGTTTATTTTGACCTAAAATTATATAATATTTGAAATTAGGACAATTTGGATCCACTATCCTTGAATGTAAAATTTATTATATGTAAATGTTCATAAAAATCATAACGGTGTCACTCCTCTTAGTTATAATGGGGAACCTCCTATCCTAGCTTCTTTACACACTTTGAAAACCCCTAAGTAGCCAAGATATTCCAAAATCACTTCCCCAAACCTAAAGAAACATCCTATACAAGTTTCCCTAACCCAAATACTATCCCAATAAGTATTACAGATAGATTTAAAAGAGGATACCTAAGGAAGATGTAATTGTCTTAAAATAGTTCTTTCAAGTATATTTTTTCATTAATTTACACTAAATATTATATACGCACCTCAAATTTATGGAATCATTATAACTTGTTATCTGAAAATTTATTATGATGGCGGAATAATAATCACTTATATACTTTGAATAAAAATGAAAACAAAAACACCACTCATGCGTACCCATAGACTACCACCTTTATGAACTGATGCATTTCATGTTTCATCACATACAAACATTTATGGATGTAAATATGGATTTAATGAATAAAAATGATTTTCATTAAATATTCATTTCCCCATTAACACAATTTTATTCATTATTTCATTCAGTCCTTTGAAAAATAAAAATAGTGTGGATGTTTACGTGCAGACTTTTGCCTCCACAAAGCGATGTATTCTAATTTTCATCACTACCTTAAATTTATTTTTCTAAAATTAATATAATAAAATACATTATATTTATGAAATTATTAATATTATAGAACCCTGGAAAATTGTAAAATACTATAATAAAAAAACCAAAACATGCATGGAAACAGAATAGTTACGACCCAAATATTGATTTTAACATTAAATAATTAATAAATGAATTATTAGAAACTATAAGTGAATAATTATTAATAATATACATGTAAATAATATTATTATATTTAGTTATATTTGAATTAAATTTATTACATATAATGTTAGATCATTCTCAACTAAGTGGAAGACTGAGAATATATTTTAGGTTGTTATGTCATATTTTATCAGGATTATTTTTGTTTTAATTTCCATTATGGGAAATTATATGATATTTTTATATTAAAATACATATATTTTCTTATTATATGGTTATTTACATGGTGTTAAATTATTCTTTCAATTTTACCCCTCTTTGGTACTCAAAAATATAAAAAACTTCCTTTTAATTAAATTCAACTTTATTTCATATATTATGATCGAAATATTTTTTCATGTCCATGTTACTTTTTATGTATAAAAATGTTTTTATAATAAAATAACTAGTTATGGTCATTTTAAACAATATTTAAATATTTTTAATGTTTAAAAATAGAAATTTTCAACGTTTACTAAATAGTTCAATTTTGAAATTCATTATAAAGGCCGGAAAAGAATGTTTTTTAACATTTTTTAGCTTGAACTAAATTTACACATACAAGTACATTTGTTATCAATTAATATTACTTTAAAATATTCTACTAGTTTTAATTAAAATCCCATTCATATTGTTTTGTGAAATTTTTGTCTTTAAAAAGATTCCAAAATGAAAATTATATTTCTTCTTATTTTACAGATAATAATTTTAAAGATTTTTTCATTGTGTTTTTCATCTATGTCGACATAAATTTTTGGTTTTTATGGTTTAAAATGGATATTATCATATACAACAATCTAATTTATTTCTATGTATTACTTATAATTATTATTTTAAGGAAGATTTTTTGAAACCCATTTCTTTCCTTAAGTTAATTAAGCTACGTGAAATAATGATCATTTTTATGTTATTGTCGATCAAATGTATAATATATTCATTAAATGTTAGTTAGGCCCTCAATAATATATTCCTATAATTTATTGGATAAATATTTATATGTTATGAGATATTATGTTATTGAATGGGGAGTGAATCTAATCTACTGTGGGGATCCTTACAATATTTATTAGTGGGACAAGGGAGTAAATAAGATACAATATGGGACTTTAACTAGTGTAATACATATGGGAACATCATGTCTTAATTGATGTTAAAAAATGAGATATGAAAAATAATGGTTTTGAGGTTAGTTTTTATAAAAGTAATGTTGAAACATAAAATAGAAAAAAAATTTAAGAAATTTTGTATAGTTGGTTTTTTGTGAAAAATGACGTTGAAATTCATTTTCCATGTATGTTTAGCGATTTAAAAAATGTGGATATTTTTTGGAAAATAGTGGGTTTTTAATTTGGGCTTATACCTAAAATAGACATCAAAAGACTCAAAAAATATTACATTTAGTCTTTCATTGTTATTTCATAATGAAAACAGATGTCAAAAAACAAGAGAAAATCCTTCAACATTAGATTTAAAATAAATACAATGTTGAAATTTTATTTTAGTGATGTTTTTAAACAAAAATAATGTCAAAATTTTTGAATAAACACTAGATCATTTGATTTAAGTGATGGCTAAAAACTGACATCAAAATTCCTAAATGAAAGATTCCATAACGGTTTATAAAGATAATTTATGTTGAAATTATAATTTTGAAATGGTATGAAAATATATAATCCATGAACATCTGAAAACTATTTCATTGAAAAAAATAGAAATAACTAATATAATCTAGAAAAAAATTTTCTAAACAACATTTAAAAAAATAAAATAGAGAAACCAAATAATGAACTTACATATTATCCATACCCAAAAATAGTTCTAAATTAAACATTGATTATTAGTAAGCTCTTAATACATATAAAATGCAACATCATTAAGAATATAAAATAAAAATTAATATAATAAGAATAAAAAATTGAACATTTTGATTTGAAACCTAAAATATTTAATATAATTAAACCAATTAAATTCATTCATTGCTACCCAATTGTGATGATCTAGATCATGAATATGAAAGCATAATAACCATATTACACATTTACATTTTGAAGTTAACACTATAGTAATGTAACATTTACTAGAAATTAAAACACACACACACACACAAAGAGAAAAAATATATATAATAAAAAATATATTATCTAATATAAAATTTATTTATCTGTTCCTTCACCTATTGAATTTTATTTGGACCCCCTTTCAAAAAGTGGTTTTTTTTAAAATTTCTACATGATTAGTATTTCAATATATCAACTAAAAACATATTTAAAATTAAAAATTTATATTAACAATATTATAAAAATGAAAAAATCTTCTTTTAAAAAACATGGTAAAACTTCTACGAAATTCACAATATAAAGAGAAAAACAAATATAATGTGCATTTATTTAGTTATAATATCTGTATAATCTAATGAAAACTATAAAATATGATGTTCACAATTGATAACATTATAATTGAGAAAAGTTCATAATTATCTTAGCCTTCTTTCCCATCTAATAATTAAAAAACTGACCCAAAATATCCATTTCCATTATTTCAAACATATATATAACTCTAACATCATCATTCAGATATTACATAGATATTAAAATGTATTATTGATCAATAAATCCATAAAAGTACACGGTATCATCATTGATGAAAAGAGTGTGAAGATAACTTATTAATAAGTATAAAATTCATTCACTTCAGGTTATATATATTTAAATAATGAAAAACTATAATATAAATTTAATTACAACGAAAATTAATGAAACTAAAGTATAGAGATCTTATAAAAAATTACCAGATCAATGATATTTTTTTTGAATATTCTAGATGAATAGTATATTCCACATATATAATACATATTTAAAACTCCTAAATAATATACAAGTAAGAATAAATATTGGAAATTATTTTATATCATCCTAAATCTTTGATGTATCCTATTTTATTGGGTCTCTAAACTTTTTATTATATTATACTAATTATTTTGATTTTAGATAATAATATTTGAATTTTATATAAGAAAAGATGATAAGTAATTTTATATGAAGTTTATTTATTTTTTAAAAACACCACAAACCTCATAAGTCATGTGAAAATAATATCTATCAAGCCAGAGAAAAAAAATGAGACACAATCTCCAATTCTAGTAACATCCTCTATAAGAAATGGAATGATAGAATTTGGAAAAATAAGTTCATGTACAAATACTCTTACCTCGACTAAATGCAGAGTATAGTTATGTACACAATCCCCCTAAAAATGTGTAACTTTATATTCTACAAGATTAATATTGGGACATCCATCACACAACACAAATTATAAGGGAAATTCCGAATGAGGAGGTTGAGGATTTGAGTATGAAGGATTTGAGGGATATGATTGTCTTGTTATTTGTCCAATCACGGTCTGTATTAATGATTTAATTTGTTAATGAAAGAAATTTTTAGGTCTTATATCTCATCTATTAAAGAATAAATTTCCACATACCTTGATTTATTAATTTTATTACCAAAAAGTTTCTAAATACCGACACCTGCATCATATCCTGTTATGTGACAATGACGTTATGGATTTCCTAAAATAGTAGCTAGAATTTCTATCCTACCATATGGGATAAAAGTCCTTTATATAACTTTATATTGAAGTTCATCATGAAATGAAATATTAAAATTTTATAATAGTTTTATTAATTTAAAAAAATAAAAACATTCAAAAAAAATAAAAAATATCTTCTAACAATTCTATTAGCTACTTATTTTTATTTATCAAGAATTTTTTTTATTTTTTTTCATTTTTTAGGTTGAGTTGTAGGAGATAGAGTTTAGAACAATACCTTTTATGAACAACTTCTATATTTAACTCTTAATGAATCAATCCTTTCTATGATCACTTTATCTTCCATTAAACAATACCCTCCACATGATAATGTATGAAAGAATACATTCAAAAATTGGATCCCTTGATGATATCTCATGGATTAAATTTATATAAATATAAATTAATATGTAATTAGATAATATAAAATAAAATTTTCAATATATAGTAATTATAATACTATTAATTATTTTTCATGTTGGTTGGTGAAAAATTTATTTTGTGTCACTGCGTCTAGATACCCATACTTGAGGCATCCATTATATTTTTTTAACTTCCAAAAAACATATTTTTTTGACGTTATTTTAATATCACTCAATAAAATTACCTATAAATATTCACATATTTTGTTAATTTTATATTGTTTTTTGATATTTTATTTTCATTTCTAATTGAAATCATTAAATATTATTCATATAAAATATATAATATTTTAAGAATAAGATAAATATAAATAAATTGAGATATTTAATTATTATAGACTCACCTAACTTCTCTTGCATCATATTGTTGATTGAAAATCAATTATGATATTAAATGTTAATCTTGTAATGTCTCTGCATGGTGTTATAAATTCTAAAATGCTTTTCATTTCTGCCATTTAGACCATTATTACCATCAATGTTAATATGTGTACTCTATTTTATCTTGTGAAATCCAATATTTCTGTAAACATGTAATCCCACATCTACATACCCTAGGAATAATTTTCTCTACTGAAGAAGAGGACTCCTCTGTTAGAGGAAATCCAACATTCCTCAAAATAATTATTGATAAATTAAAAGATATATTTTACTTAATAATTTAATTATTAGATATTTAATAACTCAAAAAAAATAAATTTTAACTAAAAAATGTTCTTCTACATACATTTATGTCATTTAAATAGTTCAATGTAATGAAATTTTTTTACCTGTATGTTACTAAAAACGTTAATATCTAAAATGATTGAATAAAAATAATTTATGTAAAAAATAGGGTCATAAATGTGTATCTTTAAGAAAATAATAATTATTTAATAATTATTAACCAAATAATATTTTACATAAAATAATAAAAATTAAAATTAATTCAAATATGTTAAAAATGATGAAAATATATAAATTTAAATATCAGAGTTACTAAAAGTGTTTTTATATGTATAAATTCAAAAAAAAACCATAATGATATACAAAGGGGTTTTAATTTTTTTTATCTCAAACTATTGAAAAAAAATTAATAGAAAATTAATATATTTAATCATTATATATATAGAGGTCCAAATTAAATGGAATATGTTTTTTTTACAAGTGTAAATTTAAAAATTTTCTTAACTTATTAGGATGTTGACAATGAGTTTTCCCATTCCCCTTCAACATATTAATTTCTTACCATAGAGAGCATGTTTTCATTATAGTAACTATCATCATCCATAAATCATATTGTAGTTGTATAAACCTCACATAAATCCATACCATCATCATTATCATCATTACCTAATAGAATTATCTTCTCTTTCAAAATGATGAAACCTAATCATTCCATGGGAATTGACATAAAATATTTTCCATTAATGTGTGAACATTATAAATGCTTCATCTTTTCGACTAAATCCTTTCAAATTAATGAGTTTAAATCAATAATCAATATGTTTCACACCACTATTACTGTCATACTAGTTATGATTAGATATTTTTTCTTAAAATCTATTATAATCATTTTCAATATTTCCTTAAAAAATGTCATCGATGTAGAAATTATGTTTTTTTCATTTAAATAAAAAATTCAATGATTTAGGGATATCCGTTACCCCAAATTTTTAATGTTACATTTATCATTCTATTTTTTTGTATAAAATGTGTTCCCATTAATATCAAAACTAGACCATGTGACCACATTAATATAGGGCCCCCTACCAAAAATTTCAATGTTTCTAATTAAGTTAAATAAACGATGACCCTACCTTAAAACTATGAATTTTTTTTATGATCAATCACCAGCCTTTTTTTTGTTTTTTTAGATATTGTTCCATTAATCAAAATAATATGTTATGATATATATGGTGAGACGTCATCTATGCTGTCTAAAATGTATAAATCTTCCTGCATCACATTATCATTTGGAATTAAATTTACCTTTAATACAAAAATACCATTTCATTTATCATAAAATGTCTAATACTGATATATAAGAGAACCTATGTATTCCACTTATTAGAAATAATTGGTAAAAATACTCAATAAACGATTCAGATATATGTTGTTGAACAATAGAGGACTATTTTTATGGATATTTTTATCATATATATTCAAAATATTCATATATAATTCAAAATGATACCTCCAATGTAATGAAATAGACTCATATATTATAATTTCCAGCAAAAAAAGAATAACAAGGTGAACTATTATTTCAAAAAGTATTAGTGGAAAAAACATTTTTAGCTGATAATGTAAAAGGGAAAATTCATTCTCCAAAACATTTAAAAAAATTTGGATTAATATCTTTAATACAAATGTCCTTGAAAAAATAACATAACACGATGATGAAATTACTAAAAGGTATATGAAATATATCAAAAAATAATACCGATAACAGTTGTTGTATCAATAATACAATAGTCATGAGTTTTCATTCATATTAATTTAAAATACTTCCACGACACCAAATTATTCACACTTTAATAAAATTCCTTAGGTGAATTTATACTATTTCGGAAATAAAAAATTCACCTTGTAACTCTTTCTTAAAGTGTGACATGTTAGTGGTAAATATTTTATATTTCCATTTATTAAAGGAGTTTACACTAAATTTATTCCCATGGATTACAAGTGAAATATATAATGAAATACATATTTTATACTTCCTTTTATATTTAAAAATATTTCAATGAAATTATCAAATATATTTTTCTCATCATGAATAATATCAATGTTATTTTTTGTATTTATAAATATCCAATATAGTTGTTTTAATAAGATAAACTATTTCTTCCATATATATTTTTGATGACCTGAACATATCTTGTTTAGAAATTTGAAATCAATAATTTTTTACTTTCCATAATATTCATCATATAACAATGGTTTTGGGGAGGAGTATATTCCAATAAACATGTAAATTATTTATTTAAGAAATTATAAGGATGATCAATTCATAAAAATGGCACCTTACGATGTACACATCCTTTCTTCCATTCTAAAATTTATAATATGTAGTATCTTCTTCAGGAATTGGAAATGCTTTATCTCCCTTAACACATTATCCATATAATGTTTTGTATACAAGAAATTATTTTATAGTGAACTTTATCATACCATTCATAATAAAATAGTCTTTCTTATATGTGAGGAAAATTGTAACTCTTTCCACTTTTATAAGCTTCAAATCATCAATAAACAACCAAAGATTGAAATAAATATCATTTCCATACTGGTTTGGTCCATAAATAATCTGGCTCTTTATAATATATGTTTTTCATCATACATATATGTGTGGAAATGTTTTGAACTACCAAAAATAGAAGCCATGAATAAATTTTTCTACTATGGTTCTAATGTGGATTAATTATATATATGATTAGTACCATTATAATATTCTTGGCTCTAATTCCAAAATAATGAAATATTTTAACAAATCTCTTCCACTATGGTGAATAAACTTGGTGACGTAAGTTTCCATTAGAGATGTGCTGATATGTATGCAATGTTAGCTTATTCATTATTTGAAATTTCAAATAGACACATAAAATGAGTAATTATAGGATGGTTTGAAATTTATTTAGTAGGAGGACTGATTATAACTCTATAATATTCTAAAATAATAACATAATTTTTATTAGCATATATGACATGAAACTGCATGTTTAAATGACTAATTTTTTTTAACATTAGAACCTAGCCATTAAATTTTTCTGTGTTAATATTATTAATTAATTTTATGAAACATTTATAAATATTGTAATTAATATAAATTTATTTATAACTTATTATTAAATAAGAATTCAAGTTTCTCTAAAGATGTTTTATTTTATAAAAAATAAGAATCCTTCATTAAAGAGTTTTAATTATTTTTCGAAGAAAATATTATATTTTATTTATGGAACATTTAGAAATTTTATATAATAAAAATGAGATCATTTTTTCAATTATCATTTACAAACCAACATAAGGAAATTTTATTTTTACTTATCTGAAATGTTTTATTATTCCTTGAATCGTAAAAATTTCATATTTTTGAAATAAAAATGTTTCTTTTGAATATGTAAATTTATTTAAAAGTTACTTTATATATTTATTTTGACATTAAATTTAAATATAAAACATTTTATTTATAAAAATAAAATTAATTTTATTTTAATCATAAATTTTCATGATTATTTATAGGTTTATTTTTATGCTAAAAAATGTATTTTTTTGCAAACTCTTTTCAAATGCATTAATTGTATCAATTTAAATTAATTAAAATTACCATTAGTTAGGAAATATTAATATAAAATTTATTTATTATAAAAATATTTATATGAATTTAAATTCATATAATGATTATTTCTTGAATAAAAGTTACTATCAGATAACCTATTTCTGGAAAAATGAATTTTTCGAAAAATAGATTTTTTACAGGATTTATAATTTTAATTTTAATTTAAAAATTGAAACTTATTTGTAATAAAATTTATAAAATATAATGCATATTTGGAGTAATAATAATTAATTTTATATAATAATTTCAACATAATGTTTTATCATAATGAATAATACATATAGCGAAAATCGATGACCACTATTAATGTTGAATCCATTTTACTAAGGGGTTAAAATAAATATGAAAAGTTATTAAAAAGTTTAAAACATATATATTTTTGAATTTTAGAGGTTAGGATAATCTACATCACCCATACAATCTAATATTTATCAATATTTAAGGCACTTGGATTGATAGTGACATCCCATTGGTAAATAGTTATGGTAAGTTAAAAAAATGCCACTCCTCCTCAATTATTTAATGGATCCACTCCTCTCACTTATTTTCACTGATCAAGACATTTTTCATAACCAACTTATAAAAAAATATCTTACCAAAATCTATATCCATATCATAGAGCTTATGGTCTTCCCAAAGGAACAACCTGAATTTCATTATTAAAATATCCAAAGGAGGTTCTCCTTAGAGAATGTAACAATATTCTCATGGAATTTTATGTGCTAAAGAGGATAAAAAATGAGATATAATTTCATAATTGTCAAAAATATTGGACAAAAAACTTATAAAATAACCTAAATAAACACTTACTAGCTTAATGTGTGGGAATGGATGGAATAAAATAGATGATTATCAAAGAAAAAAGGACAAGTATGATTAACATGTTGTGGGTGAACAATGTTCAATACAAGGCACCACTAACAGTCCGATGTTGTATATTTGGGGAATATTGTTATTATATAAGTCAACACCCTAATCCCTAGATTTATTCCTATGGTACTGTGTTATGAAAATCATTGAAGTAGAATGATTGATTTTTAGATTTTTTATTCAATAATCATGTTATTAATGTGTATTTTACTAGTATTATAGTTATAAGAGTTTTGAAACATATAAGGATAATAATATAATATATTTTACTTAAATATTTTCAAGAATATGTTGAATGATTTAAATTAACTACAAGAATGATTTAATGGTTAGGTGATATTTTATAGAATAACAAATGGAAGAGAAAAAAATAATTGAGATATGATGATGTTTGGGAAATTATAGTCATTTAAATAATTTTATTATATTGAAAAATTGAGATAGATAAAAAATATTATAGGTTATGTAAATTTTTTTGACGACTGGTTTTATTTATAAATATTTTCATCACATTTTCAGGATCATTATTTGATCAATTTGAATTATTAATATGATTATCACTATTTTTTAATAGTTTTAGAAAATTTTCATCCCACAAGCCAAGAGACAATACATCGCATTCAGAATGGAAGGTGGGTATGAACTAACAACCAAATGGTTGTGAGGTTCTAGTAAATACTAATGGCCTTTTCAATGTAATGGTTAGTGTTATATTATGTTATTTCATAAATTCAATGGATAAATATCAATTTGATTTTGGGAAATGTCTATTAGGATAAAATATATTTAATTTCTTATGATTTTGAGGTGATTAATGATATTTTAGGAAATATTTCATTGGTTTGATGTATATGTAACCCTTATTTCTAACATGTGATTTAGGATGATATAATATTTGATAATAATGTAATTAAATCCTTGAATGTTGTGATTATTTAGAATGTATGGTTTTTTAAGTACAGAATGTATTAAGTTAGACTTAATATTTTGATATTAACATGAATTTGTATTCATGTTGAGAATTATATTACCTTTTTCTATTTTTTGGTTTAGTATTAATTTCTAAAATTAATAAGAATATTCATACATTATTTTTTGGAATCCTATGATTCATTTTTTGTTAATTTTAGTGATTCAAAAAGAAACAATTCATCTTGAATA
Organism: Viscum album; assembly: GCA_963277665.1. Lineage (NCBI taxonomy): Eukaryota > Viridiplantae > Streptophyta > Magnoliopsida > Santalales > Viscaceae > Viscum > Viscum album. The sequence goes on from OY728147.1 coordinate 1,157,815,841, forward strand.
CTCATCCTTTGGAGAAAAAAATGAGATTGTTAAAGAATATTATTAAAGGTTAAAATTATGTGTTTCAACTTAGTATATTTATTTTTGATCTTAATCTTATGGGTAAAAGGATACCACATATTTAGGAAATGGATATTGAAATAAGAATGTTTTTTTTACCAAAAGAGTATTCTTTTATCTAGAATAAAAATTTATGTTTATGTGATAACCCAAAATTCCAATAACCAATAGTTGGGTAAGAATGGCCCCTATTAGATCCACCATCCTCAGACCCCGGGACCACATCACCCATTGGCCAAAGATCGACTGACCACAAAGAATAATATTATTCATTTTTGATAAAATGAGGGTCCATCATCTCTTAAAAAGTGTGTATAACATTAAATTTTAAATATATATTAGTTTTGAATACATGTATCAACATTATATATATGTTTTACTTATTTTAAAACCTAGTTTTGTGTTATTTAGGATGACCTTTGTATTTTAGTTTCCCTTATTTAAGAAGATGTTTTATTAACCCTTTTTAAGATATGGGTTTTCCAAAAAGAATTCCTTGAATGTAAAAAAACTGATTACTTAGATATTTTTTAAATTTATGGGATGGAATTTATTTAAGTTTGGTATAATGTAACACCTATATGTTTTAATAGAATAACTATATGTTCAATAATATATACGACGTGCAACACAAAGCATAAACTACCCAAAAAATATACTACCATTTTAAACCTGCCATTCAATTAGAGGTATGAATATTATTAACTAATTTATTAAATTTATAAAAATTTATTAATAAATTAATTTTTATTGATAATATATTAATAAATAAGAACTCAACCTTTAAAAAATCTATTTTATTCTACAAAAAAAGGATTCCATAAATAATGATTTTTATTGCTTTTGAGATCAAATATTATAATTAATATATGGAAGTTATAGAAATGATATTTTATAATATTAATGTTTCTTTTTTAAATATTTATATCAAAATGAAATTAGGTTGAAATTTTTGGATTTTTCTAATTTTTTTATTTTTTTCAGTGAATAGTGAAAAACATATTTTTCAAATATTTAAATTTATTTTCATTAAATAACGTAATTTAAAAGTGTAATTATATTTTTACATGATATTAATTTAAAATATGAATTATTTTATTTCTAATAATATAATTAAATTTTTTAAACATCAATATTCATGATTTTGTTATAAGTTTTTGTAACACTGGAAAACTTCATTTTCTGCCAACGGTTATTGAATGAAGAAAATTTATCCATTTTAATTAATTAAAATAAATATAGTATTGAATTATTTAAAAAAATTATCATATTAGACATCTATTTATATGAATTTAAATATATATATTGTTTATTTATAGTCATATAGTTAATAGAATATCATTTAGTTCTTGAAAAGGGCATTTCTTAAGAAACTGTTTTGACACGTTTTGTGAGTTTAATTTAAAATGAAACTCTGAAAATTGTTGGAATTTAATTTGATAAATTTATTCCATATTTTTAATAATAATATTATTATATAGTATGTTTGAATTAATGTTTAATTATAATCATTATAGAAAATCCAAAAAATATGCAACCATAGTTAATGTTAACACCGGTTTACGGGGGCATTAAAATAAAGTGGTAAAGTGAGTAACATGTTCAAAAAAAAATTATTTTTGAGTTTTTGAGTTTTTATTGTCCATATATTCCTTCTAATCCATTATTTATTAATTTTTAGGGACTTGGGGTGAGATTAAATTCCCCATAATTAATAGTTTTAGGGATTAACAAAAATGTTATTCCACTGAAATTATACATGGTCACCCTACCCTCAATTCATCACATATATTGAGATACTTTACTCAAAAAACCGGAATAATATAGCCAAAATGTCCTTATACACATTCTATATCCTCAGGAATTACCAAAATACCATCATTAGGGTCCTTTATTAGAGATCCATTGGATGTTCTTCAAAGTGAAGGTAACCCTCTTCATTAAGATCTTTATTTTTACATCTTCTTTTTCCGCCTTAATTTTTTTTATTAAAAATTAAAATATAACTAATAAATGTATACAATATAATTATATTATATTATTTTTATATAATAATATTTATCTATCTCCTCTTCCATCAAATTGGAAAAAAATTCTTAATGTATATTAATGACTACCACCTCACAAACCGATGCATCTTATTTTACATAATTACCCCTCATAGATATTCATGTTGCTGGGTTTGAAGATTATATATTATATTCATTAAATATTAATACTTCTTGAAATTTAAAAAATCATATACCTTCTTACCTTATAATCTATTGAAAAATGAAAACATCATTCATGTGTAAGACAAACTACCACCTCACAAAGCGATGAGAATCATTTTCATTAGTGATTCACATGGATAATATATTTCAATGAATTTAAATAATAATATGATATTTATGATATAATGATAACTATTTTAAGATAAAATAATACTTATGTTCTTTCTATCAAGATCGTTGAAAAATTAATACATTACTCATGCTTATATATGTCCTGCCGTCTCCATGATTGTAATGTAGTTCATTTTTCATAAAAATATTTCATCATGGGATTTAAAAGTATAAATGATGTATAAAAAATATAATTATGTCAGGAAAATTAATATGGAAATGGTGGAATAATGACCCTTTTTGACCGCGTTCAACACACCAACTCCATTTTTAAATTATAAACTAAACATCCACAATACACCCGATGTGGTCATAACTAAATATGTAATTAATATTATAATTAAAATAAATAAATTAAATGGTGTAAGTATAAGTGTTTAAAATTTTAAATTTTTTAATGAAATGATAATTCATATAACTTTATTAAATAAGGAAAAAGGAAATACACGATAAGTCTGTACTCTAGGGAATGTATTCATCTCAAAACACCCTTATTTGAGACTCATTTTCTTTTAAGTACCTAATTTATTTTAAATGGTGCATATACCTCCCATTTAGATATTATATTATGAATCCTTTCAACTTAATTTTGTTTTGAGTTGTAATTCATATACCATATCTACCATAGTTATGATTCAAAATTTACGAAAGTGGTAAGGGTTTATATTTCAATTTTATTTCAACCAGAATTATTCAAAATGAATTTCTATTATAGGAATTAATTATTTAATAAAAAATATTAATTTTATTTCCCAATGAATAATCATGGAATATTCAATCAATATTAAAATTCTCAACTCTTTTTTTATTAAAATAATTGAGAAAATATTTTTCAGAAATGATGACTTAGTATATCTCTTTAGTCAGAAGTCCTTTTTCTTCCATGTCCACATTTTTCTGAAAATATTTTTAAGAAATTTTTTATATTATCAAAAAAATTCAATTAACAAAATATTTATACATGTTTATCTTTGTAAAAAATGTTTTTAATGGAATAAAATTTTCATCTTTAAATTGAGGCACTTTTATCCTATTTATAATAGTGTGAATGGAATGTTTTTTAACATATACAACATGTATAAAATCCCCCCAATCATGAACAATCAAATATTGGAAGAAATGATTTTATGTTCAGATGGTTATTTTTTAAGAAATTTTTTTCTTTAAAATATTGAAATTTTTTATATTTTTATGTTGTGATTTCATGGTTAATAGGAAATTTTCTATAATAAATATTCTATATAATCTTTTAAAATAATTTTAATCAATGATAACAACCTTTATGTGTATATATTATTTATAAATAATTTATACATGTGTCTCCCATATATAACTAGATTATTTTCTTTTAATGTTATGGGGTAACACAAGCCATGTTTTTATCATTCAAATGAATTAATTTTGAGAATTTTTTTGATTATGATATGAGACAAGATTCAGAAACCCATTTCGTTCCATAGTTTATTCATATGTTTATGATTTATGATATGTGTACCTAGAAATAACTCAAATTAGTTTTGTAAATAATTATACACTTGAGGTAGAATATATGGAATTATTTAGAAAACCTAATCCATTATGGGAATTTATCCACGACATGATTCTTTATAGGTAGTTAGCCTTGAATCATGTTTATTTCATGGAATATATTTTTAAAACATTTACTAAGATTCCATGACCTTATTATACCATGTTATTTATGTTATTCTCCCATGTTATTACTCTAAAGCTTTAATTTTCCTCGTACCATGTCATACCTTTGACTCACATGTCATTATTACTTATCATGTTTGTTTCCTTACAACTTTTTTTAGTGTACCTCTTTTTTATTTTTATTCCCCAGTTTATCAAATGTAGTTTAATGAGATATAATGGATTTGGGTGATCATTATGGAGAATAAAATATCTATTTTTTTATATCACATTGATTTATTATAAACATAGTCATCAAAATACACTAGGACTCATGATCTTTGGAAAGTAATTATTGAAAGTTTATGTAAAGAATCATGGATTAATATACGAAGATGAATATTTTCATCAACATTAGATGTTGAATTTCTTGTTATTTTATCATTCTGGAACCAACAAGTAAAAGTATGGCTAAAACCATAGAAAATAATATTATCAATGATTTATCGTAAATTTATAATTCTTATATTCAAACACTGCACACATGCAAAGAAAACTGGATTGTTTTTTGAATATTTAGTTTAGAAAAATACAGGAAATCATCAAATCCTTTTTTGTATTAATCAGCATCTCTTCATAAATTTATCTAATTATAAAATATTCATTACCTAAATTCACAATTTAAAAGATGAATATATTAATAAGAATATTGATTTAAAATTTTATATGAAAAGATAAATTTTAAACATAAAAAAATTTAATCAAAATGATCAATATACCAATTATTGATAATTAGAAGACAATAATACATAATGATCAAATATATTACCGAAAAATTTAAATACAAGTTATTAAAAGGAGTTGAAAAAACAAAGAAAAAAATACTAGATTAAATAAAATAACATAATGATATAAAATAAAAATAATGTAATAATATTTATTTTAATTTATTAATTTTGAATATATGTATGTATATATAATATAATTATTAATATTATTAAATTTAGTGACCAAACCCCAGTATATCTGAAGTTAGTGTCTACAACCATTACAATAGCATGATTATATGGTATAAAATCCCAATGTAAGGAATATTTTAGTAGTATTTGTAAAACAAATACAAACATTATAATTTTATTACAAATGAATACACTAATTACAATATAATTTTCATTCTTTCACAGATAACTTTAATCCATCTAGTATATCTTTACATGTCATTTATAGTATGATTATTTGATTATTGGAAAAGGGAAACATAATAAGGATGATCTCAAATGATCAGTAAAGGTAAATTCTGGTGTAAGAAATAATTAATCAATGAGAATAGTCAATATGGATTAGTAATAACTAAAGACACATTCCATGTAATCAATAAACTGAGAATGGTGTGCACAAAAAATATATAAGGTAAATAACTGAAAACAATTTTCATTCAAATAAATTGAATAGGAAAAATCAATATGAAATGGTAAGAAACTGAAAAAACATTCCTTTTAATCAATGATCTGAGAATAAAATGGATCCATAGATATGCCAATGCAAAATGTATTGGATTAGTAATAAGGGATTGTAAATGAATGAACTGGAAAATTATTGGACTTTATGTCTTAGGCACATGAAAACCTAAACCATAAAGACCTTTCCCCAGATAGTTTAAAACTAATGTTAGAAGCCTAATTAACTTGAGAAGCATTTTTTTGTTATGAGAACCAATTAATGCATCTAGGGATATATAAATTCTAGGCACCACCAGTCATTTCCAATCCAAAGAATTAATTATCTGGAATAATCAATATAGAAAATACGACTTATAAAAGATACGTATTGAATAGAAGATACAGACTTATTGATACTTCACCAAATTATCAAATATCTTTTAAACTAAAAACTGTATGAAAAATTGTATACAGTTCCGACACAAATAAAATCCATGAAAAACAATGGTGATATTTAGGGGAAATTAAAAGTCAAATGAACATAGTAAACTGAGTATTTCAAGGGGGATAAAAGGAATCAATGGAGTGAAGGTCAATACTACTCTTGACCAAATCAATCATAAACTATCTATAAGAATAATAATGATGGTATCAATACCAAATATAGTAGAAATAAAGGGTTATTGTTGTTTATGAACAAGAATACTATAAAATTCTATATTGAAAACATTGTTGAGGAAAATATCCTTTTTAATTTTGAAAACATTTTGAAAATAATTTTCTTTGGAAATCACTATTAAAAAATATTATTTAAAAAATAATATTTTAAATGTGTAATGGAAAATTCAATGAAATAATGGTGCGTAAATCCATACATGTATTACTAGGTAAAAATAACAATCTCTTTTTAACTGTAATAAGGTTAGAAAAAATAAGTTATTTTCAAAGATAAAAGAAGAATCCGTTGAAAAAAGTGGTAAAAGACATAAAGGGTAAAAAATTATTCAATAAATAATTTTTAAAAGTTTAACTAAATTTTTTATTTTTTTAGAAAAATGCATTTTTAGAAGAAAATATTTTCTCAAATTAAAGAGAGAAATAATGTTTTTATTTCTTGAAAACAATTCCTAAATCCATTGAAGTACTAAAGAGTGGAAAAATGGTAATAATATTGGAAAGAGGTCCTGAATAAATTTTGGAGAATAAAATGAAATCTTTTATTAAAAAATGAGCAAATAATATACTCTAATGGAAATTCAGGTGTAAAAAATCCCGATCTAAATGAGATTCTAATGTAAACCCTTGAAAATATTATTACATTGAAGTAGGAATCAATGAATGTGTAGATTATGTATATCAAATAAAAATCCACATAAAAAGTGAAAAGATATTAATATATAGTCAAAGTCAATATACAAAAAAATCATATATTATTTAAGATAGTGAGGTAGTAGTGTAACTTAATGAAAATAAATTGGGTTATGCACATCTTTTCCACTTGGTTTATTTTAACTCAAATACCCTTAGATAAAATAATTAAAATTGAAAACAAAAATACCATGAAGAATGAATAAATCATGATATTACATGAAAATATCATTGTATATAAATTATATATAAGGAATTAAGTTCACAAAAATAAGGCGACTGTTTCAAGTGAATGTTAAAAAACACAAAAGGATGTGATATTGCAATGATAACCATTAAAAGTTTTCTTGAATAAAATAATCATTAAACATTAAAAAGTGTACCTTACCACATTGAATAATTTTTACAATAATATCGATAAAGTAAAAAAAAACTTATAATATATGTAGGATACAGATATTCATGATATTACATGTCAAAGAGTTGTATATACACTGTATAAAAGTAAATTAGTTTATAAATAAAAAAAGTCTTAATAGAATCTAAATAGAGATGAAAATACCTTGCCTTTCATCTAATTTTATTGGAACATAGTTTTTTATCTTGTATAAGTGGTTTAAACATGATAGTAACATTTACGAGAACCATACTCTTTTTTTATAATATTTTATTACCAATTTGATAAAAACCTTTCATTATATTCACTATTTTGGGTGTTAATATATTATTCATTCGAGTATGTTTTGACATGTTACTTGTTATTTTTATAACATGGGTCATGGATTAATCATATATAAATAATTTAGAATAATAAGTAATAATATTATATACACATTATATATGTATTTATAATAATATATAATATTTGGAGATAAGAAATTTATTTCACCGTTCCTAGAGATGGTATGTTGTACATACTCATGAATGCTGCTTTCATTTCTTTGCCTTATTATACGAATGAGAAGTAAATAATATATATTAATATTATCATTCAAGTATCAAATCAATTTAATATACAATACATTGGATTATTAAAATAGTCCTTCATACATTCCTTGTATTGTGTGAATGAACCTCATCGCTTTGGGGGGTTGTAGTCCAACCTGCCACAAATGATCTTATTATATTCCCAAAAAATGGAGTGCATAAAAATGTGTTATAAAATAATTAATTAAGTATAAATACATTATAAATACAATATCTATGATATATAAATATATATTATATCATAATTACAAACCATGAGAGGTGTTAAAGAAAAAACAAACCACATCGTTTGGTGAGGTGGCAGTTCATCATACACATAAATGGTACATTAATTAACAATTAGGTAGAAGTGTGTGAATGTGTAGGTAGAACCATTAATAAATAAAATTTATGTAAATTTTGGATAATGTTATTTTAATTTAATAATATAATAAGTATAATTGAATGAGTGTAAAAAGATATAAAACTGAAGAGCTCGAGGAAGGATGTTACTTCTTATTTGGGTAACTCCTTTTGTTTTTCACCAAAGGGAATCCATTGGTTAATTTATGACCAAGATGAGGATTGTAGGTTTATGGGAATTATTTTAATGATATAATTTAATTAATATTGTTCGATACAATGTGTATTGAAAGGTATTAGGAAGTAAGAGACTTGAGTTCCTTTTTATAGTGGAGGAGGAGTGTCACTCTTGTAAATTTTAGAAAAGGGAATTCCACCAAAACATTTTATTTTAAAAGTGAATTAAATAATGTTAAAATGTATTTAATATTGAGGATAAAGTATTTTGGATAATTTTTCATGTTATTTTGGGTCTTATATTTAAGGTATAGTCCCCCTTTAAGCATATTTTTACCATAACCATTGTAATTAATTTAAATTTTAATTTCTTAATATTTTTGGTCAACAAATAATTTTACCTTATTATACATTATAAATGATTTTTATTCCAAATATTTTATACATTTATTAAAATTAAAATCTTATAAGTTGTATAAATTAATTTAAATTTAATTCTTTAAATGAGACATAATACAAGTTTTCTAGGTAAGAAAATATAGATGTTTGAGATGTGATTATATCCAATTTATTTGTTAAATTGATTATAATGACATAAATTGCATTAAATGATATAAAATTGATCTAATAATTATTAATAAACAATAAAAAATATAATTTAACCTTGTAAATAAATAAGATGAAAAGCAGTTTTGATTTGAAATTCATTATATTCCGCTATTCCTCAAAAAATGAAACATCATAGAGAAATACAAAAAATTCTCCACAACCTAATTTCTATGAATTTATTTCAAATATTAAGGTTATTTTGACATATAAGATTTATAAAATTTTAAAAAATTGGATTTAAAATAGGTTCTCTATTAAAATGCTGTAAACTTGGCTTTATAAAAACATAGGTTTTTGTTTGTAATATTGTGTGGATATTATCTTATGTTTATCAAATATATTTATAGAATATAATTTTTTTATTTAATAAATAACTTATATGTTTCATTAATATTATTATCAAATTTTAAATAATCTAATTTATTAGGGAAAAAAACTTTTTTGAGCATAATGACAGTTTTCTGTAAAATATTCTATTTATTTTCAATATGATTTTACAATAATTTATAAATAAATTATAAACAATAATTTTTTTTTATATTTTTGTATAGAAAATATTTCCAAAATATAGTTAATACTATTTGTAAAATATAATTTAACAGATAGGGTATGTCTTATTATATTAAATATTTATATTTTAATAATATGTTATTATTTAGTAAACTCTGTGAAGCCTATAGTTGAAGCCATTAAAGAAACTCATTTTTGCATGAATCTTATGTGAACTCAGTATCACATGCATTCATAGATATTAAAAATATTGAATTTGTTTAAAATATTAAATATATTATTAGTTATTAGGACATTATATTCCTTTATGTTCTTTGTGTTGTGTTTAATACACACTATTGAATACATCGTTCCACCATTATATTTTTGTGGTGTTACTTTCTCCCAACCATTATTTAATTTCATCATTAGAATTTAAACTCAATCTTGGTGATAGATTGTTTAATATTTGGAATGTTTTAAATCCCACATTATGAGATTGGTTATTAAAAAATATTATAAAAAAGAGAGAATGGGATGTACAACGTTCACATGGAATAACATTGAACTATGTCTCTAAATAAGATATTATTAGTCAAAAGTAAAGATACGTACATGGATGAAAAGTTTAAATATTTATAAGGTGTAATTGTTTTCATCAATCTCAAATAAGTGAATGATAAATTTAAATTTTAGGGCCTCAAATCCATAAATATGTGATGATTTTAGAGCCACCAGTTCAATAAAAGTTATGTAATGGGAATTTTTTTTTATTTCTGATCATTTTCCTATTTAAAAGTAATTATTTTATTTCCTATCTATATATGGGAATATAATATTTTATTATTACTATATAAATAATTACATTTTTTGTCTATTTATCAATTTCTAATTCATCCATTCACTCATAATAATTAAAATCCAAAAATTAACATTGATGTCTAAACCACTAAGATACACTTTTAATGGATCATAAGGACCATAAAAGAATAAAAATACTAACTATTTTCCTATAACTATTCTCAAAATCCAAAATTTTCAATACATGAATATCTAAACCTAAAAATCATCACTACAAGTTTATAATAAATATTTATTCATCAAATTGTTTAAATAAAAAACCGAAAAATTATCTTGGACATTGTCTTGGTTAAAGGTTGTTTTGAATCCCTTATCATTATTTATTAATGGGTTCAAGCCTTGCATCCTTGTCATATTTGATGGGTTTCCACCTGACATATAGGTTTTCCTTTTCTAATACATATTAATATAATTTCCAAAATAAACATTGTGTACATACTTGAAATTTAACCGTTAAATGGACTACATTTTTTAAAACAACCATAATACATAAGTACATCATCAATTTATTTTCACATCGTTCCGTCCTTGGCTGAGGGTTTATCCTAATATCCCTTAAAGGATATCTAAATCATGAAACCTTATCTTCAATATAAAACACCACTGGTTTAGCCTAGGTTCTACATTTTTAAAATAAATTATAATAACCAAAAAAGAAAATGTGAATTTTGATAATCATATCCACTAATATGGTCAAACCAGGGTTGTAGTAATTATCGTCGTCATGTATCAAGTTACACTAAGTCAGGCCCAATACACCTTATTAGAGTTGTTATTCCTAGGAATATCTGTGCTAGAACCACGTCCACCTCTAGTATCCATATATGGATGTATTACTAGGAATAAAAACATAATATCTTCCTTATAAATATTCTATAATGTTCTTTTAAATTTATCCTATAATTATACCATTAAATTATGTTTTCTTGTTAATATTTCATAAATTTAGTTCCCAATGTTTCTACTAAATTTAATTTGATACTAAATATAGCTAGCCAACCCCCAGAAGCCTAGAGTCTCTATCTACTACAATTACATTGAAATCATTACCAGGAATCAAATTTTAAAGGATGGAAAATTTTATAGTGATTGTAAAAGGGATACATATAAAATTCTTGTATTATAAATTAATAAACTAATTACAAAATAATTTTTTTATTTTTATAATTACATTAATCTGACTGTTATATCCACTTATTTCATTTATCGTATACTTATTCAATTCTAGATGAAAGGAAACATAATAAGGGTGATCTCAAATTCTTAGTATGTGTAATGTATAGAGGATGTAATGAAGAGTCAATGAATATAGTCAATATAGAAAGGTAATATCTAAAGACACATTCCATGTAATAAATTAACATATAAATTAGTGCGTAAAAAATGTTTAAAGGTAAAAAAATAAAAATCCATTCCATTCTAGAAAATGCATAATGAAAAATCACAATGACATGGTCAGAAACTTTAAACAGTTTCAATTTAATTAATGAACACATAATTAAATGCATCCATTGATATGATGACACAAAATATCATGGATTACTAATAAAGTAATTCAAATGAATGAAATTATTAATTATTGGACATCATGTCTTAGGAACATGAAAACCCACATCCTCATGACCTTTCACAAGATGGATTAAAACTATAGGTAGAAACATATTTATTTTCTAGAAATTAATTATCTGATGAAAAACTATTGAAGCATGGAGGGGAACTATAAAGTCTAGGCCCCACATATAATTTCCAATCCAAATAAATACAAATATTGAATAATCAAAAAAATAATATGCCTTATCAAATATCCGTGTTAAATAAAAGATATAGATTTATAAATATTTCTCTAAATAATAAAATAATTTTAAAAGTAAACACAATATGAAAAATTTTATAAGATTTGGGAAATAATCATATCCATTAAAAATGATATGCTTGTTTTTGGGGATTTCATTTTAAAATGATCATATAAATTAAAATATTTCAAGGGGACTAAAAGGAAACAATGAAGTTATTTACAATACCATCTCTGAAAAAATCAATCATAAACCATCTCAGGAAAGAATATGGTTGGTATCAATACAAAATATCCCATGTTGAGTAGAAATAAGTTGTTGTGGTCATTGATGAATAATAATTATTTAAAAATATATTTTCAAAATATTCTTGAAGAAAATAGCATACTTATTTTGAAAAATAGCTTAAAATCCTTTTCATTGAAAATCACTAATAAAAAAATTCAATTAAAAATTAAACATTTAAACTTGCAAAGGAAATTTTGATGAAATGATGGTCTATAAACCCATGTAACATCATAAATTTTTAGAGTATTATTTTTAAATTCTACGTGAAATATTTGTGAAACTAGACAGTGATACAATGTGCGATTATGATCCCCAGTTTTCCCAAAATTATTTTTCAAAATATAGTAATATATTAAATAGACAGTACATGAAATTTTCTTGAAAACATGGAATAAATTATAATGGGTTTCCAATATTATAAATTTAGATGCAAAATTGAGTTGAGGATGCTGGTTTTATCCAAAGTGAAACTAACCATTAGTTAGTGTGGGTCATATTTAGAAAATTTATTTTGGGAACAAAATTAATAAAATAAATGAACGTAAGAATTTATTTTATTTTTGTTCAGTGTAGAGGCAAAATTATTGTTTAAATATATGGTGATGGATTTTGTATTAGGGTTGGTCACATTACCCGAGAGATTCTAGAGGACCATTGGAGAGAGATATCAAGAGAATCCTCTCAGGTGAAAGATGTTATATAAATATTGAATCATGAATCATTGCACTAACAAAATCCATAAACCTAATATATAATAGAAACCCAATTTTTATTGGTCAATGATCGATCCTACTTGAGGTAGGATGATTTTTCTTGATATTTTTCCCATTCCTAATTATAGATGAACTTGGATCAATTCAGAAGAAAATAATTGAAACACACATCATTATTAGATTTCAAATTGATGAATTTTGTTATAGATATATTCATATTCTTTCATCCTTTGTATGAATAAAAATCAGGTCCAAACGAAGAACAACTGAGGATCATTCCAAAATTTCATGTTTTTGGGATTTCTCTCTATATTCTTCCCACATTCACTATGGGTGCCTCCTTTTGGCCCCCAGTTCGATGAATACCCGATATTCAATCATTGAGTGACCATTATTCACTGCAATGAATCAATACCACATGTGCGGTTCATGATTAGTGATGTGATCAAGGTGCGATGTTATTAGTGGATGACCATAGGTGGATCAGAAATGATTTTCGATATTCGTTCAACTTGGTTTTAAAATGAGACAAAAATAAGGATCAACGGTGGAGATTTATAAGAACATTAGAACATAGAATTTATAAAATAGTCAACTAGAGGCTTGGATGATCCCTGATATGTATGTTCTATCCATATCGGAAGTTCGTGTGTGGAACATATCAAGATAGAAGAGATCCCCAAAAGATCTAGAAAATTCCGAGTAACACGATGTGTATCTCATAATTACACACTATGTGGGACCCCATAGATGTGGAGTTATGGTTCTATAATATTGAAATTATCACACATAATGTGACAAATTTTTCATGCCATGTGACCCTCCCTGGCGGACTCAGTGTGAAACGACCCAAAATTTTGAAAAAATATTGTCTCCTAATTTTGTGTTTTACTTTATTTCATACTCACCAAATATTTTTCATTTAATAAAATGAGTATAATTAAAATGAGACTGTTGGGTTTTGACTATTACATGAAATTTAGTCAGTATGACCTTTAGAAACTAAATTTTGGGATTTTTGTCTCTAAATACAAGTGATATTGGTTAATTAATATAGAAAGAATATTCAATGGCCTCATCCAGTAGTCTCGGGCCATTCACTGCCCATCTAACAGAACTTGGGAATGAGGTAGCACCACTGGGCTTTTCTCTGGCCCACACCCAAGCCGATGTTCATTGTGTGAAGCAAGAACAGAATCACCTTCGTGAGAAGTTCAAACTGATAGAAATTACTACTCGTGCGATGTTGGCCGAGCGGCCTTCAGATTCTCCCACCTTAGCACACCTTACACTTAGGTCATATGCTGGGGTTATAAGGGGCTATGTAAGGAGACCATAACTGCCTTGTATAATCCTTTAATTTAATTTTTTTTTTGATTTCTTCTTATGATGAAGTTTGTGAATTTTCAAATGTTTGGATAAATATAGTATGCATATTTTTGATGAATTCTTGAAAAATGATATTTGAAAATATTTATGTAAACCTTAAATAATTAATTATGGGTAATGATTTTCATAAAATGATCTTCTAAAATTATGTTTAGTAAGAAATTTAGAGTCTAATAAGAACAACCTGTTTTTTGATGAATAGTAAATTATGAATAGTGATTTTACGCTGAGGATTAGTAATGAGACTAAATGGATTAGAAATATCACATAAAGAAAGTATTAATATAATTTAGGCACCTTGATTAAGTAATATGATTCAATAAAATAGGTATATAACTCTTTCAAAAATTATAAGTCAAGTGTCATTTTTTTCGGCTGAATTTTATTTTTTAATTAAAAATTTTACTAAAAATATTTATAAAATTATTTTTATGAAATGGAGTTCATTTTTGAACTTCGAGTATCGATATTATATTAAGGTAATTTTTGGGGATTTTTCTCAAAAAATGAATTCTCAGTGAATAGTGTATTTATTTAAAAATTAAATTGAAACTATTTAGAAAATTATTTTTATAAAATGGAGTTCAGTTTTGAAATCAGATAACTAATATTTGGTTAAGGTGAAATTTTGGGATTTTTCTGAGAATGATGAATTTTCAGTGAATAGTGAAAATACAGTTTTTAAGTTACGAGGTTTTAATGACATCATTAAATGATGTATTATGTTTGTAATAGATATGGTCAACTTATGAATAGTAATATAAGTTTTGAGGTGTCCCAAGTGTCCAATACCATGGGCAAGCCCATGGTTTTGCCAATACCACCAATGAGGTGTCCCTTTGCTATTAATGCCTTGTCCCCTCACTTCCACTACAAATACCAAGCCATTATCTCATCCTTTCGATTCCAAAATCCTCCTCAATGATGTTCTGGTCTCCTTACCTCTAGAGGAGTCCTCCCAAGGTTCCCTCATGCCTCCCAAGGTCCCAAACTTCATGATTTTGCAGTTACTCTTCAAGGTAAGGGATCTTACCTCTCTCTTTCTTCCCAAGTACTTTCTTTTATGTTATTTATTTTATAATCCATGTTCTTATGTTGGAGGATGTTTTTTTATATTCATCCTATTTTTTTTTTCATGTTCATATGATGAGATACCCCTTCTTTCTCTAATCATTTCATTTTATGAATGTATAAGTGGCGCCGTTAGGATACCAAATTTTTAAAGGATTCCTTCACCCTTCTTGTTTTCAAGATCTATTTTCATGTCAAGTCTTTCATGTTCATTTTTTTTACATTGGGCTATGATATCTATATCTATAATACTTATATTTTATGTTCATATGATGAGAGAACATATTTGATCTTGTCAATTCATTTTTTTGAAGTTTTATGTGACGCCGTTAGGCTGCCAAATTTTCATAAGAGAAATCTTATTTTTTCCTTCCATGTTTTTCATTTCATATGTTATGTCGTTAAAATTTCATTAACATGTTATTATATCCTTTATATTCTGTCCCTATACTATTTTATGGATCATTTATTAGTGGGTGACCCATGTCCCCTCTCCTTCCAATGTTTTCTAAAACCCTATAAAATAGCCATTATGCTGCCGAATTTTCGTCTCAAAATGACTTTCTCATTTTCTCAAATTCTTTTATTTCATTACGTTAATACTCAAAAATCATTATTCTACAGGGGTATTCACATATATATCAAAATATTCTTTTTTAATTCTGGGATTTACATACACAAAACCCGCTTTCCTTTTTCGTGGGTTTAAAATGACATAAAGATCATGTCATAAAAGAAGTTTTTAAAACATTATGATTATGAAATGAAACCCATTTATTTTAGGCTATATGTGTTATTTATGAAATGTTTGATGCTGATATATGTGGTTCACATGATGGTAAAGAAAATTTAAGGGTGCACCCTATTATCACTACAATTCATTGGTTAATCATGTAACCACTAGAGATTATAATTTTAACGATCCCTTGGTGAATAACCTTGGTAATTTCATGTGACACCTTGGGGATGAACCTTGGTGATATGTTCATGATTGTCTATGTTAAATGTTGTATCCACATATTAATGTTATGAATCATGTTCTTTCCATTATGATATGCCTCATGATCTCTTTCTCATTCCTTAAAGCAATTTATCATGACTTTATTGATGTATCTCACGTTTATATGTTAAATGGTTCCCCTTGTTTCCCTTACTGGGCCTTCTGGTCACCCTTTCTTTTGATTTATGTCCCTGGGTTATGAGATGCAATAATGAACCTAAGATGTACATAAGGAGGAGCCTTTCAAGTGTTTAAAAACACTGTTTTATGTTTTCATGTTTTATTTTCCTGGTTTCCAAGACACTAAACCTTAAAGATCCTCGATTTTGTAAAATGTAATGAAAAGTTATGTTATAAGAAGCCGGGATGCTATAGTTAGTATAAAAGGATGGATTAGTTATTTGTGGAAATTAGGATATGAAATCTTTAGTAATAACCCTATAGAAAATTTTAAATATAGGAAATCTTCCTGGTATTTTGGTGAGTATTGAGTAAGTGGTTTATCATGAAAATACATCCCTTTCTGGATACAAGCAGGTAGAGGTGGCTCTGGTAGAGATGTACATAGGGGTACAACCCAAAAATACTGCTTGAGCTAGAATCGAACGGGAACTGTTACATGACAATGGGCCTTGCTGCACTCTTGGTTAGGACACTCCTGGGGGATATGATTTGGTAAATTCATAAGCTTAGTATGAACCATTATTAAAGGAACAAAGATAAAATAAAATAAAGATTCACATAAGAAGATATGATCATGGATAAACTAGATTGGAATCTAGGGGATCACAAGTTAGGGTATACTTTTCTTCTACAAGTTTATCCTTCTATGCTTAAAGTTCCATTTTCATGATTATGGGCTAACTTTGTAAGCCCCCAATTATAGTTTCTTTTCTTAGTTAACGGCAGGAAAAAGAATAACATGTCCCAACAACCAATGTGATAGGAAATGTGACAATTTCCCTATTAATGTGAAAGAGATGATGAGAGATCATGAATAACATATTGTGATTATGCCAAACCAACAATAAAAAATCACAATTAATAATTGGTACCCAGTTGAAGGCCCAAATTCATCAAGGAAGAATAAAACGAAGTCTCAAGGATGTTCATCTAATAATGTTGATAAGGTAAAGAAGACCCAATTTCCTTTGTGAAAAAT
Source organism: Viscum album (assembly GCA_963277665.1). Taxonomy (NCBI): domain Eukaryota; kingdom Viridiplantae; phylum Streptophyta; class Magnoliopsida; order Santalales; family Viscaceae; genus Viscum; species Viscum album. The sequence continues at coordinate 1,157,833,605 of OY728147.1, forward strand.
GCTTGGAAAGGGGAACCATGGAGAATTTCATAAAGGAACCGAGAGATGTTTTAAGTGTGGGGTGATAGGGCATAAAGTTTCCAATTGCTTCAAAAAAATGGATAATGTGATGAATAGAGATAAGGTTTGATCTAATGTACCTTATACTTTTCAATATCATAAATGGGGAGATGTTGAACACAATCCAAGGCAATACTCTCAGGGAAGGGATGTGAAGCATGATGAGCATCAACAATATTCAAGGACAAGGGAACAATGCATGTCCTATGCTGAGATGGATCATGATGACAAAAGTACATGAAACTTCTTCGCAATAATTGTCCATGTCATGTTGTATTTTAGTTCGTGCTCTATGAATATCTTTAATGTTTTCTATGAACATCGAGTCACTACCTAAGATGGTTTTATATCATTAAGGAAAAAATCTATTGTTAAGTACCACATGTTGATGTTGTGATGCTGTTCTTCCTGAAAGAAAAAGAGATGATAATGGAATTAAAAGATGATTATTATTTTGGAAGACGTTCATATGATCGAGGTAAATATATTACTACAGTATTTTCATTTATGAGTAAAGGATGACTTATATTTTTAAGAATCGGTGAATTTACGGTGAACTTATAATAATTTAGGAAATGATTAATCTATATTGGGGAAAATATGTTTAGGTTAGTTACTTTTGTTATAAGATGTTAGGTGTGATTGATGTGGTTTGGAGATGAACGATAAAGTTTATCTTGGAAGACTATGTTATCAAATACTTCATATATTTGGGTTTCAATCTTAGTTTGGTTTATTTCAATAAATATTATGGATAGTTATTTATGGAATGGTCTATGATGAACTTTGAGAAGTACCATGGATCTTTGAAGATTTAAAGTAGTTTTCCTTCCTATGCGGTTCTTTCTTTTTGAAGAGTTGTTTTATCTTACCTATTCTGTTTTTGGGATAAATGTTTAAAGATAGATAGTTATTCTTCTGTGGATTATGTGATTCTCTAGAAGTTGATTCTTGTGATTTAAAGTGACCAAGTAGTTTTGAATTCCCATTGATTGGAGAAAAGATTAGTCTTGGTGAAACTTATTAATGGATGAAACTCTAATTGAAGGTAAATATATTTCCTTGTGTTCTTATTCTATGTAGTAAATGAATTCCTCAAAATTATTAAAAGGGATGTCAAACAAAAATGTTGTTAGTTTAAGTTTCCTACTGGGTAATCAAAGGTCATTTAACCCATCACAAGTTTGTGATTTTCTGGTGGTTAACTTCATCTTAGACATGTTTTCTATCACTCTCCCTCAGAACTTGACCCTTTGTTTACTCCTCCATATCCATGTTTTCCTACATGGAATCCTAGTATGGGTTAACTCTGGTGACCTTTGTACTTACTATTCCTTCTATTAAAGTAATAGTGTTACTGAATCTTTTTCCGATGTGGGACTTTCAATGAAATTTCCAACCCCAGTTTTAAAAATTGTGTTGACGCAATTTTTTAAGGGGATGATTGTAACGACCCGAAATTTTGAATAAATATTGTTTCTGAATTTTGTATGTTATTTTATTTCATACTCAATAAAAGTTTTTCATTTTATAAAATGAGTATAATTAAAATGAGACTATTGGGTTTTTACTATTGGATGACTGTTAATCAGTATGACCTTTGGAAACAAAATGTTGCGCGTTTTGTCTCTAAATACATGTGATCTTGGTTAATTAATATAGAAAGAACATTCGATGACCTCATCCAGTAGTCTCGGGCCAATCTAAGCCCATCTAACATAACATGGGAAGGAGGTAGCACCACTATGATTTTCTCTGGACCAACCCCAAGCCGAACTTCATCGTGTGAAGCTTGAACAGAATTGCCTTCTCAAGAAGTTAAAACTGATAGAAATTATACTTGTGCGATATTGGCCAAGCCGCCCTCATATTATCTCACCTTTGAACACCTTACACATAGGTCCTATGCTGGGTTTATAAGGGGTTATGTAACGAAATCGTAACTGACTTGTATAATCCTATGATTTAAATAAAAATTGTGATTTCTCTTTATGATGAAGTTTGTGAACTTTCAAATGTCCGGATAAATATTGTATGCATATTTTTGATGAATTCTAGAAAAATGATATTTGAAAATATTTATGTAAACCTTAAATAATTAATTATGTGTAATGATTTTCAAAAAATGGTGTTCTACCATTATGTTCAGTAAGAAATTTAGATTCTAATAAGAACAACTTGATTTTTGATGAATAGTAAATTATGAATAGGGATTTTAAGCTTAGGATAAGTAATGTGACCAAATGGATAAGTAATCTCACTTAAAGAAAGTATTAATATAATTTAGGCACCTTGATAATGTAATGTGATTTAATAAAATAGGAAAATAACTATTTCATAAATTATTAGTCAAGTATAAGTTTTTTTCGAGTGAATAGTGTTTTTAATTAAAAATTAAATTAAAAATATTTAGAAAAATATTTTTATAAAATGGAGTTCATTTTTGAACTCAGAGCATCGATATTATGTGAATGTAATTTTTGGGGATTTTTCTGAAAAAAATGAATTTTCGATGAATAGTGTATTTATTTAAAAATTAAATTAAAAATATTTAGAAAATTATTTTTATAAAATTTAGTTCATTTTTGAAATCAGAGCATAGATATTTGGTTAAGGTGAAATTTTGGGATTTTTCTGAGAAAGTTGAATTTTCATTGAATAGTGAAAATACGGTTTTTAAGTTACGAGTGTTTAATGACATCATTTAATGATGTATTAAGTATGTAATCAATATTTTAGACTTATGAATAGTAAGATAAGGTATTAGGTGTCACATTTGGCCAATACCATGGGAAAATACCATGGGAAAGCCCATGGTTTTGCCAATACCACCAATGAGGTGTCTCTTGGCCATTAATGCCTTGTCCTCTCACATCCCCTATAAATACCAATCCATTCTCTCATCCTTTTGATTCCAAAATCCTCATGAACGAAGTTATGGTCTCCCTACCTCCCAATAAATCCTCCCAAGGTTCCCTCAAGCCTCCCAAGGTCCCAAACATCATGATTTTGAAGATACTCTTCATGGTAAGGGATCCTACCTCTCTCTTTCTTACCAACTACCCTCTTTTATGTCATTTCTTTTATGATCCATGTTATTATGTAGGAGGATTTTATTTTGTATTAATCCTACGTCCTATTCATGTTCATATTATGAGATACTCCCTCTTTCTCTCAAAATAGCATTTTATGAATGTTTAAGTGGCGCCGTTAGGCTGCCAAATTATAATGGGATTCTTCCACCCTTCTCATTTTCATGATATATTTTCTTGTCAAGTCTTTAATGTCCCTTTTTATTATGTTGGGTTTTTATCTATATATCTATCATAATGATATTTTATGTTCATATGATGAGAGACCCTATTTCTTCTCATTAATTCAATTTTTTGAAGTTGTAAGTGATGCTGTTAGGCTGCCGAATTTTCATAAGAGAAATCTTATTTTTTTCCTTCCATGTTTTTTAATTCATATGGTATGTCTTTAAAATTTCATTACCATGTTCTTATATCCTTTATATTCAGTTCCTATACTATTTTATGGATCATTTATGAGTGGGTGACCCATGTCCCCTCTCTTTTCAGTGTTTTTTAAAACCCTGCAACATAGCTGTTATGCTGCCGAATTTTCATCTCAAAATGCATTTCTATTTTTGTCAAATTCATTTATTTTTTTAAATGAAAACGCAAAACTCATTATTATACAGGGTTTTTCACATATATGTCAAAATTTTCTATTTTAATTCAGGGATTTACATACACAAAACTAGATTTCCTTTTTCATGGGTTTAAAATGACATAAAGATCATGTCTTAAAAGCAGTTTTTAAAACGATATGATTATGAAATGAAACCCATTACTTTTGTCTATATTGGTTATTTATGAAATGTTTGATGATGATATATGTGTCTCAAATGATTATAAAGACAAATTTAATGGGTCACCCAAATCGTGCTCCAATGCATTGGGTAATGATGTAACCACTAGAGATTACAATTTTAAGGATACCTTGGTGAATAACCTTGGTAATTTCAAATGACTCATTGGGGATGGACCTTGTTGATATGTTCATGATTTTCTAAGTTAAATGTTGTATCCATATATTAACGTTATGAATAATTTTCTAAGTTAAATTTTGTAGTGATATATTTATCATGACTTTATTGATGTATCTCAAGTTCACATGTTAAATGGTTACCATTGTTTCACTTACTGAGCCTTCTGCTCACCCTTTCTTTTATTGTATGTTCCCAGGTTATTATATGCAGTAATGAACCTAGGATGAACCTAAAGAGAAGCCTTTCCTGTGTTTAAGAAGAATGTTTTTGTGTTTTCATGTTTTAGGTTTCTGGTTTCCAAGACAATAAACCTTAAAGATCCTCGGTTTTGTAAAATGTAATGAAAAGTTATGTTATAAAAAGGAGGGATGATATATGGTGTGTTATTTAGAAGTACATAGACCCAGGTTATAGTACATGGTCATAGACGCACCAGATACTCCCACATGGAAAATGATTGACATACATAGACTGGTACACATACACAACTCTAGTACAACAGTAAGACAAAGAGACTTGGTTAGGATTCTATGTGTATGTACATGCCATTTATTCACTATACAAGCTATTTATATGGAGACTACGTGCAGTGTGAGTATCTTCAACATGTTCATTACATGGAATAGCAGGAAATTCCATGTACCCCTTGAGACATGTTGTGTAATCCCTTCAATAGTTCTTGCGTATCTTTGTTCTATTAATTTGTACTAGTATATATTGAGATCATTCTGTTTGTTATTTACCTTGACTGTATAGTGAAATATTAAATAAACATCACTAGATTGTGATCCCATATAGAGGCTCAGTGTCAGATATATTTGTGGTGCCCTTTCTTGAGACTAGATTGTGGTCCTCTATCATCCCTAGTTTGAGTCAGTGGAATCATCATGGCCTCCCTGAGTAGTGTTTCGATTCTCCATCTAGCAGGCCATATTAATCGGGTTTGAGAAATCATTAGCATAAGACCCCCTATATAGTGTGTTGATCCATACTAGGTTTATAGTGTCCCTCAGTGGCTCTGGGTGTAACCCCCTATATGCATATCATGGTCCCCTTAGACCAGTATGTTTCCTTACGAGGGCCGAATAACCCAATCCTATTTGTTGATTGTCTATGATGGTATCCTATCCCATGGAATAAGTTCTCCCAGACTGATTTTTTCTTTGAGAAGATTCATGTGTCTAGAAGTTGGTTAACAACGCCTTATGGAATGGTGTCTTTATTAAGTATATTTGGGTTCTTTTTTTTCTACTATTCACTGATTGTTATATCATTTAATGAGCATAATATATTTTATGCTTCATGTTTCTTGTTTTTGGGGTGTCCTTTTGAGTATTATTATACTCACACCTATATGGGATTTTCCCACATGTGTCATATCTTGTGTATACGATGACCCCTTTGATGTTGTCTTAGGATGAAAGGGAGCATGTGGAGTGTAGCTGGTGTTTAATAGATTATGGTGTTTACTTGGAGTGTTATTTTAAATTAGTCCTTTGCATTGGATTAGGTTTGAATCTTTACTATTTTGGTTTTGGATTTTCCCCTTTTCTATTTTCATCACATTACAATCATAATATATTCTTGGATCTTAGTTGTTTGTGTGATTTTTTTCATTTATTTATATTTCAGAATTTTGTGGTCTTGGAGATGTGGGTGTATATATTGGTACATTAGAAAAATTCCTCCCATTTTTGGGATATGCCTACTCAGCACTAGTTTCCAACCCCGATCCATTGGAGGAGGGATTGGGGTAGTTGCTGCATGGGACCCTCTGGGATAGGTCATGACAGAGTAGTGTCAAAGTTTCTCAGTTCTACTTTAGGATATGAGTTGGTGATATTGTTTTGGGGTTATCATTATAAGTGTTTCGATTTCAGCTTTTAGGAAAGGGATTCTAGTGTTGGTGTGGTGACCGATGTATCCCAAAGCCAGGACTCTGATGACCTACCTTTCAACACGGCACATTTAAACATTTATTTCTAGATGATATTTTCACTATGTACATCATATAGGAATGGTTCGGTTTTCAATTTCCTTCTTGAGTCATCTCCCCAAATATTCTCTTTGATCATGGTACATGTTGTTTTAATTTATGGATTTCTTCATGAATACAACTAGCCATGATTTCACCTCATGATCATGGGGATGATCACCCAAGTGATGAGGCATCAGTACAATGACTTGTACTAGAGATAACACATATCGGTGGTTACCAGCCAAACCACCACCCATTGAGTAGTATCTAGATCTAGCAATACCAGCAGAGGATTCATGTATGAGTAGTTCATTCAAAGAGTTTCAGAGTATCCAATCCCACAAGTATTGTGGTGTGCAAGACCCCTAGGTGGCTGATGACTGGCTATAGTTAGTCACTCATGTTTTCAGCACAGTGAGGACACCTACAGACTAGATAGTAGTCCTCACATAACGTTTTCTATAAGGCTCTACTCAGCGATTTATAGAGCCTAGTGATTCATTCAATTGATGAGACAACTCTATCATGGATAGACTATGAGCAATTCTTTATAGAGGAGTTCTATCATGGAATGTTTTGATCAGTACACATAAATGAGATTCTACACCCGCAGTAGGGTAGTATGATTGTGGAGAAGTATCCGATAACGTTTAATAATATCTAATGTTACTCATTGGGAATGGTATGGTACCCATTATATAGGGATCATAATTTTGAGCATGTCATTCTAAGGGCCATTAGGGAATCAGTGATATCTCTTATCATTTTCACTTATGATTGAGTGCTTGAGGGAGGTCTGTTGGTTGAATGTTTTTTGGCAGAGAAGACAATAGTAATGAGTTCTAGTAGTTGGAAACAAGTAGCTAAGTCTTTGATAGTAGGTGTCTTATGGTATTCACATGTATCCAAGCTCTCCAGACACTTCCAGAGGTGATCCTAGTACTCAGGGTCAAATAGTGCAGTGATCTAAGGGTGGATTGAATCAACCAAGGTTCATGTGGCATTTCTCTTACAACAATCGAAGGCATATAGATCGAGATTGCCGAACCCATTATATAGATGATTTGGATATGATCGAGGGACCTCTGAGATAGAGACAAAGTAAATATCAAGGTGGTCTGTAGGGTGAAGAATATATAATAGGGTCTGACAAGGTAGTAGGAGGTGGTCGGAGGGCTGACATATTACCGCCATCACCCCTAGGTAGTCCATGCCAGGCTTAGGGAGATGATGGGTAGGGATGATACCAAATACAAGCTTCATAGGCCTATGACCTCGAGGTTGTAGGGATGATTTGAGGTATGATCTGTGTCTTATATAATTTAGATACAATACCGATTGACATAAGATCTATCCATTCCATCCATAAAAATTTTTTACTTCTAAAAATAGAGTTTCGGTTGAGATTTTGAATTGTTCCTTTGGTTGGAGACTCTGATGAGTGATAACTCAGGGATTTCACAGTTGTGATCACAGTGCATCCAGAAAATTGGAGGCGAGTATTTTTTTATGGGATCTCTTTGTTGAAACAATGTGTACTTATGATGACATTGTTGTTATGTACTTTCTATCTACAATAAATTCCCATATTGACTATTTTATGCAGTGGATGCAGTCTGACCATAATAATGGTAGATGTTTTTTATTTTTTAGTGAAAGGGAAACCAAGGATGTGTAGGATGGACTCATGTATCAGAGGGTGCAATAAATTACTCTTATGTTTCATATCTTAACACTTGGTGCATGGGATGGTACTAGTTCTCAGCTTCCTATAGTGGTGGTAGAGTATGAGGATGTATTTCTCGAGGGAATACAATGTTTACCTCCTCAACGAGAGTTATACTTTTTCATTGATCTACACCCCAGTACAACATCGATATATGTGTAATCCTAATAGATTTCTCCCACATAGCTTTGTGAGTTGAGGGTACATTTGGAGGACTTCTAGAGGAAGGGAATTGTTCAACCCAATTTTTCATGCTTGGTATTCCCAATTTTGATTTCCAAGAAAGAAGACAATAGCTGGAGGCTCTGTGTAGATTATCAGTTCTTGAACAAGGTCATCATAAATAAAAATTATCCACTAACGAGGATTGATGAGATATTTGAAAAGTTAAATGGTGTGTTACTGTTCTTGAATATTGTCATTAGATCAATCAATCACCAATCGCTTGTACAAAAGAAGGATATACCTAAGATGAAAATAAGATGTCATTACATTCACTATATGTAGTTGGTGATGCTGTTTGGAATAAAAAATTTCCTGGTATAATTCTTGAGAATCATGAACTAGATCATTTATAATTTCATAGAATGTTTGTTGGTATTATTTGTAAATGACATCCTATTATATTCGTCATCTGAGGAGGAGGATATGAAACACGTGAAGATGGTCCTAGACACACTCTGAGAGAACCAACATTATGAGAGTATCTTTAAGTGTCAGTTTTGGATTGAGAAGTCAATTTTTTGGTACATTTCATCTCACATGATGAAGTCGTAGTGGATCCAGTGAAGGTATAGGTAATGATTAATTGGGATCCACTCAATAGTTTCACCTATGTGCATATTTTTTTTTGATTTGATGGGTACTTTCGACGATTTTTACTGGACTTCTCTAGAGTGGTAGCACCCTTTATATCTTTGACTAGAAATGGGAATCCTTTCGTGTAGATGGAAAAACACTAGTAGTGATTTTAGTAGCTAAGGTAGAGATTGATGATTTCTTCTATATTAAAGTTACTCATAGAGGGTATCCAGTACGTAGTGTTATGAGATGCATTAGGGAAAAAAGTTGGTTGTGATATATTATAGAGGAAAGAATTTATTGCCTACTATTTATGCTATTTGATACCACCTAACCAGAACTATATGACCCACAACATTGATTTAGAAACAGTATTTTTCACATTGAATATGTGGGGACACTATCTGATTGGGGAGAAATTTATCATGTACTCTGATAAGAAGAGCATCAATTATATATTCTCCTAGAAGGACCATAACTTTTGATATAGGTGATGGCTATATATCCAAAAGAACTATGAATTTGATATTGTCTACACTACTAGGAAAGATAATGTGGTAAAATATGATCTCATAAGAACATCTAGTTCACCGTTACTGGATGATTTTTTAGAGAAGATAGACTCATTATAGTTATCCTTTGTCGATGGATATAGAGCAGCTTACCTCCAATCGATGACTGTCACCCCTCACTATAACAACGATTCATGAAGAAACATATTATTGATGCTGACGATGAGACCATACATGCTTAGATATCCACAATATTATCATATAATGTATTTTCTAAAGTTGGTGAGCATTATTTAATTTTAGATGATACATGACTGTACTAGTTGAACTGCAGAAGGAGTTTTTGAGGAAATTTCACATATATCCATTGGCAGAACATCAATGTGTAGAAAAGATTTACTAGGACCTATGATATTAGTTTTTGGGGACAATGATGATGAAAGGGGTTGCAGATTTTGTTTCTTGATGCCTTACTTTTTAGTAAGTGAAGGATGAGCACAATGTTTCATTGGGTTTATCTCAACCCCTTAAGGTTCTACAATGGAAGTGGGATGAGATATTAACTGTCTTCCTAATGATCTTACCATATATATACATGTGAAATGATTCCATCTAGGTTATTATAGATTTTCTCACCATGTCTACTAAATTCCTTTCTATATATGATCAAAGAACAGTATAAAACTTGGGACGCCGCTACCTTTAAGAGATAGTTTGACTACATGGAGTTCAATTGATGATAATTTTAGAATGTGCTGATTTATTTAAACAATTATAGTGTAATGGGGTACATGAGGTTTTTGAGACCCATTTACACTTGAGAATAATGTTCCATCCCCAAACTAATGGACATACATAGTAGAAAATATATTTTTCGGTGGACATGCTTCGATATTACAGGTTGGACTTTGCGCGTAGTTATGATGATCACCTACCACATGTGGATTTTTCAATATAAAATATATACCATTCCAACATTCATATAGAACCTTTCAATTATTCATACCTAAGAACCTGAAATTCACCACAATACTAGACTAACTGATGAGAGTCAACAGTAATGGGCTCAGAGTTGGTGAGAGCTACTGTAGAGAAGTTGAAAATAATCTAGGAGCAGATGATGACTACACAGAATTGTCAGAAGTATTATGATGAATGGGGATTGAGACTTTTCAAGTTAGAATAATGATGAAATGTGTTCCCAAGGGTCTCAACTCAACGTGGATTGAGGATATTTTGCTAAGATGGTATGTTATCTCCAAGATTCATTGGCACTTTTTAGATATTGCATAGAGTTAGCGAGGTGGTGAACCGCTTAGATCTACCACCGTAGATGGAAGAATTAGATGAATTCTTCCATTTCGCATTGGGCTTGGGTGAGATAAACATCGAGGATGGAGAAACCTTTTTGACTACCCCATAGCTATCTAGGATCAGTAGGAGAGGATCCTTCATGGGTGATCGATTTCAATTGTGTGTATTTTCTGGAAGAACGAGAATTTATAGGAGGACACATGGGAGTGAGATCCTCATATTTATGCATAGTACCCACATATCATTATGTATCCCTTGTCTTTTCAGGGACATAAATCCCCATGGTGGGGAGAATGTAACATCCTATATTTTATGTGAATTATTTTTAAATATTATAGAGATTATTTTCATGATCAGGTGATTAGACATAATGAAATCGGAGGCCTGATGGGCCTAGAATAAATGTATCAAATATATTAAATATATTAAATACCCCATCCACAATTTTCTTGAAAAAATTGGAATAAATTATAAAAGAGTTCACAGATCAGAAAATGATGGCACGTTTGAGTTGAGAATGACTGTTTTAACCTTGGCACAACTTAATATTAGTGTGTGTGGGTTTTTTTGTAGAAATGTTGTCATGAAAAAAAAATTAATCAAATGAATTAACAGAGCAATTTATTTTATTTTTTTCAGCACAATTCCATACTTATTCTTTCAATATAATTCTTTAGATTTTGTCTTTGGGTTGGCCACATAATCTTAGAGATACTAGAGGACTGTTGGAGAGAGATCTCTAGAGAATACTCTCTAGAAAACAATGATGAATCAACCTCATATCATAGATCTTTGTTCTAATGGAATCTATGGACGTTGTCAATGATGATAATGAAGTCATTATTTATCAATTATCAATCAAACTTATGGTAGGATATTTTGAATTGTTATTTCCATCCCGTTCTTAATCCCTGAAGAACATAGATTAATTTAATAAATAAAATCTATACATGCATCAATGGTAGATTTAAAATTGATTGATTTTTTGTCGATTGACTGATTTATCACTCTTTATTCAATCTTTATATGCTAAAGAATTGAGGAAAAATGAACTACGGATGAGGTTCATTCCTTAGTTTTTTGGTTTGTGAATTTCCCCCTCTATTCATCGCATGATCATCATGGTATATTTTATTTGGACAACAATATGAAAAATACCTGGTATTCGATCATTGCTTGACCTTTCTTTGACACAACAGATTTATACCACAAATTCAGTTCATGATTGGTGATGTGATCAAGGTGAAATGGTGGATGAGGATGACTAGAGATAGAGAAGAATATATTTGTGGTATCAGTTGAATTCTCTTTTAATGTGTGACCATGAATGGATTGATGATGGTGATTTCTGAGAGTATTCAAACCTGGAATACATAGATCTGTAAACTAGAGGGTTAGATGAACCCCAATCTATAGGATTCATAATGATAAGAGGTTTTTGTAGGGTGATTATCAATGCGGAAGGGATCCAAGATAGATCTATAAATTCCAGAGAAACAAGGTGTGTATTTCAGAATTACACGCCATGTGGAACTTGATGTATGCAATGCTAGGGTTATAGATAGTTTTAAGTATCAAATGATTTTTGGAACATATCACATAACCTGAAACCTTCATCGGTTTACTGAGTGTGTAATTCTGATGCACACAAACATGAGGTGGAGTACAAAGACATAGATATGTCGGGTACTCTCACACAGACATAGCTTTGCATATATGGGCTGGTACATAGACATGGCTGCAGTACACAGACCCATCCAAGAGACATGGTCATGATACCATGTGTCTCTACACATCATGTAATCATTCTAAAATCCATGTATATGGACTATAATTTAAATGTGATTATCTTACACATTAGTGTGACTTGGGATAGAAGGTCACACCATGTACCCCGTGGGAAACACCTTGCAGTCCCTTCAAGAGTGCTTGATGATCTTCATGTTCATAGTTTGGACTAGTATAGGTTGAGTGAATTCCCTTTTTCATTTTACTATAGGGTATAATGTTAAATTACATCTACATCACTGGATTGTGATCCACTCTAGAGGGTGAGTCTCAGATATATTTATGGTATCCATCCATGAGACTAGAGTGTGATCCGTTATCATCCCTAATTGGTGTTTATGGAATCAATGTAACCTCCCTGAGAATAGATTTTATCATATATCTAGTAGGCCATGTCCGTAGGGTTTTTGTAATTGTTTTCATATGATCCACTACATAGAATGTTGATCCAAAAAGGGTTTTTGTGTCCCCAATTATTTTGGTCGTGACCCCCTGTATGTGTATCATAGTCCCCTTAAACAAGTGAGATTTTTTGGGTGGGGCCCAATAACCCAAAACTCTTACATGGGTGTCTTTTATGATATAATGTATTGTGGAGTGAGTTCACCCAAAGTGATCATTACTTTGAAAATAATAATATGGATAGAAATTGGTTATGACCACCTTATGGAGTGGTTTCTTTCTATATTATATCTGGGTTCTTTGTTTTATTATACACTAACTATTATATCTTGTATTTATATAACTATTAATTGTGCTTTTTGTTTAGTGTTTTGGGGGTGTCCTATAGAGTATCTGTATAGTCACCCTGCATGGGATTTTCCCACACATGTCATGTTTTTTGATGATGATGTTCCCTTTTGCGATGTCAAAAGAGGATAGGGAGGGGGTGGAGCATAGATGGAGCTTGATAGATTGAAGTGTTTACCATGGTCATGCTTTTGAAATAATTATTTCCCTTAGAGAAGGTTACAATATTTATAGTTTTGTGTTGGGATTTTTTGATCTCTTCTATTCTTTAAGAACCCTAATATCATACACTATTGTGTGGTCTTATATGTATGCATGAATTCGTTCAGTTTTATTCATTTCAGCATAGTTTGTTTTTGGAGATGTGTGTGTGTGTAAGTACTTTATGAAAATAACTCTTATTTGTGGGATATAACTACTTAGAACTAGTCACCAACCCCTGGCCTATTAGAGGGTGATCTTGGGGTAGTAACATCATAGGCCCCTCAAGGACATGTTGTGATAGTCCATATATATCATACAAGGTAAAAATAAAATTTCATTGTCATTGTAAAAATTTTATAGAAATTATTTTTTCAGAAAATGACTAGAAGATTCTTTCTAAAACATTAGTAAAAGAAAAAATTTGTAAAAATGTTTTTAATAAATTTTTGTTTATAGTTTTTAAATATTTTAGAAAACTTTTTTAGGAAATTCCATTTTTAGAAGAAAAGAGGCTCTCTGACTAAAATTAGAAATGAAGTCAGGTTTTCTTTGTAACATTTTCTAAATCATTTTGAGTACCAATGAGTGATAAATATTGTACTATTACTTCACAAAGGTCAGGAATAACTAGAAGAGAATAAAATAAAATAGTTTATTAGAAAAATTTCAAATAATTTACTCTAATAGAACATTAGGTGTAACAAAATCCTGAGTAAAATGATTTTGTAAAGTATACCATTGAAAATATTATAATGTTGAAGTGAGAATTAATCAATGAGTTGATTAGGGGTATCAAATTTAAATAAACATAACTAAGTGGAACCACATAAATATATTGTAAAATTCATTATACACATAATCATAGAATATTAACTATAATTAGGTAGTAGTATAACTAAATGAAATGAATTTAGGTTATCGAATTTATTTCTACTTGGTAAATTGTAACTCAATTACCCTTAAATTGAATAATTCAAATTGAAAGTCTAAATATCATGAAAAATGAATGAATCATGATATTATATGAAAACGTATTAGTATGTACACCATATACAATAAATTAGGTGCACAATAATAAAGTGGTATTTTCAAGAGAATGTTAACAATCACAAATGGAAGTGATATTACAATGATAATAATTAAAAATTATCTCAAGGAGTATAGTCTTTAAACATTCAAAAGTGTCCCATAAAACTTTGAAACATTCGATTCATAATCTATATGAAGGAACACCATTAAATGAAACATAGAATATTGATAAGATAAATATATTAATGATATAAAATGTCAAAATTAATTATATACACCATATTAATGTGATTATGTGCATTAAAACAAAGGAAATGGGATTGAAATGATAATCATTAAAAATATTCTCATGAGGAATAATCCTTAAGCATTCCAAAGTGTCCCCTGCAACTTTGAAACATTTGAATCATAATAAATATGAAGGAATTCTATTAAATGAAAATTATAATTCCACCAGGATAAATATTTTCCTGATATAACATGTAAAAAAGGTAGATATATACACCATATTAATGTTATTTGGTGCCTAACCACAAATAAGTATAAATGGAATGTAAATTGAGATAAAAATCCATTACTATGCATTTTACTTCCAGTGAACGTAATTTAACCACATTTGTAATGGGTTCAAACATGGAAATAACTTATAAAATAACCATACTCATGGTCATAATATCTTATTACCCATTTGATAACAATCTTTCAACAATATCACTAGTTTGAGTGTTAATTTAATAGTCTTTCGAGCATGTTTTGACTTGTTAATTTTTCTTCTTCTTATATAGATCATGGTTTATACTTATATAAAATATAAAAAATTATTTAATTATCATAGATATATATATATATTCATTATATATGTATTTATAAAAACCCATAGAATTTGGAGATATGAAATGGAATGCATTATTCATGTATATGGTAGGCCCTACACACGTATTCACACTACTTTAATTTATTTTCCATATTAAAATAATAAAAAATAAATGATATATATGGATATTATGATTAAAATATCATATCTATGTTATATATATTACAAAGTTTCATTAAAATCACCCTTTATATATTTTTTTATCTCATGGAAGAATCACGTTTCCTTGAGGGGGCGAGAGTCCACACTTCCACAAACTATGTTATTGTATTCCAAAAAATGGAGTGAGTAAAGGTATGTGTTGTAAAATAATTAAAGATGTATAAATATATTATAAATATATTATAAATTTATTTTCCATCATAAATCCCATAAGTAGTGGTGGTAATGAAAAAAAACGATGTTAGTTTATGAGGTAGTAGTTCCTCATATAGATAAATGGTACGTTCGTTTCACTTTAGAAGGAAGTTTTTGTAAGTGTAGATAAAACCCTAAACTCAAAATAATCCTGGAATATTTATTATTTTGTTTTTTATATAATAATTGGATAATAAAATTTAAATAGTGTAAGATGAAATAAAACTAAAGATCACATGGACGGACTTTACCTCTTATTTGTGTAACTATTTTTGATTTCACCAAAGTGACTACTTGGATGGATTTATGAGAAAGGTGAGGATTCTAGGTTAATGGGAAGGATTTTTTGGATCTATTTGGTTTGATATTGGTCGATCCAAAGAGTTTTGATAGACCTTAAGAAGTGGGAGTCTTGGGTGGCTTTTTATAGGTGCAGAAGAGTGGTGTTCTAAAAAATTTTGGAGAAGGGAATTACGCCATAATTTTTCCAATAACTGGTGGATCCAATAATGGTCCAACGTTGATAAAATAGAGAATAGCGTAAAAATATGTCCATAAAATGTATTTTTAACATTTTAGTTGTCATTTTTTTCTAATGTTTGTTGTTTAGTCCCATGTTACGATAAATTTCACTTTAATCATTATAATTAATTTTAATTTCATTCATCAATATTTTTGGTCAAAAACTATGTTCAAATTTTTAAAAATTATAAATTATGAAAATTAAAAATATGTTTTCCATTATTCCAAATTCAATCATAGAGGTTGAATAATTTAATTTAAATTTAAAGTCGCTGATAAGCTAATAATGAGGTATATTGTAGTAAAAATGATCAAAAGTTTGAGATGAGTGTATATCCAATGTCAATGTTAAATTGATTATGATGAAATAAATTGGATTAAATGATATAAAATTTATCTAATTAATATTTAAAATAGAAAACAAATATAATTTAAATTTATAAATAAATTATTTGATAAAATAGTTTTGATTTAAAATTCAGTATTTTTCAAACATCATAAAAAAAGAAACTTTTCAAAAAAATACAAAACAATCACCCTAACCAAATTTTTAATGAATTATATTATTTAGATTTTTTTGAAATATTGGATTTATAAAAGTTCAATTTTTTTAATATTGGTTCTCCATTAAAAGCTTTAAAAGTGCCCAAATAAAAATATTGGTTTTTATGTGTAATATTGGGTTTGTTCTTATGTTATGTCCACTGAATCTGTAGGATGAATAAAAAAAATAACTTATTAAATATATAAAATATATATTTCAATAATATCATTCAATTATTGTAATTAATTAATTTTTTTTTAAAATAAAGCACTTTTTTGTATTCAAATAGTTTTCTATAAAAATATTCACTTTATTTTCAATTGGTTCTTATAGTCATTTCGAATTAATTTTAACCATTGAATTCATTTTATTTTTTTGTAAATCATATATTTTCAGAAGGTTGTTAAAAATGTTCAAAAATGAACGTTTTTTAGTTAAAATATGTCCTATTATATTAAAAAATATTATTTTAATTATAGCGGCCCATACTTAAAATACATTGTCATTAATTCAGAATTGATCCATACTTATTACAACATATAAAAAAACCTTGATAAGACCGTATACATATAGAGTCTTCAGATACTGGGAAACATAATCAACTGGTTCAAAAATCATCTACATTTTCTCCAGCTTATTTAATCATATCTAGAGTTCCTTTTCCAATAATCTACTCAATACCCTTCTACCTGACCTAGGGAAAAGAAAACATACGAAAGGGCGAGCTCAACTTCTTAGTAAGGGTAAACAAAGGAAATATCAATCATATCATATTCATAAGAACATAACATTTTAAAAATCATAACCTACAAAAGAGATCATAATATCATGACATACGATAAATCTTATTAGTGAAATGTAATCCCAAAAATAATATCATAAAACATGAAACTTTTTGGAATACACACATGATCATAAAAAATCATTTCATATTAGTCAAGACTATTTCCAAGACCATCATAGTGAACAAAGTCTATTTCTGAACCATGTTCACTCCTCATTCCAGTCCTGTATCACTTAACGTGATTAACTTTCCATTCCAGCCATGTCTATCTCACAAGATATAAATCTTTACCTAATGCGTTGGAGGGAGATATAGGTCCCCCCCATCTCATAATGATACCATTATTATGTGTTCCACAAAATCATAAATCATATATCATAGCATAACCCATGTAATAAAAATGAGACTCCTAAACATCATGCCATCATATATAAGATAAAATGACTACATAAATATAATTATATCATAACATAATCAAATAAATATAATAATAGATATATAAACAGAACCCTACATTTTCATAGATGGAAAATAATTTTGATAAAACACTTGAACTCCATTCTTGAGGAAAATATATTTTCTACTTCAAAAACATTTGTCCTTTCTTAACATGTCATACAATTTTAAACTAAAAGAAGTTAATTAAAAATAAACTTGAAAACTTGTAAATGAAGCTTCATGGAAATAATTTTTTATAAAATCATAAAAATCCATTCATGCTGTATAAGTTAAAAAAAAAATTTCCCGTACTTTTCCCTGAAAAGTCAAAAAGTACCTCGTACTAAAAATGACAAAATATTCCTTTCATATCTATTACTAAAAACTTTCTAATGGGTAAATTTAATTTAAACAATTATATGAGGATTTAAATAATATTAAATATTACATATTGAGGAAGCATGTATGTGGATGATAAATATTACCAAGTAAATTCTAAAGTATAAACAATCTCTGATAAAAATGAGATTGCGAGATTTTCCCTTACCTTAGTTCTGATAAGCTTTGTACCTATCCAAATCTCTTATATAAGGATTTAAATAATGTAATTGACTTATTCCATAATCAAAGTAATTATTGTGATATCATATATGTTTATATTCATATCTTCTTATTAATAATATTTCATTGCTATTTGTTATTCGGGTGTTCATTGCTTTATGTTCTTATGCGTGTTTTGTCGAATAATTTTTTATTACTATTTTTAGGTTATAGATATATAATTTATAAAATGGTATTAGTTTAAGATACATCATATATATTCAATCAGTTCATTTATATAATAATTATTCAATGAATATCATGTAGAGCGATTCACATCACATCGTTGAGACGGTTGGCCGTACGTACGCACGAGTGATGATTTCGTTCCTATAATTATATGAATGGAATTGGAGTTGATGATATAAAAACTCAGAATTAGTATCACGTTATTATAACCATATATAGTTATTATTTACACAATTAAACCCATCCAAGTAAGGTGATGGTAGAAAAACATATTACCCCGTGGCGTGGAGACGGTATTCCGTACGCACGGACGCACGGTGATTTCATTTTCCGTAGGATGGATAGATGGTTAAATAGGGTTGTTACATATTTATAATAACATATAATTATATGTGTGATACTTATGTTATTACTTTATAATGAAATAACTAAATAAGAGGAAGTAGAATAAGGATGAAACTTTAAAGAATCAATAGAAGTGATTATCTCTTCTTCGACATGCCTCCTCTTAACCTCCTCTTAGGGAAGTAAAGTTGGTATTTTAAGAAGACCAGGAGCTCTAGTAGGTTTATATGGAAGTGTAGAAGTGAAATGGGTAGGTGTTGGCCGAGCATTAAGGATCAAATGTTTGTGAAGAGGAGAGGGAGGAGGTGCCCTTTTATAAGGGAGGAGAGGGGCACCTTTGGAAACCTCAAAAATATAAATTTAATATAAATTCAAAACCCACCTAAAAACTTCCAAAATGACTCAAATAAGAAAATTATATGAGATAGGTTTTTAATAGCATCATTAAATAAAATATATACATGTTGTAAATTTATTTTAAACCTTATAAACATGATTTACCCTTATTTAATATATTTAATTTTATTTGTGGTAATAATATTCTAAATTTTAAATGGTTACAGATAATTACTTATGTGTTGTTTATTATCCATAATTGGGTACTTTATAGAATTTTAGACCATATAAGTTTCAATTTATAGTTTTTAAATATATTTGTGATTTTTAAAAAATTTAATAATATGTAATCTTTATAAAATAACAATAGTGTTAATATTGACAATATTAATTTATTTAAATTTAAATAAAATCCACAAAGGGGATATATTCAAACAAAAATATTTAATAGACTCCTAAAATATCATATTAATCTCTAATTTTTTTTGGAGAAAATTAATTAGTTCATATAATATTTATTTTAATAATTATAAAACCAGTTGTTAGATATTTCTCTTAATGAAATAATTACTACAACATTTGAGTATAATTATTTAATATACTTATTTGTTGCATAAAAATTAAAAATAAAATACTATGATGAATATAAATATAATATATTTCATAATAATACTTTTAATAGAATTTATAATATTAAAATAACAACATATAAATTGTTATATTTATTAAATTATGAAAGGGACAACTTTGACATCATTTAAAATAAAATAATATAAATGTACTAATCACTTATATAAGGATAAAAATGTTTCCCAAGTAGACCCTTGAATTCTTATGGTATTTATTTACTTGACCAATAAGTTTTGGTCAAGTGTTTGGGTATTTTTATGGGTATTAGTACTTTAATAAAAACTGTATAATTGATTTTTCACTAAGTAAATAATTTCTGCATCATTAATGTATAAGCTATTAAGGTAATAAAATATTTCTTAAAAATTACAAATAAATTACCATAACATAGAAAAACATTTTAGAATTCAAATGAGTATTTATATTAGAATTTATATTCTGTATAACATTATATTAAAAATACATTACTTATTAATGTTTTAGTGAGACATATTTCTCTTTCTTGAAAATAAAATAAATTAAAGTTCTTAATTACATCCAACTGAGTTCCAATGGATTAAATTTCGACCCAAATATTTATTAGGACAAAATGTAATCATCCAATTATATTAATAAAAGTGTTAGGGTATTTCTAAAATATTATATTTACTCTTAATTACCCAATTTACCATTAACTATGTTAAATATAATTTACCGTAGTTACTATTCATAGTGCCAAAAAAAAGCAGCCTATTATCTTAATTTGGACCTACTGATTCCAAATATGGAATCAATTTTTCCAAATTCAAATCATATAAGTTGTATAATTTAATTTAAAAATAATTCCATTGTAAAGAAAATGAGTTTCAAAAGCTAAAACATTGTAAAAGATTGAAATGATTTTGCCTATGAATTCAATGTAAAATAAAAGATAATTACTTAAATTATATTAAATTGTAAATATATATTCTATTTACACATTAAAACCATTAAATATTATAATTTATCCATATAAATTATTAAGATGATAAAAGTTGTTTGTAATTAAAATATAGCATGTTTTTACTATTCATTAAAATATGAAAGTTATCATAATAATATGAAAAATTTATCGAAAGTAAATTTTTATATGCTGATTCCAAATAAGAATTTTATTTTGTCCAATTGAACTTATAAAAATGTCAAAAACTATATTTAATGTGGGTGCTCTATCAAAAGGCTGTAAAACTGTTTTTTTTTTGAAAAATACTTATTTTACTTGAAAAATTTATTTTGTTCTTATACCAATTTCTATAATATGTTTAAGATGATTTATAATGTCATAAAATTAAAAATTTAGTTACTACTATTCATAACAGCTAGTTCATAATAATATTATAGTAATATATCGTTGTTTAGTAAAACTCAGTATTGCGTACAACACACGCTATCGAGGAAGCTCGCTTTTGCGTGCAACACATGCCAAGAATAGTGTTTGCATATACTACAGGTTAGTTCGGTATTTCATATAGCACAAGATAATCTTGGTGTAGCATACGACAAAATACATCAAAGAAATTAAAAAGAATATTTCTCATAAAATTTTGGGGTCTTACATTAATAATATATTATTGTTCGATAAAACCTGGTCTTGCGTGTAATGAAAGCCATTGAAGAAAATCATTCTTGCATGTGATGTATGCTAACTCTGAGTCATGTACATTGAATTATATATTTATTATTTAATTTATTTAAAATATTAAACATATTTTATGGTCTTGTGATATTATATTTACTTATGCCCTTGTTTTTGCGTGTCATACCTGCTATCGAATAAAATGTTCATACTTTAAATTTTATAAAAGTTACATTAATTTAAGAGATATATTTTATTTATTTATTTTATGGAAAAAATTAATTTTAAATTAACATGTTAAATAAAATTAATATAAGTTGTATATTTAATGATTATTCTTTTTAGTGTAAAAATTGTGGCACCACAGTAGTGATTTTTTATTAATCGCACACCATTTTTGAGCAACCCTACTCAATAAGGATGTATTAAATAAGAGATTATACAATATAAAATCATTAAAATCTGTCTTAAGATAGAAATAATTAATCATCTAATTATAAATAAGGTTAAATATATAAAATTCAACAGTAAAACATTTATAAAAATATGAAATTATTAATATAAAAAATTTGAATGACATAAAAATTCTACTGTAATAACAAAAAAATTATAATCACAAATAAATTTAAAATATAAAACTATTTATAACCACAAAAATTTATAATTGAAATATATGTATATATAAACCAATAAATTAATACAAATTAAAAACAACAAAAACAAAATATATTTTATAGAAAAATTATTATTCCACATACAAAATATAGTGACACTAATAATCTATAGTAGAGAGATGAACAATATAAATAAGTGAACCTTCAATTGATAATAATGATAAAATAAAACTCCCAAATGTTGTCGTGAAAAAATATAACTCCAAAATGGTGATTTATTAGGAATACGATGAAAATGAAAATTCAGAAAGGTGAAATGAAGACGTGATTGTAGAAAACAAAGCCAATAAATAAACAATCAATGAATGTCATGGAAAGTGAAGTAGAAAGGAGAGTCATGCACCATCAATATTAGGGTTTCTAGATAAGGGGTGATGTATGAATGACAAGAAAATGTATAAGGGAAAATATTTATTGTCCATAGATATATGTTTTTATTAAAACTTATTTCAAACACAAAAAAAGAGTTTTCACATTTTTTTTAATAAAAAGTATCAGTAATTGTTAAAAAAATATTAGACGTCTATTTTAAAAAATTTTGATTTCGATTGTGAATAATTTTATTGGTGTATTTAATTAATAAAAAAGAGACATCAAAGATAAATTTAGAATATATTTAAAATCTATTTATATAAATTAGATTTTATTATTTTATCCATGTTAATTATGAAATTGGGTTTTCTAAAAAAATTTCATAGTTGCGATGTAGAATCATATTTATCACATAATGTTTGTCCTCTATATAATGGTTGTCTTAGTAGTGAGTCATGAAAAAGGATATGATTTTATATTCTTACATGTATGGAGAAATATTATGTCATATTCTTATTATCATGATATGATCTAATAGTTAATGATTGATTAATGATGTTTCCACACTCTAGTGATAAATCATTATACTATAACTCAATATTAATGATCTATAATTTATTCGGTATGATTATTTTATTTAATGATCATGTTATCATAACCTTATCTTCGTACTATGATCAATTATGTTTTTAAATTGTCAGCTCTTAATTTTACCATTACTAAATATTTGAGATTAACCATTCTCGTGTTTATATTTCCCAAGGTTATGTTGAATGGTATTTAGTATGAAAGGACTATAAGGGCACCATGTGTTGTGAAGAATTGTTTATATGTTAAATTTTGTTCATAAATAAGTTTATTAAGTATCTAATCTCTAAAAACATTAAACCTTTATAGTGCTTGGACCTGAAATATGGTGAGATTATTACATATTTATATCAAATTATTGAATATCTATGTATGTTGTCCATGGGTCATGTCAGTTGGTATCAAAACAAAGTTTTGTTTTTTTGGGAATTTAGTTATGGATAAATAGAGTATATATCCACATAAAACATACTAAAAGTGATATAGGATGAACTAATAATTTCATTGGTTGAAATAAGGTGTCACAGTTTTGGATATCTAAGGAATGAATTTTTTTATCATATGTTTTCTTACATGGATTTATAAAGATTGATACTCACACTTAGATTTTTTGGTGTAATAAATTTATAAAAACCTTAATTAAATTATGAAATGTATTATTATTATGCATTATTGAATTTTAAATTTCATATATGTCTATGGTTCTACAAACCATTAATATCTAGGTATTTTTAATTGTATCTTATCACCACCTCACTGATAGATATTTGTGGGATGATAATTGTTGCAAGTTTTGTTATTCTGTTTATAGTCATATTTGATGTAATTTTTGGAATTGAAATGCTCTCTCTTTATAGTGCCAATATCAGATTCTAATGAAGGGAAGTCACATTTGATATCCTGAATCAACCTACAACCAACTATCAGTGAGACGATAAATATGAACTCCCAATAGAAATTTTACCCATTATATGAGTTTTAATACATACTCATAAAGAATTTATGATAAAAATGGTTTGGGTGAATCTTAAAATTGAATATAGTCATGTTTTTTAAGAATATTCCAATGTATTCATTGAGTATTTTCTTATTCTCCCATGAATTGTGAAGTTGAGTTTTGAATATAATTCATATCTTATACTGTAAATATTTAAAATAATACTTTAAACTGTCCCCATTTTAGTTTTAGGAACTGAATAAAAAACTCCTGGATAATTTAGAAAAATAATTTAAATGAGATAGAGGTCGTTGTGATTGTCAAAATAAAATTTATATTTTTGTACTCTTTATCAAAATGCAGAGGATGGTCGAACCATAAGGTAGACTGCCAAGATGATACTTGGGATTATTCATTATCCTAATAAAATAATTAAATTGGTATACATGAGGGATAATGTATAAGAATATAGTGTAATTTTGAATGTTGCATATGTGAATGATGTGTTAATGGAGTTAGTGCTCAACTAAGTTAGCTCTAAGGATCATGACATTATTAATTGATGAAATTTTGTTGATTGATATTGATGAAATAATGATGCAAATGAAAATGATGAAAGTAATATAAATTTTAAACATTATAGCGATTCACTAAATGAACATTGGATCGTCAAGGAATGATCACTCAACTAGTCCCACAAATCAAAATATCTATCTATTAATGTAGGAAAACAATACCAATATTTTTTAATCTACTCTTCATTTCCTGATAATTCATGTAAAATTATGTATATATAGAGAATGATGAATTACAGTAAGATTTAGTTTCATAACCAAATAAAGTAAAATGAAACACATACATGAATTTATTTATCAATTAATGGAAAACAAAATCTTTTATGAAAATTACATACAATTAATTTTTTAAAATTTAAATGAAAGACACGAACCCAACATAATAATGATTCAAAAATTTATAATGGAATAGAAATAGATAAAATTCTCTCTTGAGTTTACTTCCATCTCTCTATACAAGATCTTCAAATTTTTCTTTCATTGATGCCCTTTCTCGCACTCCAAAATCACCACCCTGTTCAGTGATTATGAATAGTGGATACATTTTTATGTGATATTCTATAATTTGATTTAATTTCTCACTAATTATATTGATCAATGACTTAACATATTATTTTCTTTAGAAGCTTCTACATGTAATATTTAATAATAAATTATCACTCCCCATGTTACTAAATCTAATCTCATCTGAAAACCATGATACACCCATGTTCGAATGTCACATCACTAAATAGAGTGATCCTGGATGTATTTTTTGGGTTCAAGGAAGATTATAAATTACTTTAAAATTGAGAATCTTCCTTTAATATGACATGAAAACCTAATAAGGGCCCCTCATGACCCTGCAGTTGCATTATAACTGTAATTATTTCTTTTTCATGAGTATGTGTAGTGTTTCTAGGTCTATATGAGCTCACTAAATCCTAGTAATTTTAACACAATTAAAAAACTCTATTTCATAGCCTTGATTGGGTGAAGTACCCTTACACAACCATAGTCATTTAATTTTACCCATAAGTGAAATTTACCTTAAGTAGGATCACCCCTACACTGGTTGAGTTGGAAATATGCTTACTAAATGTATCCCTTATATTGGTTTCTCATTTTTAACCATTTACAAGATTCATTTTTTTTTGTTTACTTCCAATATATGGTTTAGTAGTCTTTGTTATTTTTTTACATCATGGGTGATGATTCTAAATAAGCATCCCCAGATCTAGGGATTTCGTCAATCATCAATCATGTACTTATCTGATTTTTGGATTCAAAGGATGTGGTTCCAAAATTGAGGGTTGATCTTAGAATCTCAGTTGAATATATATAACACCTACATTATATCGTATTTAGTTAAACGTCAAATTTAATAGTTGATTAATGCTCTAAACCCATCATGGTATCTAACCAGTATGTACTTCGATATATTAGGAATGATTTGGTCTTATCATATTCATTGTTTCTAGATGATGTCTGGTGAAATTTTATCGTCTTCGATTATTCATCAACCCCGAGGAAACATGGATGGTGTTCTTCTAAGATTCCTCAGATATCATCTACCCGTCATTAGACATGATCAGCCTCATCAATGATTTTAAAAATCAATTCTTCATAATAAATCATGTTTGATTTGTCTTTTTTAATATTCATCAGGAATGACTCTTCTTCCATCAATTATGATCTTCGTAAAATTTGGTGTCAGCTTCAATCTCAGATCATATTCTTAAAATCAAGTCATTAAATTATCTAGAGTGGCCCAATCATGATGGAGATATAAAACATCATGTCACACTAAATCTGATATCAAACTAATTCTTCCCTTGATATCATGTGATCGAATATAGGAACACAGATGGTCGATTCCATTCTCCCGTGTCAACGCTATAAATATTTTCCTAATTTCAATGCAGGTAGGCACACTTGAATGGACAATTTCATGGGTGATTTAGAACATTTCAATTTTTCAGTAGTTTGCTGCATGGTATATTATATTTTAGCCTTATGATCAATCATAGTAGGAATGGTTTGTCCCAACCATCAAAAAAAATTCTATCCTAGTTGTGTGATTTATTGGTGTGGAGAATAGTTTCTTGACCCAATTTTAACATTTCCTCATTATTTCAAATAAAAAAATAGATTACCTAACATTTAAAAAAATTAATATAAACAATTTTAATCAAATATGAGCCCATAAATTAAAAACATTTATAATTTAAAATATAGGGAATGATAAAAGAAGTAAATTAAATCTAAATAATTAGTTTCAAATTAAATTAATTAATTAATTATTAATAAAATAATGATAATAATTTAATATAATTATACATTAAATTAACGTTGAAAATTATTAAATCATTTCAAACATGATATTAAAATTTAAATTACACTTTTATTAACTATTTAATTAATTAAAAATAAAAATAATGAAAAAAATTAATTAAATATATTAAAACACAATAATTAAAAATAAAATTTTAAAATAAAATTATTAAAGAAACTTAAAAAATTCATTAAAAACTCTAATATGAACCCATTTTAATATTTAAATATAAAAAATTAGACATAAAATTCATTAATTTTTCTATTAAATAAAAAAAATTCCTAGAAAACAATAATTAACCAATAAATGTACATGAAAACAAAAAAAACATATTTTAAACATGAAAAATAATGTGAAAAAAGATATGAATAAATTACCACATCAAATTACCATACAATTAAGATGTTTATTTTTTTTCAAGAAACCATTTTGTATAAATTCAATGATAGAAATAGAATCTCATGTTTGCAATAATATTAATGCAATGAAAAATATATTTTCAAGAATATTTTCCCTGATGGATTCTATTCAATAGAAAAAGCTGAAATCCCACTAAACTTATCCATCATCAGTTAAAATTTTGTTTTTTTTAAAATAATTATTAAAAATTTAAAATTTTAAGGATAATTTAATAGAAATCAATTTTCATCGGACTAAAAGTACAAAAATTTCTTTACCTCAAAGGGAAAAAACTCATATAATTCAAGAATCCATAATTAATAAAAAAGTTTCAAATAGGGCAGAGTGATAATTTATTCATGTAATAAATAAATCATTCTATAGTAAATAAATAAATAACAATGATATGTATGAAAAATAGAGACAACCCCGATTTGGATTTTCATTTCATAATTCATCTAGATTCACATCTTGTGAGTTAAATGAAAATTAAAAAGATCAAAATCAATGATAATTATAAAAAAATTTCCGAAATTTATATCGTAAGGTACTTTTTTTAGAGAATGAGATAAAATATTTAACTAGTCAAATCAATTAACTAATAAAGATTTATCTCTCAAAAGTGGTATCAAAAGATACAAAGTCAATAAAAATTATCTCCAACTAAAAATGTTTATGTGATGCTTAAAAACAAAATTTTTTGACCAAATGTAAGGGTTTTGACGGGTTAATAGTGAATTATAGTTTAGATAAATAAATACCCTCACACGAACATAAAAAAATAGTATCCCCAGTTTTAATCAAATTCAAGAGAGAAAATTAAACTAGTTTAGATAAAAAATATAGAGACATGAAGCACATAATATCATTTAATGGGGTAAGATTAATGCTAATAATTTTTTCCCACATATTATATATTATTAAAAATATAAAATAATGAATAAATGTCTCTTTTGGACACTACCTAAACATGAATTTATAATAAAAAAATATCAAAAAAGTTTTCATGCTATATGATTTTTCACGAATAACATTAAAATGTGTAGAAATATAATATAAAATTTAATAATTATTATTTATAATATGTTTGATTAGTAATAAAGAAATATAAGGAATTCAATATTTTCAACGTGGAAACATATATTATAAAAAACAACATTTTAAATGACAAACTAGAAAAAAAATGAAAGACGTGTAGTAGTAATGATATTTAATATTGAAACAATCACTCCCTTATTTGAAGAGACTTTATAAATTTAAATATTTATTATATAGTCTCCATAATAATATTCATTAAGATAATTTTCTTGTTTAAAATTAAATATCCAATAAGAAAATAGATAAAAATTAATTAACTAAATATAACTCTCTCAGGGAAAGTAACTAGACAAATTGAAAAAGAGGGTTGTTATCCAATTATCAGAAGATATGGATACTTGATGATCTATAAAATATTTGAAACTCAATATACTAGTTAGTTCTCCCTATTAATCCGCCAACTAAAAATGTCATTACTAAATCCTATTCACATCACTCCATCAAAATTACTCACCCTTGAAACTGCATACTGTGATTAGTCTCACAAAAACAATCAATTTAAAAAAAAAATTAGGACACATATTAATGATAAAAAAGGAATGACCAAGAAATGGTGGGAGTTCTAGGTAGAAATCAACCTGAAAGGTGAGGAAGTATATGAGTGTGTTTTATTTAATAGAAAAAAACACATTAAAGAAGTAAAATTTATTTAATCATGAGTTACCTCCCATATATCACAAGATTTATTGTCCTTAGTTATACAATTATAGAAAATAACCGTAGTCACAAAGAGGATGAGGTTTACAAAGTCAGTACCAGTACATGTTGTTGGACCATTTAATTTTAATTGAATATTGAATTATGTGAGGAACAATAATTTTAGTAAAACATTTAAAATTATTATCAGCTAAAGAATACTCTAGGAAACATCTATTGACACGAAAGAACAACATACCTGAATCACCTAGCGGTGTAAAATAATCATAACCCAAGTTCACATCCTTATAAATTTGAAGACACTCATACTCTGGTGAAGATGAAAATACTCCATCAAAATATGTTCAGAATCTCTTGATCCCACTAAATAAAAGCAAAAGACCAAAATCACTCTTATTTGATATTGGAGGTTCTGAAGGATGTAACACAGTCATAACAACCTCCTAAATTGGTAGAGGAATGGTTATAAAAATAGGGTATACATTTTTTTCATCATCTACAAACATATATTTATCTATATTATAAATATATTCCAAAATTTACTCATTTAAAAACATAAAGTCATCGGTAACTATTTTGAGTTATTAAATATACTAAATCCCATTGTTTGTCCATTTATTTGTTTAATCTTGGTTTTAAAATATCTTACCTTTAAAAAATTGTCTCTTGAGTGATCCAATTCAGCTTTAGGGATAAATTTTTCAGTTTCCATCCATGTGAATTAAATTTTATAAATATTAAATTATGAAGTTATTCCCCATGTTTATCAATAAGAATTTTCATTTCATTTGAAAAATCCTTCATAGAATCCAAAGTTGATGAACAATGGAGTGAATAATGATCAATCAATTTTTCTTTAAAGATACACACCCATCCTTTATATCAAAATTTATTTTAGAAATATTAATCTTCAAATATTAAAAATTTGAAATTTTAAATTTTCGGATGTTTTGAATGTTATGAAAATTTCATGTTACAATGTTGTCTTTCTCTAACAAGATTCCCCTAATTTCAATTTTAGGATGATTTTTGAAATTTTTGGAAGATAGGGTAAAGTGTTTGTAACTTTTCATTTCTCATTATCAAATTTCTCCTCCACCCAAGAAATCACAATCTCAATGATTTTGAAATTGTAAAAATTTATAATCCATGTAGATAAGAAACAAACCATTCATTTATTCTTTTTTTTGTTGAATTTCATAAAATTTCAACTCATTTTTTATTAAAATATCCATACTTGTAAAATATTTTCCCCTTATTATATAGGTTTATTAATTAATGTTTTTATTCACTACGTTTACTATGTTAAATTAAGTGGTTTTATTATGAAATTAGGTCTTTAATTCCACTATACTATTGTTATATTTTTTCAACTATCACATACATGATGACTAATTTTAAATTTGTAGTTTTTTTTAAAATTTATTTGAATGTTTCAATATTCATTTTTTATTTTTTTTAAACCTAGATTCTTCTTTGAACTAACCAAACATATAAAAAATTGATAGTGTGAGATATTTTAAATCTGAATAAGTTTCATATCTAGATCCATTAAAAAGATGAATTTCTTCATCATGATTAGTTTGGTGTGTCTGGTTATCAACACACTGTTAGGACGTGTTCCCAAAACAACCACAAAAAATGAAGCAAACCTCATTATAGTGATCCCAATATCTAATACCATCTATTTATGGAAACATAATGAATTATTAATTAAATAATTCAATGATTGAGTCAAAAATAAAAAGTATAAAAATGGAACCAAAAAGAGAGTAGAAATTAAGAATTCAGTGAAAACCAGTGAAAGTAACATTAATTTTTTTTAGTTTTTTTATTTATCATGTTTTTATATTTTACAATTTTATGTTTTTTTATATATATATTTTTTCAATCCATCATTAGAAACTCATACAATTAATTCCTCAAAAATAGTTCCCATATATGAATGAGCCTAAGGCCATCATGACCATCAAATAACAATTCCTATTTTTCATATTTCCAAGAAAGATGCAGAGTAGGGAGAACTTTAGGGAAAAAGGTTGAGATGATACTAAGTATTATTTAATATCCTTGAATACTAAAAAATATATTTAGAGAAAAATGATATGAATAGAGTGATAATATGAAACATTAATATATTAGTGTGGTGTTAATAGAGTTAGCGGTAGACTAAGTTTATAAGAAAGAGTATTGTAAAAGTAATTTTGGTAATCTAATAGAGAAATATTTTTTAAATAATAGAACTAACAAAAAGAAGAAAACAATATAACTTCAAATATTTAAATTCATTCATTAAATTAATTACCGATCATCAGTGAATGATAACTCAACTAGTCATATAGTTCTACCTCTTGATATATTATAGCAAGAAAACATCCAAATATTTTTTAGGTCACCCTGAATCTCTTTACTCATTTATTAAGATAAACAATTGATATATAAGTTTCATGGAAAAGAAGAGTGTGTTTCATAACTGAAGATATAAAAAGGGAACACAAACATGAATTGATTTAACAAGCGAAACCAATCAAAATCCCTCAAGAAAATAACACAAAGGGAATGTTTTATAATTTAATCATTGATAATGAACATGATATAATAAATATTAAAAATAATACAATATTATATAAATATAAAATATTATATCTAAAGTCATTGTATATTTATCTCTACTGAAGCTTCGATTTCATCTTACATTGACGAGTTTTCTTAAACTCTAGAAGGATCTCATACAATCAACTTCAGAGATATGAGGTTAGATATATTATTCATCTCTATCCTATATGTTTCTATATCCACTATCACCCCCATGTAATTAAATCTAGTCTCAAAAAAAATCCATGGAACACCCATATGTGATAATTATAATAAAAAATACAACAAAACTAAATCAAAATTTAGGTCCAAGAAATTTTTGGAAGCTAACAGAAACATCTAGATGTTGCCTCAAGTAATATATGAAAACCCAAGAGGATATCCTAAATTCTCTACAGTATCATTAGACCCATATATAATATATATTTAAGATTATTTATTATGGACCATTCGATATGATGCTATTATATCCTCTTTTATGAAGTGGAAACAGTAGGTGACATAGCCTTTATGGATTCCATATCAATTATACCAAATGTTCCAGCTGATGTAATCCATATATAAAATATACCATATGTAAAATCATCCCTACATAGGTCGAGGCATTGGTACCCTTAAAAACTATCACCTTTATGTATTTTTATCATTTCATACACTTACATTGGCTTTAGATTTGGTATCAACTTATTTGATTTCATTATTAAAGCTCGAATATATCTTTATAGAATGAGGCCAATTCCTTAGTATGAATCACTAAATCTATGGCTTATGTCAATCTTCCATTAGGAACTGGTTTGGTTTTAATTTCACTGGATGTAGATCAAATTCTTGTTTCAATCTTGGAATCTCAGTGGAACATATCGAGCACCTATTTAATCTAGAATTCAGTTCAGCATCATCTTCAATATTTTTTCAATGGATCACGATCGTCACAAAATATGATTAATTTGTACTTCTTTGAAAACTCAAGAATGGTTTTTCCTCATTGTGTTATTTGGTTTCAAGATCTCAAATTGAGTGAATATTGTGTCTTGAATTACTCATCAACCCTGATGAAACAAATATAGAGTCCTTCTTAAAATAAAATAAAAATCTAAACTTCCTCTCTTAAAACATTATTGAACTTATTTATTATTTTCAAATAAATATTCCATAATGGAGTGATTTTCTTTTAGATTCTGGGGATGTAGTCCAAAATACTATGATCAAGCTTGAGTTATTGGTTGAATATGTTGAGAACGCATTTCGTCTCAAATTCTATTAAACATCAAATTAAATAGTTTATCAATGTCTAGAGATAATTGGGACATATGAATAATCATTATTTATCTGAAAACATAGGAATGGTTTAGCATTATATTATTCATTTGTTTCTAGATATCGTCTTGAGGGAATATTTTGTCTTGGATTATACATCTATGGCGATGAGACATGAATTGGATTAATATTGAAATATAAAAATATGAACTCCCCCTATATTAAAATTCTTGTCCTCATCTATGCTTTTCCAGTCATTTCCTCATGATTATTGAAGTCGAGTTCATCTTCTTCAACCTATGTAAGTGAATTTTGTTCTTCCCTCGATTCCGAGCTCTACAAAAATGTGTCATCGGCCTCGACCTTTGTTTTTTTTCTTCAAATCACATTTTTAATAATCCATAGTGGGTTTTTCATGATTTTAAATTTTAGAAATCTTTTTTCACTTGTTCAAACATCATGTCCGAGCTTCCCTTGACCTCCTTTAGACGATGGAAGGAACATATACGATCAATCCTATTTTCAAGTGATGTCATTTTAATTATTTTCCCAATTTACAATCAAGTTAGCCTAGTCAATGGGTTAGAAAAATGGTAGAATAGAGTCTATATATACTGCTAATCTTGTTAAGGTACTGTCATTCCCAAACATTGGAAAATTCCCAACATAGCTGTGCAGTGGCTTGGGGTGGAGCACATTCACTTCACCCCTTCCTGAAATTTAATCTTTTATAGAAATAAAATTATATTAGATTATGTAAGATATTGAAAAAATAACTTAAATAATTTGAAACAATTATGAACCATTAATTAAAAATTAAATTTTAATTAAAAATATAAAAAGATAAATGATTAAATAATTAAATTCATATTACATTAGTAATGTAATTAATAATAAAATTTATTTTTAAATATTAAATAAATTAAACTTTATGTTGATTTAATAAATCAATGAATAATTTATACATGATAATAAAAAATAAATTACACCATTATTAACTAGTTACTAAATTTAAAACAAATAAATGGAATGAATAATTACATGAAAGAACACAAGAATGAAATTTTGTATTAGAAATTAATATTTCAAAACCTCCAAAAAAAATTAATAATAAACCCAATTATTTACACATTAAAATTTATAAATGAAAATTATAAATTAATATAAAAATTAATTAATATAAAAATTAATTTATAAGTTACCCAGTACACAATAATTAACCAATAAAGATACATTCAATCATTAAAATCATTATTTGAACTAGAAAAATTATGTGAAAAAATATATAAAAAGGGGCCACCACAAGATTCATATACCATAGTGCATCACCACGAGGTGAACCTATTCCTTTTGATAAGAACAATAGTTTTTCAATGTGTCTTTGTATTGATTATCAAGAACATAAAAATATCACTATCAAGAACATGTATCCTCTACCTTATATTGTGTATTTGTTTGACAAACTATGTGAATCCCAATACTTTTTAATGAATGTACATTATTCTGGATATCATAAAATAAGGGTAAAAAAGAAGGATATAACTAGGGAAAACATTCTTTTACAGTATGTGCACTATTAATTTATATTGATTTAATTTATAACTTTTAATCCCCATACTATATTCATGGATTTAGTTAATTATGTATTTAGAAATTACCTTAATCCATTAAAGGTAGTATTTATAGATTATATTCTCATATATTTCATGAGAATGGAATGGAATGAAAATCATTTGAGGATTTCATTAAAGACCTAGTAAAGGAGAATTTATTTTCTATATTTATAAAATATGAATTATCGCTATATAAAGTATCATTATTGGGTCAATTAATTAAATGTGAGTGTATTTCTAAAGATTCTTGAAATATAGAGGTTATTTAATAATGTCCCAAAATAGCCATAATAACAGAAATCCAAAGTACTATTAGATTTTTTGGATATTATAATTACTTGTTTAAAAAATTCCATAAAATTCGTAATCCATGCTGATAAAAAATTGATTGAAAGTTCTATTAGATTGACTTATTTGTATAAAATTTTTGGAAGATGATGATAACTTTGTTAAGTGCACCCATTTTTATAGTACCCAACAATAGATAATTGTTTGTGATATGCATTGATGCATCCCAAAATCTTTTTGGTTGTTTTATAATGAAAAATGACATAGCGATAGCTTTTGCCACATTTCAATTGAATATTTATTGAAAAAAGTACATAGATCATAATTTGACGCAAGGATAGGTTAATTTTTCATTGATAAAAAAGTGGAATTATAGTGACCCTATAATTTTATATATAACATTAAATTATTTTAACCATAATTAGACACTAGAGTACCAGCCAACGATAATGATGTCTAGTGTCTTGGAAGACTAGGTACATAAAACTAAAAACAAGGAACCAAATCTAACATTTTTTATTTTGTCTTAATAAAGATACCCTTACTTAAATTATGCTCAAACATCATCATAGGATAACCTGGGGAAAACATGAACAAAGGGATCAGCTAAATGCCTGGTAATGGAACAAGAATATGAATAAATCTAGAGCACATGGGTTATGAATCATGACATAAAGAAATAAAAAGTCATGTAATGTATGGGATCATAACATATAAACATGGAATCATCGAAATGTTGAAGTAACTTAAAACATGACTCTAGTATAATTCAAGGATAACTTCCAAGATAATTTCCCAAAATAACACAATCCACGGCTAACAGCAAAGACCATAACACATAACCACTCATAAGACTTAACATTACCCAATGAATTCGAGTTCTATTTGGGTGCACCCATCTCAACAGGTTCATGAATATTCATTCCACATAATTAATCATACATAAACCTATGGGAACTCATGGAGATAAATTGGTATCACATTCAGGACATAAAGCTTAAGAAATGAGCATATTATGATAGGGTCCATGAGAGAATGGAATTAAAACATACAAAGAAATTAATAATGTAAAATAGTCATATATCATGGTGAGTGATGTAGAATAGAAGAGAAAACTTATAAGAAGTGTACTTAGTAATTTCTTATCATTGAAACCTTTTAGTGTAGTAATAAGGAAAACACTAAAGAGATTTTAAATTAGAAATTAGAAAAATATTTTATATACAAATATAAGTGAACCAAGAATGTTTTCATAATAAAGTGACTGATTTTTTAAAGATAATGGTGGCTTAAAATAGAGGATATAGTGCACATGATAATTTGTAAAAATTTGGGATGTTCCCTTAAAACAAGTTTTCTTACTAAGAAGTATCCTTCAGAGAATCACTTTAAAGACTATATATACCAAAAAAAATTTATGGGATGGGTATTAAAACATGATTTTGGATCATATAAATATAATTTGTAATTTTTACATAAAAATAAAAGACAACTTCATTTTGGTAAAAATAATGATAGAGTAACCTGAAGGAATAAAGGCAGTTCAGGTAGAATTATTTATGGATTATCAGTATGATATCAGGTATACTTAAGAGGTTTTAATGTGAGATAAAGTTATCTTTAATATTTTATAAATCATTAGGGAAGTATGGGGAGGTTCGTAATCATAACCCATCACTAGTTATTTCACATGAAAGGGAAGAACATAGAAGGAAATATTGAATAAAAGTTAAATGGAGAGGATCCATAACCATTAGTCCATTGGTGTTCTCCACTTGTTGTTAATAACCTGAATAAGAAATTTAGGTTTATTAATAAATAATTAAAAAACCTCTTATATATGTAAGATATTTAATATAACCTTTTTATGTTCATTAACGACCGTTTTGATTGGTTATAAGGTTCAATTTTATTGTTTAGGTCTGTTTGCTTCCACGGGTTTAATGATCATTTTATGTTTGGATAAACATGTGTGATGAAGGTGGTTTTATGGAATTGATGTTATATTTTGTTATTGAAAATAGAGATGGTTATATGGTTGAAAATATAATTTTTTTACTTGAAGTGATGTTGAATCATTTTAGAAAACTTTATTGACATTCTATTGGGTTAATTGGCGGGTTGGGACCACAAAGAACACATTTTGTCCTATTAACCAAAACCATGTTTACAAAAAGATTCTAGAACCATAGATGAAAAATTATACATATATTATGGTTTAGTTGAACCATGAAAATGGGTTCATTACCAGAAATAAAGATGGTAATGGAAAATTATATCACGTCGAAGTTGATTGTGCTAAATTAACACATCTCAAATGATGCTTCCATTTCATTCAAATAAATGATGGGAAAAGGGAGAGGATAATGAATTTTCTAATTAGTATAATATAATTCTAGTAAATGTTTTTTATTGGAGTTTTCATACCATTTGGGTTATGGGAGGTGATCAAAGAAATAAAAAAAGAACTTAAAAGAAATAAAATAATTGGAAAAAGGAATTTACCTCATGATTTTAACTCATTTGAGAGCCTCTTAAGAGGAGAGGATTGAAAATTTTGAATAGGATAGGGTCTGTTGAATGTGGGGATGTATCTTGGGAGGATATTTGGGAAGAATATTGGAATTTCACAAGGATCGAGAGGAATGAAGAGAAGAGGAAGTGGGTGGGGGGGGGGGGGGGTTATAGTGGAGGAGAGGAGGGATTTCATAATTTTTTTATAATTTATTTATTAATTTCCCCCAAAACCAGCAATAGTGATGGTTATTCAGGAAAAAAATAGTAATATGTTCATGTGAGTTCAAACCAATTTCCATTTACATCATCCCCAACTCAAAGCATGATGCATAAATTCGTGTTTTATAATTTATTGTGAAATATCAAATTTTACAATTCATAGAATTCAAATAATTTTGTAAAATCTCAAAAATTTACCTAAAACATTTTTTGACATGTAGAATCAAAATATGAATTCCATTTTTGTAAAATAATTTTATAAATAAGAATAATTTAATATTAAATTAAAATCACAATTTACTCAAAAAACTACAAATTTAAAAAACTTATTTTCCTATGAAAAGTTATAGGTATATCGTACTCCCACTTGAACCTTATTTATATAGTATCATAAGTATGGTTACTATTTATTATGGTAGGTCACTATTCATTTCGGTAACATTACTATTCATAATGGCATGTTACTATTCACAAAAAAAAATAATTTTTTCATATTAGACTACAAATAACTTCCAGGTCACAACCGTGTATGTCATATTTTCATAATTCAAATAACATAAGTGGAAAAATTAAGTTCGAAGGTCACATAGAAATTATGTTGGGATTTAATGTGATTATATGACATAATAATAAGATGGATATTTCCATTGAAATATTTGGGTTGTTATGTTCTACACCCCTTAAAAAATTTCACCATTGAAATTCAGTTTTAGATTAGAGGCCATAAACAGGTGCTGAAATTTTTCTTTCATCATCTCCTCCAGTTGCTCTCTTTCCTTTTTGTACTTATGGTTTCTCCATAGTACCTTGACCAGGTGAGTATTCTTGTTATGTGGAACTTTATCTATATAATCCATGAACTTTACTGGATGCTCCTCGTAAGAAAGATCATCCTCCAACTGTACCATCTTTAAAGATAGTACATGTGAAGGGTCTAGTATGTACTTTCTTATGAGAGATACATGATATAATCATGTAATTTTTCCATGGTAGGTGTATGTGTGAGTTGATAAGGCACAAATACAACAAAATTAAGGATCTCAAAATAGACGATGAATTTGGGAATTAACATTTCATTCATTCCAAACCTCATAAACTTCTTCTATGGTTATATGTAAAGAAATACCATGTCTCCAACATTGAACTCAAGGTCTCTTGGATGACTGTTTTCACAACTATTCAATCTAAATTGGGTTTCCTTGATATGATGCTGAATAGGTTTTAGATTATCCACCATTTATTTGACCATTTCATGTCCTAGAATCTTACGCTCACTGAATTCATCCCATCACTCTAGTGTACTACACCATTTCTCATAAAGGGATTCATATGGTTCCATTCTGATGCTTTAGTGGAAGGTTTTGTTCTTGGAGAATTCAACCAATTGATGATGTAGTTCTATCCTCATTTGAATTACATATAACATGCTCTCAACATATCTTCACATGTATAAATATTTTTCTATAATTGGCCATCAGTTTGAGGATGATAGTGTAAACTAATGTTCAGTTCTGTGCTTAGAGCATGTCGGAAACTCTTCCATAATTTCTATATGAGTCTCGGATCACAATTGGATATAATAGATAGCGGTACTCCATGCAGCATTACCAATTATTTGATGTTAATGGGTTCATGTTTATCTAATCTGAAGTCCACTATAATTTCCATAAAGTGAGATGTCTTTGTAAGATGATCCATAATGACTCATTTAGCTGTGTCCCTTTTCATATTGTCCCAGAAAACGTTTTCTCGAAGATCTCGATAAATATTTGTGCTCCTTAAATATATTTAGATGGTCAAGCTATGTGTGTCACTAAAAAGATCCTTCATTATATCTAGATCAAATGGGTCACATAATCATGACCAAAATCATACAACTCTTTCTTCATCAATCAAGAACTCAGTGGATTTCACATTTTTAACAGCTTCCACCCTTTTCTGATGTTCGACCTCTTTTATTTGAGCGTCCAATATTTTTTTTACATGAGGGATGGTTGAGAAATAATTGGAAAAAGTATTGATGATGTTCCTCTCCTAATGATTCACATGTCAACCCTCTGAATATCTAATAAGATCATATCCTTTTCAATTATCATCATTGACAAATATGCACGATCCTTTCTACTTAGAGCATCCACCACCTTATTTTCCTTACCAGGATGGTAGTGGATCGAGTAGTCATTATCCAGAATGACCTCTATCCATCTTCACTGGCACATATTAATATCTTTTTGTGTGGATATATTTATTGAAATGCTTGTGGTCGGTATATATCCCACACTTCTCCCAATAGAGATATTTTCTCTATATTTTTAACATATTGGTCACTACCACCATGTACATATCATGCATAGTATAGTTTTTCTTGTGGAGTTTCAGTTTCCTTGAGGCATAATGTATCAATTTATCACTTGGAATCAGTACACAACGTATAGGCTTTGTTGAAGTACCACTATACACCATAATTATTTCTCCACTTGTGTGTCTGAAGGGAATAACTCTAAACTCATAGTGCTCATACATCGTTCAAAAAAAAGTATTGGAAATATCTTCCTTTGTCACATTTAATTGGTGATATCCCAATCGAAGGTACACCTTAGTGAAATAACTTGCACCATGACGTTGATCAAACTAATAATCTATCTGTGGAAGGGGATACTTGTTCTTTATCATGAAATTATTGAACTCTTGATAATCAATTCAATGGTGCATTGAACCATCCTACTTCTTAATGATGTGAACTAGAGCACCCCATGGTGAAGAACTATGGGGTATAAAAACCTTTTCAAGATTCTCTTATAAGATCTTCTTAAGCTCTTCCATCTCTACGATGTTCATTCTATATGGTTTCTTTGATATAGGAAGAGATCCAGGAATATGTTTATTTGAGAAATCAACCTATTAGTCAGGAGGAAGACTAGGAAAATATTCAAGGAATGCATTAGTTTAATCCCACATTATAGGCATGTCTTCAAGAATGATTCTCTCCTTTGTCTCAATCATTTGAGATAGATATTCTTTCTCATAAGGGATAAATATCCACACCTGATACGATGATTGGAAAAGAGATTCATCTACCTCCTTACACATGTATTGAATTGGAGGATGCCTCAGGATGTAAAGAGTGATCTCACTTTCCCAACAACAGATGTTTTATTTTTATAAAGATAGCCAATCTATGATAAAGATAGCATTAATCCCCACTGAAGGAAGTATGAATATATTTTTTGGGAAGTTCGGTCCATGAACAATAATTAGGGAGGTGTTATAAACCATAGATGCAATAATTTCCCCATTCAATGTTCTCACAGATAACATGTCTTTCATATTTTTATGTAGTGTTAGAATAGTTCTAATAAACTTGCATGGTATTAAATAATTCATTGAACTAGAATCAAACAGTAAGT
Source organism: Viscum album (assembly GCA_963277665.1). NCBI lineage: Eukaryota > Viridiplantae > Streptophyta > Magnoliopsida > Santalales > Viscaceae > Viscum > Viscum album. The sequence goes on from OY728147.1 coordinate 1,157,874,484, forward strand.
TTAATATTCATGAAAGAATAACTAGCGAAACTATAACCACATTGTTTTCTAGCTCAAACTCAGCTATAATGATAGCATAATACCTTTCTTGTTGCCTTGGAGATTGATGATGATTTCCACCAACAACCCTTGTCTCAGAGAAATTGTTTAAATAATTCCCATTCTCCTTCCAGTTGTAACACTGCCCCACTGGCTGAGTATTGATCTGAAATATCCTTTATTCATCCACATTAGCATAATTTTCCATATTCCCTTGGCAGTTCTTTGCCAGATGTCCCAGATTTCCACATTTGAAGAAATTCCTGGTTCCCTTTAGAGAGTTTCCATGTTACTTCTTCCCAAAATATTTACAGGTGGGTTATTCAGGCTTCTTTACATCATGGGATTTGTTATTGAAACACCTATGTTGTTCTCCATTTATCTCTTCTCATCACCAGGCCCATGAGACCACTGAGAGTATCCAATATCTATTACATTATTGAAGGTATAACAAAAAATATCCTCATAACTATCGAAGTATCAGATTTCCAACACCTTCCTCAGACTCAGATTGAGCCCTCTAAAGAAGAGATTCACCTTGATTTTGGTATTCATGAAAATGACAGAGGCATACCTTACATGCCTGGAAAATTTTGCGTCATACGACTGATTGACTCATCTTCCTTATGCTTGAGACTAAGGAACTCTTTTTTCTTCTTAGTATTGACGGTTTAAGGGAAATATTTGTTAAAAAAACCTCTTGAATTATTCCCAATCCATTGAATCAATTTCCTCCCAGGGATTCATATTCTTTATCAATGTCCCCAAATAATCAGCTTCCCCATTAAAATAATAAAATGCCAGTACAAATTTCTCTTCTTAGAAGAACTGGAGAAATTATAATATCTTTTCAATGGATTTAATCAACTATTCCACATGGAGGGGATCCAAAGATCTTCTAAACATTGGAGGACTTTTCTGTATGAAGTATTTTAAAATAAATTTTTCTTTCCTTTGAAGTGGAAGGTGTTCCACCTGATTCAGGTTATTATTCAAAACTTGAGCCAAATTAGCAAGTACTATCATGACGTTTTAAGAACATGCTCCAATCATGTCAGGAATATCATTAAGGAAATATTCACTTTTCATATCACATTTTTTGTTGGAACATGATATTCTATTTACCCCTTTAACTATGAAAAATAACGCACTTTTAGATGGATTTAATACATATCCATTGAGCATAAAATAGAAACTTTGAACATAAAATGATAATATTAAACTAGATAACTATATCCTAAATTGTGATTATTTAGGTTTAAGTCTAGGATTTCATTGATATATATCTTATCATATATTCTTATGGTATTTTATTGCCCTTTAATAATGTATGTTATTAAGCTCATGAATCTACCAAAGCATATCCCCCACGAGTGTCAATACCAAGAGTGCAGCAAGGCCTGTTGTTATATACCAAGATTTCCCAGGTCAAGCCTAAAACTACTTTTCAGTGTTTTCAAACCATGGTATATCTGTTCTAGAGCCACCTCAACCAATTTTTATCACGACATGGATGTATTTTCTTGATAAACCACTTACTATATACTTATAAAAATTTAGTTATATTTTCTTATACTTTGTCTCATCATTTAGGTTCTTACTAATGTTCAAGAGTCATAATCTCCAATGATAACTATAACATCCTACAATACCAATGATAGTAAACCTAACCTTTTACATAGAACTTTACATTATTTTAAGCATAATTACACATCAGAGTAAAATCTAGGGATTATATAGTATAGTTTCTTGGATGACATGGTACATAAAACTGAAAAAAGGGAACTAAATAAATCAATTTTTTATTTAATGTTCATAAATATCCCCTAAAATACATCTTTCTAAAACATATTCATTGGATAAAATAGTGAAAACATGAAGAATTTGAGGAGCTAAAAGCCCAGTAAGGGAATACAAATAAAAATAAATCCATAGTACATGGGATATGAAACATGACATAAAGAAATAAAAAGGAATGTAACATAAGGTTTAAAAATTTATAAAAATTGAGTCATATAAAAATATAATCCTAGAAATGTGGAAGTAATTTTAAACATTACTTTTCTATGAGTCACGACTTACCACCAAGGTCGTTTCCCATAGTAGCACATGCCATGGATAACTACCAATCCCATCACACATAACATCTCATGAAACATAACATTAAGTAATTCATTAGAGATCTATCTAATATTACCCTTAATAAAATGTTAATAAATATTATTTCAACATAAATATTCATACATAATCAATCATATATAAATATAAGGGAACCCATGGAGAGAAATGCGTATCACATTCATGACATGAAGCATAATGAATGCGTGTATCAGGAAAGTGTCCATGACTGAAAGGAATTAAAACCTACATTGCCATTAATAAGGTAAAATATGCATATATCATGATAATTGATTTAAAATAAGAATTGAAAAAATGTAACAAGTGTATTTTTGAAATTCATATCATTAAAACCATTTACTGCAGTTTTAAGGAAAATGATAAATAGATTTTAAATTTTAAAATTGAAAAATATTTTATATAAAAACTAAAGTGAACCAAAAAGGTTTTCATAGTAAAAAAGTCTAATTTTAAAAAAAAAGGTGGATAAATATATAGGATAAGGTGCACTTGAAATTCGGTAAAAATTAGGGAAGTTTCCTTAAAACAAGTTTGCTTACTAAGAAATATTGAGGAGAGAATCGCTTAAGACCATGTATATACCCAAAAGAGAATAAGAGATTGATATTAAAATATATGTTTGGAGTATAAAAAATATTATGTATAATTTATATATGAAAAGAAAATAAAACATAATTTGAGTATAAAGAATGATTGGGAAACCCGAAGGAATAAAGGCAGTTTGGGTAGATTTCCTTCCGGATTATCGGTTTGATATCAATTGTATTTATGAGGGATTAACGAAAGAGAAAGGGATTTATCATATTTTATAAATCATGTGGGCAGTATGATTGAGGAGCATAATCATACCCCATCACTAGGAATTACACATAAAATGGCATAACATAAAGAAAATCTTGAATAATAGTGAAATGGAGAGGATCCCTTACCTTATATCCATTGGTGTTATAAAATTGTTATTAATGACCTGAGGGAAAAAATTAGGTTTATTAATTAATAATTCAAAAACCTATTATATATTAAAAATATTTATTATAACCTTTTTATTTTCATTCAATACCCTTTTTAATGGTTATAAGGTTAAATTTCTTTGTTCTGGAATGTTTGATTCCTTGGTTTTAATGATCGGTTCATGTTCGGATAAACATATCTAATGAAGGTGATTGTCCAGAATTGAATTTATATTTTATTATTGATAATTTAGAAGGTTATATATTTTAAAACATAATTTTTCTATTTAATGTGAAGTAGAATCATTATATAAAACTATAGTGACATCCTTTTGGGTTAATTGGAAGTTTTTGACCACAAAGAACACATGTTGTCTTATAAATCAAAACCATATTTAAAAAAAGGATTAAATATCCATATATGAGGAATATTACATATATAATGGTCTGACCGGACTGTAAAAATTGTTTCATGATGAGAATGGATGATGTTAATGGGTATTGATAACCCTTCGTCCTTGATTGTGCTAAATTAACACACCTCAAATGGTGTTTCTATTTCTTTCAAATAAAATATGGGAATAAGAGAGAGGATAATGAATTATACCATTGGAATAATTAAATTCTAGTACATTTATGTTACTAGTGTTATCATACCATTTGGGTGAAGGAAGGTGAGGAAAAAAACAGTAAAAGAAAAGATCATATATGAAATAAGTGATTTGGAAAGAAGAATTTACAACTTGAGGAAAACTCCTTTTAGAGCCTCTTAAGAGGAGAGGATTTTGTATATTTAAGATACTAGGAGATTTTGGATGTTGGGAAGGATATTGGGAGTAGATTTGTGAAGAATATTTTCTAGGAACATGTTTTGAGAGGACTGAAGATAAGAGGGAGTGATTGGGGGTGGGAGTTATAGTGGAGGAGAGGAGGGTTTTCATAATTTTTTAACTATTAGTTTACTAATTTCCCCCATTTATAGAAATAGTGATGAATACTGTTACCCAAAACAGTAATATGTGCATATGAGATTGAATCAATGGCCATTTACATCATCCATGACTCCAGAATGATTCAAAAATTTTGGTTTTAGCATTTATTGTGAATTATTAAATTTTAATATTCATAAAAATTCATTATTTTTGGAAAATCTCATTAATTCTCATATACAGTTTTTTGATGTGTTTAATCCAAAAAATGATTTCCACTATTCACAAATAATTTTCTAAATATTATTAATTTAATATTTAATTAATATAAACATTTTTTCAAAAAATAAAAATTATAAAACACTTATTTTCTTATTTCTAGTTATAGGTATATCATACTCCCACATGAATCTTGTTTATATACTATCATAGGCAAGGTTACTATTCATTAGCGTATTCGCTATTCATAATGGTAACATTACTATTCAGAAAAAATTATGTTGGTCATATTAGACTTTAAATAACCTACTAATCACAACAATGTTTGTCTGATTTTCGAAATTCAAAATCACAGAAGTGAAAAAATCATGTTTAAATGTCACATAGCACTTAGTAGATCATTGTGTTCTCATTTCATGTGATTATTTGGCATAATTATATGTTGGAAATTTCAATTGAAAACTTTGGGCGGTTATATGCATTATATTTATGATGAAAGAAGATATATATATACTAATCATAAAATCATGATGTATATATGAACCCAAAAGTATTTTAATATTTATAAAAGGAGAATAATGGAGTTTAGTAAAGATTATGAATAAAAATGAAATTAATTCCCACAAAAGATGAACATGGTGGATGAATCTTTGAGAAAAATGGAACATGTTACATTTTCCATAATGAGTATCTAAAAAAGACTAAAATTTATAGATTTTCATATGATAGAAATTGAAATTATAATCGAAGAAGAGAAATACTATCTTATTGAAATTAATGTTCAACAATTCATCCATATGAATTGTAAAGTGAAATAGAAGGAAGATTCTGAACTAAAAAAGTATTTAAGGATTGGAATAGAGTTTAATCATGACCATGATGGAATGATAATATCCAGGAACTATATATTTTTACCTTTAAGAATAAAATTAAATAACAAACTATTGTATTAATTACATTGATTATCGTTATCTATCCACTCTGGAAGCAAAAATATCTATAGAGATATCAATAAGTGTTTTTGGTGGTACAACATGAAAATCGATATTGAGAAGTATATATCAAGATTTCTGGTTGGTTTCAATGTTATGTATGAACAATATAAGTCAAATGAAAAGGGGAAACAATTACCTATAAATATAAAAATTATAGTAAAAAAATCATAATGGATTTCATCATAGGAATCCCAAAGACATCTGAATTCCATAACATTCTTTGGGTTGTATTCTCTACCCTTACGAATTTAGAAAATTTCATTTCTATTGGAGACAATTTATAACTTGCATAACTTTCCTAGATATAAATTAAATTTTTAGTATGATTATATGTAGTACCTTGATCAATTTTTTCTAATCAAGATATAAGGTTTACCTTGAAATTATAATGAATTATTCATCAAGAATTTATTTTGGAGTTGATATTTAACTCCACATATCATCCTTAAATATATGATCAGTCTAAATAAACATTAGAAACAAAAAATGTTACTGTGAGACTTCACTATAGATTTAAATGGTTATTGATATCAACAACATTATCTAGTTGAATTTTCTTATAAAAAAAAACTTCCACTCACTCATTCAAATAGATACTTTTGGAGCCTAATATGGAAATAAGTTATGAAGTATAAAATTTAGGTATAAAATCAATGAAATTATGAAATTGATAGCTGAGCTATGTGATTTTTTTTTGTGAAGGTTAGAGATATTCAGTAGCATGTCAGGGTAGCTCACAAGTGATATAAAATTTCTGATAAAAATAATCAGAGAAATATGGAGATCCAATATGTTGATATGGTATTCTAATAACTTTCTACTTATATAAATTTTATGATATTTGAAAATAATGGTATGTCAATCCTCAGATATATAAGTCCCATTGAGGCTCTTGATAATATATGAATTATAGCATATTTCTTTTAAAAATTTCCAATCGTATCCAAATTTCATAATGTGTTCCATGTGTCTATTATGAGGAAGTATATATATGACTTTTACAAGTAAAAAATCGATAATTTTAACCAATATAACAATATATTTTTATGAGAAAATGTTGGTGGAGATTCTCAATCAAATAGATATATTCTAGTGGAAGAAGACAACCCACCAGGCGAATGTTTATTGGAGAAACCAAATGTTTGAGGAAGCATTGTGAAAACCCAAGGCTGTAATGAGGCATAAGTATAATCATTTGTTTATTCAATGTAATGGAAATTGTAGGGAAATGTTTTATAAAGGGGGTAGAATGTTTCAGCCTCTGATTTTAGAATACATATTCTATTAAACTAAATTTCATGTTTTCGATAGATTATGATGTATGTTACATAGATTTTAAGTGAATACTTCTTAACTAACAACCAAAATGGATGAATTTACTATAAATTTAAATGATATTGATAAATAAAATAATTTTTAATATAAAATGTTTCATGTTCACTAAATAAAAAAAATTGATTATAAAGAGTCTGTTCTGAAATATTTTGTTAAATTATGAATTTTAAATAAGTTTAATACTTTTGAGTAATTATATATATAACATTTCTTGAAAAAATGAATGACAATAAATTAAATAAATTAATTTGAATAAAGAAATTATTTAGCAGTGATTCAAAATAATATTTTAATAATTCTTGGTTAAATAGAAATGATTTGTTTACAAACAATGTTTTATTATATATATTTTATTTAAAAGATAATTGATATTTTATATATTATAAATTTTAGGGAAATTTATTTTTCATAAATTTATAAAAATGTGTGATGTTATATAAATTGATTATCACATTGTGTTAAATAACGATAAATTCTTTTGAATGTAAAAAGAGATATTCTTCGTAAAACTATTTTTTTTGTGTAAAATATTTTCGTCATAAAAAATTAAATTAATAACAATTGATTGATATTTAAAAAAAAATTAGACAATTTATTACATCAAATAAATAAACATTCATTTAATTATTTTTATGTGAAAATTAATGAGGCAATTTATTACACCAAAAAAATAAACATTCATTTAATATTTATAAGGGTGACACTCCTCTCACATATAAAAGGGAACCACCTATCCTAACTTCTTCACACAATATAAACACCATATATTGATCAAGATCAAAATAAATCACTTTTAAAAAAACATTATCCAAATCCTAGTGGTTTTTCCTCACCAATGTCCAACCAAATAAGGCTTAAAGATGGATCCAAAGTTGGATACCCAATGAAGAGGTAATCGAATTAATTGAGTTCTTTCAAGTTTGTTTATTGTTATAACTCCTAAACATATTATATAACTACATAAACATAATTTAATATGTATAATTATTAAATAAATGTTATTATATTTATGGAACAATAATTATCTACCTTCTTTCCAGCATATTGAAAATTAAAATGACACTCATGTATACAAGTGAACCGCCTCTTCCATGAAGTGATGTATTTAATTTTTAATCACCAAATATCACGGTTATTTATGAATATTTATTAATGAATTAATATGATATATATGATATAATTATTATTCAATAAATTTAAATTATTTTTCACCATCATTTCATTCCAACTATTAAAAATTGAAAACATCGTCTGTGTGTACATGTGGACTACCACCTCTATTGAACGATGTATTCTAGTTTTCAGCACTATCATTCAAGGATAGTTATAAAACTATATATAATTATTAAATAAATATGATATTTATCAAATTAACCAGACTATATATCCATGACCAAAGATAAAGGATCGTAAATGTCGCAACGAAACATGCGTGGAAAATGGTACAGTTAACACCCAAATATTTACTTAAAGAAAGAATTATAAATAAAAGGGTGGTAAGAAATAGAAATTCAATGGTATTCAATATGATATATGTCAATATGATTATAATTTGTATTTATATAATATTAAAATTTAGTATAATTGAATTTAGAGTGTGTTAAACTAAGCGGAAGACAAGGGTAAGCGTTTATGAAGCATTCTCAGTTTTTATTAAAATTTTTTATATATTAATTTTCATTGTGGAAAATTGTATGTTCTTTATATCATAAAAAATATATTTTATTATTATATAATTATTTATTGGGTTTTTATATATTTTTATATTTTACCCAAATTGGTTCTCAACACTAAAAAAATAATGTTCTAAAATAAAATATTAACATATTTCATCCTTTCAACCTGGTATCATTTTCTTCTATATTTGTCTACTTTATTGTTTTACAATAAAATTAACATATATAGTAAATTGATATTTTAATAGATTACTCAATGAATTTTAACTTTTTTTTAATATTTTCAAAAAAAGTATGCCTTGTAAAATTTTATTTATAGGTTATGTATATTCCCTCTCTAAGATGTATATATAGGAATGTGCTTCTTTAATGTCTTATTATTCCTGATATTGTAAAATTTGATCTGATTTTGGGAAAAAATTATCACAATATATATATGATATAAATTTACAGGTAGGGGAAGTATCTTTTTATTTCCCAAATTAACCTATTATTATTTATTAGTTCAAGGATGAATGTAAACTTCTAATAAAAATTAAATCTATTATATAGTTCTTAATACCTATTCTTGTAGGATATCTAGAATAAATGGTTAGTTGGACACATAAAATTCTATATATTCCCATTATCATGGAATATTATGATGTATTTCTAAAAGAGCTTCATAGTCTCCCTTTTGTCATGATGTTGAGTTTTCCATAGAACTCAGACTTGTTGTTGTGCCAATTTCAATAACATCATACAGAATTCTCAAAATTGAGTAAAAGTAATTAAAGAAAGAACTCCTAGAGAAAATAGGAAAATTATTCATAACCACTAGTTCATAAAAAAGGGTAAAATTATTATTTTCTAAAAATAATTATCTGTAAAAGTATATTTTATTTGATTATCGGGAACTAAAAATGATTAATATTAAGAGAAAGTATCCTCTAACCAATACTGAAGAACTGTTTAATCAATGGTATGATGATTAGTGCTTTTAAAATATTAATATTTAATTTTAATAAAAAAAATTATTGGTGAAAAAGGATGATATAAACTAGGAAAACCATATAAATTCATAATAATAATAAATATCCAAAACATCAGTCCCCATCACATACCGATAATTATAAAGACCACTAATTTCCATATCAAAAGGGGTATGCTTGTCGGGTGTTTCCATTTTCCAAATAACGCATTTGAAAGTGACAATTGTACCTTACATCCTTTCTTTTAAACTAGTTCATATTTATATTTAACTATTTGAAATCAATTCATATGAACAATTTAAATTCATAATATCTATACGAAATGTGATTATTTTAAAACAGAGAACACTCCACCAACCTTTTAAAATTACCTTAAAACCCATTCATAATAAATATATCAATTTCAAATATCCAACCGAATATTCACATGATTGGTTGATGTGAATGGATTTTGAAAATAGATTTTATACATTAGGAACCAAGTTAAATATCATTACATTTGATTTAAACTAAATATAATGAATTAAATAAAATAAAACAAAATTATTATTCATTATAGGTCTTTTAATCTATATAAAACATGCGTTTGAAACATCTAGAAATCATAGTTCTATGTCTAATGATCTATGAAAGGGACTAACTACCTTTAACCACATCACTTTCACAAATGATGGTGTAATCCCACCTCAAAAAACTATAAATGAGTCTTAAAATATCACGAGGGACCCATAAATCATGAAATTCCCAAATATAAATAATGATAAAGGCAACTATAGGTCACCAAGATCATGGTAGGGAAAGAAGAAAATTGAAAAAGATTATGGAAGCTGAGGTGGGGAGCTAGAAGAGATTACAATGAAAATTTAAACAAAATGATTCAATAAATCAATTGAAGTCACCATGGGGAAGGATACATCACATGGAAGGATTTGTGATTATGTTTTTTTGAATGAGGGAGGTGGTGGAGTGAAATTTCGGGTGAAAACCAAAGAAGGAAAAAATGGTCAAATCATTTTTAATGAGATAAAACTATGCATTGTTTATATAACTGGTTATTTATGAAATGAAACAATAGTATACATCCTACTTTGCACCTTGATCAATTTTTTGACTATGAAAAAATCTAAGACAAACCATTTTCCATCCATGTAATTTGGAATTATAAAATATGGAGGCCTGTCACATGGTATACTACATGGATAGAGAAAACTATGTTCAAACCATGATAGATGCACTATAAACATAAAAAAAATATAAAAATAAAATAAATATAAGCAAAGTATAGAGAAAAATATATGTTATAAAATTTATGAAATTAATAGGGATGACCATGATTTGGGAGTGATAAATCTTGCAACCATAATACTTTATTTCCAGAAAAAGACATAAAAGGAATAGTCTACCAGGGAAAGGAATTGGGGACTAGAATTCTTACATGTACAAGATCCATGAAATGAAAATTATAAAAAACCTAACAGATCATCCTAAATTGGCAATTTTAATCAGAACATAAAATTGAGTATATCCCATGTGCTCAATTTTCATGATATAGAGGCCATTCTAAAAGACTCAAAACCAACTGATAGAGGTTTCAAAACTAGAAAAGAAACCAAATACAATTAAGAAATATTAGATCCATTTTATGTAATCCAAAAAATTATCACCTTTAATTTCCTATAATAAGGAAAAAATAAACAAAATATGACATGTTACAAATATCTAGGAGCATCTATAACTTTGTACTTGGTCAAAACTAGACAACTAGCTAAAATTAGGGTCTGTTCGGGTAGGGATATGGGACTAATGAAAAGGAATGATAAAGAACTCAAATATGAAAGTCACATAGGCACTACATGGGTCTCATTATGAGCTAATACTATAGGGGTGTACCTAATATATTTGGATTTTATATTAAATAATATATTTTAAAACTAGGAATGAGTCATTAACTTCAATGAACAAAAGAACTTCAATAATAGATGGACAACATCCAAAAAACATTGTACACAAAATATTAAAATCCATAATTTACCTCCTCCATTTTCAATATAAATAAATTCCCACAAATCGATAAACACCATCATACAAGATAAAATTAATATAGGAATATTCTCAAAGGAAATAGAAACATCCAAAGAAAAAAAATACCATTAAAAAACTAGGAATTCATGAAGGGAAGACATAAAATAGTCACCAATAATGCTTTGATCTTAATTGGTTAAGCATGTAGATATCCCAAAGAAGATGGTTTAACAACACCCTCTTAAGATAAAATCATATAAAAAACCAATATAGAATTGATAGATGAATAGAACTATGATAACTCTTGATAGTTTCTATGTAGTATGAAATATATTTTCCCAAAATATAACTTTGATGGAACACTGAGAAGGATCACACTAATGAAGAATCACCTCAACATCACACAACAATTGTCAGATACCTTGGTGTCAGGTTATCTTAGGAAAAGTGGTGTATTTGAAATTCATAAAATAACATCATAATCAGGATTACCATGAAGAAGATGGAGATCACTAGGTCATGTGATTGGAGAAAATTGATTAATTAAAATTGTTTGAAAATAATTAACCTAAGGGTATATTGGTGGTGAATCACTCACAAATAACTCACAATAATTCATTAACATTTACAAGGTTGTACTATAATATAATTGGAATAAAAAATGAAATCAGAACAATCCTCAATTCACAACCTTATAAATATTATAGACATGAATAAATACATATACAAATACTAGAATGTGTTAATAGAATGCCTGATACATTTTATAAAAAAATCATTTCGAAAAGATTTATTATTATTTTAAAACACCCTTTTATTAATTTTTTCAATATATTTTTAAATATTATTAACACCATGTTCCACCCATTTCAAAATTTTAGAACGTGTTTAAAATAAATACCAGAAAATATCTCAAAAATATTTCTGTTAACGTTCATAAATTATTTTTCTCTATCACCATTTTATAAAATGAAAATATTTCTTGAACAATAATTTGTATTAATTTCAAAACCCCTAATAAAATCACATTAAATCTCAAAAATTATCACTTCGCTTTTAAAAATATATAATTCCACAATCCCAGTTACATAGATTCAATGAATTATTTTAATAAATTGGAATGATTATGATGAATCAAATCCTTATGGACCAATCAGTTTAAGCGTCATTGAAAATAGATTACATATGTGGACATTACATTACAATTAAAAGCATAAAAGTTATCATAGATAATCCTTTGATAAATTCAATATTATCATACCTTAACCCTGAATATCAGTCCTAATACACATCTTGACATCCTAGGAAAATAAAACAAAAGAAATGAGGGAGCTTAGATGGCCAGTATGGTTAATAAATGCATCACGAGCTTTCATAAATAAGAAAAATCTTTTATAGAATGGTATGAAATTAATACACATGCCTTTTAAACATTACCATCATCATAATAAGGAATAAATAAATCAAATAATTCCATTTAAAAATTAAAATTATATTCTAGTAGTCAAATAATCACATGTAATATTAATAATAAATCTCATAATGAGGGAATTAATAATACCGGATGTCTAAAACCTACCTTAGAGTCCTCAACCCATGCATATAAAATAAAATGGTTAAGGCCTCTCCAAAATCTATATAGGAAAATAAATGGGCAAGGCATTATCCAATTCCATATCTAGTTTTATCATGAGACCTACTAATGTATCGAGATGATATATCGGGCCCCACCCATTACATATTGATTCTAATGCGATCTTCTTATAAAATGGGTTAAACATAATATAAGCATTAATATTAAAATTATCATATGAAATGTCAATATATTAACCATAAACCGTGAATTGTATAAAATATAGCGCATCCAGAGTCAAACATATCATAACCCCTCCAATAGAATATAAGTGATTGGATCATAAAAAATCGAACTCAAAAAAGCATAATATCTAACAAAGGATATTGACATAGATGAAAGAAATCTAATAAATTCATTAAAACTAATTGAGATAAATATACCTTTTTTAATCGAAATTATTTCAAGGCCACAAAATTATAAAAGAAATCATTTCTTTTTGGAATAACATTGTTATCTTATATTAAAAAAATCAAAATGTCACGGTGTTAAAACGGAAGAAAATAGAGGCTTGTGCCTTATAAGTTAAAAAACATTCTTTCCTTCATCTGTTTAAAAGGTCACAACATACCTCATTTCAAAAATTTAAAATATATTACTTTTAATTTTTTCATTTAAATTCAAAAATGTGTAAAAATTACTGTAAACAACTTCCAATAATATTTTGAAATATATTTGAATAAACATATACAAGGATGATATATATATCACAGTAGATATTTATATATATAAAAACTTGAATAAAAATGAGATTGTGAAATTAACCCTTATGTAAAAACATTAAAAAAAATTTCTTTTTGATTTTATTGAATGAAATTAAAAATGTACATACATTTTTTTAAAATCATTTATATACATATAATTTTTTTTTGATAATATCAAGAATATTGAAATGGAGAAATGTTTAATTCTTTAAACAATCAAAGCATACCATACCAATTTACACATTTAAATTATAAGAACAATCTATTCAAATTAATATTTAAATGCCATTAAAAGTATGCATGATATATAATACAATTATGTATTACGTACACCACACACTAGTCAAAGGTGTTGAACATGGATTATATCTCACGAAAATTAATAACGAGACGAAGTTCCCATACCTTAGGTCCAATAGTATTTATATATGTATGAAACTCATGTATATTGTATTTAAACATATTATAAACATCTAAAAAAACATAATAATATTTATGATATCATATATGATTCATTTATGACATTATATTAACCGTTTATTAATAATTTCCATGTTAAATAACCATTCCGGGGTAATAACCGCTTTCTTTATCATACATTTTTTATTTGTTATTATTGATCGTATTACTTAGATCATTAATTACATACCTATATAATATATGAAAAAATTATATATCATTTATATTGAAAATATAAATATACATAGTATATTGATATATGAAATGGAATACACCATTCATGGAGACAATATGTCGTATGTACGCATGAATGTTGTTTCTATTTTCATATCATATTAAAGAGAAACCAGTGAATGAAATATATGTACATAAATAAATATATATTATTAAAGTGTATATATTTTATACTAATACATAATATATATTTTCATACTCATTCATGAATGGTGAACGTGTAAGATGAACGTCATCCTACCGTGGAGACATTAAGCCTACGTATGCACGAGTGACAATATAATTTTGTTAATGGTTAAATGGTATAGAATTGGATAGAATAGGAATTTTAAAGAAATATTATCATGTTATATTTATTATTTACATCCTTTATATTCATCTTTATACACGTGAAAATAAAATATAGATGAAAAATAGTTTACACCACTTCTTAGAGATGGTAAACCGTACATACACACAAATGGTGATATTGTTCTTCATGGAATGGGAAAAAGAAACAATATTGCTATCCCATAATCATAATAAAATCTCATAATATATATGATACATGTTTTATTACATTATTAGGGAAAAAATATCATATTTGGAAGTAGAAAAATAAATGAACGTGAATTCAATTGGTAAAACAAATAACTATTCTTCAAGTATCTTCTTTTGATTTAGAGAATGGACTCCTTAGTTTGGATTTCAACCTAATGTATGGACTCTAGGATGAAATGACGGTGGTTGGGAGATGAAATGGAAGGGAGTGGTCCTAGGTAAAGGTATTTTGAGGTATGAATTAAATAGAATCAGAAGTCCCCTTTTATAAGAGAGGTGAGGGGAACTTTTGAAAGATCAGAAAATATTAAATTTTTATATGTTTATATTCGGTTTAAAATTGAAAAAAGAGTTTTATTTTGATGAGAAGTTGAGAATGGGTAAAAAACTCTCAACCAATGTTTTTTAGAAATGTTTAGGTCATAAAATTAACCTTATCTTTTGGATTTAACCTCAATTTAAACAGTTTAACTCTTTCCATGTCTTTTT
This sequence comes from Viscum album, assembly GCA_963277665.1. Taxonomy (NCBI): domain Eukaryota; kingdom Viridiplantae; phylum Streptophyta; class Magnoliopsida; order Santalales; family Viscaceae; genus Viscum; species Viscum album. Next base: position 1,157,889,818 of record OY728147.1, read on the forward strand.
CTAGTTTTACACTATTGGGTTTATAACGTTACGTTAAAATTACAAACAAACCCATATTCTATAATTTATTAAATATTTGAAATTATATTTTTTATTTTTATGATTATTAGATTTATATAATTTTAATATAATTTAATAAAATAGTATTTATTTTAAAATATCATTTTTGTGAATATTAATACTATAAAATATTTTCATTTTTTGAAATATCAAAACAACATGATCACTTCAAAACATTAAAACCAATATATCATGGTCATGTCTATGTTATCTATTGAATAATCATATGTCATTAATTAATTCAAATTATATTTATGTTAACACTTTTAATATCATTTATTTAATATCCCAATAAATTATACAATTACTGCATCATCATTGTGTCACTGTTTAATTTAATTATTTAACATCTATAAATTATAAATAATTTATCCTAATGTAGATAAATTTATTAGTGTTATAAATAATATTTATAGTCTACCATAAAACTTATATTACCTCATATTAAAAATAATATAGTTATTAAAATTTAAATTTGACATTTTTAAGTCTTCTTTAAATAAAAGATAATAAATGTCATAATCTTACAAAAGTTCCATAAAAAGGATAATATTTATTACCTAAGGTATATTAGGGTCTAAAAATACCTATACAATGAAATAAGGATAATTTTTAGTGTAATTTTTTATTATTATAATATTATTTTTACCTTAATTACGCTATATAACATTAATCATGGTAAATAAAATTCAAAAGATACTATTCACTAAAAATTGTGTTGTCCCATTAGAACAAATTTTTCATACTATTTACAACAATGTATGTCCATTTTTTGAAATTAATTTCATTGATGCGGTAAAATTAACATTAATGCTTATGTGAAAATGTGGCTAGAATGCGGGTAAAAAGACGTTAAAAAAGTTCAATTAATTTTTATATCTATTTCTAATATAAAAATTATTCAAATGAGTTGAATTGGGAAAATTTATGTATTATTTATATATTCTGACTCAAAATCAATTTAATGTGAGATAATTACTTAAACGAAAAAGTCAGTTTTTAACAATAACGTTGTGTTTTTTCACTATTCATCTAAAAGTGAAAGTTTTCAGAAAAATATATATAATTTACCACATGATAATTTTGATATAAAAAATTAAAAAATGATATATATTATACCAAATTAAATTTATATGAGTTTTTAAAACTAATTTTTTATTGTTCGCAAGATTTTATAAAAACTAGTTCCTTTATGAAAATAGTATTTCTAAATATATGAGTATTTTACCAAAACATATAAATTTCCTTGTAAATATGTTTTATTTATGTTAAAATATTATAAATAACATTTAGAAGTTATTCAATACTATTAATATTTCTACTTTTAATTGATAAGTAATAATTATAATATTTAAATCATTTTAACACTAAAGTGTTGTTTTGCAGAAACTCAATCTTGCATGTTATGAATGTAAATTTAGTGTTGCATGCCACAAAATCTACTAAAGTTAACATACCATGAAATATTGGGGTGGTATATTCTCCCAATCTTCAGTAAATTACATCCTCACTATATAAACTCAGAATCGAAATCTATGTGAAAGACTTATCTTTATTAAAATCCCACATTCTAAGTGTACTAACGAGACCTCCATTTTAATATAATGAAAAGGAAGTAAGAAGGTCAATAGAGAAAAAAAATACTGCGGTTCCATGTTGAAAATCATGGAAATGAAACAAAAATCTAATCATCATGTTCTGATGGATAGTGAATCAGAGCCAGATGAGGAAAAAGCTAAAAATCACTAATATATAAATTTTCAATAATCTATGCGACCATATGATTCATCATAAAAGGACTAGGATAACATTTTTTATTTCAAGATCCATTCCATAGAGTTTATAAATTATTTTACTATTTTGAAAATCACTTAGTTGATTTCTTTCCATGTCATAATTTTAAACTCATTCTTTGGTTGTGCTTTTATCTATTTTCACTTCATCCCATAAACCTAGAAATGAAGGTTCAAAATGTTTGTTTCATTCCTGAAGATATTTTGATAAATCATAATGCCCATAATTATTTCCTTATTCCTATAAATATTTATTAAAAGAAATGTTAGCACAAAGTATACAATAAATCATACTTTAACTACAAACATTTATATATAGTGTTCAACTTACTTCATTCCATCCGTAAGAATTGACCAGAATACTTCCACCCAAAATCACTATCCAAAAAAGTCTCTAAGTTTTCAAAATTAATCTTAACATTATATTCCCCAAAAATGTAATGTAGCTTTTAATTTCACACACCAAATACTTGATCACCTTTAATATCCTTAATGAATATTTTAATGCCTCTAAATCATTACAGAAAATGTACTGTAATACAATAAAAATTTATCACGTTATTTTTATGAGCAAAATAAAATAACATAATTCTTGAATAAAAAAAAATAAATACATTTTTAATTCCACTTAGATTACAGTAACAACACATTCTTGACATTGATCAATTTTCTTCTTGTAAGCCATATTTTCTTGACAATTTAGGCAATCATTTCCATGATGTCCCACATATTTATAATTAATTAATTACACATTTTATATTATTTTTACCCCTTAAATTCACGATCATGATGGCCTTTCTCACCACACATAGAATAAAAACCATTTCCTTTTAAGTAAGAACCATAGTGTTTCCTTCAATGATTTCCACATGTGAGAAATTTTTTCCTTTCCTTTATCCAATTATATTAATCTTGTTCCACCATTTTATTCTTCTCTTGAATTTAGTTAAAATAATAAGACGTAGAGAATTAATTTTACTTATTGATAGAACATGAGGCAATATATTCATATAATGATAAATATTGATAGACTAGTTCCCATTTGAGGAATGGTTTTAACCCATGAAAGAATCATTCAATATTAATTTCTAGGTTAGATATATGTTTTTTAGAATTCTTTGAAAACCTTGTGAAGCTAACCTCATACATTGCAACATTATCATTTAAGTTTTTCCTCAGAAATAGAAATCCAAATTCCATATCAGCTCACTATTATTAAATAAATTACTTTCCAACAAAATATAATTTAAACACTCTCCAAAAGTGAAATTACTTTGCAACATTAGGCACTTTTATATCTTCTTTTGTATTTTGAATTAATTACCACCATTGATTCGAATATAATGAGATAGAGTAAACTTCCATGAAATCTATTTCCATTTCACTAATTCCAAAAGTGAGAAATATTTTCTATAAGTAACATATCCATTGGTCAGCAAAAAATGGATTTATAGTCCCATTGAATGTTGTAGTTTGTTTTATAATGAATTATTCTAACATTGATCACCCACATTGTGGATCTAGGTGCTCCATATGGTTAAGGTTATTATTGGTAACCAGAGTAAGCTATACCAGTACAGTTATAAGCTGTTCTGTGCTAGTTGTATCTCTAGCTCCACTATAATTATCTTGTATTAGAGGGAAATACCTTCAAGAATTATGTGGGTTGGCAGGGTTTCCATTATTTCTAATAGGCTCTATTTCTGAATAATGTCATACACTAGATGTGGTTATTAATCACAATGCATAATTATAAAGTAGTAAAAAACATAACATAAATTTAAAGGTTTATCCATATTATATCAATAATCATAAAAATGGTTTCTTTGTGGGCATATTTAGTCATAAATCAATTGTAATGGTTTATCAAAAAATGTTAATTATTCTATGAATAGCCCCTTTGAGTGTAAAACCTGGTACTTAGTATGGCCCGTTTTTGTGTAACCGGTTATCCCGAGTCCAGCCCATAACACCCTGTTGGAGTTGTTACTTCTAGGAACATCTCTTCCTGAACTATGTTTAATTCTAGTATACAAAAAATAATTTATTTTCTATAAAATCCACACAATTTCTATTTAACCATAATTCTATGAAGTACTTCTATACTTATTTTGAATGTCTATATTAGGGTTATTGTCACTAATCTAAACCTTCTAAATATAATTTCAAATGTTGTTGCTAAAAATCCTCTGATTCAAATTTTAATTCCCCAACCATAGTTACCCATATTCAGAGCATTATTTTAATTTATTTTCATAATTATAAAGAATAAATCTGGAAGGATCAATTGGTTTATAAGTCTTGTAAAATACATTACAAATGTGAAATTTACATTACAAATTAAATAATAAAATACCACAAAGATAATACTTTGTGTAAAACAATAGTTTATTAGCTTAACCCTGTATACGAATCATAATATACCTATTTGCATCCTATAAAAGTAAAACATAAGAAAGGGGTGTGCTTAGATGCTAAGTATGGTTAAACAATATAGTATAAGCTTTCATCAATAAGCAAAAACTTTTAAGGAAAGGTATAAAATTAAAACAAAAACATTTTAAACACCATCGTCAGTATAACAAGAAAATAATAAATCCATTAACTTCATTTAAACATTCAAATATATATTCTACAATTCAAAAAAGCACATGTAATATCAATAAATAATCACATAATGAGGGAACACATAATGATAGACATCTAAAACATAACATAGCGGTCTCAACCAAGTCATCAAAAAATAAATGGTTAATGCCTCAACCATATCCATATAAAAAATAAATGGGCATGTAATTGACAAAGTACGTATATAGTTTTTCTCATAAGACATATCGATGCATCTAGGGGATATAATGGGCCCCACCCTCTACTTTCTATGTCTAATTAATTACTTTTATGAATGGGGTAAGACAGAACATAAACATTCATATTAAAATTACTATAAAAAATATTAATAATTTAATCATAATCAATTAATTGTATAAAAAATAGAACATCCATAGTGAAACATTTAATAAAACCTTCAATACAATATAGAATTTTTTATCATAATAAATTTACTAGACATTATCATAAAATATAAAAAAGGACAGTGACATAAAATAAAAGAATATAATAAATTCATTAAAAATATTTGATATAAATATTACTTTTTAAATAGAAGTTACTTAAAATAAGGGTAATTTTAAAATAAAACATTCATATTGAAAATAACATTTCTATCATGTTATTGAAGCTTCAAAATGTCAGGGCATTATGGTAGTAGAAAATATCTGCTTGCGCCGTATAAGATAAACAAATTCCTTCCATAAATTTTTGCAGAGGTTATAAAGTATGTCATTTGGAAAATGAAAGAATGATTACTTCCAAAAAAATTTATAAAAATTTAAAAAGGGGTCAAAATCAATTTAAAGATTTACCGATAATATTTTGAAATACATTTTATGATGCATGTACATGGATGATAAAAACATCCTAGTAGATATTTACATATAGACAACCTCTAATTAAAATGAGACTGTGAAAATAACCCTTTTTTAAAAACCTTAAAAAGAATTATTTTGAAAAACATTATAATTAATATAAAAATATACATAAAATTTTCTTTATAATCCTTTATATACATAATTTTTTTTATGATAATATCAAGAATATTGAAATAGAGAAATGATTAATTCATTAATCAATAAAATCATCCCATAAAACATTCAAAGTTTAAATAATGATCACCATATCATTTAATTAATCTATAAATAACTTTAAGACAAATGTATTAATGATATAAATATAATAGGGTATTTACATACACCACACATATGACAAAAAATGTCAAAATGTCTTATATCTCACAAAAATTAAATGTGAGATGTAATTTTCTTACATTAGATTTGATACTCTCTGTACGCATATGAAATACCTATATAATTATTTTTATACAATTATTAACTTATACCAGAATACTAATAATATTTACGATATCATATTTGATTCTTTCATGACTTTATATTTCCTGTTTTATAATAACTTCCATGTTAAAGTAACATTTCAGGAAAAAATCTATTTCTTTATCGTATATGTTTTGATTGATATTATTGATCATATTACTTAGATCATGATTTCATTACATCTAGAATATATTAAATGATTTATATATCATATATATTAGGAATATAAATATACATATTGTATAGATATATGAAATGCTATACACTGTTCACAGAGATGGTAGGCCATACGTACGCATGAACACTATTTTTGTTTTCTTATCATATTGAATAGAAGTATGTAAATAAAACAGATGTTCATTCATAGATATATTATTCTCTTAGAATTATTATTTTATATATATCACAATTTTTAATAATATATAGCTTTATAAACATTCTTGAAGGGAGAATGTGAATGATGAATCTCATCGCATCGTGGAGACAGTTAGTCATATGTATGCAAGAAGAATAGCATCATATCCTTAGTCGTAAAATGGTAAGAAATTGAATGGAATATGTATTTTATAGAAACAATATCATGTTATATTTATTATTTAAATATTTTATATTTATATTTATACCTGTCGAAATAAATTATAGATTAAATGTTTTTACACCATATTGTAGAGACGGTAAGCTTTTCGCTCACACGAATGGTGATATTGTTTTTCATGGAAAGGGTAGAATGAGTAATATGGTTGTCCCATATTAATAATAACATATCATAATTTATATGATAATAGAGTTATTATATTTCTACAGAAACAATATAATAAGTGGAAGTAGAAGAAGAAAAGGACTTAAATTGAATTAGTAAAACAATTACCTCTTCTTCAAGTGACTCCTTTGGATTTTCATGAAAGGACTTTGTAGGTTGGATTTAGGATAAAATTATGGCCTCAAGTATTAATTTGGGGAGTTTTTGAGTAAATTTTCAGGGCTTGTTTGAGAAATAAGGATTTTGAGGTGTGAATTAAAAAGAAGTAGAAGTTCTATATTATATGACAAGAGAGGGGCACTTTTGGAATATCTTAAAATATTTATATATTATAGATTGATTTTCAGTTTCAAATAAATAAAAAGTAATTTAGTTAGAGGATAAAATAATAATGGGTTAAAATACTATCAAAAAATTAATTTTAAACATGTTTAGGTCATAAAAGAAACCTTTTCTTTTCGATCGAACACTTAGTTTAATAGTTTGACTGTTATTGTGTCTTCATAAATTTTTACACGATAAGATTAATATAGTTTCTATAAAATAAAAAATATAACCCCAATTGGATAATTAATGAAATATTTGACAATATAAAATTTATTTAGAATAAGCTTATATTTTTTAAACTTTTATATCGTTGAATAAAATAGTATTTATTTTAAAATATTATTTATGTCAATTTTAATACTATTCAATATTTCCATTTTTTAAAATATTGAAAAAACATGAAAAATTACAACCTATTCATCAAATATGTCATTAAAATGTCTAAGTTATCTGTAAAATTAAAATATGTCATTAATTAAGTTAAATAATATTTATTTTAATTTTTTAATATCATTTATTTGATACCTCAATTTATTAAACAATTACTCTATCATCATTGTGTCACAATTTAATTAATTTATTTAATTTCTAAAAATTATAAATAAATTATAAATATGTAGATAAATTAATTATCTTTATAAATACTATATATAGTAGACTATATCACTTAGATAACATCATATTAAAAATAAAATATTTATTAAAATTTGAATATGACATTCTTAACTCTTCTTTAAATAAAATATAACATATGTCCTAATCTTAAACATGATTTTTAAAAATGACCATATTTATAACCTAAGGTTTATTTGGGACATAAAATACTAATCCAATAAAATTATGAAAAATTATGGGGCAATTTTATATTATTATAATATCATTTTTACCTTTAATTACCATAATTTACTTTAACCATGGTAAATAAAATTCAAAAGTTACCGTTAACCAAAAATAATTTTGATCATATTATAACACAATATTAAACTTATTACTACCATATACATATCTTTTTCAAAATTAAATTTACATAATATGTAAAATTACTTTTAATTCTAATATGAAAATGTGGCTAGAATGCAGGTTAAAAGGTGTTAAAAAAGTTCAATGACTTTTTATATCTAATTATATTATAAATATTATTCCAATGACCTAAATTTGTTGAATAAATTTATTATTTATCTATTATTATTTTAAAATCAATTGAAAAAATAATTATTATTTAAATGAAAAATTTGGGTTTTTAAGAATAATGTAGTGTTTTTACCTATTTATCCAAAATAGAATATTCTTATAAAATTACCAAAAATTCACCACAATATAATTTTTATATTCCAAATTAAAAAATGATGTATATTTTAAAAAATTATATTTCATTGAGTTTTTTAAATTAATTTTTAATATTTTTCACAAAAGGATATAAAAATTATATCCTTTATGAAAATAGTATTTCAAAACATATAAATATTTTACCAAAACATATATATATGTAATTATAAATATGTTTTAGTTATTGTTTAAATATTGTAAATAATATTTAAAATTTATTTATTACTATTCACATTATTATATTTAATATATTATTTATAAATATAACATTTAAATATTTTTAACACTGAAGTGTTGTTTTAGAGAAACAAAATCTCGCCTATTACGCAATCCAATTTGGTGTTGTCTGAACCACAAGATATTGAAGATAACATACCGTGGAATATTGGGGTGTTACAATATCAAAAAAATTTATTATAAAAATCAAAATAAAATCAATAATAATATGAAAATAAATATATAATAAACACCCCAATTCAATTAAAATCAGTAGAAAGAAAGTGAAAATAGAACTCAGTCATTAAATAATTTGAAAAAATAGAATATGTAACAATTATGCATGGATTGACTACAAATATTTAAAAACTATGAAATAAACATGTGATACTCAAAGTAAATCTCTGTAATTTGGCAATATAGCCATATTATGGTTTCAAAACCACATACAATATCCATTCACCCATTGAATTCCACATAATTTTACTATATCTATATATTTACTCAAAATAATCTCATAAATTCTCAGAACTATAATGATAAAACTAAGAATAGATTGAATTTATGAAAAAAATCTTAATCCATGCTCGGATTCCAGATCTACTCATTGTAGAATACCGTAGTAGCTAGTCCATCACTCCGAGAGGTGGTGATCAGGAACCTTACTCACGACCAAGATAATCAATTTTTATGATCGTTCTACTAATATATTGGAATCATAAATAGTAATAGTTACTCTATAAACTCAGAAAACTTTAGTAACTAATCTTAGACTCCATTTTATCATGAACCAATTGGGTAAACCCCTGATCTAGGTACATGAACCAAGTCATGACATGACATGAGGAACATTTATGTTCTCTCTAATATATAAAGAAGTTCCAATTAAACTATGTAGTGATTATTGGGAATGATTTCTCTTGATAAAGGATTAAATAAATGACTTCCAACTAGAATCTTGGCTACCATTTTATTAATTAAAATTTTAAAAAATTAATGCATAGCCCAACATAACATAAGAAAATGTAAATACAATAAAAAATGTTGAAATAACACCAATAAATAGAAATAAAATAGGATTAAATCAATGAAATCCAAATAAGAATAATTGAAATGTTACAAGATATATATTAAAAAATGAAACCAATGATTAGTGGTGAATACATAAAAAATTACAAAATAAATTTAAAGGAAACAAATCCTCAACCTCAATCTCTACATGTTGAGTGAAAAACATAAATAAACACAACCATAAAACAGAACCAGATTTCAAATAAATTTAACCGATACCTAGTGAAACTCAATAAACTTAAAATGATGATAGTTTTGAACATTAAAACCCAATAAGAAATCACCCACCAATCATTGGATAACCTTTTTAAGTGATAATATTTCATTATAGTTTAACAATTATTATAAAAATATTTTTTCCATTTCATTATAAATAAAGTAACATGTAAAATAGATTTACAAATAATTTTATAATAAAGAAACGATTATTTAATATAGAACATCATTAATGAAAAGATTCAAGAAAAAATGTGAGAAACTTTTTTAAAAAAAGTGGGAGATTTCAATACTAAATACGATTTTCAATTGGTGTTACAAAGAATTATAAAATATAATACTTATAAAATGAGATATCATTTTAATCAATGATCATTAAGTAAAACATAATAAAAATCTAACATAAGATAAGTAGTTGAAAAAAGAGTGCATGATACAAACAATGATTACCCACACTAGGTATTCCCATTATTATCATAATGATCAAAAGAATCACATATACAGAACATAGTCTAATCTTTGGTTCACTAGTCAGAGCATTAAGCAAAGTGAGTGTGGCATCCATTTCATTATTTTCCAATTAACTACCCATGGATTCCCATGATACATAAATATAGGTGACTATAAATGATATTATATATAATAAAAATAAAAATACGTCACTTTCTTGCCTCTACAACCCCTTGAAGAAAACATACCCTTTGTCATCAATACATATAATAAATAAATATTAGCTACATGAAGAACCATAAAACCACAATACCAAAGAAAACATCCATTTTTCAAAATACAAGGGGTATTCTTCAGGAAGTTTTAATTTTCTAAAAGTGTCCTTAGAATCTTCCAAAAGAGTCTGACCACAATCCTTTTAAAATATGTCACATTTAAATGTTACAATTTGAAATCAAGTTATATGAATTATTTTAAAAACATCAATCCATCATGAAATTAAATATTATAAATCCTTAAACACACATTCAATATTTTAAAATAACATTGAAATATATTAAAAATAAAACTATCTATTTCAAATATCAATCCTTGAATTTTCACTATCACTTCGTATGAATGGATTTTGTACCTTGTGGTCAAATAGAAATATCATTTTATATGATGAACATAAAAGGATACTATCTAAAATTAATAAAATAAAATAAATAAACTAGGTAAAACATTTAAACCACATAAAAAATGCATTTAAAATGACAATAAATAATAGTTCTATATTTAAGGATATATAAAAGAGACCACATAACATTAACTTAACCTCTTTTATAAATTATAAAAATTCCCTTAGAGATAACCCTTAGTCTCCAATATCATTCCATATAAAGAAAAATATTGAAAAAGTAACATGTTGATGGAGAGGATAATGTTGAAGAGATTAACTTGAACATTCAATCCCAAATAATGAAGATATAACCTAATGTCACAAGGATGAAATAGAAATAAATATATTGGAGATAGTTATTTATTCAAAGTAAATGTGAGAGTAATGGGTGCGATTTTGGGTAAAAACTAGAGAGGCGAAAGTGGTGAAATATTGTTTCTAATAACCTGAACTATATGTATGTGTTAACCACATAGTTGTTAAATATATTAACTACCATATGAATCCAATCCTGAAGAATTAGTACCTTTCATGACTAGGATAAAATGTTAGACTTATCAAGATATCACCGTGCAATTTGTTCATAATCAACGTTGATGTCTTATCTCATAGTTTTCTTAATGGTTACTATTTACCATGCACAAATTATTCCACATATATCACACAGAAAAATATCTATAAATTTCAAATAAAATTTACATAGAATGATAGATAAATTTTAGATAATAAAAATAAATAAAATAATATCGAAACACATGGTTTTAATGTGATAAATTCCCAAAAAATATTTATGGATACAATGAATTGAGTCTTTTGAGACTACCATGATCAGCTTGTGGTAGTTTTTATCATTGATATTATTATAAATTATAAGAGAAATAAAGAGCAAGAATATCATTGAAGGATTCTATAAAAGACCTTAAAAAAGAAAATATGTATTCCAATCTCAATAAATGTGAATTATAGAGACATAAATTACCATTAATCTTTCATATAATTTCGTGGGATCAAATATCTGTAGATCCTTAAAAGATGAAAGTTTATAAAAAGTGGCCCAGACCAACCATGGTAACTGATATATATAGTGTTTTTGGTTTTTAGGTACACTACCAGCTATATTTGAGAAATTTATTAGGGATATAAAATCCACTAGAAATGATGACATGGAAGGGGGATAAGTTACTTTCAAAATATGAATGTGAAGAAAATTTCAAGGACTTGATTAGAAAATTGGTTAGTAAGCCTATTCCTACACTACATGTAGGTATATAATAATTTGTGATATATAGTGATGTATAAAAAAGGGATTGGGAAATACTATGATGAAAAATTATGTGGTAGTAGACATATGTCTCATGATGATTAAATATTCATGAAAAAAATCTCCCAACTCATGATTTGGAGTAGCTAGTAGTGATTTTTTTCATTAAAAAATAGATATATTATCTTTATGATGAGAGATATGATATATATATAGTGATCATAAATAATTTTTGTATATATTCCCAAACAAATGGTCAAATATACACAAAAGGAGGTAGTTAGAGTTGATGAAATATTATCAATAATCAATAAATTACCACCATAGGATGGAAAACGAGGTGAAAAATCCTCTAAGTTAGAAGGGTTATGTTAGCTATCCTTGGTGATGACTAAAAAGATTTAATACTAATTTATTTTATAATAATCGATATTAAAATCGTGACGGAATGTGATAAATCCATTCATGATCAAATTAATGTTCAATGATCCATAGATGTGATGATTGAAGAGGAAGTAACTACTAGATGTTGCAAATATCTCATCATTATCTATCCATCATAGAATCCCAAAGATGTATATAGGTATCAAGAAGCATTCTAGGTGGGACAATAAAAAAATATATCTTGATTCCATTTATGTGAGAAATTTACGGTTTAATTTCATAAGTCTTTGGTGTTGTTGAAACCATTAACCAAACCTATATGGAAATCAGAAATAACTACCAAGTATTACATCATAAGACTTTCCCATACATGTAAAAGACACTACTCCATTATGGTTTTAGTAAATTTTCTTATGAAGCCACCAAATCTCATTACTCTTTGGGAATATTTCTAACTTGAACAACATTACATGATATAAATTTAGGATATTATATGGTTGCATGCAATACCTTTATCAATTGTATCTAATCGAGATCTAATTTTTCCATTGAATTTATGAACAATAATTTTATAAGAATTGAGTATATAGTTAAAAATTAGCACTGTATGCCATTTTATGATTGAAAAAATTTCTGAGAGGATAATTAAACCCACAGAAGATATGTTATATCTTAATGTGTGGATTTCAAATGTGGTTGGGTCAAACACCATTCTTTGGTTGAATTTTCTTACAAAAATAGGTTTTAATTGATAATTCAAACATATCCTAACGAAGTATATATGAAAAAATGTTAAAAAATATAAAAACATTAGAAATATTTAGAGAATTCACAATTTTAGGACTTGATCTAGATGAATAAATAGTAGATAATCCCAGACCTATTCTTGGTTAAATATAAATGTTCTGTTTAAAAATATTAATTTATTTAATATTTTCTATTTAATGGTAAATATATATTATTTTTAGTATTAAACTGCTAGAAACATATTGTCTATACATTTATAAAAGTGAATTATCATTCTTAAAATTTGTATAAAATTGTTATAAATTAATAATGAATCAGTAGATGGTAAAAAATAGTTATTTATCATAAAATTGTTTTTATTTGGGAAATGTATTTTTTACTAATAAATTAAATTAATCAATATTGATGAATAGTTATAATAAAATTTGTAGATAATATATTAAATAAAAATAAATTATCATTCATATAATGGTTTTTACTAGGAAATGAGGTATAATAAAATCAATTTTACGCATATATATATATATTAATAAAAGTTGTTTTTATATGTTTTGTGTGTGGATATTGTATTTAATTTATTCCAACTCCAAAAATTTAACATAATAAAATATATTCTATATTTTAAATAATCATGTCAAAATTTGGTTATAAGGCTATTTTATAGTCATAAAGAATATTTACCATGGTTATAGTTATGTTATCATGTTAAGGGTTGAAGGGTATAAATTAAGGGAAAAGACTTTAAATATCACAAAAATATTATCCTTATTTGATAAGATGAGTTTATTTTGACCTCCCTGTAACTTTTATTTGTAATTGGTATTATTTTATTATAATATCCCATTAAAAAGGATTTATATTTTTTGTAATGATAATGGTATTTGTGACACCCTAGACCTATACATCCGAATCTGGATGTCATAGACACTAAATTTAATTACATTCTTTGATACTGTAAGATAATGGATATAACCATCCATAATTTCAAAATCAATAATGATTATAGATGCTCTTATATCTAGTGTAACTTTTCTGATGATTATATCTTTACATAACTATGATGCATTATAAACTAATATTACCCATTTCATTATCAACTAGTTGAAAATTTATTTCATTATATATATGAAACTAATTAATACATGAAAAGTCTCAACATCTCCCATAAATTATTCCACATGTTCTATTCTTTTGAATATTTCACATGTATTACTTCTCATCTTAAATTTTGGAATGGAATCATAAGAAAGTAATGATATAAAATGATCAATAATGGAACCATATAACTAATGTAATCATGCCATAAAAATGGATGAAATAGAATGGTATAAATAGGTAAAAAACCAAAATCAATAGTCAACAAACAACTAAGAGCATGCTATATCAATGAAAATAAATGAAAACATGAATATAAATAACACTTATCTCATTCTAATGGTAATAATTATGTTAGAAATAAAAAACCTAATATCATGGCCTTATGACAAGAATATAATTTTCACCAAGACTAAAATCAAGACAACTTGCTATATTGGGAAGGAATAAACCCAAAAAAACTATTTTTTCTCATGAGTCCTATATATGCATCAACAATATATATAACTCAAGAACCACCAAACACCATATTATGTCTAATGCATTCACCATAAGTGTCATCAAGACAATTCATACCATTCCCAAAATAACCTCTTTCTCAATAAATCATGGTTATATATATATATTGTAAAATTAAAAAAATCAAATATATAATTAACCTATGTTACTAGTCAATAATCATGAATAATGACAATAATTTCTCTATGTCAATAAAGTATATGTATTTCTTAGTGAATATCATCCATTCTATATTATGTAAAATTTTTATGTTCACACCCGAATTGAGAATTGAGCATACACCCATACCAGTAATTGAATATCATGATTATAATCCATAAAAAATATGTTGGATGGTTTCAATCGAATATAATGAAATACATTGGAAATATTTATCAAAAATTCTATAAAAAACCCCATCCTGGGTGCCACAAAAGTAGTTCCCGAAGTCGGCGTGCAACATGACCTCAAGTGCCCCTCCCCATATGCCAGAAGTTTTCGACTAGAAGTGAGGGTCTAATGAGGTATACGAGGAGACTATACCCTCTTTACATGATTAATAAATATTTTATAAAGAAAAATAATAACCAAGTAATAATTTTCAATAACCACGCATCATACAATCAATTCTTTCAAATGGTTAAATTCTAAGAGATACAAAACTAAACATCCATTTTTTCATAGTAGTGACTATTTAAAAAATAAAACAAAAATAAGTCACTAATAAAATCCCTAATGTGGTCTCCAACATTACATATGGTAGCCTTATCTATAACCTATCTTGAATCACATATCAACCATCTAATATAGAACATTTTACCTTATCCTAACCTATAACCATGAAGTCTTTTAGGTAACCAACAATGTCTTGATAAAGGTGGGAGTAAAAATTAGAAGGCCACCACCAATAATGTTTATATCCATATAAGTCTAATTTTAACAATAATATATGTTTAAGTTCAAGTAAATACAAAAAAATGATGAAAACTTATATAGGTTCAGTAATTGAATCTTTAACAAATAAACGTAAGTATCCTTTGGTCATATAATACAATCCAATCCCACTAAACCTACATCAACCCTGATCGAAATATATGAATAAAATAGATTTGGTTTTACAATTACCATTATAAATAATGGAATTCATTAAACATTTATGTTATATATACAATGGTTCACCAATACATTACTCATGACACACAAGTATTCTTTTTTGTCTTGATCATCTTTCTAGTATCCTATCTTAGCATAAGGAAATCCTGGTCAGTCATATCAAGCTAAGACATCTAATGTCATGTCTATGCATCCTACATCAAATATAAGGAATGAATTTTCCAATAATTATTAACCATGGGTGTGATCCACCAATTCCCTCATCTTTAACCATTTCATCAATTCACATTTCATGTGGTCTAACACACTTGTCCATTTAAACACATTATACATCATGACTTAACCTCATTCACTTCACTATCATTCCCATGATTCATCAGTTTAATTACATTTAATTCAATTCTATAACTATCTTGTTTCAACATTTATTAATAACCAATATAATTGAACATATTTTTAACCCATTTTGTATCATTGTATTTCCCCCATTTTACAATTATCTCTTTTCAACTTAGTTAACTCACAACCAATTTAACCTTACAAGTTAATCCGAGTATCCCTTTATTATATGTTAAAATTAAAAACACAATTAAAATTGGATTAATCTCATTAACCATTATATTAATAATTTAACTACTTAATTCACATGTCCAAGGGAGTGGAACACCCCATGGGTGTCCTTAGGCCCAATCAACTCTTAATAAATGGATCAAACAAAGTCTGTGAAAGGTCCAACACATGATTTGGATGCCTAATTTATCATTTCATAATAAGTAATTAAATATATTGAATAATGTCCCAAAAACACATCCACAAACACATGAATAAAATTATATACTATCATATATATCTTCTATAGCCCCTACTCCATGTTCGTAGACAAGTACTCATCCAACAACAACACTATATTCAAGCACAAATAATCCTAAACAACCAATATAAATATCTAATAAAAAACAGGTGTTTATAGATTTATAAGTAGAGAAAACATTCCACCATGATAATCCCTAAAAATATAATAATGGGGGTGATATAATCGCATAGAGAACTAATTTCCAACTAACAAAACTATAAATTCTGATGAATTGATAGAGGACGATCCTTATAATATTGAAGAGCTTCTAGTTTGTAACCCCTGATGATGTAAAAGGGAATTAGAGGATTTTTAAAAAACTATAAAATACCGTTGGAGAAATGTGTGCTTACACCTTTTTTATGATGTGAATGTATTGAAAAAATGGGTTTCTAAACCCTGCACCAACCGTGCACCGTTCACATTCCAAAGAGATGGATGGGTCACACAGTTTTATAGGGATGCTGCAAGGTTTAAAAAACGATGTGGAGGCCATAAATTTGTCTTTGTCATAGGCCGAGCAGTTTCTATGCCCCCTTTCACAGTTTTTCATAAATAAACCATCCTCATTTAGGAAACATGGTTAAGAATCATATTTTGTACTAACCATGCACTACCTGTACACCCTACACATTAAGGAATCATTTCCCCTTTTTTCTTATCCTAAATTACCAAACACCCCTAATTCTGCTCATAATTCCAAAAAGAAATTAATTAACAAATTTGAAGTGGATTTAATTAAAAAAAACAATATTAAAATTCATAAAAATATTATGATCTTACAACCTTCCCACCTTATAATAACTTATCCCTTATATGATTTCCCAAGAATCACTTAGCCTCCAAGGCTAATAGGTGAAGACACTATGCCCGAATATCTGACTTACCCTCCCTTGTTTCCTCTTGAACCCAACCATAATTTCAGAAAAATGTAACTAAGGGAATAATCATACACTAAAAATATTTTCATGGAAAGAAAAAATACTAACTGGATGATCCTTACAGGATGCATCAACCAAAAGCTCCAAATCATCAACATTAATCACATGTGATATGGTCGGGGATATTTTAAAAGCTGTGACACATAAAAAATTGTGAATACCACCATAATAGTATGTAAGGGAAAATCATTATGGAACATGTATGGTTATATCCATAATATCAAACGTCCCCACAGACTTAGGTGCCATTTTTCTTATCGTCAGACTCAATAGTGGCCCAATCTCAGTAGCATCAGATGGAACACAATGTCACCCACTATAAACGCATGTAGTCTATGAAATCGATTAAGATATGACTTATTTATACTCGAGGAAATATTTATAAGTTTTTAAATCAACTGGACATGATCTATTGTCCCATACATGATACTCAATCCAAACAATATTAATTCCCCTACATCCATCCAACATAAGGATGATCTAAATAGACTACTATAGTAAACGCTGTATGGTTCCAGCTAAATAGTTTCCTGATAACTGCAGTTATAGGAAAACCCAACGATCACTAATTATTTCTTCTTAAATCCTCCATGGTCTAAGGTGGATAAAATTAACATGTTCTCTAATACCTTGATAGTACATTCCAATTTACCATCAACTTGTGGGTAAATATCCATACTCAAAATCACTTGAGTACCAAGCACCTTCTTCAACCATTTCCTGATGTTAAATGTAAATCTTGGATCATAATAAAAAAATATATTACATGGATGCCTATGAATATTTAATATTTCATCAAAATTCAACTCACCCAACTTGTTGACGATTAATGTATCCCACATCTTGAATAATTGAGACATCTTTTTCAACACATCCACAATCACCCAAATCACGACATTCTTCCAAGGTATCCTTGGATGTCTGACCACAAAGTCCATGGTAACATCATATAAATTCTATTATATAATGGGAAATAAATTTAAATCTCTCTATGTTCATTTATTTTCAGTCTTCACCTGCTAAAAGTTATAACAAGATGAGACAAAACATTCAATCTAAAATTTTCATTCAGGTCCACTAATATTGCCTAAATTTATCATGTTATGTTTTTGAAAAACCTTGGTGAAACACCCACTTTTAGGTATGAAACTCATGAATTACCTCTACCCACATACAAGTGGGAACAATAACACTCCAATGAATCTGAATAATCTCTACTATTTCAACATTCTAATTGAAAAGTGGAATCCCACCTGAAAAACATTATATCAAAACAAAAACACTATTAATCCTCATAGTATATTGTCCTAACATATTTCAAAATAATTGTCTCCAATAAAAAAAGAATTATTATCATCATATCATGCTCCTAATAAAAATTTTACATATCAAAAATATAAATATATCACCATTCAATCAAAAATAGACTCATGAACTGCTTGAGTATGTGTCTTTCGACTCAATGCATCTCAGGCACTATTTACCTTCCCCAATGTATAAGCTAGGACAATGTAGTAAAATTATATGAAATCAACCCATATATGATACCAAATATATAAATAATTTTGGAAAACATATAAGGATATTATCTTCAATATAAAAAACAAACATTCCACCCGAAAGATAATTCTATAAACATTTAAGGAATAACTACTAAAAATAACTCGAGATCGTGTGTAGTATAATTTTGTTTATGTGGTATCATATTTCATGATCTATACACCACAAATTCATCTCCCTACATCAAAAATACCTAATTATAGTATCAGATACCAAAAAATAGTATACTCCATAACCTAATCAGGCATGATATGAATCAGTGCAGTTAAAAATTATTCTCCAGCTCTTGAAATGCATTCTCATATTCTCCAGACTAGTCAAAAATTTTAATTTTTTTGGTCAAGGTCAATAGAGGAACTAAAAAGTGAGAAATATCATTGATGAACATCTAATAATAACCCTCCAAACTGAAGAAGCACAGAATATTAAAAACGTTCTCAGAATTACCCTAAAAAAGACCGTGAAACTTCTCACGGTCTACATAAAAACCATCCTCTAATATTATGTGGCCCATTAAATATACCATATATGTATTGAAATGAAATTTAAATATATTTTCTTATATATGAATCCCTCTTAGTCTAATAATGATGATGTTAGGATTTTTGGTACGATAATGAATTCTGTTTAAGTGCACCAAGATTTTATCGACAAAACAACTACATATAGATCTTGGTATTAGTGAACGAACAACTTCACCATACAAATAAACACAGTAGGTGAATTCAACAGCCAAAAAAACATACTGAAGAACTCATATAAACCATAGTGTCTTTTAAAAACATTATATGGTATATCATAAGATATCACTGTCAACATATGGTACCCTAACCTCAGATCAATTTTATAGATCACCCCATAACCCTACTGCTAGTCAATATGATAATAAATATGTTAGAGAGAGTATTTGTTTTTAAAAAACCTATTTTATTTTCCAATTATATACTCAAAATTATAATTATGCTATATAATTCATAGAGAAAAATATTTTTGATCTCCAAGGTATTATTATGGGATGGATAAAACACTTATTCTCAAATTCCTAAAACAATTTTTTAAGTTCCTAAACCTCTCACGGTGCCATTCTCTTAAGAGGAATAGAAATTTTATTAACCTCAGAAATTGGTTCAATAGTGAAAACAACTTCACTATATGGGGTAATTACATTGGAATCCTTCGGAAAAACATCCTGAAAATGATCCACAACTAAATGGAATACATCATGCTCTTCTCCCCAATCAACCAACATAAGTCTCAAAAAATGGTTGTGAGAACACTCATCCACGGAAGAACTATCCCATCATAGTAAAAATTGATATCCCATTCACCATAGAAAATATTTGAACTACACTCAAGAGACATTAAGACCACTCTACTGGGTTAATAATAAATATGATCTCAATACAATATTAAGAATTTTATTACCAATATCAGTTCCAAACCATTCATCTCAAAAACATAAAAAGCCAAAATGAAATTGTACTCACCAACCGTAAGGAAATTCCTATATAATGAAATATTTTTTTTAATTATACCCCAAATGGTTTTTCATTCGACATGATCCCACACTTTGAATCTACCACCAAACTCAAAGAATTTTATAACCAAGTTGATATAGATTAATGATACTCACTTGTATCAAATAAATTACAATAAATAATGGAATATATAATAATAGTACCTTGAATAGTCTATGGTCTATCCTTTACACCACTGGGTGTAGGCTGAATGGAATACATATGAACTTTCCCTCTACCTTGGGATCTCTTATGAGTCCTGTGTGTTATACAACCCTACTAATATAGTCTCTACAATCCTAGAGCACCACATCCTCCACCAAAACTAGTATAAATAGTAGAATTCCATATTCTATATAGATAGATGGTAGAATATACATAGTTGGTGTTCGACATCAATCTAGGTCCTCTATAATTTCCCATAGGTTGAGGTTTCATTTATAACCTCTATATGTGTCCAATCCTAAAATGATCTTAACAGTCAAATAGTGGTCAATGTCACAAAACATTCAAGTTACCTTCCATGACACGCTAATAACAATGCTCTTAGATACTCCCCTAATATGTTGACCCTATTCCCTCACAACTCTACCCATCACCACCTTAGTGAAATCCCTCATCACAAATATTTTTATAATCAATATATTTAAAACCAGATCAATCAACTGATTCTACTTGTCCCCCACTGGAATCCTCTTTCAGGATCTCGTTACAAATGAGAGATTGATTCACCAGTTCAGAAAAAAAATTCTTATGAAAATATTCATGTAGGATTGATCTCACATCTATGTTCATATTCAAAATTATTCATCTCTACCAACGTATCTCCTACTAATTTAAGATAAAATATATTTATGTAGGTGAATTAGCCAGTATAATCTATCACATAAAAATTCCACTAGGTTAACTTCATGAACACTAAATCTCTCACCTACGTTAGGGATTCATGGTAAAAGTTCTTTATTAATTTTTCCTATAAAACCTTCCATGTCATACTTTCTAACTGCTCAACCAGGACCAGAATATCCCCACATAACATCACTACTCTATGAAATATTTAAACTGTCATCTTGACCCTCTTCAATTAAACAATTTTTTTTACTATTTACCATTCAAAAAACATAATTCTTTCTCATCTATGAACCATTTTTACCATTTTAATTCTTTTAGTCAAAATTAAAACAAGTTATGACACTTCATTTGGAATTATTTTCATAAAACTATTAGAAATACATTAAATCATTTTCATTTCCCATTACCCACCATAACATTATTTTCTTTAGGTTCCTAACATGATGTATTCTAATGAAATCATGAGTTCCTAAAATGATGAAATATTACAAAAACCTCACTAATTTCCAAGAAAAATATAAAATAATATTAAATAATAACATAAAAAAATATGTTCATAAACCAATGTGAAATAACATTAAAATGTTAGAACAATCATCAAGCACATTAATCCCACCATATTAATTCGGTTTCCCCCCACAAAAGGGTTAGCTAGTACCATCCATGAGATCACCTCCAAGGAACCACACATCCAAATAACCTCCCTAACATTACCAAATAGAAATAAAATAGAAAATAAAAGGCTCTAATTTCACATTGTTACATCCCAACATGAGTTCCAATAAACCAGTTCCCAAATACGAGGAACTATGTGACCTCAGGAATTCCACCTCATACAACAATGTCTAATGACTAGTAGGGAGGGTCTAATGAGGTACATGGGGAGAATATAAAATCGTTATTAGATTAATAAAATTGTAGAAAAAATATTAATAATAACCATGAAAAAAATGATCAACAACCATTAATTATATAATCAATTCCCTAAAAAGGATAAATTACAACAGGAATACAAATAATATTTTCATATCATAATTGTGTCAGCTGAGAAAATAAAACCAAAATAAGATATAATGAAAATTTGAAAAGGCATACCGATGTCACATTTGAATCCATAATCCATAATCCATCAAAAATATCACATCATTCATATTACATATGGATT
This sequence comes from Viscum album, assembly GCA_963277665.1. Classification (NCBI taxonomy): domain Eukaryota; kingdom Viridiplantae; phylum Streptophyta; class Magnoliopsida; order Santalales; family Viscaceae; genus Viscum; species Viscum album. The sequence goes on from OY728147.1 coordinate 1,157,912,631, forward strand.
TTTTCCTTATTATAAATTTCATCCTTGAATATTTATCATCTACCTGATGAAAACCCAAGTATGGTGTGAGTATATTAAGGTAATACACTTCCAACAGTGTCTAAAACAATATCCATTCTAATAACATTGACAATGTATACAATAATACAAGTAAATTATTAAAAAGTAATAAAAATTAAATATGTTTCACAATTGAAAATTTGAAAAATAACGATATGTCACCTTTGTTGTTTTCATAGGATTCAGTCTCATTAAAACTCACCTTATCCATGATTAATGTGTATTCTAATAATAGAATGGGTTTTACATTTCACTCTGAAAAAAAGAAATTCATTAATCATTTATGTTTCAAATACAATCTTCCACCCATCCATTACTCATACCACCCAAATAATATATATTTTTTGGATCATCGTGTTGGAACCCATGTTACAAATAAGGAACTCTATGTCCAACATGTCAAGTCTATGATACTGAAGATCATATCTAGCCACCCTATATAAATGATAAAGAACAGTAATCCTTACTATTCGTACACATTGGTGGGATCCATTACATCCCTCATCTCTAACCATTTCATAAAATCACATTTCACACGGTCTAAAACACTTTTTCATTTTCAACACATTAATATCAATGGTGAACATCATTCATTTAACTATTATTACCATAGTTCACCACATTTATTATTATTTTTTCAATTCCATAACTATCCCATTTTACCATTTATTCATAACCACAACCCCTAAAAAACTGTTAAACCCATTTTATAATGGGAACATGGCCCCTTTTTTCATTTATAAATTTTCCCTTTGTTATATCACAACCGATTTAACCTTACAGGTTAATCCAAAAAAAGCCCTTTATTCTATGATTAAATGATAAACACAATTATATATGGAGTAATATCACAAACCCCTCAATTCATATTTTAATATATCAATTTTCCAGTTCATGGGACTGCCATGGACCATGGGTGAAGTTAGTCTCGATATACTCTTCATTAAAGGATCTATAAGAATGTATAAAAGGTCCAAAATATCATTTTGGAATGAAATTTATCATTTTATTCCAAAGAATTATATTTGGGGGATAATATAAAAAAATCACAACCATAAACACTTTAATAAAAATCAATAGTATTAGATATAACTTGTAAACCACCCACCTCATGTTCTTAAACAAGTACACATCCAATAATATCCCTTTATTTGTGCTCAAAAAACCCTCAATCCCTAATTTAAGGATTTATTGAAAATTGAGATTATTGATTCAGAAGGAGAGAAAACATTTTTCTATGATTTTCACTAATAATAAACTAAATAGTATTGGTAGACCTAATAAAATATTTGATTCACAACCAATATTATATCAGATGCCTAATAATTAAATGTGAACAATACATGGAGGAGGGGATTGATCGTAGTTTGTAAAACATGATGATGGAAGAGGAAATGAGGGTAAATTGGGAAATAAATCATAAACTATGAGGTGTAAAAAAAATTTATTACTTTTTATTGAGGTTCCTAATTTGGCCACACATGTAACGACCCAAAGTTTTATCATTGTAAATTCCATTCTTATAATAATGTCACATATAATCACATTTAGAAACACAATGAGGAATAATAAACAAATAAATACTATGTGTAATTTTTATCATATCTGTTATTCATAATGTTTCCACTTATATGTTTTTAATTCTAAAAATATGACATACACGGTGTGATCATTAAGATATTTAGACTCGGATTGGAAAAACATAATTTTTGGGGAATAATGACACACCCTTATAAAAATTAAAATAAAATTTATGAATATTTAATCAGCCAAGTGAATTTTAATTGTACCAATGATAGTATAAATAAAATTTATCCATCTTATAAGTGACAATATGTTATAATTATAACATAGTAAATGTAAATTAATATTTTACAAATTATTAATTAATTATTGGTATTTTTATACATCATTAATATTTTTCGATTAATTTAAATGAAAATTTATTTTCTAAATATGTATTAATAAATTAATATTTTTATGTATTATGATTTTAAAATAATTTTATGACACCTTAAATAATTTTTCCAAGTGTTATAAAATCAGTTATAGTTATAAAATTTGTATTTCTCAAGTAAATGATAATTTTCATAAAAAAATAAATTACTCATATTTAGAAATTATTTTTCATAATATGAATTTCATTTTTGAATATTACATGGTCAAAAATAGTTAGATTGATATTTATGGGACTTATTTGAAATACTGAAATTTGTGAATAGAAAAATACGGTTATTTACATTATAAATACAATATAAGTTAAATGCACTATTCCTGACATCAAAAGTGATGTAAAAACCTAAATGTCAAACTAACATGACCAATTTACTATATTTTTTCACAATAATCTCCACAATTTCTTTTCAATAGGAATAATAATAAACTAATTAATTAAATTTTGAGAAAACACTTCTCTTCTCCACTACAAATAACACCCCTCACAAAGTCTTGTCTTCACACCTATCAATACTTGGTCAATGTCTCAGATATGCTCAAATAAACCCTTATACCCAATCCCAAATCCTAGAGCTCTTAGTCACATCAAAATACAAAAACATATTTCTAAAAGAGGATCTCAATGAGGATAAGTTCAAGAGATAAATTCCTCTTTCGAATTATTTTATTTTCAATCATATTGTTTCCTATTATTTTGATCTCCTCACCTCCTCTCATAAAAGTGGTATAAAAAATAAATTACCAAACATATACTGTATTCCTTTTATTCTAAATGAATAATTCATCATAACCTCTCTTTCCTTATCCTTTTATACTAACAACTGAAAAAATTGACTATGATATGCTAATTTATCAGATTCCGGGATGATGAGTTTTTAATTTCAATTATTGTCTTAAATTATGTCCATGGAACCACTTTTGTGGTTGAAACAGATTATAATATATTTGATATATATTATTTAAATGTTATAGGTCATTTATACACAAAATATTTTAAATAATAAAACCAAAAAAATTTGTAGCTAAATCCCCCAAATTATTCAAAACATTTTTCGTTAATAAATTATCTAAGGATTCAACCTAACATAAATAAAATATGATATATATGATCATTTAAACTTCTGTGATATCATTAAAAGATATAATAACCATTCTAGAAGTTTATCCTCACCTTACGCTACCTTCCATTGATGTATAAAAATGAACAGATTATGGAAACTAAGAAAATGAACACTTCTGAACAATGAATTTAGACTCTATAACACTTCGAATGACCTATAAAATAACATAGTAAAACTATAATGAATCATAATATAGTATAGAAGATTATTAATTATTTATTAATGAATATAATGTGGTTATATGGGATATTAATGTGATGGAATCTTTGATACAAAAGGTTATGTGATTTCTTGAACCAAACTCTTTTTCTATGGGTTCTCACTATTTCACCCCATTTGTAGTATAGATGTTGATTATATATTATTTCTTAGTAACTATCATACCATTTTTATGATATAAATGTTTTATACATGATTTTATGACTAACACAATGTTTTCAAAAATAGCACTTCTTTCAAAATAAAACACAACTATTACATCTCGAGACTGGTTCATATTCACTTATGTTTGATAAGAAAGTATGTTATTCCCTCATTCATTTTGGAACTAAATGTTTATTAATGCATGCATTATGAAATCAAACCCATTAATTTACATGGGATATTTAAGACCTTATATTTTTATATGTTCTTTGTGGCATGAATGATAGTGTAAATGTTATGATGTGACAGATGCGCCCAAAATTATATATCACAATACAAATGATATGATGTGATGTGTGATGATGGAATTATATAGTGATCCAATTCCTTGGTTAATGTGAATAACCTGATGAGTATTGTTAAAAATGAATGAACATGATTCTAAATTTGTTCACAATTATGTGTGGTAGTTTACTACTAAGGCATGAGATTTAATTTTTAAGCATTGCCATATTCTATGAATTTTCTTAATGATTCCTCTCATGATTATGACCCTTTTCATATTTTATGATGATAATGATTATCTTCATCCAATTTTGTATTGTTTCATTTTTTATGTATATTTTTATTAGGCTTTTAGCTCACCCATTTTTGTTGTATATCCTCAGGTGACTACATGTTCCAAGGAGACGATAGAGTGAAATAAAAGCTAGAGAAGAAGGAATTAAATAAATGTTAATGTTTTATATTGTAAATTTATGTATGGTAATAGTTTCCCAAAACACTAAACCTTTGTTTCCTCATTTTGCAATGTTCTTTGGTTTTTTATCATTAAAATAACGTAATGGTAATATAATAAGAGAAGGGAATCTATATTTGGTTTCTGAGGACTATTCAGTTAATTTGGAAATTAGGATTAGAGAACCATAGTAAAAATAATTAGTATGAAAATAAGTATAAGAAATCACCCATGATGAATTTCAAAACATAGAAATCCCATAATATATTAATCTAGAATTAATTTCCCAAAATACTAAATTTTATATTCCTGATTTGTTGACTTATGTATTTTTCTAATATTTCTATTTTAGAAAATGGTGGGAACACGGAAAACCAAGCCAACAACCCATGTGAGGGATAATGTAGTGATAACGGGAACAACATCACTAATTCTTTTGGAGGTGGATTTCAAAATTCCATGGAGATTCCTATATAGATATCCTAGGTTATGTAGAATAACCTAAATAATGTAGAATTCCCCCCTTCATCAAAGAGGGGGAAACTAGATATCTAGTGTTTTATGTGAAAATAACCACCAATGTTTTATTAATCTTTTGATCCAGTAGTTCTAGAATAATGGTCAAACTCGATGGAGAAGATCTTTTCTGTGCTTTACAATTATGACATGGACAAGCTGAATCTTGTTATTTATCGTCTTGATGGAGGGGTCGATCAATGGTGGTCATTGATTATGAACAACAAGACGAGGGATAAAATTGAAGAGATGGAGTGGGAAGACTTTATGATAATGTTTCTTATTATGTATTTCCCTCAATATTTTGTAACTAAAATTTATATATAATGTATAAAGCTAAATAAAAAGAAAGGAGAAGAAATCACGACCTACCCAGAAAATTTATGAATGCTTTTAAGGTACACTTTAGGTATTGTTATGAACAATGACAGAAAGATTGATAGTTTATTTTGTGTTTTAAAACCACACCATTGAACAGATCTTGCAATTTGTGACATTGAGAGTTATGAAGAATTAGTTATAAGTTCTCTCATTTTGTAGATGGAGAATGGAAAAATTCATATTTGATTCTATTTATACACATTATTTTATATCTCACATGCTTACCGGATGTAATGAATCGAAGCCCCCAATCCTTGAAGAATAGATATCTATAAAACGACAATTGTTTCAATCATTGAAACCCATGTGTTGGACTCCTCACCGGTTCGCATATGTGGGATGATTTTTTATGAAAACTTCATACTACATACATTGGTGGAATTCAATGCTATATTAGGGATATATTTGATCTCTTTATATAGAGAACATACAATTTTTTTGGAAATTAAATATCATTTCCTATTCTGAACCATCCCATGGTCATCTACAAGTGAATGGTAGTTCATGAAACTCTTTTGAAAAATACTTCAATGGTGTGGGTGTTGCTTCCATGTGAAGAGGCGTACATCACTCAAATGGTCGTTTCAAAGGAAGTTTTCTTCCTAGGGGTAATTCCCATCATGGGGGAATACAGGGTGGTATTTTTTAGCGAGTTACCCAAACTACCCCCATATCACGAGGTAGAGTTATCAATAAAACTAAATCATAAAGCTACCTAAATATCAAATTTTCCCTATAGGAAGGATCCAATCAATCTTGAGGAGTTAAATAATTAGCTACATTAGAATTTGTAAAAAGGGTTCATACACCCTAGTGCATCACCTTGGGGTGCAATAGTGCTATTTGAAATCCTAGATTGTGTTGGAGGCATGCCCTATCCATATTCAGCCGACCGAATATAGATTAAGTTCATGATGTGTTTCCAATATACCTAATGAGGAAGCACATACCAGATCCCTCACTTGTATGGAACTCAGAGGTGGAACAAGTAGAAGATGATCTCTCTTATGAGGAGTATCCAATAATGATTATAGGCTAGAGAGATAATGTTATATGAAATATAATAACTCGCATTGTCATAGCATTTTATAGGAACCATAAGTATGATGTAGCAACATGGAAACCATATGAGTCGATGAAGGAGAAGTACCATAACTAGTTTTTGTAAAACAGTATTTTGAGGGAGACAGTTCAAATGGGGGATGAATTTTACGATACCGAGTTTCATCAATGGAAATTCCCTTCCTAAAATTATGTCCCATAAAATCACATATGAAACATAATTCAACATCAAGAATTACTAAATACTATATCACATTTATAACCTAGCCTTTAAACATAATTTTTACACTTTTCTGTTTTGTAGTTTGAAAATATTACATACACAGTTGCAGTCAATATGATATTTGGAGTTTGATTGGGAAAACCTAATTTTTTTATGAATAGTAGCTTACCCTTTTGAATAGAAATGTTAAACATATGAATATTAAATTAGCTTAGTGAATAGTTATCATAGCAATGATAGTATAAATAAAATTTATCTATCTTATAAGTGAATACATGGAATAATTATATCGTACTATAAGTAAATAAATATTTTAAAATTTTTTTAATTATGTGTTTGTATTTTTGTAAAACATAAATATTTTATGATTAATTTAAAAGAAAACTTGTTTTCAAAATATTTACTCATAAATTAATATTTTTATGTCTTATGATTTTAGGATAATCTTTGAGACCTGAAGTACATTTTCAATGAGTTATAAAATATTTAATAATTTTAAATTTTGTATTTTCCACGTGAACAAAGATTTTAATAAAAAAACAATTAATAATATTTACAAAATTATATTCATAAAATTTTATATCATTTTTAAATTCAACACGTTGAAAAATTGTTAGGGTTATTTTTTGTGATTTTTCAAAAATACTTGAAATTTTATTGAATAGTAAAATATCATGATTAAGTGAATAAATATATTATACAGCTAAATCCACTATTACTGACATCATAAGTGATATAATCACTGAAATCTAGAACTCAGATGTCATATTTACTAAATTTTGTCACAATAATCCTTAGTAAATATTGTATTTAAGGAAATTAATAAACTAATGAATTAAATATTGAGAAACACCCCTTTCCTCCACTATAAATACCACCCCTCACATCCTCTTCTCATCACACCTATAAAGCTTTGTGATGTGTGTAAATTATTATCAAATCTCCTACCTATCCCCTTACCCACATCAAGGATATTTTTTTCTCATCAAAATACCAAAATTTCTTCCCTAATGAGGCTCTTAATGAGGATAAATCAAAGAGGTAGATTCCTCAATCCGATTCTTTTATTTTCATTCATGTTCCTTACTTTTCTTTTTTTATTCACACTTATTATTATCAAAATTATATGAAAACTCAATTATCTTATATATACATAAATTATGTTATTATAATGGAATAAATCCCCATCACCTCTCTTTCCTTATCCTTTTCTACTGAAAATAAAAACACCGTCTGATATGTGTTAATTTATCGCATTCAAGGACGAGAAGTTTTAAATTTCTATTATCATCTTAAATTTTGGTACTAAAACCATTTTTAGGGTTGAAATAGATTTTAATATATGTTATATATATTATGTAAATGTTATGGATTATTTACACACATAGGAAGTTAAAAAATAAAACTAAACAAATTAATTGTTGCGAAATCACCCAAAATAGTCCAAACGTTTACCACTATGATATTATCTAATGATTAATCCTCATATAAATTTCATATATGACTTATATAAATATTTAATAATATTTAATAACATTATTAACATATAATTACAATTCTGGATGTTTAGACACACCATAAATGAACTTACATTCTAGTATACAAGTGAACCGATCATAAAAACTACAAAACGAACACTCCTGAACAATGAATTTAATGTATATAACTCGTAAAAAGTACAATAAAGAACATAATAAAAAAATGAATCATAATCAAGTATAAAATATTCTTTAATAGTTATTTATTAAATATAATGCAATTATACAACATATTAATGTGGAGAAAGCTTTCAGACAGAAGGTAGGAGGATTTATCGAACCCAACTCTATTTCCATGGGTTTTACATATTTCACCACATTTTCAGTATGGATATTTATTAAATATAATTTATTCATAATTTTATAACCTTACATGGTATATAAAATTTTTATATTTTATTTTATGAAAAACATAATTTTTTCCCAAAGAACTCATCTATCAAAATAAAACACACATTTTACTTCCTTGAGATTGTTTCATCTTCACTCATGTTTGTAGATCAATTATGTTATTACATCATTTATTTGCGATCCCATAGTTTTTTAATGTATTCAATATTAAATGAAACCCCTTACTTTTTATGGGGTATTTTATATATGAGAATGATATATGTTCTATGTGGAAAGAATGATATCGTAAGTGTTATTGTGTGATAGGAGTGCCTGAAATTATATAGTGCAATATAAATTACATGATGTGATTGGTGATGCCATAGTTATATATCACTCCAATGTATTGGTTAATGTGAATTACCTCATGAGTAATGTGAAATATTTCATAACATGATGCTATATTTTTTCAAAACAATGTGTGGTAGTTGACCACTAAGACACGATGTTTAATTTTTATGCATTGAAACATTACAAACCTTTTCGTAATGCTTCCTCTCATGACCATGTTCCTATAAATATTCTATGATGATAATTATTATTATCAACCAATTTTTTATTATTTCATGTTCTTATCTATACTCTTACTGGGATTATATATGGCCTATTTTTGTTGTATATCTTTAGATAACTACTTGTACTAAGGAGAACACAGGGGAAATAAGAAGCTATAGAATAAAAAATTAAATAAATGTTTATGTTTTATGTTTTAAAATTTTTGTATAGTCCTAGTTTTAAAAAGACACCAAAACTTTGGATCAATGTTTTGTAATATTTTTATATTGTTTATCCTTAAAATGATGTAATGGAAATTTAAGAAGAGATGGGTCTATATAACACTGTTGGAAAAATTATGTGGGAACCATGTGTCCTCTATTTTCAATGAGAGTAATGGGTTTCATATTTTTATAGAGATACCCTATAGTTTCTCCCAACCATGTAGAGGCCATGTGTGGTGATTTTCTAAGGACATATGTTTTCAAGGATCCCCCTCACATGTTTTGTCAACCATGCCCTATCCCCTAACAAGATGTATATTTAAGGCACATAGCTAGTATTAACTATGCACCAATTAGGAAACACACACATTATGGGAATGTTTCACACATTTTTATGTCCTGATCTCCCGAAACTTCACTGAGTCCCCTCACACACTTGGGAGACTTTTCTTTAACCCTTTTAGAGGAATTTTACTCAAAATTAGACAAGAACATACATGATCGAATGTTTGGGATATTAAAATTTATTTAGAATAAATATATATCACTATAAATAAAATTGAGTATAAAAAATAATGGAAAATGTGTATGAAAATTTTCTATTAATTATCATTACTCAATAAATGAAAATTATTTTATTAGAAAATCTTACTACTTATTAAACAAAAGAAGAAATAACATTTTGAATAAAGTATCCTGGTTTTTTGGAAAGTAAAATTAAATAAAAATAATATTATAAAAATTTATGCAAGGGAAGTGTGTACACCATATGAAGAAAACTTGCTGCAGAAAATATATTATATCTGAAAGAATCATAATTGTGACCATGAAAACCCACACAACATTAGAAACATTCGAGTCAAAACCCTATGAAATCGAGCGGTTGAAAATGAAGTTTAAATCCTATATTAAAAAATAAATCAAGATATGTTATATAAAATAGGTACTATAAAAAATCTAAATGATTTTTTTCTTATTAGGATGTGTGTCTTAAAGATGGAATATTTGAGACAAAATGCATTCCTTTTGTCCTAAATTCCACAAATGTACGTTAAACTCATGTATCAAAAACACATATATATATATATATATATGAATTAACTAATTTATAAACTTATAATATATATTTTCATTTATAATATTCATAAATAGTCATTCTCAATGTGAATTATTTTGATTTTCTAGATCATGTGATTATATTTTTGATCTTTTGTACTAGTTTTATAATAGTGATGACTGTGCTAATTATTATTTTAATATTATTAATTATTATATAATGTAATTTATTATTGGGGACTATTTATAATAATTTATTATGTTTCAAATTCCATCCATGAGTGTTTTATTTTTTATCATTTTTGATAAAACATATAATAATCATGTTTCAGTGATTATTGACTATTAAAGTGAATTTTTTTAATTAGTGAATTAAATGTTGATATAACATCATAAAAGAATTATAAATTATAAATTTATATCACATAATACAAATAATTGTTTCCCTATATTTATTCATGATATAAATTTATTGCATCTTTCAATTTGGCGGTAAATCTGACCAAACATGAACATACCCGGATTTAAGGAATGATTTATGGTGTTTTGTTGTAATATTATTATAATATAGGAATAATTATCTTATTTTGTGTTTATTAGTGTTATATATTATAATTTTAAGTTATTATAAGAATGTAAAACTGAAATGGAGATATCACACAGTTTGAATAAAACGTTATCGTCATAGTACAATTGTTTTAAATGATTAAATTTTAGGTGATCATTTGTTGATCTTATCATTAACAGGTTGCCTAATTTTTAATAATTGAGCATAAATGATAAAATAAAAATAATATTTATATTTTAATAATATTTTTGTATACATCCTTTTATGTTCATGAAGTAAAATGAACCACATTGCGATGTGGAGGTTGTAGTTCGCATGACATGTGAACAATAGTTGTATTTCTTAATTGATGTTGTATAATAGTGAAAAAAATATAATGATATTAATATAATAAAATTACTATGTGTAAAATATAATAATATAATAATATAATTATATTTTTATAATATATTTTGAAGAATAATATTAACAAGAAAAAACAAAGTAGTTGTTAATACTCACATCATGTTGGGAATTTTCCATTGATGTCTCCTTGTATATGAAGGTCTAATACAAATATTGTGACCATAATATTTCTAATGTCACCTAGTGTTCTGGGAGGGTAAAAATTTCTAGGTTTCATGTATAAAAATAGAAATATAGTTGATTCATAACGTGGTGAAGATGTTACTATTTCATAATTGATGGGAAATGATATTTTGGGCGCAACCCTTAAATTTTCAATAATGCAGGGTTACTATTCAAGTGAGAAATTAAAACAATTGAAAAAATAGGAGTGTAAAACATGTGTGGATATAATTATCTGTAAACCTTCATTTATATTGAATTTGTGTGTTTTATGGTCTTTTTAATATTTTTAACTTTTACCCCAATTTACTTTTACCTTGGTAATTATATTCTGACCATAATAATTAATTATAATGAAAAATAATCATATTGAAGATTTTATATAATATTAATTTTTTAATTCAAAAATTTCAAAATAATTTTCCCAAATACATTTTTAATAGTATGTAGTGTTATTTTTAAGCTAAATACATTGTATCATATAAAAATATATTCTAGAGAAATAAAAATGTCATTATATAAATTTAAATAAAAGATAAAAATATCTTGGATATTAATTTTATGAAAAGATATTAATTTATTGGAGAAAATAATGGTTATGGGGATTTCAAGGAAATTAAAAATTGAATTTCCCTTGAAAATATTTGATTCAAATAAAATACTAAAATTCTATTTTTATTTATGTAATATTTTATTTATTTATTAAAAAGAAATACCTAGGATTTATATGTTAAAAGAATATGGTAAAATGATTATTTTTTTCTATAATTTTTTATTTTACTAAGTAAAATGTTTTCTAAACATTTAGGTCATTCATATATGTTAAAAAAGTTATTTAAATTAAAATATTCATGAAAATAATATTTTTTAGGTAAAAAGTAAATATATAAAAAATTATTAATAAGTAAATTTTCTTAAAATAAAATCAATAATAAAGATCATTTTTATTTATTTCAAATTCCAAAATTTATAAATTCAGGTTTAGAAAAAATAAATATATGGAAAACTATTTTCATTGGAAAATAATATTTTCAAATATAAGTTCTTCGTATTATTGTTTCATATTATTTATGGAATAAATTTGTGTTCACCAATTTTCAATATAAAAAATCATTTTTTACTAATAATTTTTTTCTTTAAAAATAAATTTACATGGTGTAAATTTTTTTTTATAAATATACATTTCTTAATTATAAATGCTATTATTTTCCATTTATATAATCTAATTAAACATCATTCATATTAATAGTTGAAATTAATTCTATAGAAATATAATTTATAAGTAACTTACTCATATTCAATCACACTAATTCATTGAAAAGGTTTTTAATGTTCTATTGATATCATAGTTTCTTTTTAGTTCGATGTTGTTTATGGAGGAGGCTATTGAACACATTGAATTATTTAAATTCTATCATATATTATAATTTCATGGTGTCACATTCTACCTCCTAAAATAGATTGAAACCTTGGGATTTTTCACATAAAATTAGATTAATTTCTACAGTGAACCTATAATTAACCACACACCACAAGAGGATGAAGGTTTAATTAAATACTTTGAATGGGATTTACCGATATGAAAAATATATATAAGGAATTTATAAAGAGAAAAAACCCATTACTAATATCACATAGAATAATACTTATGAATGTTAATCTTTATCCTTAAGTAATACCTTCCCACAGTCATTTAGAATGCATTATTTTATAATCATACCACTAGTTATTTTTATTTATAACTCAATATACAATTGTTTGTGAATCATTATATGATATAAGACCCTATAAAATATAGAATATAAACTCACATATATTAATAAATAGTATTAATTTCATAAGATTTTACTAATTTACATGGTTATTGGGGACTATCACCATTGTTTCCCCTTGTAATGGGACATTGGGTCACATATTCTCAAATCTATTTACAATTGATGCAATTTATTTTTATAGATTCTCACTTTCCCTTAAAAATATGAGTATTATGATCTTTATATCCACACATATAGTGTTTAGTCCCATATTTCATCCCATATTTTTTACATGTAGGATGTGAAATCCTCATTCCTTAATCATCTTAGTCAGAAAAATTTCTATAATATTTTATACTCCTCTTATTTTGTGAGATGGGGATTTCAACATTGTTTAGTTTTTTTAAAAATATTATTCATAAAAATTTTGCAATAATTACATTTTTACTAATTCAATCACTTATCATGTTAGGTTTTTCATCAGAACCATTTTAGTATTTTCCATTTCTTCCATTATAATCATTGAACTGTTAGGATTCATCCATGGCTAAAACCAAATTAGTTAAAAAGATAAATGATCATTATTATTGAATTAACATAAATTAGAATTTTTATATTTAATATCAACATATATTACTTTATTACAAAATCATATTCATTTATAGGTCTCAAAAACTAAATTATATAAGATTCAGATCGACCTATACCCCTCAGGGATTACCATGTATCATTCTTGCTTCAATCAAGGGCACTTTGAGTTGTGTTCTCTCATGATGATTTTCCTAATCATCAAAATATCCATCCAAATTTACCATGAATATTTGTAAAATATTCTAAACTGAATAATCATTGAAATATATGCTCTCAACATATAACATATCCATCATCAAATAACATTAGTCATTAATTTAATAATACACCCAAGCATGTAAATAAACTAAACATATTAATATTGTAACATAACTTTACCATGACCTATTTGAATCTATAAGACATTAAGCCACAACGTGATTATATATTCCCCAAAAATTTAACTCTATATTTTAATCTCAAATTGAATTAATGACCAGTTCTTATAGTCACACACTATTCAGTATATATCATTGTCCAAAAAATTTGATGAACATCACAAAAAATATAATGAATCAATTACCAGTCCCAAGGCTACCAATCCTATCTAAATTATTCAAAATCAGACCACATTTTTTTATATCAACATCAAGTGTATATCAAGTGTAATATTTATCCATATCACAGTCATGTTTTCCTCTTTAGTTATCCCCAAATAAAAAAAAATTTCATAAAATAACTTTTTATGGTCATTGATACCATTTAATATGAGTTCCCAAAATAATAAAGTAGAACTAATTAAGAGAAATCGTTATATGTTTCCCAAAATCCCCATTCATTTTAGAATATAATAAAATATCATTGAAAAATATCAATCAATTATGATAATATCTATGAGTATAATTAATTAATTTTTATTATGATATCAACCTCACTATAATAAGTAATACTAGAGATATCAGTTTTTTCCATCATAATAGGAATATAATAAAATTATTAACAATTCTTATATGATCCCATATTTAATTAGAAGACATATTGGTTTTTAAATACATACCAGCTTCATGTTCACAAACATAGAGGAAACAAATACTAAAACAGAAATAGTTATTATAATTTCTAAAATATATATACGAAATGATAAATCCAAAATATGTCTTCCTTTTTGAAACTTATATATATATATATATATTATATATTTTGATCAACATATGGACTTATTTATTCAATTATTTCTTATTGATGACCATTTTTTATTTTTTTTTCTCTAACCCAATTAGTAGCATCAGTATTAAATTCCTCATAATGGATCATAAATAGTATACTATTAGTAAAATCATATCCACTGGCAGTGTGTTTCTAGGTGTGCAGTCTTAGCTCACCTCATCATATATTAAATTGATGATATAGTAAATACTCAACCAACAATTTTTATTGTTTTTACCCCTAGGGGTATCTATTATATACCCCTAGTCACATGAGAATATAATAAATGGGATTTATTACAATGAATAACCATATAATCTATACATTAGTGAAAGACAATTATGTTATCTAATAGAAATGATTTTTCATATCGTTTTTAATCAGTTTTTTCCATCAAAATCCCCCAAAAAATGATTAATATTTCCTTGAAATTAAATCATATACATAAAATAGAGGATTATTTCCTATAATCAACAATATATTATCAATATTTAAAATATTCTCAACAAACATCATAATATTAAAAGTTATATAAACCCTTCCATTGATAGAAAATGTGATGACCTAGAACTATAGACTCAGATTGTGTTCTCATGGATATGTACTTTAATTACATATTTTTTACTAGTAGTAAAATCAATGATATTACCATCCGTAGTTTCATGATCAATAACTATTACAAATCTCTTACATCTGTTTGATCTTTCTATGTTTAGAGAAATAGATAAGTATGACATATCATAATATAATAAAGACAATATATCTCACAACTAATGTAAATTTATTATTCCAGATAACAAATAACCTAATTCATGGTAATTCATCAACATCTCTATGAAATTATTCCACACATTCTATCCTTCTAAAAATGACATATATACAAATTTTCCTTATAACTTGGAGAATAGAAACATAATAACTGGGTGACCTCAAATACTTATTAAGGGAAGCATATAACTGAAGCAATCATGGTATACACATGGAATAAATATTATGGCTACAGTATTCAAACAACATGATGCAATAATCAATTTGAAAGTGGGAGGATTTCCTTTCTATGATGATAAATGAAAACACTGACACAAATAATATCAGTATCATTCAGATAGAATGAATAATGTGATGTGGACTTTATTCTTGCATTTTTCACATATCGTTTGATTTAAAATAAATGTATTGAAAGCATAATTTTATATGTTTTTGTTAATTATTATTTTACATTAATTTGGTCTTATGAATATAAAATATATTAATTTTTTGTTAAATTTGTTGTTTTATTAAGTTTAAATCATTATTTGACTATTCTTACAAAAAAAAATCAATTTCTTTTACTATTTAATTTATTTTTAAAGATTAATCTTAAATTTATTAACTTAATTCATGATTCCTTAAAAATATTGAACTTATGTAATGACTGTTTTATTAAATTTATAATCAAATTTATTTAAATTTAATTCTTAATTACTTAATTTAGATTGAGAATTTAGAATTTCCACTTTAATCTTCATTTAATTAACTCTTATATTTTTTTTATTTATTTATTTATTGCAATTTAGTTGTATATATTATTATTATTTGTACTTAATGGAATTAATCTACCACATATGTGATTTTACGTCATTACACATGATAAAAAATTTATTGGATGTGTAACATAAGATGAATTTTGGGTTCACATAATAGATTTACATAAAATTATTTGAGATGCGTATGTGTAAAAAATGTTTTCATCTAGCAAAAAAATATAATAGAATTAGTAATGGTGTTTTTCTATGGTGTAAGATAAATTCAATAATATGGAAAAAAATCATGCATATGATAAATATTATTATGTTCATAAGAGAATATATTATGTTATGTAATTGGCATGAATCCCAATAAGACAATTCATAATACATAGAAAATTTATCTTACCCAGGTTCCACCAAAACTAGAGGCTGAACCATTTTAATGAATTTACATTGTGAAGAACCAATCTCACTTGATGATTCTTTTTCAATTGAAAAGTAATTGAATTTGAGATGATGGATGAAAATCTCGATAAAGATTATTTAATATGGATATCAGTTCTGAGATTATCTGGTCTATATTTTTCAATCAATGCATCCCTTTATTACATCATTAATGTGTGAGATTAACTGGGGACATCTCACCACTTGAGCACAATCGATGAATGTGCAATGATATTGAATGATACACTAATGATGAAAGTTGAAAATATATGAAAATCATGTGGATATATTCATTCTGAGATATTTATTGGGATTTGAGGAAGATAGAACTTGGATTTTGAGACGTTCATAATGATTAAGAGATCCCAATGATGCCAAATTGATTCCAATCCCATGTTATAGCATTATGGACAATATCAAAGAAGAAAAACTATCATACTAAATGAGATAAAGAAGATTTATCCAAATTTGTATGTCTAAGAAGATGATGTCAAATCACTATTGAAGAACCTATTATGATACTTATTTAACATCTTATATGTTTTAATTTTAAATCAAATTGAAGCCATAAAATCACATATGACACAGTTATTGAATAAATTATTTGTTAGGGATAGGAATTTATGGTCTCACTCTGGAGGTTTCTAGATTATTAAATTAGATAACTAGTAGTTTGTGTGTTTTTTCAGGTTTGAAGGATGATATTGGGTCATTTTTTTATTCCTAGTGTTGCAACTACATTGAAAAGAATGAACCACACAACATGTTTAGTTATTTTGAAGTTGTGGAATTAAACCCATTTACATTGGAGTGATTGTCATGGATAAGATGGATGATCAATATATCATTTGTGATAGTTGGTTCAAGTATTTGTTTTTGTTTATTATGAAGTCTAATGGAAGACTTCAAATAATAGTGGGTAAGTAATCAATTTTATTACTAAAATCTTAACATACATTGAGATTGTTTTGTAGAAACGTGATAAAATTGATATCTCGACAAGATTTTATTAATTCAGGAAGACTTTTTATGGGTGATAACTCATGAGATGGTTACCTGATAATGTTGTACAAAATTTTTAGGATAGGATTATTAAAATAATCCTGGTTTCAATATAAGGATAAACGAAAAATTTATATATTAGTGATGAATGATAGGTGAGACTAGAAAAATTAATTCATAATGTTGATCCTTATTAAAATGATGTTATTAAGATTTAATGAAAAAAACATCTTCATTCTTCATGATGAACACACATTCAACAATTGGGATTTTTTTTCAAAATTCATATAGAGTGGGGCGAAGGTGGCTGGTGAAAACAGATATGAGCTCATTCCGGATAGGTAGCTCATAGGAAGACTTCTCGTCATCTTCTTCATTATTTATTCTTTACGTGTATCTTATATCTAGATTATTTTTTATTAGTTGTTGACTAAAATTTATCTTGGAGAATAAATTTTTTTGGTTTTATCTTTTACATATTCCCTTAAATTTTTCCACTTCAAGTAAATATTGAGATGAATTTGATTCTAATTTTAAAATAATTTGTGCTCTTGTTGTCTTTTTTTGACATAAAATTTTTATCGGAATATTCTAATAGTAATTTCTTCAAATTATTCACATTTTGGTGATTCTTTTAAGTTTAAATATTAATGAATCATCTATCATTAGATAAATATCTTGGTAAAGCATATTATCCTAAATATTTTTGTGGGATTTCATGAAATTAATTTTCAATAGGAGGTGAAATTTATTTTAAACAAAACAATTCAAAATTCTATTTTGTTTCATATTTTCTCATGTTTTATTTAGCTAATATTGTTCTCCTGTATCAATTCATAATTCTAAATTCATTTTCTTGTAATCTTTTAATAAAATATTTTCAATATTTTTTATTTATAATTGAGATATATATTTTTTACAATATTCATTATACTATAAATTGAATTTACCTTTTCTATGCATTTGATAACGTTGTTTCTATTTACTTGTACTCTATAGGTTAAAATTTATAGGTTTCAAACATATTTTATCACATGTCTTTGGAACCTTCTTTGGGAAAATATTCATGGTTAAAAGGGGCGAAAATATTTAAAAACTGAATTAAATAAAAGTACATCAAACCAATAAATAAAACCCAATTAAAACATTTTGAAAAAGTAAAATATGTTTTTTGCTGATATAAGTTTCTATTAAATTCTAAATTACATATTTAATTACTATGATTCTAAAAATTTAGTTATAATAGAACCTAAAATTGAAAAATAACTGAGAACAATAAGAAAAAAATGAATCAAAATATAAATAATGAGAGAAATCATTTTTTTAATGACTATAATAGGGAATCTACAAACCCTCAAAATATTCATGAATGATTTATAATGGGGGATTTTAAACTCCCTAATGCGTCTATAAATCCTTATTCCTGTATAATTTCACCAAGACCCCCAAATTATGAGCCTAAACAGTCACATCTTCTTATTTTTCTTTCATATAATAGGATATATTATGAGGATTCTTTATAATTAATCAATGAATTCTACAATAATGTTATATAGTTACCTCTATTAGTGATAAATTAAAAACAATTTGGGATGATAGTGTTTCCATTTTTTTTAAAATTAAATGCCAAAAATTTGGCTTTGAGTATAGATGAGAATATTTTTTTAAACTGGGATCAATTGTACAATTCTTTTTTGATGAATTTTTACCCACAAAGACTGAATCAAATGACGAGAAGAAAACATAGAATATTTTATGAAGAGTACATATAATACCTTCAAAGTTCAAAGGATTGATTAATGGACATGCTTAGGAATGTTTCTGATCACCATATTTCCTCTCATGTTTACATGGATACCTTCTATGAAGAATTTTCATCTTCAAGATATAATTTAGAGTATTGTTCAGTTAAATAGAATTATTACTAAAAAACTGGTGAGGAGTTAAAATAATTGTATAATAATAATTAAATTATCATTCAAAAAATTATAGGATGAAAATAAATAATAGTGTTTGAAATAACACTTGTTTAGGGTTAGTTGAAAATTCTCAACCTGATGAAATTATAGATCAACATCAATATTTAATGAACCGAAATGAAATACCAAGGGTAAATAAAGAGTGATTCTAAAACTATAATCAATAACTTAGAGAGTAGTGCACTCGATATGGGATGTTTGGGAACATGAAATTATTTCCATTCTTTTATATGTCTCCCCAAAATAATAAAAATTCAATTTGTGGATAGGTTCCTAGTATTCTATATAGAGATGATACTTTAGAAAAATTAATATAAAGGGTACAGGAACCATCAAAATATTTCTTGGAAATAAAAATTAATGATTAGAAAACTTACTTCCCTAGGTTACCAAAATCATCCTAGTTAAAAACATTAATTTCAAAAAAGGTACAATCCACCTGATTCCCAAAGAAATTTTGAGGGAGAAATTCTTGATACTATGGATCATATGTTAAAATAATTTATCACACAAGAGGATAAACTTGACTCTCAAAAATCACAACATGAATATGATAAAGCCAAATTTGAATCTAGAGTTATATATATATATATATATATAAATGGTTCAACTGAAACGATTCTTGACTAATATAGATATAGGCATGTTTCCAAGAAGAAGAGAGATAAACCATAGTAAAAATTTCATGGTTGTGGTTACAAGAGGTGGACTTAAAACTAAAACAGAAGCTAGAAAAGAGCCTAAAAGTTACCAATTTGAAAATTGGGTTAATCTAGAAGTAAAAAACATAATAATAAAAGAAATCTATAAATGATATGAAAAATCATGAAAATTAGTAAAATGTCATCGTTTTACAAAAAAATTAGGCTGAAATTTTTTTGAAGGAAAAGTAGACTATTGGGGAAGAGAAATTTATTGAGTAATTTGGGGAGATTTATTCTAGTTAAAATCACAATACCCTATCCATTATTTTCTATAAAAAAATAAATCTCAATAATAATAGGGTTTAACTTATCTATTTTCTTCGGATTTTAACCACACTCCAAGTGAATATACTTTTCTTAAGATCCAAGATTTAGATTCCATAAAATATGAAGTATTTTTATAAAATTATTTAAAAAAAATACTATGGAATAATTTCCTACATAAATCCTAGCTGAAGAGTATAGTATTATTCTTCAAAAAACCCTCTAAAACGTAAATATGTGGGTTACTTTTCCATTCTATCTACCTTATGGAATAATGGCCAACTCAATAATCATTGTGATTTGGTTTCTAATATAAAACAACTCTTGAAATCACTATTTCAAAAGTTGAGATATGGTGATCTTGAAACCACCAATTTTATTTTACTTTTGGTCAACTATTCATTGAAATATCCCATTGGTAGGGTTGATGATCAGAGGGTGGATTTGGAAAGCAATGTATTCCAATTGATTTATTTTTTAGACATGTTGTGTGAACAATTTGTCCCTATCATACATGGTAAACTACTAGAAAAAGAGGATAAGCCCATGGAGCTACACCCATAGTTTTATAAACCATGGGTATATAAAGATTGGGGTTTTTCTATACCCATAAGTATAAATGAACTGTTCTTACAAAAAATACATACCAATAGTTTTACTCAATCATTTGTATAGAGGGGAAAATATTTTCACCCCACCAGACCCCCCCTCTCACTCTTTATGGTGAAACCCCATGAAAGTTCACTTTTCCTCCACCCTATTTACTTCACCGATGCTCGTTCTCCTCATCCGGTCAATGGACATCTCCTATTCTCCTCCACATAGGGCCAGGTTGAGTCCTTCCTCCTCTTCCCCCTCTGGTTGAGCATCCCCTCTAAGGTCACATAGGCCCTATAGGTTGATCTTTCCCTCACCTGACATGCATCAAACCTAGTTTATGAATCCCCTTATACTTGGTCGATCAACCCCTCTGGTCGAGCATCCCTTCTAGGTTGAGCATGCTCTCTAGTCAAGCATCCCATTATACTATTGGGTGGTTTTTTTGATTTGAGTCTTCTTGAAAACTGTGTCTCTAATATTTTTTCTTGTACGGTTAATTAATTATTGGTTACTATGAGTTTTATTAATTCTATTTTTATCATTTCATATTGTTTCATTTTCCTTTTATATCTGATTCATTTTGGTTTTCTCAAAACATAAAACTAGTTATCATTGTTTTATTTTTAGATATAAATGCCTGGAAGTTCATATAGAATATACTCTGGGATAATGATTTATTTTCATTTTAGGAAAACATTATATATTGTATTTCTAGTTTGATAAAGTAAATTATATTCTAAGTGAAATCATTAGGATATCATGAAAATGTGAAGAATATTCTATGTGAATAATAATCCATAGAATTGATTCTTTTTTGGATGTTATTGTCATGTTAATAGTGTGTTATAATTCTCAAATAGAAGGGTAATCAAATGAATACTATTTAAATATTTACAATATGTCTATGAATGGAAATTGGTTTATGGATAATTGTGATGTTCTTTTTAGTTTCACATATATTTTAATGGGTAACCATGTTTTATTCTATTATATTGTGTAATATAAACGTAGTGTACCCTATTAATATGGACTTCACTCATGGGAAAGTTGTTGAAACTTTTTTAGGGATTTTGTTAACAAGAATGTATTTATATTTTCACGAGTTTTATTTTTTCATTGAAATAAACACACTATATAAAGGATTAATTATGAAACATTATTTTCCATCAGAAATAAATATATATATGTGTGTGAATTATGTTTTTATGACATTTCCATTAAAGTGTGATTTTATATCAATTTTATTTAATAGTAGTTACCTCCATTTAATTTAATTTTGAAAAAATAATTCCTAAAGAATACACTTATTGAACGAAAAACTAGAGATATGGCACATATTCTATGAATGGATCATATAATTTATGTCATTAAAAGATTATGTACTATATAATAATCATAAATTTTAAATTTTAATAAATTTAAGACATCAAATAGTAAGTAATTTAGTGATAATTTATATATATTAATGTATAATGAAATATTCTCTTGTTTGGAATCATGATAGTGAGCACATGAAACTTAGTTCAGCTTGGAGGATTGAAAATTATAATCTTCTCTAATTTAGAGAATAATTTATGGAGTAAACGGTTGGGATAATATTAGAGAATCAATGTATTTCTCATCTTACCAATAATTATAAGGATTTTTTTAGTTTTGAGACTAAATCACCTAATAATATTATGTTCCTATTCTAGTAGTTTTTACTATAAATGGAAAATGATAAATTTTAAACAATATTCACTAGATCCTAATATTTCTATAGTGGTCAATTTTAATATAATTAAGATGTTATAAAAATTTCATCTTACTAAAACCCCCACTTTTTTGTGGGGAAACACCTCTATTGTCTCCAAAAATCCGACCAATTCACCCAACTACCATACCATACACCGTTAGAGTTTAGTAGATGGATTTTAATGATTATATTGAAATTATATTTTTTTATTATATGAGTTACTACATGTGGTCACTTCATAACTGGACACTTGTTTCACATATTAGTTATGGATGTGATTGTATAATGAATTAGTGACCTAATAATGGATCATTAAAAAATAATTCCATTAGATTAATGATTATGAAAATTAATACCTTTAGGATTTAATGGATCTAAAAAAGTGACTGTATGTTAGATTCAAGATATATATGGGATGATAACAATATAATGGTATAGTTTAACCATAATTATGCATACCACTTTATCATAAACATGGAAACTTATTTATTCCATTATGGTTTACTTTTTTGATCATCCCTTTGTATGATAAATGTATGGATATTATTTCTGATACTAAAAGGGTTGAAATTGGTGAAAAAATAAGGCACTTTTAATAAAAATGTGAATTTGATTTGTCAATTAAATTTTTGTGATTTAATATTTTTATTTTTTATAGTACATATCCCCTTTCAAATTTTGGTTTACATTGTTGATTGGAAGATAAATTTAATACTTATTAGAGAATGGATAGAAGCTTTATATATTGTATCAATCAGATTTCAACCATGTTTCAAAATAATATATATAAATTATTTGATCTTTCATTTACTAGTGCTTTAGATGGAGGTTGTATACAGTTTATATTGTATAAATATGATGGAATACAATGTTTATGCTATGATTAAGTTAGCAACTATATAACAAAAACGAATTAAAAAAACTATTTTGATTTGTATCACTATGGAGAGATGATTCAATCATCTAATGTTCATTAATGAAATGAAATAAGTGACATGGAGAATTTGATATTTGATTGGTTTCCATTTGTGGATAATCCCAAGAGAGAAAGTATTTCAGTGCAAGAAGGTAATGATATCAATAAACATCAATGAAACACTAAAGATGATGATGTTGAGATAATAAAAAATTTATTAGATGATTTTAGAACACTAAAATATCAATAATGTACATAAAATGACCATGTTGGAATTGTTTTTGTTGTTATATTAGGGGAAAACAATGTATGGAATTTAAAAAATTTCCATTATTTATATTCTTACATTTTTGAAAGAATATCTTCATAATGGTATATATATTCACTGAAATCATTACAAGGAATGGATGTTAATTAAACAACGTGGATTTTATACTAATAAAGTCCATTCTTGTCCGAAAGATTGTAGTTTATTTTGGGACTAAACCGTAATAACCATAAAAAATGTGCTACATATCGATTGTAGAAAAATTAAGATAGAACACCATCTCATATTCCTAATAAAGTCATGTTGAACATTCCACTGACTCCCATATCACAAAATCTATTCATGTGTGTAGAAATCTTAGCCAATATGTAATGGCTTGATGCTATGACAATTAAAGGTATTGATGAGTTGGTTCCTCTTGTAGATGGATATTCATGGAATACCATTTAGGAAAAACTTCTTTATTTTGCATATGTGGTGTGTATTGTATGGTTGAGTCTGTCCTAGGATGGTCTTAATCCATTTAGTCATATTCTTAATACTCACAACATGTGGCAAATTTTTATTCATATTTGTAATATTTCTCCATGGATATGTATGAAAAAATACTTCCCTTTCTTGAGTATACTGATAACTAGACCATCTAATCCCAACAAACATATAGATGTCTACATGCATACTTTAATAAGAGAGTTGAAACAAAATTGGGATTTGGTAGTGCGACCATTCAATTATTCTTCAAATAATACATTTCTGATGCATGATGCCCTTCTATATACAATAAATGATTTACCTACTTATGCATTGATTTATATGCAGATCAAGAAGGAAGAACTATTAAGTTACACTTGTATGAAGAATAAAAGATCAAGAATGCATGAATGTCATCATTTTTTTAGTTTCATGGGGAATCTATGATTCCTTCCATTGGATCATCAATACATGAATAATCATAAGAGGTTTGATAATATTGTTGACACTAAAATATTGAGTCAATAAGAGTTCCTTATGACTTTTCCATTCCTTCATGATAGGGGAGATTATTATGTCAATAATGTTTCCTTATGAGTTTACCATTTCTTCATGTTTTTAAATTCACAAAAACTTTATCTTAAGGAAAATTTCATTTACCCTATGTTTTACTTTCATAAGGAATATTTTACTTCC
Organism: Viscum album; assembly: GCA_963277665.1. NCBI lineage: Eukaryota > Viridiplantae > Streptophyta > Magnoliopsida > Santalales > Viscaceae > Viscum > Viscum album. Next base: position 1,157,938,007 of record OY728147.1, read on the forward strand.
CCAATGAAATTTTCCATTACCATGTTTTTCATTGTTCGTTTTTGTCTAAGTATAAACTTTGGTTCCATAACCAAAACCTCAGAATCATATATATACTTAGATACAAAGAACTTTGTTTTCAGGATACGAATTCAGTTTTCAAACTCTCTGAATTCATACTCCGAACTCTTCTATCTTCTGACTCCATGTTCTCTAAATTCAGACTTCAAACTCTTCTAAGTTATGACTCCAAGCTCTCTCAATTCAGACTCCAAACTCTTCTGAATTCTGACTCTGAGTTCTCTTAATTTAGACTTTGATCCCTACTGAGTTCCAACTTTGACTTCTCTGAATTCAGAATCTGAACTCTTCTGATTTCTTACTCTGAGTTCTCTAAATTCATACTCCGGACTCTTATGAATCCAGACTATGAAGTTTTTATGTTCATACTTTGAGGGTGTACCCGGGTGTGGGTAAGACACCAAAGATTTTTTGGAGAAGACTCCAAACATTCATTTTTTTCTTACACTATGAAAAATGAATTTGGTTAGGAATCATATTTTTTCTTACTCACGTTTTGGTTAGAAAATGATGGCGTGCATACAGTTACTAACTAACCATTGTTTGAGTGACACGTGTACATGTCCCTCTGAAATTCATTGAAAAATATGACCGTTGGAGGAGGGAGATGACCATTGGAGATGTGCCTATAAATAGAATATCAATTGGAAGAGCTCATAACTTTGATGAAATATTATATGACTCTAGAGATTACATGATTTTGATGTGATTTTTAGAGAGAGACATTCATGGTTTGGGATTACTGAACACCGTGTTCAGAATTGCTTCGTGCGACTCCAAATGTTGTTGAGTACATTCGAGGGATTCCGAGGATAGGAAGAAAGAGGTGCCGACTAACTTAAAGTTCAAGGACTTCCTTTCTGAGGAAGGTAGAGGTGCAGTCTACCTTGATGTTGATGGCTTCCAGGGATAACAAGATAGACTCTGATCTTCGATTCGAGGGCTTACCCTGGTGTGGGTAAGACAGACTTTCTTGAAAGTATAAATCAAGTGGCCTGTATACAAGGTTGTTGTATACCCTTCACTTTGGGATAAAAGACTTACTACTTGTAGTTGTTTGTTTCATTTTTTCTGTTGTATTTTGATTATTGAGAAATTTATAACTATCTTATACTTCCTTATACTTTATTACACAGATTTAGTCAGATTCTATACGCTTTAAGTTATAATAATTATCTTTTTAATCTCTGGTTAAGATTCTTTTCTGGAACCACTTTTCCAGAATTGCATTCTCATAATCATCTTTCCAGAATCATGAAAGTTTGTAGAACTAGAGTTTTTTGTGAATTACTTTGTTTAAACTTGTTAAAAATCTCCATCTTTAAAAGTTCCAAAGAATTTTTAAATTATACAATCACCCCCTCTTGTATATGAGCATCATTAGATATTACATACAGTATATTTATTCATTATTTCGTTCCTGCAATTGGTTTCCAAGGATGTTTCTGAATTTTTTATATTCACATATAAGTTCTCCTTGTTGAGGAATATTTTCCTCGTTTACAAACTTTTATCACTAATAAGTTTGTATGGAAAGATTTTAATTAAGATGACAAGAATCGGCTTTGGTTCTATAAGCAACCTAAATCCAACTAGGCCACCTATTATTGATGGAAATGATTATGAATATTGGAGAGATCACATGAAGACATTCATTATCAACACTAGAGTAGACAATTTTGTCATGCTTAATGGAGGATATAAAATCCCTGACAAAGAAGTTAGTACATTCACCTACCAAGAAAAGCATGAATATCAACTGAATTATATGGTACGAAATACATTTCTTTGTTCCATGACTAGAAATATATATAGCCAAATTTCATCTTGTGAAGTAGAAAATTGTATTTGGAATAAGATTGAAGCTACACTCATTGGAACATCAAATGTTATTGAACCTAGAAGAGCCATTCTTAGATCTGAATATCATGGTTTTTTTCTTTCCTCATGGAGAACCCATATGTATGGTGCAATAGAGATTCATGACTATAGTTAATAGTATACAATATATGGTTGAGAAAGGATTATATGATGAAGTTCTTGAGGATGAAATCATAGAAATCATGCCCAATGAGTGGGAATCCAATAGAACAACTATAGATGAGAATAGAAAGGTTACTCATATTTCTCTTGATGATATTTTTGGAACTATTCTTCCACATGAGACTAGAATGAAGAGAGTTACTGATAATATTAAGAAGATGAATTTAAATGGAAGTGTTTATTTTACTTCAAATTCAAATCATATGAAATCCAAGACTCTTAAGTGAGTTACTAGATCTAAATCCAAGATGGTTGATATACAATCCGAATCTAGTGGAAGGGATTCTGCAGAAAATGAACTAGCCAATATTGCTCAATGGATGAACAAGATTGTTGGACATAAGAATTTTCAATCCTGATACAAGAAGAATGAAATGAAAGATAAGAAAGCTTCAAAAGTCACATGTTATGAATACAAGAGAGTTGGACATATAAGACCTGATTTTTAGATGCTTAAAAGAAAGGAAAGAAACTAAAATCATTCTGAGAGAAATAGAAAGAAGTATAATAAGGCTGAAGCTAAAAATGTATTGAAAGCTAATGATACCTGACGTGCTAGTGGTGGTGACTCTTCAGATGAATCATCAGATTATGAATCTTCTGGACAATAGAATCTTGGTCTAATAGCCGTACTACCTATTGAAAACCATTACATAATGGCTAAGGTACACAATGTTGAATCTATGACCAATGTATCCCTAAATTCCAATTATAATGATAATAAGTATTATAACTCTTATGATAATTAATATTCTTATGATGAGGATAACACTTACCCTACCTATGAAGATGTTTTAGGTTTTCTAAGCTTCTTGAGAATGATAATTCAAAACACAAGAAAAATATTTATAAGAAAAATTCTAGAAATACTATTCTTACTACAGAAATATCATATCTTTATAAAGATCATGATAAAAAACCCCTTGATTTTGAAATTATTTCAGAAAAAATTGTGGAAGTAAATTCTAAGAAAGATAATCTTTCTAAGGAATTAGAAAATGTAATTTCTAAGACAAATGTTTTCGAGCCTAAATCTAGTTCTAATGCTAATGTTTTGGAAGATAAGAATTTATTTATTAGACTGATGTAAGAAATATTTTTCTTGAGGAAGTGTTTGTCAAACTTTACCCTAGGTATGGAATATTTTGATAAGATATATTCTCAAATCCAACCTCAAAGGAATATTTCTGGTTTTGGTTATACTAGTTTGAAACCAATTTTTTGTAAAAATTATTTTGTTCTTCAAAGTGCTCTATTCTGCACTAAGTGTCAGTGTGGTGACACTAGCAAAAAATTGTTCCTTAAACAACACCCAGTATTTAGGTTTTCATAAATCCTATTTTTCTACGAAAATATGGGTACCTATGATTTTTCATTCTGAAATTTCCAGATAAAAGAAATTTTGGGTTCTAAAAGTATAAAATTCATATTTTTAGGAAAATAAGGAAACTACCAATTTCAATACATGGTACATGGATAGTGTATGGTCATGGAATATGACTCGTAATAAAAACTTCTTTGAAATGATTATCAAGATGAAATGAGGGAAAATAAATTTCAGAGATAATTCTAAGGGAGAAATTATTGGTATAGGTAAAATCATTATTCTTGAAAAAACATTTATTTCAAATGTTATTTTTGTAAATGGTCTTAAGAATAACCTCATTAGAATAATTAAATTATGTGATGAAGGTTACCTTGTGAATTTTAGGATTAACAAGTGCTTAGTACACAATTAAATGTAAGAGTTCATTCTTTCTACAAATTGGATGGAGAATGTTTATACACTAAACATAGAAGACATTAGGAGCAAAGAAATATCTTCACTTAGTGTAATGGTAGATCACTCTTGGTTTTGGCATAGAAAGTTAGTACAATGTAACCTAATGAACCTATGAAAACTCTCTAAGAGAAGACTAGTGAAGGATTTACCAGAGATGAGATTTGATTCTTCAAAAGTTTGTGATCCTTGCCAATATGGGAAGCTACATAAATCATGTTTTAAAAAAGGTAGTGAAGTTTCAACCACTGATACATTATAGTTTGAGCATATATATCTTTTTAGTTCAACACAATCTAGAATCATTGGAGGAAAATATTACATATTTTTTTAGTTGATGATTACACTAGATTTACGTGGGTCTATGTTCTGGAAATGAAATCTGAAGCTTTTTCTTATTTCAAAAGTTTTATATCTCAAGTTAAAAATGAGAAAAACATTCCTTTGATAACTATTCCTAGTGATCGTGGAGGAGAATGTCAAAATTTTGATTTATAAACTTTTTGATGGTGAAAAGGCATTACTCATAACTTCTCAGAACCTAGAACACCTCAAAAAAATTGTGTTATTGAAAGAAGAAATAGGATTATTGAAAAGAAAACAAGAACCGTATTGAGTGAATATTCTATAGCCAAACATTTTTTGGCTGAAGCTGTAAGTTCTTCTTGTAATACTATAAATCATGTTTTGATTAGATATTTTCATAGTAAAACTCCTTATAAGTTATGGAATGGTAGATAACCTAGAATTTCCTACTTTAAGGTTTTTGGATGCATGATATTCATTCGGAATACTAATGATAATTTATACAAATTCACACCAACATCTGATGAAAGAATTTTCATAGGCTAGTCCACAAATTCTAAGGCTTATAGAGTTTTTAATAAAAACACTTGTTCTGTTGAAGAAATAGTACATGCCAAATTTGATGAAACTGGTCCCTTTGTTTTTAAACAACATGAACCTATATCTTCGGTTGTGTTTTCAAAAACAAATTATCAACTTTTGTTAGAAGATCATTTTAATAAGGAATGTTTCTATGAAGAAGCTTTTGGATCATTTAAACCAGAATATTTCTTGCCCTATTTTGATGAACATGTTTTACAAAACCCAAATCAGTGGTTTATTAAGAATCATTCTAGTGATAGTTTCATTGGTGATGTAAATCAACCCATAAGGACAAGAAGTTCCTTAAGTAATGAAGTATAACATATAGCATTCCTTTCCCCATTAGAACCAAAAAGCACTGATGAAGCTTTAGGTGATGATGATTGGATAAAAGTTATGTGAGATGAACTAAATGAATTCGAATTGAATAATGTCTGGATCTTGGTAGAAAGACCTAAGGAAACTTTTTTTATTAGAGTAAAATGGGTATTCTGAAATAAATGTGATGAAAATGGAATCATAGTAAGAAATAAATATAGATTGGTTGCTAAAGGATATAATCAACAAAAAGGAATAGACTATGAAGAAACCCACTCTCTTGTAGCTAGAGATAAATATATTTGCATTCTACTTTCCTTTACAACATTCTTCAACTTCAAACATTTTAAAATGGATGTGAAATGTGATTTACTAAATGGTTTTGTACAAGAGGAAGTGTTTCTTTAGAACTTCTAGTTTTGAAGATAAAAAACATCCTGAACATGTTTATAAACATACCAAAGCATTGTAGTGACTTATGAACGAACCTCGAGCTTGGTATGATAGGATTGGATGTTTTTTGCATCAAAATAATTATGTTAATGGAAATGTAGATCCAACACTTTTTATAAAGAAAGATAAGAAAAATGTTTTTATTCTTCAAATTTATGTTGATGAAATCATATTTGGTTCAACTCATAAATCTTTAACTGATTCCTTTGCGGATCTAATGAAATATGAGTTTGAAATGAGTATGACGGGTGAGTTAACATTTTTCCTTGGTTTCCAAATTTCTAAAAAACTAGAAAGAATTTATATATCCCTACATAAGTATAATAATTATCTTCTTAAAAAGTATGGATATGAAAACACTGTGAGTATTAGTACTCCCATTGGAACCTCAAACACACTTGATCTTGGTGAAGCTGAGAAACTTGTTGATGAAACATCTTTTAGAGGTATGATAGGAAGTTTACTTTACTTGACACCTAGTCATCCGGAACTAATTTTTTCAGTATGCTTATGTACAAGATATCAATCCAATCCTATGTTATGTCATTTAAAGGTAGTGAAAAAAAATTTTCTACTTAAAGGGAACTAGAGATCTTGGAATCTTTTATATTTCTATAAATGATTTTGTTTGAAAAAGTTTTTCGGATTCTGACTTTTGTGGATGTAGAATGGTTAGAAAGAGTACATCAAGAACTTTTCATTTCTTATGAGATTCATTAGTTTCTTGGTCATGCAAGAAGCAACAATCAGTATCACTTTCCACTAATGAATCCAAATATGTAGTAGCTGGATGTTTTTGTACTCAAGTGTTGTGGATGCAACACACACTCACAGACTATGGTATGAGTTTTACCAAAACACTAATTTTGTGTAATAATACTAGTTACATTTCCCTAAGAAAAATCCATGGACACCACTCCTGTGAAAAACACATAGATATTAGGCATCACCTTCTTAGGAATCCCAGACAAAAAGGGGATATCATTCTTCAATTTATCAGAACACAAGACCAACTTGCTGATATTTTCACAAAATCATTACCCTTCTATAGATTTGAATACATTAAACAGTAGTAAATAATGATAACCATAAGGTAATATTCCTTGTTAACATTCAGTTGAAACCAATATCCTTATAGTAAAAACCTTTTTTTCATAGAGGGAGTACATTTTCTTGTTATAATAGACCAAAATATTTTGTAATGGAAATTTTCGTAGTCATATTTTTCAAATATTTTGTAACAGAAATTTTCGTAGTCAGATTTTTCAAATATTTTGTAATGAAAATGTTTGTTGTAAGATTTTCTAAATTTTTTGTAATGAATATTTCCATACTTAAAATTTTTGTAATAGGGACTTTCGTTTTTATTTTTTTTCGTAATCAAAATTTTCAGAATCTAAAGTTCTTGAAGAAAAATTTCCCTCAATACGAATAATCTTCCTAGCAATCTGATATGTATGTTTTCATTCTTGAGGTTTTGTAATCGTATTTTAATAGATGGTAGTTTCTTTTGTTTTTAAATTTTTTGGATCTTCTTTTCCTTAAATCTGAATGATTTTATTAAAAAAAACCTCAAAATATCAGATCCAAGATTTCCTTGCAAATATAATATCAATGGTCAGATCTGATTAGAAATATTTTCAGCCATTGGATTGAGTTTGGAAGATGAACCATTGCATAAAACACCTATATAAAGGACCCCATAATGGTTGTCCCACATCAAATCTCAAGCCCTCACGTACAGAAGTTCTGCCCTTCTACATAAGCTCATTCCAGATTTTCATGGGTTTATCAATTCTGAATGTCTGTCGAATAATATTCTCAAGAACATATGTCTACTATCAAGCCAATCTCGGAGTGGAAGATCTATAGAGAAAGATTGATGCATCCTAACTTCATCACTAAATATGATTCAATCATCTTGAAGAACATTAAGCTGAATGGATGGGAGAGTGTCTACGTATCGATGCCACAGGCTCAAGATTTAGTATATCTGGACTTTCTAGATGAATTTTATGAATCAATTAGTTTCCTCAAGGAAGAAGGTAGAGAGATGTTTTCGTTCAAGAGATATGGAAATACATATGCACTTTCATATACTAAGGCAGCTAGTTCGATTGGTATTCCATTCGAAGGGGAAGCTGAGTTCTGTTCCCATAAGTTTCCAGATGTCAAAGGAAGTTTTGTTAAAGAGAAGGATATGGCATGCCTTGAACTTTGTGATGTAAAGACTCGAATGATTTCCCATCTGTGTACAAATTATCGTATTCTCGAATTATGGGTTCATGGTTTCATAATTCTGAGAAAAGGTGATAAGGACACATTGAAGAAGATTGATATGTATATCTTGGATTTCTTGGTAAATCCAAGAAAGATACACTTGGTTAAGAATATTCTCATTATGATTGTGAATATAAGGAATGGAAACTTAAAGGCTCAGATAATCTTGTTTCTAACCATTATATTAAAGTTAATTTTTTGGTTCATGGGGTCTTTTTAAAATTCCTTGTAGCTCGAAGCCAAGGAATTGAAAAGTCATTCTAGTCAGTGATGATAAACTGAAGAGGATGAACATTGGTTTCTCTATAGACTCTGATGAATTTTATGACTTACCAAATGAAGAAGCTGAAGATATTCTTAGAAAAAAAGAAATGGATGAACCGTCAAAAATTTTCTGGAAGGAAGAGGAAATTGACGGAAGTAGAAGAGGAAGCAAAAACCCCAGAGAATAAATAAATCCAATCCGCACCTCAAAATCCCATGAAGAAAAATAAATATACGGATGAAGTAGTAGAAAAATAGAGGGATGATGAGAAAAATAAGAAAGAATAGGATCAATGTTTTGGTTTGGATCCTGCTGAAGACAAATATTTAAAAGAAAAAACTGCTGATGAGCATGAGAAGTAATATAAAAAAAGAAGCAAAAGAAAAAGGTGGCTAATGCAGTGATCGTCCAATCTCTTTTGAAGGCTAGTGAGAAAGAATCAGAGAATATCAGAGTAACAAAAACCTTCATGGTACAACCCTTACCTGAAACCCTTGGAAAGAAGTTTGTCACTCGGGAGAAAGCCCAAGAAAAAATTGTTCGAGAAAAATATGTTTTCAAAGAAGATGAAGAAGAATAAAGTAGTGGTGATACCGATGATTTGATTAAGAAAGTGGAAGACTTTCATGAGAAGGAAAGTCCCTCCAAGAAGATATCTATCCGAACATCTAAAGCCGAATTCTCAAAGCTAGCTACACCTGGGAAAGACGAGAAAGGAGAGGATAAGAAGGGAGAATAACAAGTAAATAATCTCTCTGAGAAAGAAATCTCTAATCATGACTTCATTCAGCCAGAATACGTTGTGGAAAGAGCTGAGAAAGAAGTGATAAATAAAGATAAAATTGTTCAACTGTCAGATAGTGAACATGAATCTACGGATGAGGACACCATTACGAGAAGTGATAAGGGGAAAAAGGTGGTCGTTGATACACCTAGTAAAGCTGTAGTAAAGAAGAAAAAATATATAGGTGATTCATCAAAGAGGAAGGCATATGATCTAGAGAAAGAAGCCTCACCATGAAAATTTTCAGATTCAGAATCATCATCCCTTGGAAATGATTTTGTTGCGAAGTCATTGAAGAAGCATGTTGGTACTATTACGATTTTTACAAGCATTTACTGGAGATGTAAAATGCTTCGACACACCTTGAACCAGAAATTGGATTCAGTATCCATAGTGATGGATATGTTTTTAAAGATTGAGGCGGATCTCAAGAATTTTATCATGAACTACGGATCCCATAAAAGATGATGTAGGAAGATGACCAATCGGTCTAGAAAAACCACAAAGCACTTGAGAAATCTTTATGAGTTACAAGAGAGTGTTAAGGGGTCTTTAGACACCAAAGATGGGAAGATCATGGTTCTCATAAGCAGTTTTGAAGAAAAGATGACCCTTGACTAGAATACATTGATTCAAGAAGTAAAGGATTTGAATGGGAAACTGTATTCTTTTGCTCAAAGATGAATGAAGGAAAGAGATCTTCTTATTGAGATAGAAGAAAATCTTGTCATGCAGGGAGAAGTAATGAAGGCTCAGGCAGAGGCTCGAAAGGCTTAGGATGATAGAATCAAAGCTATTGAGAGGAAGGACAAGGATCAGAATCAAATTAGAAAGTGAGTATTGGAAAATCAAAAGGAGCTAAAAAATCTGAAAACCATTGTGAAGAAGTTGATGCCCAAGGATAAAAAAGGATGATTTAGCCAATCTGATTTTTTTGTTGAATTCTCCTTGTATAAATTTTTCTAATTGTGAGGAAATTGTTGGGTTTTCTTTGTATATTTTGATGTCTATAATCATATTTCAGGTATCATATTTTGTTTTTCATTCCCGATATTTATTTTTGAAAATCAAAAAGGGGGATAAAATAAAAAGAATATTATGTAAAGAAGAAATGTCCAAAAGTAAGAGGGAGTTCATCTAGGGGGGGGTTTCATTAAAAATATTTCCATATTCAAGAAAATGAAATATCTTATTAAGGAAATATATAATTTGATCCATAGTGTTTCAAATCCTAAGGGGGAGTTATTCATATTCATCCTTTCCCATGTGTGTTAAGGGAGATCTGTTTTTTTAGGTTCTTATATTAATTTTCGTAAGGAAGTTTGTGATTTCCATAAATATAGATATTATTGTGTCAATAATGGTTCATTATGAATTTTCCATTCCTTTGTGATTGGAGAGATTGTTAATTCAATAAATATTTCTTATGAATTTACCATTTCTTTATGTTTTAAAAATCAAAAACACCTTATCTTAAGGAAAATTTCATTTACCCTATGTTTTACTTTCATAAAGAATAATTTTCTTCCCCATGGAAATTTTTCCTTAGCATGTTTTTCATTGTTCATTTTTTCAAGGTATAAAACTCGGCTTCATAACCAAAAACTGAAAATCATATATATACTTAGATATAAAGAACTCTGTTTTCAGGATATGAATTCAGGTTCCGAACTCTATGAATTCAGACTCCGATCTGTTCTGAGTTCGGACTCTGCGATCTCTGAATTTAGACTCCAAACACTTCTGAGTAAGGACTCTGAGTTATTTAAATTCAGAATCCAAAATCTTCTGAGTTCTGAATCTGAGTTCTCTGAATTAAGACTCAAAATTATTATGAGTTCGAAATTCATGTTCTCTGAAGTCAAACTCTGAACTCTATTGAGTTTTGACTCTGAGTTCTTTAAATTCAGACTCCAAACACTTATGAATTCAGACTCTGAACATTGTAGGTTCAGACTTCAAAATCTTATGAATTCAGGCTCCGATCTTTGTAGGTCTAGACTCTGAATACTTATGAATTCAGACTCTGAATTGTTCTGAATTCAAGACTATGAATTTCCTTGAAATTCAGACTCCAGAAATCTATAGAATACAGGTTCCAATATTTTTTTTCTGTAGATAGAATCCGAAATTCCATGTATTGTAGACATCGAATTATTTTTGGAGTAGAATCTGAAATTTCATTTTTTTCTTTCAGTTTTAAAAATGAATTTGGTTATGCATCATATTTTTTTAATCATGTTTTGGTTATAAAATGATGTCATGAATTTAGTTACTAACTAACCATTCTTTGAGTGACACATGTACAGGTCCCTCCAAAATTCAAGGAAAAATATGACCACTAGAGGAGGGAGATATCCATTAGAGTTGTGCCTATAAATAAGAGCCCGTTTGAATGAGCTCATAACTTTAATGAACTATTCTATGACTCTAGAGATTAAATGCTACTGAAGTGATTTATAGAGAGATACTTTTATGCTTTGTGCATATTGAACACCTTGTTCATAATTGCTTCATGCGGCGCTAAATGTTGCTGAGTACATTCGAGGGCTTCAAGGGGTAGGAAGACAGAGGTTACGAATACAATAAAGTTAGAGGTCTTCCTTACTATGGAAAATAGAGGTGCTGAATAACCGATGTTGAGGGCTTTCGAGGATAACAAGATAAACTAAAAACTTCATATATAGTGCTTACCCTGGTGTGGGTAAGATAGACTTTCTTGAAAGTTTAAATCAAGGGACCTTTATCCAGGATTGTTGGATACTGTAACAACCGAGACTTTTATAAGAAATATTTTGTTTTTGTTTTATATAAATCATCAAAGTAATCTTTCACTACATACAACACTAGGATGTCTTTCTTTACACGCAATCACGACCTTCCTTGATAGCTTGCGTCGTACGCAACACCGAGTTTCACTAAACAACGATATTCTATTAAAATATTATTAAAACTAGCTGTTAGAAATAGTAATAACCACTTTTTGAAATTTTGTAAATTTTTTTTTTTCAAAATGGAATTCGTTTTTGGATTCAGAATATCAAAATTATCCTAGGATGAAATTTTGGTATTTTTCTGAAAACTTTCAATTTTTAATGAATAGTGAAAACACTGGGTTACTATTTAAAAACCCACTTTTTATTTAAATAATTATTTATTTTAATTAAATTTAGTTTAGGTCAAAATTTATACATAATACCTATATAAGTTCAATGAAATTCATTGGAGTCATTTTATAATAATTTTAGATATATAAAAAGTTTATTGAACTTTTCACCGTCTTTTACCCACCTCCTAGGAGAATTTTCAAATTTACATAAAAATTAAATTTACTGCTTCTGTGAGCGGAATTTCATAAATCTGAGTGACACAGTTGATGTCAGTAAGTAAAATGTGGTTCAATGAGATGAAAATAATTTTTGGTGAATAGTAACTTTTTTACTTTTTTTAACCACGGTTAAAAGTAAATAGGGTAATTAAGGGTAAAAATGTTATTATTATTATCTTAAATCATGTCCTAATTCTATTGGATAATTTTAATTCGACCAAAAACAACCTTAGGAATAAAATATGACCATTTAGGCCCACTTGGATTAGATTAGGAGATTTATTATTAATTTATTTTAAGAAGGGTTAAAATAGTTAAAAAAACTAAATCATTTTTAATATAGGTTTACACATAAGATAAATTCAATTATAAATATTCATTAGAAAGATAAAACGATTTCCTACATAATGGTATTTTATTTGTAATTTTTAGACATTAAATAATTTAATTTATTTATGACACAATGATGATGCAGTAATTATCTTATTAATGAAATATTGACATAATTGATGTCATAAATACCCAAATAAATTTAATTTGAGACTTTTTATGAATTCCACTAAATTTACAAGTTAATATGACATGTTAGTATTGATTTAATTAATGTTGTTATAACTATTCATTCTTTTATAATTTTCACAATAATATATTACTAAATAGTGTCAAAATTGACATAAAATAGTTTTTAAAACAAATATTATATTATTAATTTTTATTTTATGCATAAAAATCTAGGGATCAGCCAAATGACTTAGATAAGGTTATATATATTAATAATAAACAACTTGGGGTTCGTTTGGATTGTTATAATAAGTTTATTAACCTTATAGTGTAAGAACATAAAAAGACACGGTAAAAGTAAAATTATCTAACTTAAAGTTAAATCTAAATGATAAGGTTAAAATAGTAAACTAAACTTGTCAAAATTATATTGGATTAGAGAATTTAGACCCATCCCCACCTTAGCTTCGAAATAAATCAATTTGGAGCTATTTGAAACCTAATATGGCCTTATAATAAAATAATATTTCTAGTTTTTTCAACGGAGCCCCTCTCCTCCCTTATAAAAGGGCACCTCCTCCCTCTCTTCCTCACACCACTTTGAGCCTTCAAGCTCGGCCAACCCCTGCCAATTTATCCTCTACCCTTCCATAGAAACATCCTACAGGTCCTAGTCTTATTCAAAGACCAATTTTAGTTCCCTAAAAGGAGGTCTCAAAGAATCACTTCAGATAAGAGGAGGTACGGACACTTACGAAGCAAATCAGACCTAAGGTAAGGGAAAATCTCGCAATCTCAATTTTTATCATAGATTGTTTATACATCAGAATTTACTTGGGAATATTTATCATCCACATCCATGTTTCCTTAATATGTAATATTTATATCCTCCTACAATAGTTTATATCCAATTTTACCCTTCGGTGAGTTTTTAGTAAAAGATAAGAAATGAATCTTTTGGCGTTTTTCGTATGAGGTACTTTTGGAATTTTCTGACAAAAGTACGAGAAGAATGTTTTTTTAACTTATACGGCATGATTTGTTTTAAAAACATTATTTCCAAGAAGCTTACTTCACATTTTTCATGTTTATTTTTAATCAAATTCTTTTAGTTTAAAATTGTATGACATGTTAAGAAAGGAAAAAAGTTTTTGAAGTAGAAAGGATATTTTCCTCAAGAATGGAGTTCAAGTGTTTTATCAAAATTATTTTACATATACGATAATATAGGGTTCTATTTCTATACCTATTTTTACATTGATTTTATTATCTTATGATGGAATTATTTTTATGATTTCCTTTTATCTTATATGGATTATGTTATGATGGCATGCTGTTTAAGATTCCCATTTTTATTACATGGGTTATGCAATGATTATGATTTTTGATTTTGGGGCACACATAATAATGGTATCATTATGAGATTGGTAGGACCTATATCTCTCTCCAATGCATTGGGTAAAGATTTTATATCCCATAAGATAGACATGGCTGGAACGATAGGTTAAACCGGTTCAGTGAAATAGGACATAAATGAGGAATGAACTCGGTTCAGAAATAGACTTTGTCCACTAAGATAGTCTTGGAAATGAGTCTTGACTAATAAGAAATGATTATCTATGATTATGTGTGTATGACAAAAAGCTCAATGTTTTATGTTATGATTATTGTGATTATATTTCACTACAATTATTTATCCCATGTTATGAAATTATGATCTCTTTTGCAGGGTAATATTTCCAAAAATGTTATGTTCTTATGAATATGATGTGATTGATATTTCTTTTGTTTACCCTTAATGAGCATTTGAGCTCACCCTTTTGTAGGTTTTCCTTCCCCAGGCCAGGAAGAAGGTTATTACATAAGATATGCCAAAATGGACTATAGATATGATGAAATAAATGGGAGGCAGTGTAGACGCTTTATGAACCAGTTGTTTATGTTTCCCAGTTTCTAAATACACTATACCTATACGGTCCTTTCATGGTTTTGTTATATGTTGTAATAAGTGTACTTCAATTTTGAAGTACTAACAATGTATGTGAAGTAGGGGTCATTATAGTTGTTATCAGAGTAAAGGTATAGTAAACCTTTGGAAAATAGGATGTGAAAGCCTTAGTAAGAATCATAAGGATAACTCTAAGCATAGAACACAATCATAGTGTTTTAGAAATGGCCATGAAAAGCCTATTATAAGACCTTACGTGTGAAATTTTATTCTTAATTATGTGGTTTTCCTATTATAATTAGTGTTTCTCACACTATTCTTCTTGTTTTTAGTCAATGGATGGAACCCGAAGAAACCATGTTAATGCGGAATGCGACGGGCAATGCAATGATTGTCCCCCTGAGAAATCAAACGTTATGGGAGCTGAAATGAAAGATCTTGTAGCCATGCATGCACAAATTTCTCAAGCTATGAACCATGCTGGACTTCCAAATGAGCAAAGGAAAGAGCAACATTTTTTCGAATCCTTCATGAGGCAGTGTCCACCTTCATTCAGCGGGTCTCTTGATCCATTAGTGGCTGAACAATGGATTAGTACCATAGAAAAGATATTTTTAGTTCTTCAAAGTTATGAACATGACATAGTCATCTTATCAGTGTATCGTTTGGAAGGAGATGCTGATAAATGGTGGAATCTTATTAAGATTATGAGGCAAAGGGATGAAATTGGGTCCATGGAATGGGATGAGTTCAAGAACTTATTTTTCAATAAGTACTTATCTTGTATTCTTCGAACAAAGATGGAGAAGGAGTTTCTTGAACTAAAGCAAAAGTATGATGAATCTGTTGGTACCTATGAAGAAAATTTTACCAGACTTGCAAGGTATGCTTCTGGTATTATTATCCAACCTGAGAGTAAGATCGATCAATTCGTTGCTGCTTAAAACCAAGTCTTCGAAGGGAGTTATCCATCAGGGACTTCAATAGCTATGAGGATATCATTCGATGTGCTCTCAAAGTTGAGATGGAGATTTGAGTAACCCATCAGTCATATGGGTTTGATACGATGTGGAAAACGGAATTCAAAGGAAAATCTAAAGAGCACACTGAAAAGAAGTTGAGTTTTCCCTTATGCTCAAAGTGTGGAAAGAAACATGGAGGGAGTTGTATTAAAGGGACAAGTAAATGTTTCAAATGTGGAAAGGAAGGTCATCAGGCATTTGAATGCCGCAATGATGGGAAGAAGATGTCTAATGATGCAAACAATGGATGGGATACATAGAATGAACCTATTACACTTCAATGTTACAAGTGCAAGGAAATGGGGCATTATGACAATCAATGCCCAAATCCAAGGGTTGATGATGATGGTTGACATCAAACTCTTAAGGCAAGAGATAAAGGAAAGTCATATGCAATTTCTATCAGCGATGTGGAGTACGAAAACGATGTGGTAGAAGGTACACTTACCATACACTCTAAATTAGAAAATGTTTTATTTGATTCTGGATCCACCCACACTTTTATTTATGAAGAATATTCTAAGGGTATCACCATATTAACTCAATCATTAGATGTTGAGTTAGCTATGACAACCCCTAATGGAACAACAGTCGCATCAAAAGTTTATAATTCTTCTCCGATTGATGTTTGTGGGATAGTGCTTCCTTCAAATCTTATGATCCTCCCTATAGTATAATTTGATGTGATTATTGGCATGGATTGGATTTCTCTATATGGAGCTCATATCAATTTCCAAAGAAGGGAAGTCACATTTCATATTCCAGATCAATCTTTGATCATCTATCGATGAAAGGATGAACAAAACCTTCCGGTGGAAATTTCATCCATCTTATGGGTCTTGATTCCAATAAATGAAGGTTATTTATCTCAAATGGTTGGTGAGAAACTCATGATTAAGAATATTCCCATTATACAGAAGTTTGATGATGTCTTTCCGAAGGAATTGACGGGTCTTCCACCAAATTATGAAGTTGAGTTTTCAATAAAACTACTACCAGGAGATTTACCTATTTCAAAGACACCTTATAGAATGGCCCAAATTGAGTTGCAGGAATTGAAGAAGCAACTCCAAGAGAATCTTGATAAGGGGTTCATACTCCCTAGTGCGACACCTTGGGGAGCACCTGTTCTGTTTGATAAGAAGAAATATGGATCAATGAGACACTGCATTGATTATCGAGAACTTAACAAGATCACAATCAAGAACAAATATCCTCTCCCGCGCATTGATGACTTATTTTACCGACTTCGCGGAGCTCAATACTTTTCCAAGATTTATCTTCATTCAGGGTATCATCAATTAAGTGTCAAAAGGGAGGATATACAAAAGACGGATTTCTATACATGGTATGAACACTATGAATTTATAGTGATGCCATTTGGTCTTAATAATGCCCCTACTATCTTCATGGATCTGATGAATAGAGTCTTTAGGGACTATCTTGATCAGTTTGTGGTACTCTTTATAGACGATATTCTTGTATATTCCAAGAGCAAGGAAGAACATGAAGATCACTTGAGAATTATATTAAAGACCTTGAGAAAGGAGAATCTTTATGCCAAATTTACCAAGTGTGAATTTTGGCTTCAAAAAGTTGCATTTTGGGTCACATAATCTCAAAAGAGGGGATACCTATGGATCCAGCAAAAGAAGAGGTTATGGAAAGATGGTCGAGACCAACAACAGTAACTGAGATCCGAATTTTTCTTGGTTTGGCTGGATATTATCGATATTTTGTGAAATATTTTTCACAATTATCTAATCCACTCACCAGGTTGACTTGGACAGGAGTTATTTTTTTTTTGACGGAGGAATGTGAAGTGAATTTCAAGGAGTTTAAAAGAAGGTTATCCAATGCACCTGTGCTCACACTGCCTTGTAGTGAAGAAAGGTTTGTGATCTACAATGATGTATCCAAGAAGTTATTGAGGTGTGTTCTTATGAAAAATGATATGGTGATAGCTTATGCCTCACGACAGTTCAAAATCCATGAGTAACATTACCCAACTCATGATTTGGAGTTAGCTGCGGTAATCCTTGAATTAAAGATTTGGAGGCATTATCTTTATGGAGAAAGGTGTGACATTTATAATGATCATAAATGATTAAAGTATATTTTTACATAAAAGGAGCTGAATATGCGCCAAAGAAGATGGTTGGAGCTGATTTAGGATTATGACTGCTCAATTCATTACCACCATGGGAAAGAAAACAAGGTGACAGATGCATTAAGTCGACAAGACCGTGCCAGTTTATCCATGATGAGGATCACTAAAGATCCAATATTTATGGATTTAAAAATGATGGATCTTGGAATTATAATGAAAGGGGAAAATTCTATCTTTCTCAAAAGAATGGTCATCCATCTATACATGTTAAGATTAAAGAGGCACAGAAAGATGATGTAGAGTTACAAAAGAAGGTGAGAAATGTTCCTGAATTCAACCTTGATCGTGATGGGATAATAAAGTTCAGAACTCAGGTTTGTGTTCCTCCCATCCCCGAATTAAAGAAAGAGCTGCTGGATGAGGCTCATAGTTCTTCATTCTCTATTCATCCTGGAAGCACGAATATGTATAGGGACCTAAAAGATTACTTCTGGTGGGATGACATGAAAAAATAGGTTGCTGAATTTGTCTCTCAATGCTTGGTTTTCCATCAAGTTAATGCTGAGAGATAGAAGTCTAAGGGGATGTTACAACCATTACCCATACCAGAATGGAAATGGGAAAACATCACTATGGACTTTGTCATTGGACTTCCTAAAACTTTCAAAGGCAATAATTCTATCTTGGTCATAGTTGATCGTCTTACAAAGTATGCACACTTCATTGCTATTAGAGAGGATTTCTCTTGGGATTAGCTTTCCAGGATATATGTAAAGGAAGTGGTAAGATTGCATGGAGTACCACTTTCTATTATATCTGATCGGGATCCGAGGTTTATCTCAAAGTTCTGGCGAAGTCATCAGTATACTCTGGATAGAGAGTTGAGTTTCAGCACTTCTTATCATGCTCAGACAGACGGACAGTCTGAGAGGACAATTCAAACTCTATAAGATATGTTGAGAGATTGCTCTATGAATTTCAAAGGTGGTTGGGATCAACACCCACCTTTGGTGGAATTTTCTTATAATAATAGCTTTCACTCCAGTATTCAGATGGCTTCTCATGAAGCTCTCTATGGAAAGAAATGCAGGACTCCAACTTGCTGGGATGAAGTTGGGGAATGAAAGCTATTAGGACCTAATCTTGTTGATGAGATGGCAGAAAAGGTCCGATCTATTCAAAAACACATAAGACCACCTCAGAGTCGACAAAAAAGTTATGCCGACAACCGAAGTGAAGACATAGAGTTTGAAGTGGGTGATAAAGTGTTCTTACGAATATCTCTCTAGAAGAGGGTCATGAGATTTGGAAAGAAAGGAAAGTTGATCCCTAGATATATCAGTCCTTTTGAAATTCTCCATCATGTTGGGAAGGTTTCTTACCGATCGGCGCTGCCACCTAATCTCTCTCAAGTTCACGATGTGTTCCATGTATCTCTCCTAAGAAAGTACATACCTGATCCTTCACATTTACTCATCTCAGAAGTTGTACCGCTGGAACAAGATCTTTCTTATGAAGAACAACCAATAGAGATTCTCGATCATAGTGAAAAAGTCCTACGAAACAAGACCACTCGCTTGGTGAAAGTTTTATGGAGGAACCACCAATTATAAGAAGCTACATGGGATCTTGAGGATATGATGAGGGAGTGGTATCCTCATCTTTTTGTTACAAGTGACGAATTTCGAGGGCGAAATTCATTTTAAGAGGGGTAGAATGAATACCCGAGACTTTTATAAGAAATATTTTGTTTTTATTTTATATAAATCATCAAATGAATCTTTTACTACACGCAACACTATCTTGGCTTGCTTTACACACAATCGCGACCTTCTTTGATAGCTTGCATCGTACGCAATACCGAGTTTCACTAAACACCAATATGCTTTTAAAATATTATTAAAACAAGCCATTATGAATAGTAATAACCACTTTTTGAAATTTTGTAAATTTTATTTTTCAAAATGGACTTCGTTTTTTCATTCGGAATATCAAAATTAGCCTAGGGTGAAATCTTGGTATTTTTCTGAAAACTTTCAATTTTTGATGAATAGTGAAAACACTGGGTTACTATTTAAAAACCGCCTTTTTATTTAAATAATTTTTTATTTTAATTAAATTTAGTTTAGGTCAAAATTTATACATAATACCTATATAAGTTCAATGTAATTCATTGGAGTCATTTGATAATAATTTTAGATATATAAAAAGTTTATTATACTTTTCACTGTCTTTTACCCACCTCCTAGGAGAATTTTCAAATTTACATAAAAATTAATTTTACTGCTTCTGTGAGTGGAATTTCAAAAATCTGAGTGACACAGCTGATGTCAGTAAGTAAAATGTGGTTCAATGAGATGAAAA
The DNA here is from genome assembly GCA_963277665.1 of Viscum album. NCBI lineage: Eukaryota > Viridiplantae > Streptophyta > Magnoliopsida > Santalales > Viscaceae > Viscum > Viscum album. The sequence continues at coordinate 1,157,958,151 of OY728147.1, forward strand.
TAATTTTTGGTGAATAGTATCTTTTTTACTTTTTTTAACCACGGTTAAAAGTAAATAGGGTAATTAAGGGTAAAAATGTTATTATTATTATCTTAAATCATGTCCCAATTCTATTGGATAATTTTAATTCAACCAAAAAAAACCTTAGGAATAAAATATGACCATTTAGGCCCACTTGGATTAGATTATGAGATTTATTATTAATTTATTTTAAGAAGGGTTAAAATAGTTAAAAAACTAAATCATTTTTAATATACGTTTACACATAAGATAAATTCAATTATAAATATTCATTAGAAAGATAAAACGATTTCCTACATAATGGTATTTTATTTGTAATTTTTAGACATTAAATAATTTAATTTATTTATGACACAATGATGATGCATTAATTATCTTATTAATGAAATATTGACATAATTGATGTCATAAATACCCAAATAAATTTAATTTGAGACTTTTTATGAATTCCACTAATTTTATAAGTTAATATGACATGTTAGTATTGATTTAATTAATGTTATTATAACTATTCATTCTTTTATAATTTTCACAATAATATATTACTAAATAGTGTCAAAATTGACATAAAATAGTTTTTAAAACAAATATTATATTATTAATTGTTATTTTATGCATAAAAATCTAGGGATCAGCCAAATGAATTAGATAAGGATATATATATTAATAATAAACAACTTGGTGTTCTTTTGGATTGTTATAATAAGTTTATTAACCTTATAGTGTAAGAATATAAAAAGACACGGTAAAAGTAAAATTATCTAACTTAAAGTTAAATCTAAATGATAAGGTTAAAATAGTAAACTAAACTTGTCAAAATTCTATTGGATGAGAGGATTTAGACCCATCCCCACCTTAGCTTCGAAATAAATCAATTTGGAGCTATTTGAAACCTAATATGGCTTTATAATAAAATAATATTTTTAGTTTTTTCAACGGAGCCCCTCTCCTCCCTTATAAAAGGGCACCTCCTCCCTCTCTTCCTCACACCACTTTGAGCCTTCAAGCTCGGGCAACCCTTGCCAATTTATCCTCTACACTTCCCTAGAAACATCCTACAGGTCCTAGTCTTATTCAAAGACCAATTTTAGGGCCCTAAAAGGAGGTCTCAAAGAAGCGCTTCAGAGAAGAGGAGGTCCGGACACTTACGAAGCAAATCAGACCTAAGGTAAGGGAAAATCTCGCAATCTCAATTTTTATCCGAGATTGTTTATACATAAGAATTTACTTGGGAATATTTATCATCCACATCCATGTTTCCTTAATATGTAATATTTATATCCTTATACAATAGTTTATATCCAATTTTACCCTTCGGTGAGTTTTTAGTAAAAGATAAGAAATGAATCTTTTGGTGTTTTTCGTATGAGGTACTTTTGGAATTTTCTGACAAAAGTATGAGAAGAATGTTTTATTAACTTATACGGCATTAATGTTTTTTTAAAAACATTATTTCCAAGAAGCTTCCTTTACATGTTTTCATGTTTATTTTTAATCAACTTCATTTAGTTTAAAATTGTATGACATGTTAAGAAAGGAAAAATGTTTTTGAAGTAGAAAGGATATTTTCCTCAAGAATGGAGTTCAAGTATTTTTTCAAAATTATTTTCCATATAAGATAATATAGGGTTCTATTTCTATCCCTTTTTTTACATTGATTGTATTATCTTATGATGGAATTATTTTTATGATGTCCTTTTTTCTTATATGGATTATGTTATGATGGCATGCTGTTTAAGATTCCCATTTTTATTACATGGGTTATGCAATGATTATGATTTTTCATTTTGTGGCACACATAATAATGGTATCATTATGAGATTGGTAGGACCTATATCTCTCTCCAATGCATTGGGTAAAGATTTTATATCTCATAAGATAGACATGGCTGGAATGATAGGTTAAACTGGTTCAGTGAAACCGGACAGAAATGAGGAATGAACTCGGTTCAGAAATAGACTTTGTCCACTAAGATAGTCTTGGCAATGAGTCTTGACTAATAAGAAATTATTCTCTATGATTATGTGTGTATGACACAAAGCTCCATGTTTTATGTTATGATTATTGTGATTATATTTCACTACAATTATTTATAACCATGTTATGAAATTATGATCTCTTTTGCAGGGTAAGATTTCCAAAAATGTTATGTTCTTATGAATATGATGTGATTGATATTTCTTTTGTTTACCCTTAATGAGCATTTGAGCTCACCCTTTTGTAGGTTTTTCTTCCCCAGGTCAGGAAGAAGGTTATTACGTAAGATATGCCAAAATGGACTATAGATATGATGAAATAAATGGGAGGCAGTGTAGATGATTTATGAACCAGTTGTTTATGTTTTCCAGTTTCTAAAGACAATATACCTATACTGTCCTTTCATGGTTTTGTTATATGTTGTAATAAGTGTACTTCAATTTTGAAGTACTAACAATGTATGTAAAGTAGGGGTCATTATAGTTGGTATTAGAGGAAAGGTATAGTAAACCTTTGAAAACTAGGATGTGAAAGCCTTAGTAAGAATCATAAGGATAACTCTAAGCATAGAACACAATCTTAGTGTTTTAGAAATGGCCATGAACAACCTATTATAAGACCTTAAGTGTGAAATTTTATTCTTTATTATGTGGTTTTCCTATTATAATTAGTGTTTCTCACACTATTAATCTTGGTTTTAGTCAATGGCTGGAACCCGAAGAAACCATGTTAATGCGGAATGCGACGGGAAATGCAATGATTGTCCCCCTGAGAAACCAAACGTTGTGGGAGCTGAAATGAAAAATCTTGTACCCATGCACGCACAACTTTCTCAAGCTATAAACCATGCTGGACTTCCAAATGAGCAAAGAAAGGAGCAACATTTTTTCGAATCCTTCATGAGGAAGTGTCCACCTTTATTCAGCGGGTCTCTTGATCCATTAGTGGCTGAACAATGGATTAATACCACAGAAAAGATATTTTTAGTTCTTCAAAGTTCTGAACATGACAAAGTCATCTTAGCAGTGTATCGTTTGGAAGGAGATGCTGATCAATGGTGGAATCTTATTAAGAATACGAGGCAAAGAGATGAAATTGGGTACATGGAATGGGACGAGTTCAAGAACTTATTTTTCAATAAGTACTTCTCTTTTATTCTTCGAACAAAGATGGAGAAGGAGTTTCTTGAACTAAAGCAAAAGTATGATGAATCTGTTGGTACCTATGAAGCAAATTTTACAAGACTTGCAAGGTATGCTTCTGGTATTATTATCAAACCTGAGAGTAAGATCGATCAATTCTTTGCTGGCTTAAAACCAAGTCTTCGAAGGGCATTATCCATAAGGGACTTCAATAGCTATGAGGATATCGTTCGATGTGCTCTCAAAGTTGAGATGGAGATTTGAGTAACCCATCAGTCATATGGGTTTGATACTATGTGGAAAACGGAATTCAAAGGAAAATCTAAATACCACACTGAAAAGAAGTTGATTTTTCCCTTATGCTCAAAGTGTGGAAAGAAACATGGAGGGAGTTGTCTTAAAGGGACAAGTAAATGTTTCAAATGTGGAAAGGAAGGTCATCGGGCATTTGAATGCCGCAATGATGGGAAGAAGATGTCTAATGATGAAAACAATGGATGGGATACATAGAATGAACCTACTACACTTCAATGTTACAAGTGCAAGGAAATGGGGCATTATGACAATCAATGCCCAAATCCAAGGGTTCATAATGATGGTTGACATCAAACTCTTAAGGCAAAAAGATAAAGGAAAGTCATATGCAATTTCTAGCAGCGATGTGGAGTACGATAACGATGTGGTAAAAGGTACACTTACTATACACACTAAAGTAGAAAATGTTTTATTTGATTCTGGATCCACCCACACTTTTATTTCTGAAGAATATTCTAAGGGTATCACCATATTAACTCAATAATTAGTTGTTGAGTTAGCTATGACAACCCCTAATGGAACAACAGTCGCATCAAAAGTTTATAATTCTTCTCCGATTGAAGTTTGTGGGAAAGTGCTTCCTACAAATCTTATGATCCTCCCTATAGTGGAATTTGATGTGATTATTGGCATGGATTGGCTTTCTCTATATGGAGCTCATATCAATTTCCAAAGAAGGGAAGTCACATTTCATATTCCAGATCAATCTTTGATCATCTATCGATGAAAGGATGAACATAACCTTCCGGTGGAAATTTCATCCATCTTATGGGTCTTGATTCCAATAAATTAAGGTTATTTATCTCAAATGGTTGGTGAGAAACTCATGATTAAGAATATTCCCATTGTACGAGAGTTTGATGATTTCTTTCCAGAGGAATTGCCGGGTCTTCCACCAAATCATGAAGTTGAGTTTTCAATAGAACTAGTACCGGGAGATTTACCTATTTCAAAGACACCTTATAGAATGGCCCAAATTGAGTTGCAGGAATTGAAAAAGCAACTCCAAGAGAATCTTGATAAGGGGTTCATACTCCCTAGTGTGTCACCTTGGGGAGCACCTGTTCTGTTTGATAAGAAGAAATATGGATCAATGAGATACTGCATTGATTATCGAGAACTTAACAAGATCACAATCAAGAAAAAATATCCTCGCCCGTGCATTGATGACTTATTTGACCAACTACGCGGAGCTCAATACTTTTCCAAGATTTATCTTCGTTCAGGGTATCATCAATTAAGGGTCAAAAGGGAGGATATACAAAAGAAGGATTTCTATACATGGTATGGACACTATGAATTTATAGTGATGCCATTTGGTCTTAATAATGCCCCTACTATCTTCATGGATCTGATGAATAGAGTCTTTAGGGACTATCTTGATCAGTTTTTGGTACTCTTTATAGACGATATTCTTGTATATTCAAAGAGCAAGGAATAACATGAAGATCACTTGAGAATTATATTAAAGACCTTCAGAAAGGAGAATCTTTATGCCAAATTTACCAAGTGTGAATTTTGCCTTAAAAAAGTTGCAGTTTGGGTCACATAATCTCAAAAGAGGGGATATCTATGGATCCAGCAAAAGCAGAGGTTATCGAAAGATGGTCGAGACCAACAACAGTAACTGAGATCCGAATTTTTCTTGGTTTGGCTGGATATTATCGATATTTTGTTAAATATTTTTCACGATTATCTAATCCACTCACCAGGTTGACTTGGACAGGAGTTAATTTTTTTTGACGGAGGAATGTGAAGAGAATTTCAAGGAGTTAAAAAGAAGGTTATCCAATGCACCTGCGCTCACACTGCCTTGTAGTGAAGAAAGGTTTGTGATCTAAAATGATGTATCCAAGAAGGTATTAGGGTGTGTTCTTATGAAAAATGATATGGTGATAGCTTATGCCTCACGACAGTTGAGAATCCATGAGTAAAATTACCCAACTCATGATTTGGAGTTAGCTGCGGTAATCTTTGAATTAAAGATTTGGAGGCATTATCTTTATGGAGAAAGGTGTGACATTTATAATGATCATAAATGATTAAAGTATATTTTCACATAAAAGGAGCTGAATATGTGCCAAAGAAGATGGTTGGAGCTGATTTAGGATTATGACTGATCAATTCATTACCACCATGGGAAAGAAAACAAGGTGACAGATGCATTAAGTCGACAAGACCATGCCAGTTTATCCATGATGAGGATCACAAAATATCCAATATTTATGGATTTACAAAGGATGGATCTTGGAATTATAATGAAAGTGGAAAATCCTATCTTTCTCAAAATAATGATCAACCATCTATACATGTTAAGATTAATGAGGCACAGAAAAAAGATGTAGAGTTACAAAAGAAGGTGAGAAATGTTCCTGAATTCAACCTTGATTGTGATGGGATAATAAAGTTCAGGAATCGGGTTTGTGTTCCTCCCATCCCTGAATTAAAGAATGATCTGCTGGATGAGGCTCATAGTTCTTCATTCTCTATTCATCCTGGAAGCACGAATATGTATAGGGACCTAAAAGATTACTTCTGAAGGGATTACATGAAAAGAAATGTTGCTGAATTTGTCTCTCGATGCTTGGTTTGCTAGCAAGTTAATGCTGAGAGACAGAAGTCTAAGGGGATGTTACAACCATTACCCATACCAGAATGGAAATGGGAAAACATAACTATGGACTTTGTCATAGGACTTCCTAAAACTTTCAAAGGCAATAATTCTATCTGGGTCATAGTTGATCGTCTTACAAAGTATGCACACTTCATTGCTATTAGAGAGGATTTCTCTTGGGATCAGCTTGCCAGGATATATGTAAAGGAAGTGGTAAGATTGCATGGAGTACCACTTTCTATTATATTTGATCGGGATCCGAGGTTTATCTCATCGTTCTGGCGAAGTCTTCAGCATACTCTGGATAGAGAGTTGAGTTTCAGCACTGCTTATCATGCTCAGACAGACGGTCAGTCTGAGAGGATGATTCAAACTCTATAAGATATGTTGAGAGATTGCTCTATGAATTTCAAAGGTGGTTGGGATCAACACCAACCTTTGGTGGAATTTTTTTATAATAATAGCTTTCACTCCATTATTCAGATGGCTTCTCATGAAGCTCTCTATGGAAAGAAATGCAGGACTCCAACTTGCTGGGATGAATTTGGGCAATGAAAGCTATTAGGATCTGATCTTGTTGATGAGATGGCAGAAAAGGTCCGATCTATTCAACAACACATAAGACCACCTCAGAGTAGACAAAAAAGTTATTCCGACAACCGAAGATAAGACATAGATTTTGAAGTGGGTGATAAAGTGTTCTTACGAATATCTCCCTAGAAGAGGGTCATGAGATTTGGAAAGAAAGGAAAGTTGAGCCCTAGATATATCAGTCCTTTTGAAATTCTCCATCATGTTGGGAAGGTTTCTTACCGATTGGAGCTGCCACCGAATCTCTCTCAAGTTCACGATGTGTTCCATGTATCTCTCCTAAGAAAGTACAAACCTGATCCTTCACATGTACTCAGCTCAGAAGTTGTACCGCTGGAACAAGATCTTTCTTATGAAGAACAACCAATAGAGATTCTCGATCATAGTGAAAAAGTCCTACGAAAGAAGACCACTTGCATGGTGAAAGTTTTATGGAGGAACCACCAATTAGAAGAAGCTACATGGGATCTTGAGGATATGATGAGGGAGAGGTATCCTCATCTTTTTGTTACAAGTGACGAATTTCGAGGGAGAAATTCATTTTAAGAGGGGTAGAATGTAATACCCGAGACTTTTATAAGAAATATTTTGTTTTTATTATATATAAATCATCAAATGAATCTTTTACTACACGCAACACTATCTTGGCTTGCTTTACACACAATCACGACCTTCCTTGATAGCTTGCATCGTACGCAATACCGAGTTTCACTAAACACCGATATGCTTTTAAAATATTATTAAAACTAGCCATTATGAAAAGTAATAACCACTTTTTGAAATTTTGTAAATTATATTTTTCAAAATGGACTTCGTTTTTGCATTCGGAATATCAAAATTAGCCTAGGGTGAAATCTTGGTATTTTTCTGAAAACTTTCAATTTTTGATGAATAGTGAAAACACTGGGTTACTATTTAAAAACCGCCTTTTTTATTTAAATAATTTTTTATTTTAATTAAATTTAATTTAGGTCAAAATTGATTCATAATACCTATATAAGTTCAATGCAATTCATTGGAGTCATTTCATAATAATTTTAGATATATAAAAATTTTATTGAACTATTCACCGTCTTTTACCCACCTCCTAGGAGAATTTGCAAATTTATATAAAACATAATTTTACCGCTTCTATGAGTGGAATTTCAAAAATACGAGAGACACTGTTGATTTCAGTAAGTAAAATGTGGTTCAATGAGATGGAAATAATTTTTAGTGAATAGTAACTTTTTACTTTTTTTACCACGGTTAAAAGTAAATAGGGTAATTGAGGGTAAAATGTTATTATTATTACCCTAAAACATGTCCTAATTTTATTGGATAAGTGTAATTCGACCAAAAATAACCTTAAGAATAAAATATGACCATTTAGGCCTACATGGATTAGATTAGGACATTTATTATTAATTTATTTAAAGAATGGTTAAAATAGTTAAAAAAACTGAATCATTTTTAATATAGGTTTATACATAAGATAAATTCGACTATAAATATTCATTAGAAAGATAAAACGATTTCCTACATAATGGTATTTTATTTTTAATTTTTATACATTAAATAATTTAATTTATTTATGACACAAAGATGATGCAGTAATTATCTTATTAATGAAATATTGACATAATTGATGTTATAAATACCCAAATAAATGTAATTTGAGACTTTTTATGAATTACACTAATTTTCCAGTTTAATATGACGTGTTAGTATTGATTTAATTAACTTTTTTTGAACGAATCATTCTATTATGATTTTCACAAAAATCAATTAATAAATAGTGTCAAAATTGACAACAAATAGTTTTTAAAACAAATATTATATTATTAATTGTTATTTTATTCTTAAAAATCTTAGGTTTGGCCAAATGACATAGATAAAGTTATATATATTAATAATAAACAACTTGGGGTTCTTTTGGCTTGTTATAATAAATTTATTAACCTTATAGTGTAAGAACACAAAAAGACACGGTAAAAGTAAAATTATAAAACTTAAAGTTAAATCTAAATGATAATGTTAAAATAGTAAACTAAACTTGTCAAAATTCTATTGGATGAGAGGATTTTGACCCAACCCCACCTTAGCTTAGAAATAAATCAATTTGGAGATATTTAAAACCGAATATGGCTTTATAATAATGTAATATTTTTGGTTTTTCCAAAGGAGCCCCTCTCCACCCTTATAAAAGGGCACCTCCTCCCTCTCTTCCTCACACCACATTGAGCCATCAAGCTCGGCCAACCCCTGCCGATTTCTCCTCTCCACTTCCCTAGAAACATCCTAGAGGTCCTAGTATTATTAAAATACCAATTTTAGTGCCCTAAAAGGAGGTATCAAAGAAGCGCTCCAAAGAAGAGGAGGTCCGGACACTTACGAAGGAAATCGGACCTAACGTAAGGGAAAATCTCGCAATCTCAATTTTTATTCGAGATTATTTATAATTCATAATTTACTGTGGAATATTTATCATCCACATCCATGTTTCCTCAATATGTAATATTTATATCCTTTTACAATAGTTTATATAAAATTTTACCTTTCGGTGAGTTTTTAGTAAAATATATGAAATGAATCTTTTGTCATTTTTCATACGATGTACTTGTTGACTTTTCCAACAAAATTACGAGAAGAATTTTTTCTAAATTATACGACATGAATGGATTTTTTTAAAAAATTATTTCCAAGAAGCCTCCTTTACATTTTATCATGTTTATTTTTAATCAACTTCTTTTAGTTTACAATTGTATGACATGTTAAGAAAGGAAAAAAAATTTTGAGGTAGAAAGGATATTTTCCTCAAGAATGGAGTCCAAGTGTTTTATCAAAATTATTTTCCATCTAAGATAATATAGGGTTATGTTTCCATCCCTATTTTAACATTTATTTGATTAGGTTATGATGGAATTGTTTTTATGATGTTCTTTTATCTTATATGGATTATGTTATGATGGAATGATGTTCAAGATTCCCATTTTTATTACATGGGTTATGAAATGATGTATGATTTATGATTTTGTGGCACACATAAGAATGATATAATTATGAGATGGGTGGGACCTATATCTCCCTCCAATGCATTGGGTAAATATTTTATATCTCATGAGGTAGACATGGCTGGAATGGCAGGTTAAACTGGTTCAGTGAAACATGACTGAAACGAGGAATGAACTCGGTTCAGAAATGGACTTTGTCCACTAAGATAGTCTTGGAAATGAGTTTTGACTAATAAGAAATGATTATCTATGATTATATGTGTATGCCACAAAGATTCATGTTTTAAGTTATGATTATTGTGATTATATTTCACTACAATGATTTATCCCATGTTATGAAATTATGATCTCTTTTGTAGGGTAAGATTTCCAAAATATTATGATCTTATGAATATGATGTGATTTATATTTCTTTTGTTTAACCTTACTGAGCATTTGATCTCACCCTTTTGTATGTTTTCTTTCCCCAGGTTAGAAATAATGTTATTAAGTAAGATATGCCAAAAGGGACTATAGATATGATGAAATAAATGGGAGACAGTGTAGACGCTTTATGAACAAGTTGTTTATGTTATATGTTTCTTTCAAGTTTTCCATCGTATTTTGATTGTTGTGGAAAGTGTAACAATCTTATAATTTTCTATACTTTTATACTATAATTTTGTATGATTCTATATGTTTTAAGGTAAAATCATTATCTTTATAAACTTTTGTTATGTTTCTTTTCCGGAACCACTTTTCCGAAATTTTATTCTTGGAATCGTATTTCTGGAATCAAGAATGTGTGTAGAACTAGAGGTTTTGTAAATTAGTTTGTTAAACATTGTTAAACATATTAATATATAAAAGTTCCATAGAATTTTAAAAGTATAAAATTCACCCCTCTTGTATATTGAGCACCATTAGATATTACATACAATATCTTCATTCATTATTTCGATCCTACATAAAAATCCACATCAAAATATGTCATGAAACAATATTCCTAATGAATTGAAGAATTTTAGGTTTTCATTAAGAAAAGTTTAGTTAAAATATAAAAAGAAGATGAATTTTAAAGCTAAAGCCACTTAAAATTAGAAAAAGAGATGTATTTTTTTGAGTTTCCATATTTTTCTACCAATATGTTATGTCATAGTTCAGAAGAAATTGATATTGAAAAGCATATATGTGAAATGATTCTTTCAATTATTCTGAATATCAAGGGGTATACCTAAGATGAATTCTGATCTCTTTTGGACTTTTTTGATTTTTGTGTTTGACTAGAACACCGTCCTGTGTATATCATTGAAAAAAAATGGAAAGTTATATATGATTTATATGTGAGGAAACCGTCAGAGAAAGATCACTTTCTGGATGTATTGGACAATACCATGCTTCCAGATGTCTATTCTAGTATCATATCTAAATTATAATACATAATAGATATAAAACCAATATCACTAAAAACTCATGATTATCATATCCTTATTTATGAATTAATTCTGCTAAAAATTCATCATTTTCTATCCAATAATGTAAGGTAGACAATGATTTTTTATTCCATTTTTAGAGACAATTTTTAAAAAAAGTAATCCATATAATTTTAGATAAAAATAGAAGAAGGTGGCACCATTAATTTTTTGTGTGATGGATAATTTTTCCCTAGAACCCTTTTCATTTTAATTTCTCATTTATCATTTCATATTCCAACTTAAACTCTTCTTGATGGACTAGTTTTTTTCAATGGATGTATCATATTGAATGAAATATGTGGATAATGAAATCATATTTCTGAAATAAGAATTATCTTGAAGGTTCGATTTTGAGGGGTCATCAAGATCAAGAAGGAACGGGTTTATGTTTATTTTTTTTGATATGACCACAAGACATAATTAGACAATGAAATATGAATATGAAAAATATAGAGAAATTGAGCCCTAATTTCAATCTCCTCCCAAAAGAAGATGAATAATTGGGTCTTATACATTGGCTAAATTGATCCTTGAAGAGGAGAAGACGACACATCATACATTCCTGTATAACTGTGGTTTGTTTGATGAATATTTCAAGTATGTATTTCAGAGATTTATATATTCTCTAATATTTTGAAATTTCACATATACCTTACACTTTGATTATCATTTTAAGTTGGATGATAAGAAAATTATATGTAGAGTTCATCCATATTTTCCTTTGAGAAGGAGAGAGGCTTTTCATAGCCCAATACTTATTTCTTGGTTGAAATAAGTGGTATTACCATTACATTAATTAGCTTAATATATATATATATATCCATGTAATTTTTTTTATTCATATATATTTCAGGTTTTGAGTTTACCTACTGAGTCTGTTTCTCAAGAGTTGATAGAGTTAGATTTTGGTCTAAATTCATTGGTTCTGGAATAAAAATCATTAATATAAAATGGGTATATATTGGTTAAAACCGATTGAGTAAAAAACGAACAAATCATCATAGAATTATGCTAAAATATATAGTAGATTGTCAAGGTGATGTATCAAATAGTTGGCCTTGATATGAATATGTGTATTATTTTTGGCCTGTAGAGAAATTATTTTAATTGTATTACTACTCTTAAGGTTGGGTATCCATGATTTAATGTAAATGATTTGATTCATTGAGACGATATGGTAAATTTATTGATGACTATGGATTTAGATTGATTTAAAGGAGTCGAATCCTACATGAAAATGTACCATACATTCTAGAATCAAGGGATAAACTTGTTTTTTATTCAAAAGATCATTCGAGTCCTGATTTTGGTGTCATTAATAACTTAATTCCCTGACATATGTTTTCATGAATATTGTCGTGAAATTGTTACCATTGATATCCCAATTTGTGTTTTACAAAATATTTCATTTTTTGAATCAAAATCTCCCATTGGTAAAGTCACTACTACATTTTTTAGTTTTGGCGCCTATGGTAGCGGGTGACCGCCATTGGCGGTCGCTACTGATGCTATTACCGACCGCCAAAAGCAGTCACTAAAACTGAAATGTAAATGGCGGGATTTTTCCCGCCCCCACGTTGTCTTCTTCGATGTCACTCGCTGCAACAGCGTCGACGCCTCCCACCGCCGCACTGCCTCCACAGGTCACCCCCTGTCGCCGCCACCCCGTCGCCTCCCGTTGCCCCTACCAATGCTGCCGGAAAACCTCTCACCCTCGACAGTCAACCGATGCTGTTAAATCCCCAACGTCACCCTTGACGCTTCCTCCGGCCACCGTGGTTCTTCCATGGCCGTCAACCCAAGATCGGGGTCACCTCCAACATGCCGCGCGCGCCCCAGTATACAATCGACACCAAATAATCGTCAGTTTTCGAAGAGAGTATTAGCGACCGCCATTAGCGGTCGCTATTACTCAATAGCGACGGAGCAACTGTGACTGCCAAAAGCGGTCGCAGGGCAGTCTCTAAAGGGCATTAGCGACCGCTTTTCGCGGTCGCTAAAACCCTCATTTCTAGTAGTGAGTTGATGTTGAACCTGATGTAGTGGGGGGGGGGGGGGGGGTAATATATAGAAGAAACCATATATATTTACTATTCATTCAGTTTATATAGACACGAGTTTCTCAATTTAGTATTTATATAATTACTTTAATTATGTTTTAGATTGGAATTATAGGTTTGTTTTTATGCATTTTTAGGTTTAATTTTATTAAATTTGATTTAATTAAATATAAAAAACATAGTTTATGAATTATTTGAAAGAAAAATATAACATGGTAATGTAATTTAAAAAAATATGTTAGTCATTTAATTGTAATAATTTGTACAATTAGTAATAAAAATAAGTAAAATTGGCTCCTCTCATGAATTGGGGATATATGTATTTTGTCTGCATGATTTGTAAAATCTGAGTTTCAAAAAAATTAACATTTCATAATTATATAGATTATTTTATATACTTCAGAAGGTCTAAGGAATGGAGTTTTTGATCCCGATCGAGCATAGAGTGAGAGTGTGTTTCCTCCTTCTCTTCCATCAGTGTGTATAATGATTTTAATGTGTTTATTAGGCATTAAATATAATGTCCTGTTAATATTATTTATAAATATTTGGGGAATTTGAGTTCCACCAGATTATCCACCTCATCCTGCTTGCATGGGTCTAAGTGGGGATGCTCATAGACCAAGATGGAGTAGCTATCATACCCATTCCCACACTGAACAACAATCAGACACCTCATCTACTACACCATTACATCATCCTATTCAGTCTATAATGATATTCTTATCCATTCCTCCCTCATAATCATCATCTCAACTACCCTCTTATTCCCATTCCATGTCTTTTCCACCTTCAAGGATGATCCCAGTAGTGCCTCCATTATCCCATTTTGCATCTTATTCCTTTTCCGAGACTACACCAACTCCATGGATGTTCCCACCTTTACCATATTCATATGTGATGATATATCCTCTGTCATACAATCTACATTGTTCCTTGTACACACCGCCTCCAATTCATTCCATCCACCCAACATCTGATGGGTCAGTTCCTTCTGCTTCAAATCTAGTGGCTGAAATCCACCTAAATCATTCACTAAAATAAACACTTCCTTCTAAGGCTATTGAGCCAAGACTACCCATAGATCCATCACAATATATATAATCATGTAAAAGGATTTTTTTATTATAGCTGTTTCAAATTTTATCATTATTTTGTCATTTTGAATCTTTACATAATTATTTTTACCCCTCTTTTTCTTATTTAAGGAATATTATTCTATGTGAGGTTGTTGAACATAGATAAAGGAAGCCTAGAATCCCCTGACATAACAAATTGAGGATTACAGTCCAAAAAATCAGATGGCATGTGAAATTGCAATGCAATTTAAATGTTTCATGGCCACATTGGCGTATTATCATGATATCATTCTGGTGTAACCAGTGTCATGGTGACATATTTGTAAAAAAATCAAGGGAAACGATTGGGATTAAATACGTGCAAGAAATTTTTTATTAAATATTTGTATTATTATTGTATTTAAATGAAATAACAAGTTCATTGAAGAGATGGTTTAACATTCCTGATAGAGAAGAGGCTAGGAATTCATGGTTGAGTGATGTTGGGGATTTTTAGAACTCATACAAGGACGAGATATATGTTGGTAGGAATAGAAGGTAATGACTTAGAGGGTGTACCCACATTCCTTGACTGTCCAAATAATTAATATGGAAAAATGATTTCGTATTGGAAGATAGATGAGTTTAAGAAAATATAAACCTTTAATTGTTTTCATATAGAATATAAATCTTATTAATTTTATCGGAGTTTTTTTTACAAAGTGTTTGAGCAGAACAGAAAGAAAAAATATTCAATGACATATATGCATACATTTGGGTGAACTTCAATGCAAGAAAATTATAAGCGCTAGGTACATTAAGTGGGTATTATGATGTTATATAGGATATTCTATTGAAAATAATATTTAATAGACATAGGCTATATTAGTGCAATTCTCATATATGGTTGTAATGTATATTTGTACATTTTTCATTTTTATCAATCTATATCGGGAATCTACAGTCAGGTAACTTGTGAAATATTATTTTTCTCTAATATAATGTAATACAACAATAGGGTAGTAAATGAAAAAACACATGATTTGATTGTGTAGTTTTTATTTATATTAAAAATATTTAAAAGAAATTCATATTTTAATATGTTAATAATTTGAAAATTTGACCATGGATTTCCTTGATAATAAGGAAGATAACAACTCCTAGACACATGATCATTTATGTCAGGTATTAGGTGAGGGGAACAAGGGGAGAGTGTGATGTTGACAAGGGAAAAAATCATCCCCTCTAGGAATTGGCCCTCATCGGGATCCTTTAAATCCTCTAAGACCTCTTAGATGAAAATCAATCATGAAAAAGAAGCTATGGTAAAAAAATATAATTAGAGGATGGTTAAAGATGGAAATAAGAGCATGATAAAAGTAAGATAATAACTGAATAATTACATAAATCTATTGATGTTTTGAGTTAGTTAATTACATCACAAGATGGTGCAAATCTTTAATTATATTTATAATCTATGTGATATTTATGTGATTTGTCAGGTGATTCCAATGAGGGTCATAGTAGAGATGATGGTGGTGGTGATAGAGATATTTGTGGCGAGTATGTTGCTAGTGTTGCTATTGGTGATGCAGAGGATTATGATGATACAATATATGATGATTATGGGGATGGGAATGAGGATGAATATTTTGTTGTTGGGGTTGATATTCATCTAATCCATTTTTAACTTATCCAGGAGACTTGTGAGAATACTTTAAGAACTTGAATTGACTTCTTGTATGGACGAGAATAGTTAATTTAAGATTGGTGTGTATGTTACCTAATAAAGGTTAATCATCGGAAACTTGGTGCGATTTGACAATATTTTTATTCCTAAATTATATATATATATATATATACAATATTTTTTTCTATACATTATTGTGACTACCAATAGTAATAGAAAAGTTCCCCTTAGGTTTGGTGGGTTTTCATGCTATCTGTGTTTGGGTTTGTAGGAGGTGACATAGAGGGAGATATCCATCATGAAAATTTGACTTAGGTAGTGTTATTTTTAATTTATTTATCATTTGGAATTTTATCTAACACATCAATTTTATCATATTAATGGTTTCCCATCCCATTTCCCCTTTTTATCATATAATATATTTACAAATATCTTAATATTTTTTTTATTAAAATAGTAAATGTTATAGATCTGTTTTTATATTGTTATGGTTTTTTTTCACTTATTTGAGTGATTAACTCAAAAAATATGGTCAGGTCATGTTTGGTTATTGGTTAATATCATCTTGTATGATTTATTAGGAATAATAATTATCATAGCCCTATCCTTGATTCATATAAACTAGTTTACCTCCCATTAGGTTTTAGAATTAAATTCGGGAATTATAACAGACTATCTTGTATATTCATATCAGTGATAGAATGTGTTGGTTTGTGATAATATGATATCAGATCTTAGTTTTGATTTATTTAATTTGAGGAGGCAATATAGGTAAAATATATGATTTTATAAAATCATTTTGTATGTATGAAATAGTGTCTAGCCAATTTTTTTTGTAATTAACCTTGAGTTTATAAGAGATTTTTAGATAGTGTGATTTATGGTTTTGGTTTTGATTTATCCATCAATTTTTGTATGATTCCCCCATTGAATGAATTTAAATTGCTGACCAGAATGTATCACATGCTGGGTTTATGGGATGAAAACTATGTGTACAATCCATACATCACAAAAGTGTGTTTTTATTGCATATTACATCTTTTTAAATTCTTTTTCATGATTTTCAAGAATACTTTTCAATGGAATTTTTTGATTCTAATTAATGTTAATTATTTTAATTAATAAGAATAATTTTACATATTTGATTTTTTTGTAGTAAACATTCTATAATATTACCACTTTTGAATCCTATAAAGGTAACAATTTAGAATTTTCATTAAGGTAATATCTGGTTATATCATAATATTGTAGATGTTTTGGATTGAATGATTTGACATATAGACCCTAGGGTTGGTGGGAGGGGTGAGATGGGGCTTGGTGGATGTAGGAGAGGCTACAGGTGGGGGAAGGTGGGGGGGGATTGTTGTATGGTTGGGGAGATAGGGGGATGCTGGGTAGAGGAAGGGGGGATTCATATGGATCCATAGGTGGAGGGGAGGGAGGTGGATGTAGAAGGGGGGTGCATGGGGTTGGGGATAAGGGTGTAGGGGTGATCTAATATTGTAGAAGGTGGGAGGGGAAGAGATGGATGAATGTAGATAGGGGAGGAACTTATTGCTGGAGAGATAACTATTTTAGGGGGTGTGGGGAGGGGTGCTATTGGAGAAGGGTGGGGGGAAGGGAGAGGGGTTTCTGTATGGGGATGGTTGGAAGGGGGTGAGAGGGGGATGGGTGGAGGGAGGGAAGGCTGTAGTTCTGGGAGGGTGCAGGGTGGCTAAGGAGAATGTGGGGGGATGCATGTGGCTTGGTAGAACGGGGGATGAAAGTGGTTGGGGTGAGGGAGAATATGTGGATAGGTGGATTGAGTGGAGTCTTCTACTCAGATGATCTATATTGATCTTCGACACCTGATGGGATTTTGCATATATTATTTCCATTATTTGGGTAGTCTTATCACTACTACTGCTAGAATTCATGACATTACTCATGAAACATTGATGTATTTAATAGTTCCTTAATGTGTCTTCTAAAGACTTCATATATAAATTAATATTTTGGTGCTATCTTAGAGTTGTTTCCTTTATTGTATAAGGTGATTTTTACATGATTAAAAGATATTTCTAGAAGGTATGAAGGATTGTGAGCTTTTTTATGAGTTTTATTATTACATCATCATGTATATACCTCGACTATATAAGTTTACAAGATATTTTATTATTCTACCCCAATTAATTTCTAGGAAAATATGCTTTGGATGGCTTAAATTATAGATTTTTGATTATTTTACCTTTTCATGTTTAGGTTATTTAGATATAATTTCCATATTCATCATCATAGGAAAATCATGAGCATTTTCTTACTGATGAAAAATCATGTGACTATTTTCTTATCTATATTGGTTCTGATCCACAATTTTTATGGAATGATTCTAGGTAGTTGAGTCCAGAACCTATTTAGAAAGGCCCTAAAATGAAATTATTTATTTTTTGCCTTTAGTTCCATGTGAGTGAAAGTTTTTTACATCTTAGTGGTAGGTGTTTGTTTTATTAATTTATAATATATACATTTTTAGTTCTAGAGTGAAAATTTTGATCAGTGGTATCCCCATAGATCATACTTGGATACTGTTCGTATGAAGAGTTCTACAGTATGAGGTGGTTCCACTTCTTTTAACTTCATGATGGGTTATTACCTTCCTTAGGATACATTTGACCAATCATCATTCTGAACATATCATAAAAAAACACGAAAAATGGATCATAAAAAAGAATGACCAATGTAAAAAATAACAACTTATAAAATAATCTCACTTGAAACTAATCCACAAGTCTTGGTTGTTAATCTGATTTTATGTGTTACATAGGTACATTTTTGATATAAAAGAAACAAAGAATCACTCTAAAAACACTAATAGTGAATAAAAATATGGATGGAAAGTAGTTTCATTCCTTCTTTTTTGGATCTATTGTTAACTATTTCCCACATCTATTCCATTTTTTCATGATCATATATATCACACTCTTATGATCTGTTTTAAATTTATTTATGACTCACATATAATGTATAACCCCTTAATTGGAATTTTTTATCATTAATTTCATATAATTAACAACTTTCTTGTGTGGTCATAAAAAATGTGATTATTATTAGATCATAAGGGGTCTAAAAAAGTAGTTCATTAAATTTTATAGGATGATGATTTATTATATACATAGTTCACAAAGATACCAATCATTAGAGTTAAGGGGTTGGTAGTAATTACATGCTATTTGAAATTTTCTTCTATGTTTATAACGAATCCTAGATTTTTGGACCAGGGGAGTGTAAATGTTTTTATTATTTTTTACAATATTTAAATTAATATACATCATTATGGATTTATATTTATATTTTAACCAATTTCAGTTAAATTTCATAGATGAACTAGAAATGAAATTTAGCATTTTTTGTCATTGGTGGGGGGGGGGTATAGAGTCATCTATGATCCATATATACCTTGATGAAAATGATTATATCATTTTTTTACTTCTCAATGATTTTAAGCTTGATTATATTTGTTTTAATTTTTGTTTTAATTTATTTAGTAATTAATTATGAGAACTTCTGTTTGATATAATAATTCATGTGCATTGAGGATAAATGGAATGATATTAACATAAATTGTTATAAGGTAAGTGGTAACTATTTTCTATTTTCTATTTTATGTGTTTTCATGTGTTGTTTTATATATGAGAAGGGGTAAGTGGGAATGAATGAAAAAAATAGGAACCAATAGGGATAAAATTGGTGTGGGGAATAGTTATAACCTATTTTCTTCATAAAAAATATTACCTAAGCGTTTCCTTAAATTTATTTGTTTCTTTGTGACACCATTGAGATTAAGATCTTTGGATGGAATTAAATGGGAAACCATGGAGGTTATAAAGCTATAGGAATATGATCTATTGAGATTATATGGTCATATGTGGTGATTTATGTCATTTCACCAACATTGGTGAGCTATGTGGGATCCAAATGATTGTATTTATTAAGATTTATTTTATTAATTATGGTAATTGGTTAGGATACCCTTGTGATAAATTTGGATAATTATGATAGGACTCCCGAGATCTCATGTGATCTTAAGAGGATATTTTTGAGGGTAAAATGTCTAGTTAATCACCCAGTCAATGGTTCACCTTTAGGTTCCATATATGAAATGATTCCTTATTGGATATTTCAACAAAGTATAGGTTACATGTAAAATGAACATCGACCAATGGAATAGTCCAAGGGTATTCTCATACAAGAATGAACAGTCACACACACTCATATAAACATACTAGGAAGTCACAAATCACAAAGGAATTTTGTTCTAGCTCAACAAATCCAACATGGTCTCCTACTGGGGGACCACCCACATTCCCAAATTGGAAATAGGACTAATGAGTATCCCCACATTCCAACAAATGTTCTTTATAGTGTTCTTTTTTCCTCAGTCACACAAACCCATATAAAAATACCAGGAAGTCACCAACCTGGTCACTACTCCAGGTAATGAACACTTAATTTTGGTGTTCTAATAATGTTGGATCCAGAAAAAAACTTTTACCTGGTTGACATGAGTCATGTCATTTTAACTTTTAACACATTATCATTATGGGGTGTTACATTGAACGCACAATTGGAGTACAATGTCCTCATTGTTGATCCTAAATCTTTACATAGGTAGTTCCACTATACATAATGACGTGCTGCACTTCTAATACCATGGAAAGTCTTGGTGCTTTATGATACCTCAATCACACCACCTTAACAATGCCATAGGGTCATATACCACAATGTACCATGAGTTTCCCCAAAGACACATGGTCCCCTACATGGGGCCCACCCACATGCCAAAATAGGTAATGAGAATAATGTCCATCTCCACAAGACAAAAAATGTTCTGTACAAAGTTATTTTTCCTACCTCACACACACCATGAGAAACATCCAAAGGAGGTCACCCATCCTATTCACTAATCCATTCGATGAACACTTGAATGTGGAGATAGAATTAGGTAGGGTCTCAGAAATAATGGTGAATATTTTTGAGATAAATCAGTTCATTTAGAATTTTAACCCTTTTTCATTTTCGGGTGTTATAGAAGGATTTGGTAAATCTTCAGAACATTTTGAATAATCATAAAAAACATTGTCATAAGTAGTTCATTTGAAATTTGAAAATTATGTTGCAGAAACTGTTGAGTTTTCTCAAATTGAAAATATAATAAGGTTCCCAATTTTGACAATAATCCTATTATTAACATCATGACCAAAGAAGACAATTAATATTTTGTGTCTGATATTAAATAATTGTTTAGATAAAACGAGGATGATTATAATTGTATAGAAAATCTGGATCAATTTAATAATTTTTTGAGCGTTATAATAAATAAAATTTATACTTTTCAATTAATAAAATGTCTAAAATATGGTTATGAAATTATTTTGAGGCAGCTATCCATTTTGTATAGTAGTCCTGAAATATGTATAAATGTTTTTAAAATTCAATATCTTTCATGTTTTCAAATTCTATATAAGAAAAATGGTGAATATCACAGACCTCATAAGACCGAGATCATTTACTCAAGTGAAGAATCACCCACTTTAGAGAAAAAAACTACTCAAATAACATCTCAAATACACATTTTTAGGTGAAAATTATGCATTACATGTAATTATTTATAATAAAATATATAATAATAGCAGAATAAATGTAGGGTTAGGTGATAAAATTTAAAACTACTATATGTTATCTAAAATATGATATCAATGGTATTATCCCTTCATTCAACATGAACAAAAGATCTATTGACCCAGGACGCAAAGAGAGAGAGAGAGTATAATGTTTAATGAGACAAAAACCAAACATGAAATAATTTTTGAGAGATTAAGTGAGTAATTTACTATATGGTAGAATTATATATCCAATTTTTAATAGATTTTCGGTTAGTACACTTCATGTATTTCCAAAAATTGATTATTCACTATGGTAACCAATAAAAAAATGGAAAAAATTCTTGTGATAAAATAAACATAATGGAAAACCTATATAGAATATTGGAAGCTCAATTATGTTACTAGGAATAAACAATATCATGTAAATTTTTTAGATAAAATTATTGAGAGACTTGTTGGAAAAGTGTTACGTTGTTTTCTAGATATCGATTCTATTGAAATCTAGATTTTATATTTTTATAATATAATTGGAGAACTATATTAAAATTATCCTTTGGAATATTTTAATACTGAATAATTCCCTTTGGATTATGTGGTGGGTAGGCTAACGTCCAATTATGTATGATGGATATTTTTTTAAAATATAAACTTGTTTTAATGAGGTATTCCCGGATTAATTATCCAATGTTGGTGGCACATTTATGAGATATATGATAAATCTGAAATTGGATTTAGAGACAAATTTAGATAATCTTTTTATAAAAATTGATATAATATTGTTTGTGGTCACTGAAATAATTTTTTATATCATAAAGTGTCTATGATGGGTTTAGATATTGATACTTTTAAGATTGAGGTAATTCATAAAGCACACCTCCTAAAAATATTTAGGATGACAGATGTTTCTTAGGGAATACTAGCTTTTACCTGAGGTTTAACATATTATTTAAAAAAAATAAAAAACCCCCCTATTTTATCTATTTTTCAAAGATTCACCATTCTTATTGAATTAGAATATATGTAATTATTTATTTTTCATAATAATAAACTCATTTTATCATCCATTATAGATGAACCTACTTAGATATTTCCTTTTTGTATTATGTTTAATGAAAGTGAGATGGATGATGGAGCTATTTAGAGAACATTATGGATAATGGGATACTTTTATGTTATTATGCTACTATCTTGCTATATTTTTCTTAGAGAAATTATAACACTACTAAGAAGGTGTTTCTAGATTTTTTTCTCATGAGAAATTTAGGAAGTTCCAACCGAGTTCAAAATTCATAATATTTAGAAACCATTATTTCATAATGTATATGTCTTCAAATAATGAGGCCAAACCTGGACACATTAGGTTGATTATCTTATTAAGATAGTTTTTTATAAATATTGGAGACAAATAGGGGGAGTTAAATTCTATTGTAAATAATTTTTCTATATTTTCATGTATATAAAGTCTTGATCAAAGAGAGGTTAATTCTTCTTTTCAAAATAAACAATTACACACTTTTTATATTAAGAAATTCTCTTAGTTTTCATATTTATCATTTTTTTGGAAATGTGTTCCATTCCAAAGGATTTTTCAAATAATCATGAGATGAAGTTAATTTTTGAGTATAATTTCCATCTAGGGGATGATTGTTTGATATTTTGGATGTGTTCCAATGGGATTCAGAGCAGGTGTGTCCATTATAAAGAAATGATTTCCATAATGTAGAGATTTAATTCCTAACCATGGGGAGGACATAATGACATTGAGAAAAAAACCAAAAAAATTAATTCAAGAGAGATTTTTTCCATACTTCCTTATTCATGGATGCTAGGAGTTTTTATGTGGGATATGATAGGTAACATAGATCAAGAAATGATTGTAGAATGTATGAGATTATTCAAAATATTTATTCCAGATGTTGATATTTTTTATGTTTTGGCCTTGGATTTAATTTAAACACTCCATTCATCTCAAAAACAAGTGTAATTTTTTTATTTGTTTAATATGTTTCAAAGTAGGTTGATGTAGTTGAACAACACAAAAATCAATCTAAAAGTTTTATCAAATTCTCTAAAAGGACAAACATGAAAATATTTATAATGAAATAGCTTTCAATACTCTTAATTCCACCAATTAAAATTTTAAAAATACAAATCATTGATGAAAAAATATATTTGTTCCTATAAAACAAAAATACCGTACCTTTCACATCCCAGTGGATAGGTAGATGTTTTAAATAGGAAGATGAAATGAGTTATAGTGAAAAATGTTTCTTATTCTACAGAATTATACAATATAGTGAAATAGTAACGTCTGTTATGCATCAATGAAAATGAACTTAGGATGAGAGTTTTTTTATTTTCTCTTAATGAAAATGAAATAAAATTTGAGTCTAGATGAAAACATTTAAAAAAACAAGGATCAATTCTAATTTTTTTTTGTTTTGAAATATTACCCCCTATAACTTAAGGGGGAAATAAGAAAAAAAATTAAAATATTTTATCAGGAATATGGGGAATAATTTAATGAGGATTGGGATATATTTAAGTACCTTATTAGGAAGATTTTTTCAACCCCATATTCAATGTGATGTCCTAATAAATATCTTATATGAAGGATTTTTCTCATTAGGTAAAAATTTATTAGATCTGTTATCTAGGGGAAATTAGAATGTAAACACTGATGAGGATTTGAGACAAATTATCAATAGCCATGACTTGAATTTTAAATAAAAAATTATAGGGAAAAAATAGTTAATATATGTGAAAACAACAGTGGTTTAGAGATAGATTCAAATGATAAACAAGACTAAATTAAATATCAACATAAATATTTAAGGAACCAAAATTAAAAACCATGTTTTATTCATTTGGGTTGTTAAAACCATAAAAAAACTCTCAGAGAGATGTGCGCTCCATGTGGGTTTTTAGGCCACAATGAATATTTTTATCCAAATATTGATATACCATTTTGAAAATAAGAAAATATTAATTGTGTTGGATATGGTCCTAGGGTGTCTAACCAATACAATCACTTTTTAAACAATTACAATAAAATCTATATGAAATATCCCAATATATTATTGAATAAACAAATATTGAATTGATATCCTACCACCCTAGGGTACCAAAATCATCATAGAAAATAATTTCAAAATTAATAAAATGTTGAGCTATCCAATTCAAAATGTAATTTTGTTGAAAAAATGATTAATATATTGGATTATATTTTAACAATATTTGTATCAAAATAATATATATTTGAATATAAAAAATAAGAACATAATAATGAAAATTTTGAAGGTGAAGATAAATAAAAAATTTGGAGTTAAAAATTAGTCAGATGGAAAGAGACATGACTAATAGATATTGGGGTAAGCCTCCTAGAACAATAGATATAAATCCTATGGAAAATATAATGGTACCAGTTAAAATAAGCGGATTAAAAACTCAAAAAAAAATGGAAGCGACCCTAGGAGTTCTCATAATGGAAAACATGGTGAATTGGAAGTTATAAATAGGAAAACACATAATCTTTAAATGATGTAAGACATACTAAAAATGAAGAAAATAGCAATGTTACACCTAAAAATAAAGATGTAATTTTTGAACGTAATAATTATAATCGGAACGGTAAATTTATTGATGATTTTTGTGAGATAGTGTCTAGTTTAATGAAAAATTCCCCACCCATACAATTTTATGAAAAACCAAATCCCATGAATAATAAAAAAGATTAAATTCATGGATTCTGTGGCCCTCTAACAAATGTCCATGTGAATATACCTTTCGCAGAATCCTTTATTCATATTCCTTCATATCTAAAATCTTTAAAAAAAATTATTTTATAAAATAAAGACAACGAATTTTCTACATAGAGCCATAATAAATAGTGTAGTGCTACTATTCAAAATAAAAACCCTTAGAAACATAAAGATCTTGGTTGTTTTGTAATTTCCCACACCGTTGAATATAGTTTAAAAAAATGTATATGAGATTTATGTACTAGTCTTAATATTATACCATTATCACTATTAAAAAGTTTGGTATTTGGTGACCTACAACCCATCATTTTTATTCTATAGTCGGCTGACTATTCATTCACACATCCCACTGGTATTGTAGATGATCTTCTATTTCTTCCTTCTAACTATATTATATTAGAAATCGAGTGTGACCAGTACATACCTATCATCTCCGGTAGGGCATTTTTATACACTATTGGATCTATTATAGATGAATATAATGTACACTTAATCATTATTTTTGGTGAAAAATAAGAGAGTTCAACGTTTTTAGAATTGTTGTAGAACCATATATTTGGGAAAACTATTCTAGAGTGATTGTTTTAGATTTTGATAAAACATTAGATCATCTAAAATAATATATAGACGTGTATGGATGATGTAATTTATTTTTAATTTGGAAATGAAATTTCACACACTAGGGAGTCCTATGAAATAGAGAATATGTAAAATTTCATAAATTTTTATACTAATCTGGTTCCTATCATTAAGAGTGTGGCTGAGAATGAATCTTTTATATCTGAGATGAAATATTTTTGTGAGAAATATATGCCAATTTTATTTAGAAAAAAATTGTTTATCAATTTCATAGTTTTAAGGGAGAGATGGTTAATTTAATTTATGGATTCATTGATAAACCTTATGAAATCAAATTTGGAATGCTTTAAGAGCGAGTTGTCCACTATTGACATATGTGAAAATTTTAAAACTTGGTATGAAATTAAAACCTGGTCCACTTTTGAAACTACTTATTAGAATCATGTTTAAAATCATGTACCACCTAGGCATAAAATACATCCATCGTATAAATGAGAACCAACATAAAGAACAAACCACTCCCAACACACCTGAAATTATAATTTATAGGTGTAAATTAAACACTACCTGTAATTATTTCTACTGAACTAAATGAAAATAGAGAGTAATTTTATATTCCAAAGAAATTTGAAACTATAATAAGTTGGTCTAAATATTATATAAAATGGATTTGGATTTCATTATGTTAGCACAAAATTTTTTGAGAACCAGAACAGAAACCAAAAATAGAATTTAAAAGGAGAACAATCCAAAACACAATTTATTCTATGATATTTGTGGTTATTAAGATACAAGATAATTGAATTATATATCCCATTTATAATAGTTCTTAGGTTATTCTAGTCCATGTAGTCCCAAAAAATTATAATTCATTATAGTAACCAATGAAAAAATGAAAAAAATTCAACTAAGACAAGAAACTAAATATATATTCTATATAGAATAGAGGATGCTCAATTATTCCACAATGAAGGATAGTTTTTATAATCCATTTTAGAAAATTTGGATAAAAATAAATTGACATGATGCTTTAGCACATTTACCTACTATCATGTTCTATTTCGATTATGTAGTGTGACAGATACCTTTTATATATTTATTATGGATATATTTTTGGACATGTTAGATAGGATTATTTATGTATTCATTGATAAATTCCCTATTGATAGTATCACATTTGACTGCCATCTAAAAAATATAGAATTTATTATAGAGATATTTTTACAGGCAAACATAGTTCAATATTGGTAAAATGATAGTTTATAGTCCTTGAAGGATATATATTGGGACATAAAGTGTCTAAAAGGGGTTTAGAGATGGAAAATACTAAGATTGTTATAATTTAAAAATTTTACCATACTAAAAATATTGAGGGTATTAAAATTTCTTAAGGAATGAAAGTTTTTATCAGAGGTTTTTTGATGATTTTTCAGAAATTTAAAATCCATTATGCTCCCTCTTGGTCAACGATACACCCTTAGTATTTGACAAAAATCTATGGAATCATTTAATTTTATTAATAATAAACTCACCTCGTCACCCATAATAACTTCACATTATTGGATATTTCCTTCTGAAATTAAGTGTGATGAAGGTTACACAGTTATGTGAGATGTTTTAGGATATAGGAGAGGTAATATGTTATGTTATTTTATTATGATATCATACAAATATATGATAATAAGGGGAATTACACCACTAATTGGAAAAAATTTCAGCTATTATTTTTTCTCTTGATAAATTTATGCACTACCTACTTGGTCTAAACGCGACAACAAGTTCTGACCAATATTACTTGATGTATCTTTTGTAAAAGAATGAGGCCAATCCTAGACAAATTTTAAGGACTCTAATGTAATAATATTTTAATATGAAGATTATAGAAAAACATTGGTTAGACAATATTGATACAAATCTGTTTTCATAGTTATCCAATACTTAGTGTGAATTTCCTAGGGAGATTAATTAATTATTTTTAGATGAAAATTTATTTTCATTCTCTATCATATATAATTTTTGCTTTGAATATTTCTCTATATTATTAAAGAAAGATTCATTTCTAAGGTGTTTTCAAATAATTATAGGAAGTAATTCATTTGAGATCTTAAGTAGTAACTTTTGGATGACCCTCTAATAGCTAGGTGGATTAATTATGGGATTATAAGGAGGAATGTGACATAATTAATAATTTCTACCCATTATTAAGAGTCTTCAATCCTCACATTGGGGGGTTATCATGTTTGATATATAAAAACCAAAAACATTCATCAATCCACATTTTTCGGTATACCTAGTTTAAAGATGCTAGGAGTTTTGTAGTGGGCCATTAGAGTTGTCAGTCATTAGGAAATGTAAATGGAAAAAAGTAATTCCCCTGAAATATATTTTAGAAGGTTAAATTTTTTATGGGATTTAGATTGTATAAGATAATTATTATCTTATAATGTAATTGAGTAAAATTTAGAAAATTTTGATAGTGTTTTGATGTGGTTTGAGTTAGCGGTAATTTATGTCAATAAGGATAAAAATGACATCAAATTCATTAAAAAGAACATATTGAAATTATTTGAGTTCCCATTTGATTTAAATTCTACTAATTTCACCCATTTATAAAATAAAAAATAGAAATCATTGATGGTAAAATGTTCCTATACCCATAGAACCAAAACAACTTACTATCCACAATCCACTGGACATGTTGAAATTTTAAATAATGAGATGAAATATATTATAGAAAAAAATTCTCAAATTATTGAAAGGATTGGTCATTAAAATTAAAAGAGGAATTATGGGCATATATAAATTCATTAGAAACCCAAATTAGTATGTTTCCAGAGAGGTTTATTTGTTGAAATTTTAATTTTCTTATAGAGTTGTAACATAAGGAATAGAAGGCTATGTAGGATTTAAACATTAATTCTAAGACTATTAGAGATATGAGACCTATATAACTATGTGTCCAGGATGATATTAAGAGAGTGTATTATGAAAATTATAATATCAATGAAGTGATGGGTAATTTTTTTAATTAATCTATTATTCAAAATATGGAATTTAATACTGGTCTGAAATATCTTTTTTTTAAATCCATATATAAAATATTTCATGTAAACATAAAATCTATGTTGTATGGATTATTCACTATTATTTTAATTATAGATAATATAGATATTTAATTTTTTGGAGCATAAAATAGACCAATTTTGGTTAATGGTTAAATAATCAAACATTATTTTTAAGGGATACCAATGGGAGTGGACACCTTTTCAGTGCTTGAAATTTAAGAAATCAATGAGTCTCTATAATGACATTTAATTTAGTACTACATGAGAATAAATACATGGTTCTTCTATGATTTTGTATTTATTTAATATTAATGAATCTATTTATATTTAGTTCTTAGTTTCCCTTTTTCTCTATTATTCTATAGATGTTCCACACCATGGTTCAAATAACTCATGGGAAAAAAATTCAAACTCTTGGAGAGTAGTTCAAATTATTTTCATTTTCAAGAATATATGCTATTTAGAATAACTATGATAAAAAATAATTTAACCTTTACCAAAGTTTATTTTCATTCTCAAACCTTAAATTTATTTTATTTTAAAATTTATCCTTTTATTTTATGGTATTAAAATTTTTTGACTAATGAAATGTAAATAAATATTAGAAGGGAATATTAGAAATAATTAATACGGTTAAAAATTCATTTTTATGGGTGTTTAATTTTTCATTCCTATTTGTTGAAATTATTTTTAATTTTCATGCATTCATTATTTTTTGAAATTTTTTTTATGTTTGATCAATTTTTAGAATTATGTGTGGTACAATTCCCCCTTTTTTGAAACTTATTTTGAGTATTTTTTAAGAAATTCGAGAGTGCTAAATTTAACTTTTCAGTTTATCAATGTAAATTCTTTTGAACTATAATGAAATTAAACATAACACCATAAAAATTTTGGAAAACCCTTTTAAATTTGAATGTATTTAAACTAATTTTTTGTTTGAATGATGTAATTATAAACATGAATTTTATTAAACATTATTTTTTATATTCAAAGAGAAACAATTATTATAGTTTTTAAATTCTATTTTTGGAATTTTTTTGTAAACTAAGCCAAGTTATTTTTAAACTATCTTGATACCCTTAAACTGTATCATTGAACTAATTAATTAAAAATAGATTTTAATGTAAAATAATGATATTTTTTTTAACATTGAGGATAAAAAATTATGATATTATTATATTTTATGTGTATTAGAGAGGGTTTTCTAAAATAAGATAAATTTTTTTTAATAAAAAATTCATCAGAATCCCTTCAAAAATTTCAAAATTGGGTTTTAAAGATTTTTACTTCATTTTAACTAGATTAATTTTTTTATTGAGTTTTAATGTTGGTGTTACACATTGATTTTGTTTATCTATATTACTCCATTGATGTAATTAGAACTTCATTTTTATAACCATTTTGAAATTTTTTATTATCAATAAAATTACAATGGATTGTTAAAAAACTATATTTTGACCTTAAATTTTTAATTAAAAATGAATCATATGTTATTTTCCTAAATATATTATGCGATGAAAATACTAATTCAGGTTAAGCCTCAAATCCTTTACCCTTTGTTTTTCTTAAGTTGTTGGATAAGATATTTATCTCGATATAATTATTAAACATACCCTTCCAAAGAGATTGTCTTTTAATAATGATATTTATTTATGTGAGATATAGTAATATAAGGTAAAATGAGTTTTTGAATTCCAGTTGGATGAAAATTTATTTATGTTTAATTCTTTTCAATAATGTTTTTTTATTTTTCTCAAATATGAGACTAATTTTAATTTAAAACCATTATATATTAAGGTGAAACTTACCTTTTTAACTTTAAAGATCCCATGAAGGAAAATTTATTTAAATATTAATTATTGGTGGAATATCAATTTTCCACATTTGAGATTTATTATCTTCCAATGAAATTGATTATTAATTTTCCATAGAAAAAAATTACTTTTGGGTGTGAGAATTTGATGAGGCATTTATTCATGCATTTTACACATCTCTTTGGATTTAAAATATAATCATTTGATATTTAATTCTTTCTATTTTTGGTAAATTATAGTATTGTGTTAATTTGACTATACAAATATTAAATTTATGAAGTGTTTGTTATTTTTTTTGTTTTTAGTTTAAATCATGAATTATTTATTCTTTCAATTTTTTTATTTTTTTATTATGTAATATTTTTTATATATTAATTTTATATATTTTAACTTAATTCTTGGTAATTAATAAATATTAATATCTTTTTATTTATATTTATTTAAATATTTAATTAATTGAATTTTAATATATTTTCAAATTACCCTATTTAGTTTGAAAATTTTGTAATTTTAACTAGTAGGTTTAATTTATTAAATTTCATATCTTCTATTTATTTATTTATTTAAAATAAATTTTATATTGTATTATCATATTCAATGTGAGTAATTAGTATAACACATAAGTAATTTTTTGGTTTTTTATTTGATAAAATATTATTTTGGATGAAAAATATAAGATGAATTTTCATCCATACAATAGAATACCATAAAATATATTTTTAAGGGGAGAGTAATAATTTATGTTACCTGGAAAAAAATATAATTTCCCGAGTAACGGAATTTTTTAATAGGATTTGATAATTTAGGAATTTGGAAAACATAGTTTGTGTAAGGTAAATTTTCATAAAATCATAAGAGAATATGTTATGAACTTGAACTAGCATGATTGTATATATAATAATTCATAATTCATTAGAGAATTTTTCTTTACTGTAGTTCCCAGAAAAAGGGCAGAGTGACTCTAAATATTTCATATATTGAAGAGACAAACTCACATGAATATTATTTTTTTACAAGTAAGTAATAGAGACTAATATGATGGATGGGAGGCTCACTGAAGCCTTCTGGACATTGATATGGGTTCCGAGACCATTTTCTCTCGATTTTTTGAATTGATCCTACCCATGATTACATCATTGAGGGGGGGGGAGACTTTTGTGTGGTCATCTCACTACTCTAGTATGATCAAAAAAGGTGTGGGGATTAAATATGAGACTCCAAAAAAGAAAGATTAATGCCTTAAAATAGGGTGTATAACACTTCAATATAATTCATTGATTAGGATTTGAGTATATTGAGATCTCATATTCTGAACCATTGACGGTGATTAAGGGCACCTGGAAGACTCACATGTGATTCCAAGATGAATTTTATCACATGCTATAGAAGTTCAAAATCTAAATCATTGGCCAGGTGAGATAGAGAAGATCATTCTGGGTTCATATGCCAAAGAATATGATTCTAAATAACTATTGAGGAATTTCTTTTAAATAACTATTGAAGATCTTATGATTCTAATCTACAAATCAATTTTAATCTATAAAATCACCCATGATGCATTAACATAAGAATTTTTAAATGAGGGAATGGATTTTATGGGCTCCCTTATAAATATTTTGAGATTAAAAAAATAGATCATAGTATTTTTTTTATTTTTACATTTTCAATGGATGATATTGGGGCCTTTGACTGGTCAATGAATTGTGGCAATGTTCATATAAATTAATTCACACTAGATGTTTGATTTTTTGTCGCTACGGTATTAAACATGCATGTGATGAAGTGATTTCAGTTGATACGATGGTTGTTGAATACATAATCAATGACCAGATACTTTTAGTATTTTTTTGATGCAGGGTAATGGAATACTATAAAGAATAGTGGTGAAGCAATAATTTTGGTTAAATATCGCTTCTCAGCATTCAGTTTTGTTGTTTATGCCTGATAAAAGTTTCAGCTCAAAAAGGTTTTGTTAGTTAATGAGGAATTAATAGAGGTTACCAATAAAAAATAATTACATAATACTATTGAAGGAATTGGTTAAATGGTTTTTTTTAAATAAACATGATTGTTAAAGGAGGCCCAAAATAAACTTTACCATCAGTGACGATTAACATTTGATCCATGAAAATTTAATTTGATGGGTTTAGCCTTATTTAAATGAATAACTAAAGAGTTAATGAGAAAAACCCAATTATTTTTATTGAAAAATAGATTTGTAGAAATGGATTTTTTTTAAGAAATTTATAGAGTGAAGAGAATGCAGGATTTGAAATAATAGTTGAGCTCATTTATAGTCAAATGATCAAGGGAAGACTAATTATCTTATTCTTAATTATTTTTTATTGATTTTTGAAATAACAATTAATCATTTCATTATTTTTTAGGATAAAATTTATCATGGGGGAAAAAAATTTAGGTGTTTTCGTTTACTTATTTTTATCATCTTTTCTATTGCATGAGAATCTTATGTTGAGTTCCTTTGAGTGTTTAAATTTGGCTACATTCTTATATTCCTTTTTTAAACATTATATTTTTTTAGTAATTTTTTTTATTTTAATTTATTATAATCCTTAAGAATTGGATATTTGTTATTTGTATAAATGCATAGAAGTCATTCATTTTTAAGATAATATATA
This sequence comes from Viscum album, assembly GCA_963277665.1. NCBI lineage: Eukaryota > Viridiplantae > Streptophyta > Magnoliopsida > Santalales > Viscaceae > Viscum > Viscum album. The sequence continues at coordinate 1,157,991,569 of OY728147.1, forward strand.
TATGAATGATATTTACAAATTTTTTTTGGAGTCCATGAAATTAATTATCCACTGATGAATAATTTTTTTGAACATAACATCTAAAATTATCCTTTATTTTTATCCATTAAAATATTTTTATTATCAACTTATGTTCATATATTTTACTTGATCATTCTCGAATCATTTTCTTCTTGTATTTTTTAAAATATATATATACATTTAAAACCATTTATTTCTTTTACGTGTGTTTTTATTTTGTTTTCAATTTTCATCTTCAGGCTGGGAATTAAAATTTCGTATTTAATTGATTTGATATATTTCATTTTTCTTACTATTAATATTTTTTTATAAATATACAAGATAAACAAATAATTTGTATCATAATTACAAAAATCGAATGATGATTCAATTTCCATGTGGTAAGACACTTTACTTTTCATCATTACTGTAATCAATAAATATTTTTAAATTGGGTAGTAATATGCTTAAAAAACAAACCAATTTTTTTTCTCATGAGACTTATCATTTCATCAAGAGGATAAATAATTACAGGACCCAACTATCACCAGATTATTTCCAATATATTCCCCGTAGTTGTAATCAAGACGTTTTATACCATTCATCAAGGAACCTATTACTTAATAAAACATGATTATCCATATTTTGAGAAATATATCAAATACATAATCAACATATGTTATTAATCAATAATACTCAATAATGTAAATAATTTTCCCCATGTCAATTAAATAAAAATATTTGTATGGGAACATAATCCATTTTTAATTAGGAAAAAAATTTATGTTCACTATACATTTATAAATTAATATTTTTCTACGTAAATAAATGAATAAAATGATCATAAGCCATCCAAAAAAGTTGGGTGGTTAGAAAAAGGTAATTACCCATGTAGTGAGACGTATTTTACAAAGGATTTATGTGGTAAGAATTTATATCCCTTGACAAAAACTAAAGAATTCCACATAATGAAATCAAAGAAAAAAAGATATAACTTATATGAAATAAATTTAGGGTCATGATCATTACTCAATGGAAAAATTGAGTTACTAAAAACTATTACTATTGGGGAAACGACTGAATCAATAGTTATTTGAGCTGGAGAACATGATTTGGATAATAAATAAAATAAAATAAAAATTTTATTAATAAAAAATATCAATGGGAGGTGAATGCACGATATAGATAATAAATCATGCCAAAAATATATTATCCTATAAATAATCAGAATTCAGACCATGAAAACGCATACCACTTTAACAAAATTCAAATAAAAACCCAATGAAAGAGTGTCCTTGTAAATGGGCATAAAATTAAATAAATAAAACCTTTGTCATGATCTAGTATCTTAAATAGGAATTATTTAAACTATATAAATGAAATTGGATGTATAATAGAAAGTGTCACGCAATCAATGAATGTTGGTGGTGAAACCCTTACCTATTGTCCAAAATTCCAAATAATATTCTTTAACCTCATATATGAAAAATATATATTTTATTAACTTAATTTAAACCTTAATCATATCAATTTCAATTAAGAGTTTTTGTAAATATTCATTCTGTAAATGAATTTTAACATCATTCTACATTGAGTGATTATAATTTTATTCATTTATACTAGTTTCATAACAACAGTGTCTATGATTGTTCTACTTTTAAATTTAATCAGTACTAGATAATTAAATATAAAATTATGGATGATTTATAATTATTTATTATTATTGAAATTTTATTAATGAACAATTCAGTCTTTATCATGGAACATGTTTCAGATGTTCTTGATAATCAATGTATGTTTTCTTAATTAATATTTTGAATATTGACACAACATCTATATAAAAAATCAGTATTTACACATTTATATCATTTTATACTAATAATCTTGTTCCCATTATCATACATGATATTAATTGATATTATCATTCAATTAGGTGGGTAAATCAAACCAGACATGATCATTACATAATTTAATAAATGATTGTGAGGTAAAATTGTGGAAATATCATGATAATATAAGTATAATAATATTATTTGGTTTTTATTCAACAGATATATCCAAATTTTATAGAATAAAAATAAAAATAAAATATATTAATATATTACAGAATTTGAATACAAGTTTTCCCTCTTAGTACAATTATTTTAAATGATTTTATTATCAATGATGATTTCTTGAACATAACATTAATAGATTATATAATTTTCCATTCAAGAAAATTAATGATATAATTAAAATCATACTTATTCTTTAATTCCGTAATTATATAAATCATTTTAGGTGGGAAAAAATGATTCATGTTTCATCATGGAAGCGGTAGTCCACACATTACATGAATACAAATTTTGTTTTAATTAATGGACAAGGTTTATGTAAAAAATGATAATTAACATTATATAATATAATTAAATTATATAAATTATACTAATATAATTATATTTTTGTGGTTATAAGAAATTATAAATAAGTAAATTATGAATAAAAACTAATCTATTGATTAAACTCACATTAGGAGCTTGAATATTCATTAGAGGTATCCAAAGAAATAAAGGCCTTATGTAAAAAATGGTTCCCATAAGCTTCTAAATTATTGATGGGGTTATAGGAGGAGAAAAAATTATTGATATCCAAGGGTAAATTCATATTATAGGTGAGTCATGAATTGGTGTAGATGTTACGTTGTTCTGAGTTAAGCGAAGGTTAGTTTTGGGACCGAAACATACATTTTCAAAAATGAATATTTACAATTCAATTGAAAAGGGCGCAAAATATAAAAAGAGTATAATAAAATGATAATGGTTACAAAATATCCCTATAGACTTCATTTTATACAACCTTTAGTGTTTTACGTATTTTTTTAACTTTTTAACTTTTCCCCAAATTTACATCTACCTTAGGAATTACACTTTAGTCTTAGTCATTAATTTTGATGGAAAGGTTTAAAATTATGAATTTTAGGTAATTTGACACTTTCAATTCCAAAACATAAAATAATGTTATAAAATTAAATTTACAATTTTGTAAAAAGTTAATTTTAGACTAAGTACACTTCATCCCATAAAAATAGTGTCTAGAGAGATAACATTTTTAGGAATTAAATATAAATATAAGATAAAATTATATTGGATAATAATTATAATGAAATTAATAGTTTTATTACAAAAAATAAAGGATATGATTCATTTAAGGAGTGTAAAAACCTTACATCCATTAAAAATACATGATTCAAAGACAATATCGAATGTAGTTTTTTTATTAATGTAAAATTTTAATTTGTTCTAAAAACGTTTGACATAGGATTTTTATTTTAAAATATTAATTTAAAATGTATATTTTTATCACTTAAATTAACACCTTACTAATTAAATGGAATTATAAAAATTCACATCATTATTATATAAAGATAATGTCATAAAAATTAAAAGTTTCAGGAAAAACCAAATATTTGACTGAAAATCAACTTTTTGCAAAAAAAAGGAAAAAATTAATAGTATGTAAATTTTAATATATGTAATTAAATAATTTTTTTTTCATTTTTATTAATTTATAATTCCATAATTTATAAGTATTTTTATGAGTAAATCTATAGAATGAAATAAAAATATTTTGGGGAAAATTGTATTTTCTAATATTAAATATTATTATTTTTATTTCATATAATTTACCAGTGAAATTGGTGTCAACCAATTTTTATATAAAACATAATTTATTATTAATCATATGTTTCTTAACATAGAATTGTGTATCTTGTAATATATATTTTTTTTGAAGAATAATTTTCTAAATATCCAATTATATTATTATTAATTTTAGAAAAACTAATTGAATTTTAATGATATTAAAATTATCTTTTATAGTATATAAACATGTAATTCATAAGGAGGTTACTCCTATCAGTTTCCAAATATTCAATTGTAGGTCTTTAAGACTCTAAAATTATCAATTTTTATTTATTTTGGAGTTTTGTTCAATGTAAGATACTAAACACATTTAATTATTTACATGTAATCATATATTATATTTTTAGGGTTTCATAATATATAAAAGTGTTATAATTACCTCACATATAATGTTAATGCCATATCTTCACTTCTCAATACATTTTGAGCACTTTAGCTAGAAAAACCTCTAACCAAATCACTTCAAGAAACTCCTAATGAATTCTAATAGTTATCAATATAAAAAATAGACCACAAAAAGAAGGATTAAAAGGATTTCAAAGAGAGTATTACTAAGTAATTTTAGTTTTGTGTCTGTTAAACTATGTAGAAGATCATGGGAAGAGATTATGTTTCTTGTATCACATTCTAATTATACTATTTCTGTTATAATTTTAATTTTGTAAAATAGAATGTTGTTTTTCTAATAAGTACCATATATTATCTTCTTCATCGATTATCTTTGGTGTTTTATGTATTCTTTCCATTTATCCCTCCTTGAGACTCAAAATAAAAAAAATTATTTTTTAAGAAAAGTAGTCCTCATTTCATCATTCATGTTGGTAATATTTTTCTTCCATTTCAGTGTTGTTTAATTAGGATTAAAAATGTTATTATCCATACAAAAATTATTATTATTATTCATTTTCAACAATATTGTACTTTTTTCAATGGTTTTAAATAAAACCTTTTATTATTTTATAAATGGTTCAATTTGGAATTTATTTATAATAGGGAGAATTTTTTTTATTTTACCTCCTCATTAACTTTTCCAACAATCATGATTATTATTAATTATTAACATTATTTTACATGTTTTATTATTTTTTCAAATTATATCATATACCCACTATTCTTGTAAATTTTATATTTTGACATATTGATTAACAGAAAAAGATATTTCTTCTTTATTTTCAAAAATATTTCTAATGTTTTTACAATTTTTTATATCTATGTCAATATCATTTATATATTCTCATAAATCACTTGTGATATGCCCTAATGATACTGTCCACATTATTTCTCTAGATATGTTATAATGATTATGTTTTATGTATGTTTTTTTGAAACCTATTTATTTCCACACGTTAATTAATCTATGATGAAATTATGAATTTTGTTATTATATTATGACAAACATATATATGGTTTTCATTATGTAATATATGGGCTTATAATTCTATATCCCTCCAATATATTCATTAAATATTGATACTTAATTATATAATTTTAAAGGTAATGTGTATTGAACACAATTCACTATGAGTCTCTATCAATTATGGTTTAAAAGGGACTTAGATGTGAACCCAATGCACTATGGGACTATTTCCACAATGTGATGATATTCTTAGTAGGGAGACTTTACTAAAAAATGATTTTTATTCTTGTGTGTATTTCAAACACTTATTTCATATTCGTATTTCTATGGTATAATCTTATGTATTATCATTTATTAATGATGTTTCCATGAACTTATGCCAAATCCTTTATTCATGACTCTGGATTTATAAAATGTCGCATATTGGGTATAGATATATTTAAGTTATGATCATGTACTCATACCCATGTGATCGCCACATAACCAGTTATGATATTAAATTTTAATCTCCCATGTTTAATAATATTATGAACCTATTGTAAAACATTATTATATTTAAATTTTCCCAGGTTATAAATAATGATAAATTTTTGGATAATTCTATAATGGTTACATAATTGAATAATAATAGTGGAAAATTTTAATGATTGTTTACGAATAAGAATATATATTTATATAATATCCATATAAATTTAGCCTATAAATTGTTAAGATCAAATAATTATGAGGTGTACTAAATTTTCACATAAAATGTTCAAATATTATTGTCTTTTGGGATATTAATGGGGTCAAGATGTAAATACTAACTTTTTTACATGTATTCCATGAATGTCAAAAGTAAACTCAATGAATTTTCGTTAATATTCGGTTGAAAATCTTTTTTGAGAAAGTTTAAAATGACCTAAAACAATAATTTAAGTATGTATATGACTATTATTGAAAAATATAAATAATATAGTTATGCAAGACAAAGAGCAGGTTTAAAGACAATAAGACATTTAAAATAATTTATTTAGATAAAAATTTATAGGAATTTCAAAATAAAACTCCATTGTTTGAAGGAACTTCAGAAGGAACTTAAAATAACTTGAGTATGAAGAGATTCATGATATAATAGTTCTTGTTTTCACTATATACATTATATTAATGAAATAAGTTTTATAACTCAATACATGTATCAAAGATTGAAATTTCAGAATGGAAAGTCATATATCTTTTATAAAACTGTAATTGAATCCAGATATAGGATAAAAATAGGAATAAATTCCAAATTTATTTAATTTCATTGAAATTATGATGAAACAATACAATTATAATTATATGAATAACACAAATTAATAAAAGTGGATAATATGAACCATATATCAAAAATGTAAATTAAGATGAAGTAACCTTACAATATCAAATCATTTTCAATTAGAACTGGTAAATAAATTGATTATGTGGAAAAAAGTTAAATAGAAATAAAATAAATGGAAATAAGACATAAAAGATATTGTGACATGACACAAATATTGTTTGTGTAACAGAGTCAATATAGGAGTAATATAAGCAAATGAAAGGAGATTAATTTAAAAATACCATTAACATGGAAATCATATTGGTTCAACACATTATAACCTCATGTATAAAAAATTTGGAATACTTATTAGTATATATCCAAATCATATTTATATTTATATTACTTGATAAAATTTAATTATAATTTCTTATATAGTAACTGATAATTATTTGATAAAATCAATATTTATTTTGTCAAAACTTTAGTTTTCCTATCATATTTATATCTGGAGGTTACGATCCATGGAAATTGTTTATAGATTCTATATAATTATAATTTTATTAAGTTTTATAGTTGTTTATAAAATTATTAAGGAGTTCCACGATCAATTTATGCATCTTATGTTGATCATTCTCATGTAAGGATTAAAAGTAATCTTTTGTAAGATTTTAATTACATAAATAGAATTGAATTTATTAGTGAAGAAAAATATTAATATATTCATAAAAAACCATATTCAAGTAATTAATATCATATTTATAAATTAAATATAATTTTATAAATTTCTTTGTAAGGTGGATATGGAAAAAGAGATACATCATTCTGGGAGTTGGAAGTTCGTATGTACACACCAATAACATTTTCATTTTATTATAAAAGATATGAAATAAAATTAAATAATTATTTATCATTATAAAATTATAATAATTTAATAAATATCATATTTATTAGTTAAATATATCATTAAAACTATCCATGTAGGGAGGCAATAAAAAAATGTATGACGTCGTTTGAGCTGGTGGTAGTTCGACCAATGCAAGGGATGTGTTTTTATTTTCCAATGGATTAAGAGGATTTAGATAACTATTATTGCATAAAAATAATAAAATTTAATTAAAATAGTTAAATAAATATTATTACATTAATATTTTTATAGAATATTTTGATGATGTTGAAGAAAAATGAAAAATGAAACAACTCTTTAAATAAGATTAAATCTTCATTAGTTATCCTCTATTGGATATTTCCTTAAGCAATATTATGTTAATTCTTTAGCATAAAAAGAACATATACATTATGGTTAATGATTTTGTGCTTTTATTTGGGTAGATTTTGGTTGATCTATGGTGCTAATAGTGGGTGGGGATGTGTGGGGTGAAGGGATCCTTTTATATGATAGAAGAATGACACCCTTGTAAATATTTATAACTTTTAAATGTTTAAAACATCCTTCCTATGTAAAGTGTGTATAATATTGATAATTGTAAACTAAAATAAGATATATTTTTTAATATAAAAATCTAATCATATAATGGGAAGTTTTTTTTGATATTTTAGGTCTTATACCATTGTTTAGCCACTTTTAACACATTGTATCATTTATTGTGGTGCCTAAATTTCACTATAGTAATTAGACATTAATACTGAAAAAAATGATTCTTATGAAAATTTAGAATTCATTGATTATAAATATGTAATTAATTCTATAATATTTAATTTCTATATGTGGTAAAATTTTCATTTAATATAATTATAAAATATGAAGAAAAAATCATCATTTAGAAATAATAATTTAAAAAAATGAATTTACACCAAATTCATCTATAGAATTGATCCCCACAAAATTTTTGGGTTTGATAATAAGAAATTATAATTATTTTAATATAAATCCAATCCAAAATAAAATTTTCCTTTTAAATAGTTAATTATAAAAAGGATAAGAAGTTGTTCTTTTTTAGAATAAAAATTCTCAATGGTTTTAAAATGTCGAACAGAGGTTTTAAATTCCACAAATCATTTTTAAATGTCTTATTTTTATTATTACACATGTATTTGGTATATAAAAACATTTAATAATCTATTAATTAATTATTAAATCATAATTAGGTCATAAAATTGAAAATATTTATAAAAAAAATATTTGTAGTTTTCTATTATAAGACAAAATTACTTTTATCTGAAAAATAATTGACAATAAATAATCATTAAAATTGTTATTTAAATTATGATAAACCGAAAATCCAATGAAATTTATTCTTTTAAAAATATATTAATCAACCCCCAAAAAAATATCCTTTACAAGAAAATACAATTTAATAACTTTGGTTATCCACTCCCCTCAACTTATATTCCAAAAAAAACCAATTATCCCATTATCCCAATAAACCATATTTAAATAAGAGGCTAACTAAAATTTTAATATATATGTCAATCTCATATTCCTATTAAAACCCAATATTTATAAAATAACTAATAACCTTTGAGTATAATCATATAAGACCTAAATTGAATATATATACCTTTGAAATTATGATCACACGTAATCATATCCACAATGAGTTATATTTATAACTATAATATTATCCTTTAATGATAACACCCACAATGTAATTATTTCCTTGGAAGTGACCCTTGACTAATAAAATAATTTTATATGCTTATTTGTATGCCAAAATCTTATGTAATATTAATAATATTATGAAATAATATCATGGATCAAGATTGATTAATGATGTTTTCAAACCGTAATGTCAAATCCCTTTTTTATTACTCATGATCTGTTACTTTGACTGATTAAATATGCTTATGGTCTATTATGATCATTTCATCAGTACTTATGATAATATTATTCTCATTTATGATCATTAATTATTATAACCAATGATAATCCCTAATGAGCATATGGGATCAATCTTTTTATGTTTTCATTTATACATGTTATTAAGAAAGATATTAAGTATTATAATTATGTAAATGTACCTTGTGTGTTGAATTATTGTAGGAGATGTTTAATATTGTTTATATATTAGTTGATTATATATCTCGTCTCTAAAGATACTAAACCTTTATAGTTATTAGGCCTAAATTATTATGACATGTAATATGTACTCATATAAAAAGATGGAATATTTACGTGTGTTATGCCCTAGTTTCGAAGATTGTGATATATCATCAATATGGTTTCATACATGTTTCATTAACCTCTATTCATTGTATATCTTCATTGGAATATTTGAAATTAAATCAATGATAAACTACCATGGCCATAGACAGAATAAATTAGTTTCATTTCAGTTAAAGGGCCACAGATATGTTATTACATTAACTAGAAATTGATACATCCTTTATTGACTTATTAAATAATCTATGTGTCACTTATGATGCACCTCATGCATAAAAATTCAACATTATTATAATTCATCATGGTTTTTATTTATACATCATAGTACAACATTCATTATATAAATTAATAATTATATCAATAGTAAGTTATAATACTCACATCTACACATAGTTCTATCCAAAGACACATATAAAAAAAGGAATTCCTATTGCAATGCTTATCATCATAATATGGTTTATTAGTGATTAAAAATTGTGAAATATATGAGAATGATTATCAATTTATTGTGATAATTTTGAACATAATAGTTAAAAATCGTATATTTCCCATACAAAAGATATTATGTAGAAAGGTTCTCATTACAGTGAGGAACAACTCTAACCATGAGATTCGAAAAATTATCTGTTGAAATTTAAACATATTTTTACACATAATAACACAAATTATGTTATAGTATATATATATATATTATAATCTATAATAAAAAATTTAGTTGGTTCTAGACCACTAACTCCAACACTTTTAGGCATTATGCTACAAAAATTCTGCCTCAATATTCTATTTTCATTATGAAATCTTGTATATCTGTCCTTATTACATTAGAAACATGATAAATAATTTCAATTATAGAACATGGTTGTATATCTTATGCTATATCTTTTGGGATCCCTAAACTGGTCAACACCAATCATACTCTCCTCATCTTTACATATGCATTATAAATTGGTCACTTATTCCCAATAGAATAGTTGAAATGGTTCTGATACTTCAATAAGATCTTATCATTGAATTTGACACTTTAATCATTTTTAACATTTAAATACTAGTTATCCTAGATTTTTAAACATATTTTTTCTTTACCGTAAGTAAAAAAGAAACATATATATTGCATTGATTATAACTTTTCCATTTCTTTAGCATCCACATTGGAATATAGGATATATATAAAAACTTTTAAGAAATTAAATAATACCATCTATATAGATTTTATATCCTTCATAATTTTTTATTATAGTGGTTTAGAGAGACTATGATTTATGACATAAACCACATAGTTAACTACCTTATCCCAAAATTACATAAAAAATTAGGAACATAACTTGATGATACTATATTTATAATTTAGTGTCTGAGAAATCCATTCCACATCACCATTAAACTCAAGTTTTCTATGAATTATTTTCTACAAATTAATATAATTAACCAAATGGAACATTTGAAACTATATTTTTTTATACATCTCCAATAACCAAAACAAATTCATTTCATCTTCCTTCTAGTCTTAACTTCCAACATGGATCTCCATATAAAAAAATTATACAAAAATCATAATTTTGTTTAATGGGAATCATGTAACTTTCCCTATAGAAACATTGATAATATTAATGTAGTATAGTGAAACCTCATGATAGTATAAATTTAATGATTCCTATAAGTCCATGTGATGTGGATCAGTATTTTAATAATTTTGTTTCCTTCCATTAAAATTTAATGACACATTTAATTTTATTCCTTGGATGAATTCCACCTAGGATTTATAATTCATATGATCAAGACAAATAAATCCTCTAGTAGTAAATGTCCATAAATCCTTCTCATAAATGTGACCAGGATGTCGATGAAACAAAATATTTATTCTAAAAGATATTTCTATTTAATTCTTGAAATCTTCACAAGCCCTTGTCTGGTACGGAGTTCCATTATTCTCACCACATTCCCCTACCATGAAACACAATGTTATTTTCCATACACCATAAAAATAAATAGTTTATAACACAACATTTTATTGTTGACCAACTAAAATTAATCTTTTATATAAACCTAGGTTGTAAAATATTCATTATAAATACATCAAACATACTATAGCATCCCCCATTCCAAAACTCTCTCATATGGATGAAGCTGGTTGGTTACGAGACATCAAGAATGCATCCCCATACACTGAGGGCTACTGAATAGAATAAGAGGTGAGATATTTAGAGTGGAGATTCTAATCATATAGTTATAGAGTTAAAATATAGAAAATAAATCACATAATAATAGTAAATATATATAAGTGTTCATAAATAATGTGAAAAATACCATACAATGGAAAAGAATACGATAAAAGGAAACCGAATAACCCAATATAAAAATAAGGGAATAATGTAATGTCATGCTAGAATGTAAATTAATTTAATTTTATAAGTTATAAAATATAAAATTATAGAAATCTAAAAAAATAATTAAATGTTCCTAGTCCTTAGCCCCTTGGTGGGACCTCTCCAAATGTTAGCCCATCCATCACCAAAACAATAAAAAATCCCATTTAGCTTCTCCAATCTTGAATCCATGTAATCTTCTTGGGTACCAATCGAATTCCTTTATAAATATTGAGTTTAACTTAGTTGGTCAACACCACTATATATAAACAGAACATGTTAGATAATAAGTGCATAAAATAATTCCACAAACATGAGTTTTAATTAATTAAATAGTTAAATTAACACAACATAAATATGATTTTAAACCAAGTCATGATATCGATGAGTATTTCTCCAAACCATCCAAACCCAAACCATATAACCATGGTAAAAAAACCTAGATCGGTGCCATGTTAGAATGTCTCGAAGCATGTCTCGCAACCATGGAAACCATATCCTTATAAATGAGTTACAAATCACACAAACATGGGTCAAAAACAATTATAAAATATTTATAGTAGTCAATAAAGGATGATCCTAGTGTATATGTATTTTATCATGTGTCAGGCCCACTCTCGATATATAAAAATTTCATCATTTTTAGGGTTATTACTTGTATATAAGCATTATAGAATGTATCACTATTTATAGATAACTATATAATCATTTAACCATTTCTTAGGGAGTATCCATATATACAATCATTTCTGTAGATAAACATGGACAATTCCCTTTACAAGTATTAAAATATGAAAACTATGCCAACACCCTATATAATCATTACAAGATTTAAATTATGTCACATGTTATAGTAATAATGATATCATAATATCACATCATAAGGTTCAATTTTTAAATACAGAAATTATCATTTTCTATTTCTATTACACATTTCATAAATTAATTGGTCATAACCATTAACATTTTCGGTATCTCAGTAAACATGAAACGTCTAGGAGAAATTATATCAACAAGTCACACAAAATCTATGTAATAATAAAAACACATTAATAAATTAAACAATTCATTTCCAAAAATGATTTTCTCACCCAAATGGTAGTCACAATCTAGGACATTAAATAATTTATTCTAATGAGATTCCAAGGAATAATAAAATTCATAATTTAATTTATTTAGTTCATGATATGATGAAACAATTTAAATATTCCACGTACAGGAAAATTATCAGCCCGTTGAGTTATGGCTTAGTCCTAAAACCATAAAATCATGGGAAACCAATAATATTATCCACATGTACAATGTCACAAATGATTTTATAAAAGTTCATAGTTTACAAACTATGAATATAAAAATAAAAAATGATCATGGTCATGATATTACACTATAATGGATGGGAAAAAATGGAGTGAATAGAAAACCTAACCAAGCCATATACTAGAGATGGGATGTGAGATGAAAACATATAGAATCAAGAGAGAAAATACAAAATCACATGGGAGCTTACTGAGGGAGGAGAGTAAGTGGTTTCATGAAGGAAATAGAAAAAAAATCTTCTACACAAAACCTTTAATTTTTCTACTAGGGAAATCACATGACGTGTTATTTAGTTACATGTCATGAGTTTTTTGAGTGATACTCCAAAAAAACTGATTCCTTAGATTAATATTTAATTATACCAAAAATTCATGACTTGTATTACCTATAAGATGTGTTACCAATTAACACCCATTATTTGTTTCATGAAAATTTTATGGAAGATTTTATATGGCATTTAATTTCATTACATTGTGCATAGTTATCCAACAGACAACTTTCAGCTATATTTTCCCATCATAAGAACTCTCAAAACATCAAAATAATTCCAACATTGAAAAAAACTTATAAAATAATTTAACACATTTATACCTGAACTATAGTAATTCAAATAGACATATATTCCCAAACATCAGTTAATTTTGTCCAAAATGTGAAATGGCCACCAAGGCTCAAATGAAAATCTCAAATAGGGACATACCTAGAACTATGATAGATCTTATAACCTCCCCACCATATAACAACTTATCCCCAAGATGATCCTATAGTTTCTATGGGTTCTTAGTGATAAATTATTTCAATTGTGCTTTCATATAAAACTCCCTCTCCCAGGTCTCCTTATAAACGTTTCTATTCTACCACTGTACATGAACCAGAAGAATCACTTTACCCCAGCGATACTTGTCACTATAGTCCATAATCCATATCTGATGCTCATCAAAAAACGAATCAGTACTTATCTCAATGTATACAACATATTTAACATGATAAGGTTTTGAAAAATATCTTCGATGATGTGATATGTGAAATAGATCATGCAAGTGATTATAGTGCTTGGAAAGGGATAATCAGTACACCACTAGACTGACCCCATTCACTGTCTCAAATAGATTTTCAATACTAGGAGCCATCCTTACTTGTTTTATGATACGAAATTTCCCTAACCTAGGTTAAACCATATGGAAAATTAGATGACCAATATAATACTAAATAACTCACCTACAATGGTAAGTATATGATTTATTCTTTTTATTCATGATTACCATCAACTTTCTGACCAAATAATCTTTTTTAGACATATCATATGTGATACTAGACCCAATAAGCACATACTCAGCTACCTCTAACTAATAATTTGGTAAAGGGAATGGCTTTCCATACAATGCATCAAAAGATGAAATCATTATAGAATCCTGGAAGCTATTTGTATAATAAAACTCCACCTGTTCTATATGGTGTTCATATAAACCACTGAAATCTAAAACACTGGAAAGAAACATGTCCCCCAGTACCAGAATAACCCTCTTAGTTCGACCATCAACCTAAGGATAAAAGGGTTCACTAAAAAGAACCAGAAATCCCAACTCCATATGAAGAACCTTATGGAATTATGACATGAAATTTGGATCTATATCTAAAACAATACTCATTCAAACATAATGGAGCTGAACTACATCACATATGAAAATATTTCTCAGATCAACAACTATGAAGGTGTACGTGATAGGAAAAAAGAGGGATACCATCATCTGTCAATCTAAGATCACCAAAATAAAATCATTCCTATATATTTACTGTGTAATCTTATCATTAAATTCATAGTTAAATTATCCAATTTCTAATATGGAAAAGGAAAAGGCTCCAAAATCCCACCGGGAATCTAATTCTCCGCTTTCACCTACAAAAATGTGAAACATCTCCCTATAAATACTATTACCTCTTTATTAATTCCCGATCACTAATATTGTATATGGATATCATGACACATCTTACAATAGAGGGTCCTGCTTCTATAATAACCGGAGTTGCCTTCAGATCATGTAGTCGACCAGCCCCTCTACATTAGGATCTTGCCTGAATCCCCTAAGCTATACCCTCTATATGGTACTTCCATTCATACACTGGGGTAACAAATTCAATTACCCAACCAATACATATCATGGAACACCAGCTACCTACCTACTATGGATTAGTTGAGCAATTAAAAGGCTCTGGTACATATTATATTCCCCTATCATTTCTCTAGTGTAATATGTACCTAAAAAATATATACAGGTGACTGAATGTTATGTAAGAATGAAATTTCGAATCGAGATGTGAAGGCATAGTCTATTTGTCACACATATTTCCACACCGATAGCACTAAAACATAACACAATCCTATAACTATTTCCCCCTTAATCAACTAGTGTAATCACTACCTACATGGTAAAAAATACCATTGAAATGATTCATTCCAATATAAAAATAGTTCTCAATTTTCCCTACTGAAATAACTTTTCCATAGATCTGGGACACACTCAGATTATCTTCCTCAACAAGTGCCTGATTCATTATTTCTGAATAACTTCTAATACAAAACATGCATACCTTTTACATGATCTCATTGAGAAGGCTATCCTAAAACATCTCACCCTCTATATATTATTAGCTTCAAAATATTTTGATAATTGATTTATTTCAGTGAAATGGTTTCCATATTACACCACTGACATTCCCTCCTATGTCATGTACATGAAATAATGATCCATCACATCCCTCAATATATCAGGGTATAATTGGATCATGAAAAAATCTCATATTTAATAAAAGATAGTTCTTATTTATTCCCTTCCTTCGCAGGAATGTCACACTAATGCTTGATAAGTCCACGAATCATAAATGAAACAATCATCACCCTAATATCTGTGAGTTCTCACGATTCTTAAAGATTGTCTAGAATGAATCATTGCAGAACTCAACTACCTAGGTGTCTCACAACCTAGTTAATATAGGAAAATTATATAGTTGAAAATATATCTTCATCTAAGTCATAGAAGGTATTGTGTGAAAAATATCTCTTTCCATGGATTTCATAACCCTAAGGAAAATATCATGAAGCTGAACATCCATTTAATCTTCAATAGCTACAGGATGATCTGGAAAAATTTTGTTTCTAGGGTAGTAATTTCTACTCTCCTAACGCTCAAATCAAATATATAGAGGAGGCATTTTCTCATTATAAAAAACACACTCCTTAGAGAACTTTCTATAACATATTCAACCTCAATTGGTGAATATAGAGAGAACCGATGACTTTTATTCACTCTATACATTGATTACTAGTGTTTTAAATTGAAAATAAAATTTAATTATTTCATTTCAAAGATATAAAAGGTATCAAATATCATAGTTCAAAAATGAATATATATATATATATATCACATGAAATATATATGTCCCTATCATTAAAATTGAATGCCAATATATATACCAACATACCTATCGTGATACAAGAATATTCGTCCTCTTCCATACTAGTCCATGTATAAAAATATCAACAAATAATAAATTCATGAAATAATAACCTTAAAAAACATTTGAATCACTATGGGAAACATAACTTGAACTATAATAAGAAATAGTGTAAAAAATTATCCACCCATGGGAACATATATTTTCCATAATACACAGGTTAGATACTCCCACAAAAATTCTCATTACCAAGACTCAAAATATACAAGTATCCTTTATAAAATTTCAAAATTGAAAAGAAACAAAAATGAAACCACCCTCTAATACCACATTTTAATGTAACATGATCTGACACTCTCTCACATGGATGAATTGGGTTGTTTACGAGTCCTTTAGCGTGAATTTCCATATTCTAGAGGATTCCAAATAGTGTAAAGGGTGTTATATATATAGTGGGGAGACTATAAACCCTAGTTATATAGTTTCAACATAATATAATAATCAAATAAATATAAAAAAACAAATATTAGATTGTAGATATAATTGAAACGATACAGTACAACAGAAAACCAATTAATTAAGTCCAACTAAATAACACAGTAAAATAGTAATAGAATTATGTAATGTCTTTTTAGAATATAAATAAATTTTATAATAGAATTAAATTAAAATAAAAACACCAGAAGGCTCAACTAAGAGTCAAAAGTCCTCTTTCTGAAACCCATGTTAGTCCATCTCCAAAAACTAACCCATCTAGAAATAAATCAATGGACAACAATGTGCCTTTACATAGTCCAATACTGCATCCATATAATCATATCAAGTACCATAGAGTGACCAAAATAGGGTTTGAGTATAACTCAGTTGGTTGAAACCACCATGACTAAACATAATCAGTATGATAACAAGGGAATAAAATAATTCAATAAAAATGTATTAATTAAAGAAACAATTTTATAAATACCATATAAACCTACTTTGACAAAATTGTAGGAACTCTATGGAAATGATTCCCAATAATGAGAACAAAAAACATATAGCCATGGTAAAATATAACCTTTCACGGATGCATGTTGGAATTTATCTGATAATGTCTCACAACTATGACATCCATAACCTTATAACCAAGGTATAAATTACACAAGTATCTCCCAAAACCTTCTATATATTCATTTTAGAAGTCAATCAGGGTTGAGCCCTGTGTTTAAGATTTTACACTTGTGTGAATTCCATGCCTAGTATATAAGCATTTCAACATCTCTTGGGGAAAATCCCAACATATAATAATTTCAACATATATCAGAGGGAATAGCCCACACTATAAGCATTTTAACACATCTTATAAAATAACTATTAATATAAACATTTCAACATTTAAATTGTTATAATAACCTATATAATCATTACAACATAAAAAATGGGCCGACACCATAAGAAAGTATTAGAACATAGAAATCACAACACATGTTATAGAAGTAAGTATATCCCAAAATCAAATAATAAGTCTCGATGGATAATTATTAAAATATCCATTTCTCACTACATTATAGATTTCATATATATATTTTTCATAACAATTAAAATTCCAGTTATCTCAACAAAAAATATAAACCATGGTAAAACTACATTAGAAAATCGCCCAAATTCTTTGTCATATTGACACTATATAATCCATTAAACAATTCCTTTACAATAAGAGTTCTCTCATCATAATGGCTTCCAAAAGATAGGTAAATAACCAATTTTATCAAAAGTGATTCAATGGAATAATAAAATCCATAATTTTATTTATTTAGAGCATGATATTTTCGTTCAATTGCAATATTACACATACTTGATAGTTTTCAATTAATAGGGTTAAGGATTATATCCCTTCCTTAGACTGATGATCAACCAATGCCTCTAACAAGAATCACAATAATAATAAAAATAAAATATTAACGAAAAAATGTTCATAGATAACAAAAAATCACAATCAAAACTAGAATCACTCACAAAAAAAGAGATTACAATGAAATAGCTCGTGAATGAAGGGATAGAAGGTAAAACCAAAAGAATACACATACGAGGGATCAAATGCAAGATCCAAACATCTAGAATCAAGAGAGGTGCTCCATGATATCTTAGAAGATTCCATTGGCTTAAGATGAAGTGGATTCACAATGTAATAAGAAATAAATAATCTGTTTAACACCTTTAATATTTATTATAGGAAAATTACACAACCTGTAATTCAGTTACACATCGTGAGTTTCCTTTTATAGGGATACGCTAGAAAAACCATCAGCTCACCATAATAGATAACTATCTCAATAAATATATGACATGTAACTCATTCATACCCTATTTTTTTCAATAAATGTTTTTGGAAGAATTTAGATGGAATTTAATATCTTTACACAACATGAAATTCTCCCGCAAACAACTATTAATCCCGATTTCCCTATATTACGAATTTAACAACATAGAAGCCTGCAAACCTGGAAAAAACTTTTAAACACATTAACCATATTTATACCCATATTACATTAATTAAAAAAATATATTTTCCTAGAATTTAGTTCATTTTTTTAAAAAAATGCTACCCCTCCAAAAAAGGGTCGCCTGCCAAGGCTGAAAAAACTCAAAGAGGGACGTACATGAAAAAAACAGAATTTTATAGAAATATTTCTTATTAAAATAATTTAATAACATTTTCCATTAACTTAATGTGTTACTTTATACATTGGATAAATATTTCCAATTATTCTTAATACATAAAAGTGGAAGAATAAAACTTGATATGTTTAACAAAATAATGTTCTGGAATTATGAATCGAGGACTCCCTTGAACTTGTGACCCTTTGAACTGAAGTACAACCCTTTACTTCTAATGTGGAATTTTCAGAAGAAATTAAATATTTAATTCTATAATTAAAATCCATATCATAGTAATCCATCCATAAACATCCCTTCTTTCAGTTGTTCCAACATGTATAGAAACAAAGACCAATATACCTCTTACAAATGTTTCCTCTTATAATTTCCCAACCATTATTTTGAATTTTTCAAAGGAAAAATACCATTATTTCCATTCCAATCCCACTTATTATAGGTTTTAAATTCCACTTTTATAGAATCCATTCAATTAATATCATATCAGGAATTTCCTCTTAGGCCAAGTCATTATTTCAATAGAATTAATTATAACTTTCAACTTGACATTATAATATTCTAGAAGAGATAAAAAATGAATTAAACCCCACATTCCATCAAAGAACGTCATGTCAACAATCTATTGGGATTATAGTGGGATAATAATTTTTTTGATAACAATAGAATAAATAATAAAAAACCCAATATCACCATTGTCTCAATTCATCCATCATTTTTATTTTATTTTATTTATTTTATTTGTTTGAGATATTTTAGTTGATGTTCAGTTCGAGTTCCTAGTTGATGTTTGTGAGTATTTCAGTATATAAGAGTTTTTTTGGCAGGTGGCCAGTTTTTTTCTAGATTTTGGAGGATAAACATGTGGCCTATTATGATAACACATTCTTTAAATAGATAGATAGTAATTAATAATTTAGCATTAATTACAAAATACAATAAAGCTATGATAGAACCATGTACGTATAATGTCTTTAGAAAATGGGAAACATAATCAAGTGGTTCTTAAGACATCTATATTGTCTTCCCCTAATTACTTCATAACTAAATCCCTTTTAACGTATATTAATTAATACCCTATTTCAGGGCCTAGGGAAAAGAAACATAATAACGAGATTATGTAGATTCTTAGTATGTTTAAGAAAAGGAGATATCAATTATAGCATAAACATAAGTTATAAGAATATAACATTTTAAAATCATATCCAGTATATGAAATATCAGTATATCTAGTCATGGGATAAATAATTTATTCTCATAATGAATCAATGAACATATTTGCAAAAGGAATAACATAATACAATTGTTTTTTGGAATACATATAAGCATAGAAAATAATTTCATATTCATCAAGTCTCATTTCCAAGACCGTCGTGGTGGAAAAATTACATTACTGAACCAAGTTCACTTCTTTTTCAATCCATGTGTTACTAAACAAAGACCATTTCCCATTCCATCCATGTCTATCTTATGACATATAAATATTTTCTTGATGAATTTTTGGCGAGATATAGGTCCAAAAAATCTCACAATAGAATCATTCTTACATGTTCCACAAAAACACAAATCATTCATTATATCTAACCCATGGAATAGAATACATTTCTTAAATATTGTACCATTATAACACAATCCATGGAAAAATGTATTTTCTAAAAATAATTCTAGAAAAAATAGAATTTTTTTAATAATAGGGATTGATACATAACCCTATATAAATAATGGTATATAAGATGAGAAATAATTTTGATGAAACTCCTGAAATTAATTTCTGAGGAAAATATATTTTATTTTAAAAAAGTGTTTTATTTTCACAAAATGTCACAAAATTTTAAAAGAAAATAATAACATTGAAATAAAAATAAAAATATTATAATGTCAGATTCATGGAAATAAGGCATTATGAAATCCTAAAAATCATGGCATGTGGTATATGTTAAAAGAAAACATTCTTCTTGTAGTTTTGTCAGAATGTCCAAAAGTAGATCGTATCTAAAGTGACAAAATATTCCATTCATAATGTTTTTTAACTATTAAAAATTTGGTATTATTGAATTTAAAATTTTTATAAAGATATGGTTTATATTTTATAATATATATGTATAAAACATGGACATGTTGAATAATATAACAGATTAAATACATACATATAAACAATCTCGAATAATAATGAGATTGTGAAATTATCTCTTATGTTAGGTTTGATATCCTTCATATGTATCCTAACCTCCAATATAATGAATTAAATAATGTCATTGACTTATTTCAGAATCATAGAAATTTTGATGAAATCACATATGATAATACTATCATATTATTGTTAATAACATTTAATTACTACTCGGTAGTCATGTATATATGGCTTCATTTTCTTATGAATTCTTTATCGAATAAGTTTTGATTCTTCTCAATAGGTAATAGTTATATAATTTATATAATAATATTAATATTATATATCTGATATTTATTAATTATAAAAATATATATTATCATGTTTTAATGGATATCATGTAAAATTGATCACATTGTATCATGGAGACGACATGTCGTACATATACAAAAGTGATGATATCATGCACTTAATTATGAAATGGTGTTGATGTAGATGGTATATATATTTTTCCAGAACAAATAACTTGTTATAATAATCATATATAATTTTTATTTTCATCATTATTCCTATCAAAGTAAAACTATCATGAAAAATATATTACACTATGCAGTGGAGACATAAGCTATACGTACATATACTTGGTGGTTAAATTTTTTTAGGTTGGATAGATGGTGGAATAAGTTTGTTCCATTAAAATAATAACATCTTATTAAAAAATTTATTCAAGAGTTATTACATAACAATTGAAAAAATGTAATTGGAAGTAGAAAAATAAATAATATTGAAATAATCAGTAGAGAAGATTACCTCTTTTTGGATGAGCACCCTCTAGATATACTCTTAATGGCAGTAGAGTTGGAATTTGGAGAAGACCAGAAACTCTAAAATGAGATTTTGAATTTTTTTAAGGTAATATGAAAGAGGTTGTTCGATCAAGAAGGTTTAATGTGAACTAAAGAAATGACGTAGGAGGTTCCATTTTGTAATTAAGATGAGGGGAAAATTTGGAATATCCAAAAATATTAATTTATAATAAACTAAAATCCAATTAAAAACCCACAAATATTTATTATATTAAAATATTAGAATAGATAATATTGTAATATTATCGACCAATAATTTTTTAGGTGTTTTTTTGTTTCATTTTAAACCTTATCAGTTCGTTTCACCCATAATTATTCTCTTCTAATTTTAATTAAGGTAACAAATTGTTCAGCATTAAAATAGTGAAATTTGTACATATTTATTGTCAATTTGAAAACAAATTAACAATATATATCAATTTATATTATATAATAATTATTTTATTTTTTTAAAATAAATTATGGTTTTTAAATAATTTAATAAAACATTAGTTTGACAAAATATCAGTGTCAATTTTGACACTCTTCGATTAATGGATTTTTAAAAATATTATAATAATATGTTGAACTTGAAATAAATATTTTATTATATCTATAAGTGGGGAATGTAATCTACAAACTCTATTGTATGTATTATTTAGTCTAAATTATATTTTTTTTATTTTTAACAAACATTAATTTGATATTTCCATTAATAAAATAATAACTACATCAGTTTGCATAATTATTTATTATAGTTAATTTTTGGGAAAAAATCAAAAATAAAAATACTGAGACAAAGATAAATACTATGTATTTCAAAAGAATACTTATAGTATAATATATCTCTTGGATAATCCTACATTAAAAATGTTATATATATTAAAACTTTAATGTGACAAATTCATCTTCACATTAAATTAAATAATATAATTGTCATAATCTATTATATAAGGATATAAATATTAAATAACTTTACCCTAAAATGGTTAAGAACATGATATACTCGATTAATAAGATTTGGTCAAGTGTTTGTGTCTTTTAATATTTATTTACATTAATAAAATTATGTTATTTATTTTTCACCAATTAAATAATTTATGTATCATCAATATATAAACCATTAATGTAATTATTAATTTTATAAATATTAAAAATAAATTACCATGGTAAAGAAAATAAATATATCATTCAAATGTGTATTTATAATTGAGTTTATATTATGTATCACTGTATATTAAAAATTATTTAGTCAATTAAATTCAAGTAAGACATATTTAACTTTTATTTAAATAAAATATATTAAATGTATAAATATAATACTTATGGCTCCAAAAGGGTATAATTTATACCCAATTATTTTTAAGGTCGAAAATCTCTCATCCAATCATATTAGGATAAGTGTTGGATTAATTTTATAATATTATATTTACCCATAATTACTCAATTTACATTCATAATGCCCAATAATTAATGAAATGATATAAATAAAATTTCAAACAACTAATTATAAATATGGAATCCACTTTTAAAATATAAAATAAACGATGATGTAGTAATTAATTTAACAATAATCCCATTTTTGGACTTTAAAATTTGTTTTTATAAGTTAAAACATTGAAAAATATAGAAATGTTTTTACATCATAATTCTTGGAAAAATTAATCCTGCTGAAATTAATTTTATTTAATAATTAAAATATATTATATTTATAGTTTAAAATCTTTTAATAAAAAAATTTAACCTTATAAATTATTTTTATGTAAAAAGCTGTTTTCAATTAAAGTATTTTGATTTCTAGTAATTATCAAAACCTGAATGTTATCAGAAAAATATCGACAATCCATCCAACATAAAATTTTATTTTTCGATTCCGAATAAGAAGTTTAACTTTTAAAATAAAATTAATAAAAGTGTCAAAAACTATATTTAAAATTGGAGGACCATCAAAAGGTTTCAAAATTGCATATTTTTAAAATAATTCTTTTATATGAAAAATTTAATTTGTTCTTATATCATGTCTATAAAATATATTATATATATATATATATATTAAAAATTAGAATAAATATGTTAAATATTTATTACATTAATAAGATCCATCAATAATGATTTTATTTTTATATAAAATCATTTATTTTCATATAAATTATTTTTCAAAGAAACATTTCATTTTACTGAAAAATGTTTGATTTTCATTTGTAATTAATTTCCCACCAAAGGGTTAAGAATATTTTCAAAATTTAGTTAATACTCTTCATACCACCATTATAATGTCTATGATATAAGGTAAAATATGAATTTTTAGTTTTTCACTTAAACTCAGTCATGCCTGAAATGGATTATGTCAAATCTATATAAAATTGTGTATAACACAAGTTTAACATATTGTTGGGTATATAAAAAGATAAGTTAGTGTTGCATGTAGAGAAATATTTTCATAGTGTTGTGTCAACACAATAAATTAAAGAAAGTAAAAAAATATTAATTAAAAAATTAAAAAAATATAACTTATAAAATTCTTCAAGAGTTACATTATATACCTATTAAATAAATTTCTCTATTGAAATTCATCTGGTTTGTAAAAGGATTAGTACTTTAAAATTTATTTTTTAGAAACCCAAATCATAAAAAAAAGAATAATACTTATGTTTAAAAAGTATTGATGGGAAACATAATGGTTACCAAAAGTCACTAATAACTGGGTTTCCAAAAAATGAAAATGTAGGTGGAAATTTAAAAAATACATATAGAAAAAAATTTAACCATCTTGTTCTGATGGAGAGTGAAAAATAACATGGTTAAGGGAATGTTAACAATTAGAATTCAATAAAGCTGCTATTATTTAAGGGGAAATTTGATAAATCATAAATGAAGGTAGTAGGGTAACATTTTTTATTCAATATAATTTCCTAAGAGTAGAATAATGAGAAGAAATACATACTTGATTGAGTATAATCTCATCATTTTCTTGTTCCTTGATCTATTTCCACTTCTTCACTTATTCCATGGAATGATGTTGATTTTTTCATTCCTGAAGTGTTAGAAGATCATGTGATCCATAAATAAGATTATAGGTTCCAACTATCTAACAAATGGTTATAAGAAGTTTTCAAATATGTATTAGTCCACCTAGGGTGATATATTACTTTTTTATGACAAAAACCATCAAAATTATAACATAAACTTATATATTAATTAATAACAAAACAATCCTTAGGAAAACATAAAAATTCTATAATTTAGAAAGAGGTTACCTACTCTGATTAACATTCATCCATCATATATTATATGGTATCTCTTTTGTGTCACATTCCAAACATTTGAACACCTTCATCTTGTATTATCTGAAGTCATGGTAATAACCAAAATAATAATAAAACCATAGTGAAAACATGCGTTCTTTAAAAAATAAACTATTTACATATATCATAAATCCCCATGATTTTATATTCTCCATCCTTAATATCATAAATCCATTTTTCATTATATTTTTCCTAAGGTCTGTAATACTATCAAAAAACTCTTTATTTCCTTATCCCTACATTATGCACATAGTAAAGGCCATCCTTCCCTTAATATATTTTCCAAAAAATAATTGAATCAATTTTCATGGTTACCAGTACATCTTATCATATACACTAAAATACATATGATAAAACATAATTAGGCAAGTAGTTATTTTATTATTTTACAAAACAATAATAGTTAATTCACAACATTATTCTAGAATCCCATTACATAAACACTCAATCATTCCACCACTTTAACGTTGTACTCTACATCACCCATAAATATTGCCTAAAATTTTCATTTATATTTAGCCATAATAATTTTATGATGTCAATTATCATTGATAACCCTTAGATTTGGGCATTGGTTTGCATAACCCCCCATTTCCTATCACAGGTAGCATTGAAGCGTGTGAGGTGCATTATGTGCAACATATTCTCTACTCAAATCATTAGCTATATTTTTTCCATTACATAGAAACCCAAATTATTGATGTCCATCTATTATACACTAAATATATTTTTTGGCCCCTTTAAGACAATTTCCATCATTCTTCTTTCCACACTTTGAGCATTATGAAATAGTAATCTTCTTCCCCCCATTGTTTTGTGATTTTCCCTTGAACTCCATCTATCGTTTCTTATAAAAACCATGATATTGATATGTAACCTAAATTCCATACATACCTTGATATAACAATGCAGAATATCTTCATTTATACTTATGTATAGAACGGAAAATTCACTTATAAGACTAGATTTTATGCCACTGGAGAACCTATTTAGTTTACCTTCATGTTGGATATAATTCCTAAAGTGTACCTCAAAATCTTGTAAAATTTACCCCCATTGTACCAACATATACATCATCATTTTTCTTAATATCAAGGATCTCAATTTCTATATTCGTATGATGAGTAAATGGAATTGACTTATTGGAAAATATGTTATCAAATTCATTCCATTCAATGAATTTTATTTGACATTGCTTTCTAGTATTCTTAATTAGGGCCCCCCACTAGTCCACTTCACCTACTAAATGATAAACATCCAAAATGAATTTTTCATGTTCCAAAAAAAGAAAATAGAGAATATCATTTTAGTGGTACTGATCCATTTTTCACCAACATGTCTACTAGAAGACCCCCTGAAACAAAGTATACGTTGCCTCATTAAGGAATCTATATAATGTTGATTCCCTTTCTTCTCATATGTAATTAAAAAATGATTCATATCTTGTGTTAGTATAGAGATAAGATTTTACATTCTAGATACAATAAAATTTTGGGGCTTAGGAGGAAAATCATTGAGTCACCCATTCAATTAATCATTAACATGGTTCCTTTGGGTTACATATATTTTTTGGAACCGAAAACTAATAATGCGAGTGGAAAAATTAATTCTTGGAAAATTACATAATCCTTGGGACATGCTTTCATTCTCTAACATCATAGGTTTATTCCTAGGTTCACCATGATCATTAGAAAAATTTTGGGATTATAACCTATAAATTGACTTATTCTTTTGGAAATCCCTAGATATACATTTGGAAATATTTCTAGGGATGTCACTAACATTTTCTCATCCAAGTTTTTAAAGGATAAAAATACCTTTCCTGTCACACCCAGCCTTTTAAAATCATCTTTGGTACATGTTTATGTTTGGTCCTAGGTTTTTTTCTTGGGAACCATGTGTGAAATGTTTTACTTTTTTAGGGTGTTATTCCCTTATTTTCTTTTCATATTCTTCATCCAGGGGTTTCCAATAATTGTTTGGAGAAAAATTGTTTTTTGGGGGGTGGGATGAATCTAGAGCATGGTTGGCACATTGTTAGTGGTAACCGTGAATCTCACCACAGGTATCCATGTTGTAGGATGGGTGTTTTCTAGAAATGACGACATAGCTTCAAAATAGTTAGCCAAAACATACATGGTTCCTTTTTGGTAGGTCTTCTTCTAAGAAGAGGAGGTCACATGATCGACACACCATCATAAAAAACATGAAGACTAATTGTGCAACTATCCAAGTTATTAAAATTTCTATTTTCTTTTCACTCTCTCAAATTTAAAACCCTAAACACCTTTTGGGTCCTTCACCATAGATTCCTACTCCCCATATGTTGGATCCATTATAAGACTATTTTTGAGTTTTTTTACCCATTATTCAAGGGATCTTCAAGTAAGTACCTTCTCCCGTTTTATCTTCCATATTTCTTGGGGTTTCTTCCATAATTCTTGGGATATCTTTTCTTTAATGGATAGGGATAGATTTTTAGTGTTTAATTCTAAAATTTTAGTCTCAATCTTGATTATTTTGGTTGGATTTTGATTTTTTTGGTGTGGTTGAGGTATAAATGAGATTTCACACTAGATTCTGGATGTTCTTCGTTATTCGTGGTAGGTTCCCTTTTACAATCACCTTTAAATTTAATATTTCATTTATTTCCTATGTTTTATACCCTCATTTATAGTTAAATAATGATATATTATTTTTAGAATAATTTTTTAGGAGAAATGGGGAGGTTTTATTTATTTTCATGTATATGTGGTGATTATTTGATTAATTTTCCACTCCATGTTTTTGAAAAATTTCCCAATTTGATTTTTCAAGTGGTTTGTGATTCTTAAAGAAATGTTTTGTTTCTGTAATTGGGATTTTGATATTCAAAATGATGACTGGTGTTTTCTAAATGGGGTTTTCACACCAGGTTCTTGATGGAATGCCCCTATGTACATTGTAAATACATCATAGACTTAATTGGTGGTTTAGATTGATTAAATGGGGTTACAAAGGTGTGTTTGGTTCTAAATATGGTTATATATTGTTATTTGTGAAACACATTTTGATGTTGAGAAATTTTGAAACCTTTTAGGAATATTCAAAATGGTTTATTTTGAAATCATTTTTAGGAGAGAGTCTCTTGCGTTGCTAGTACACCCTGAGATGGTAGTATCCTTAGTATGTGACCTCCCTTGTTTGATAATTAATTTATTCAATTTGACTAATCCATGAGGTGGAGAGGTTTGATGGGTTATGTTAATTGTGTGATGGAATGCGTGTATGGATTGTTGATTTATCCTTCTTGTCACACCCATTGAAAACATAATACAAAATCCTAGGATCGATATAAGGAATTTGGATAATGATTACTACACTTTATAGTTTATTAAAATGACGGTGGCCCATAGCAGGTGGATATATTTGGGTTTCTTACTATAGGATTGGGCCCCTCGATATATCATGAATTTTTATGGACGAGCATTGGGGCATTTTTTATTTCATTTTTAGGTGAATGCTATTGGGGATGGGTCTCATGTATTAGAATGTTATGGTTCTCCTCTAAGTTCCTAGGTATTCCAAGGTTTATCTGATAATAGTACTGTTGGTGGCATTTCATTTGTTTTGTAGAATGATTTTATTTTCACTTGGTTTTGGTGTTTTCATGGAAAATTATGAATGTGTAGTTTTGTTAAAGGATTTCAGATAAGATGTTTTGAAACATAATTTATTTGCATTTTGTTTTCACCATTATGAAAAATGATCATCTCTATCATGGTTTACTTCCCCCTTCTCCCCATGATCCTCATTTAAAAACATGATGGAAATAGATTGTGGCCTGATTTGTTTAAATTAAAATTAAATTTTTTGAAAACATATATATATAAATATAATATTTCAATGTTGATAGACTATGTATGTTTATTTAAAATATATACATTGAGAGTACAATTATTCATGCATACATATATAGTTTCAATACATAGGCATATATTGTTTTCTTGTTTTTTGTTTCTGTTGTAGGTTCGTCCTCAGGGTCAATCGCCTCAAGTGATAGTTAGTTTGGGATTAGAGAGAAAACCTCAGTGTCATGTGGAGATTTCATGCTTGTCAGCTTCAGTTTTGGTTTCCTAAGTAGCTTTTTAAACCAATTCGTTATATTTTAAACATTGGTTTAAATGTTCTAATATTTTTTAACCATATTTATTTTTGTTTTCCCTTTTTTATTTGGATTAAATTTATTATTTTATTGTAAAAAACCATTCCAATTTGTCCCCAATGATGTACTTGTCACTTGTTTCGAGTCCGAGGGGATTGGGAACGCCTATCGTTCCTTGCCATAGATCGTCTTGGGTGGTAGGTTCAGGGTTGACATGGGTTGGTTCGTGACAAAATGTTATCATATGAAAATCAACTATTTTTTAAGGACCTTAATTTTTAGAGAACACATCATTACTTCAACATGTCAAATTAGAAGGAGTAAGATTTTCAAGACTCGATGGGTAAGTGTGGGAAAAGTGTCACAAACTCTTCCTCTTTCTCAACCTCATGTCAGCATTGGTTATTTGGATTTGTTTGTTTCCTTTGGTTATTTTGAATTATTTGGTGTTGGGAAATGAAAATAGAAATGGGAAAGTGTCATTTTTGAGCTCGCATGTCCTATAAATATATGTTGATCTAGGGGAATTTCCTTAGAATGCTCTTTTTGAAGGTGGTGTGAGTTGAATATGGATTCCAACCATATGTATAGGTCACTAATAGACACTACTTCCCCCATTTGAAAGGTGACATGGGTTAATTTGGGTTATGAATTTTATATTTAAAATCCTTATTTGAAAATTGAGGAAGATACAATTTTTAATAGAAGATGTGGTTTGATTTTCAAAATGTAAAAAGTGAATTTTCATTATTTTTTTGTATTATGATTTAGAAAAACTTAATTTTCATGAAATAATATTTGTAGGAAATGAGAATGAGTTTTTAATCAATAATTTAGGACTATCAGAAATTATTATTCTGGAAAATAGAAATTTACCATCAAATGAATTTGTAAATTTCTTTCAAATGAAGAGAGTTGGGTTGTTTATTAAAATAGTTACACATTAATAGAGGTTTGTTATAAAATTTGATGCGTTTTTAAACGAGTCAAATATTTTGGAAGGGATGTGTATAGTTTGAAAATGCGATTTTATTAGAATGGTTGGTGTTTTTATAAATAGGACATTTGAGATCAAAATTGGTTTTTGGTATTGTGGCTAGTAATTTTTAAACATAGGATTTGTTGGATTTGAAAAAGAAGGGAGAATTAAATTTTTTTCCATGAAATGTCTTTTTACCTTTGATGTTCCCATGAGTGACCACATGCATAGATATATCTGAAAAAGTGGGTGGGTTCCTAGTATTGTCTGGGGATGTGCATGTGTAATGCTCTATAGGACAACATTAGTGTGTGTGTATTACTTAATGCTTGTTTCACTTTAAAAAAATATTTTTGATGAAAATTTGGTGTTTTAAACACAAGAGGTTGTGTGTTGTATCCTTTTTTTCATTGTATGCGTTTTAGGAAGCCTTTTTGGTGGTTTCCTCTTTGTGTTTTATGTTTGTTGTGGTATGTTTTTGCTGATGGACTAATTTCGTTTGGTCCTTGGATTTTCCTTGCTGGATCTGTTTTGGAGGTGGTGTGGTTTCTTGTGGAACCCGAAGGAGATGTTTGATTCGGGGTTTCTAAAGCCTGAATGAGAGGTTGGAGATTCTTCAAAAATTATAGCTCCTGACATAGGTCCCAGAGTGTACTATTTCATAGTGAGGAGTACCTTAGTGGTATGAATGGATTTGGTTTATCTTCTATCCTTAGAGTTGATTGACTTACCCAATCAAATTGAGAAAATGAGTTATGAATCATGTTCTTTTCACTATTTTAAATCGATAATATCTTTTAATGACTCATAAATTTAATTCTTATCATTTTCCTGATAAATAATTTTCATCCATTATATCATATTTTAGTTATCTATAGACTCATATTTGTTTTCATAAAATAGACTCCATGGGTACAATAATGAGTGAGTGGACTTATAGTGAATAACATAGCAGTATAGAAAGGCATATAATTACATTTATTTAAAAAATTTACAAATTTGTTTATTTTAAAGTGTATTTAACAGAACATTGAAATTTAATTCTCTATAATCATGTAAAAATGTCACCGTAATATGAAAACTTTGTTCATCAAATATGTGTTCTCATACATGCTCAAAATATTGGGATCAATCCCAATGTTTGCATCTACTCAAAGATTTTAATAACCTCTTTCATGGCCGACATCACATAGAAAACATCGAATAATTTCTTGTTAACTATAAATCAAGATATATATTTTTCGTTATTTTATATTTTTTCTGTTAAATAGATGATTTGGATCCCCCAAAAACTAGTAGTCCTCAAACCATACCTTATATAAACCATAGTTATATCCATGAAATATATTAAACCTCATGTTTCCCTCTCTTAATAATTTCATATGAAGATAAATATAACCCACTGAATAAAAAAAATAAAGGAAAATTAATTCATGTTATTCAAATTTTACAATTTATGATATCGTTCAAAACGCTAAACAAGGATTTGACCCCACTTGTTTCAAAAGATTAATTTCTTTTGGAACATCCATTTTTAGAAACTAGAAATCAATATATGGCTACCAAAAGGTATAAAATAACTTGAAACCTTAGATAATTTTACCTTAACTGAGATTATAGAAAATAGAAGCATAAATCTAAAAGAAAGATATTCAAATTGTAACACCCCATGATTTTATAATATGTTATCTATTTATGGTAATTCAATAGCTTGCGCCACATGAAACACCAAGTTCGAGCGCACCACAACTTACCAACATTGCCATTTAAAAATAGTTTATGGATAGTATTAACTGAATTTTGAATTTTATATACTCTATATAATTTTTGAATCCATATTATGTGTTTTGTAGACATAATAAAAGAACGAATCCGATTTGTTATATAAAAGA
This sequence comes from Viscum album, assembly GCA_963277665.1. Taxonomy (NCBI): domain Eukaryota; kingdom Viridiplantae; phylum Streptophyta; class Magnoliopsida; order Santalales; family Viscaceae; genus Viscum; species Viscum album. The sequence continues at coordinate 1,158,024,069 of OY728147.1, forward strand.
AGCGTTTTTCAAAAGAAATACAATTTTATTGCCTTTTAATGGAGAACCGTTTTTAAAATCCAATATTTGACACTTTTATATATTCAATTTGACAAAATAAACTTCTTCTGTAGAATAAAGATATAAAAATTAATTTTTTATAAATTATTGGTGTGTTTTCTCAGAACATTCATATTTTGATGAATAGTGGAAAATACTAAATTTTAATTGAAAAAACTTTTTTAATCAAAATAAATTATATTGTAAAGTTATAAAATAGAATGAATTTTAAGTATAATTAGGTTATATATTTATCATTTAATCCAATTTTGGTCATTGGAAGAAATTTTACATTCAAATTGAATATTAACACAAATCAATCTTTGGATAGTTTTTTCCTTCTAAAAAACCTACATTCTAGTTTTGAAAATAGAAATTAATTTCAAATTAATAATTGAAAATTATATTTTTTTAATTTTTCAAAATATTCATAATTTTTATATTTGGAATATAAAAATTATCTTATGGTGAAATTTTTTATTTTTTTGATAATTGAAACTTTTTGATAAATAATGAAAAATACTTCATAAAACATAAAAAATTCCTTTTTCACTTAAATAATTATTTATAATTTAATTGTTTACAAAAATAGATAAATAATATATATATTATAAAAATTCAAGTCATTGGAGTCATTTTATTATTATATTATATACATAGATTTTTATTGAACCCTTTAACATATTTTTACCCACCGTCTTGGTACATTTACCCACCTAGGAAAATTTTCTAATTTGCAAAAAATATAATTTTACCACTTCTCTGAATTGAATTTCAAAAATCCAAGTGACATGGTTGACATCAGTAAGTAAAATTTGGTTCAATATCCTGATTTTTTGGTGAATAGTGACATCTGTGTTTTATTTACCACGATTAAAAGTAAATGAGGTAATTAAATGTAAAAATAATATTAAAATTACCCAACACATGTTATAATTATATAGGATAAGTGTATTTCAACAAAAATAATATTTTGGAAAAAAATATAATTATTTTGATCCATTTGGGTTAGATTATGACATTTATTAATATTTTATTTAAAAAAGAGTTAATAGTGTAAAATTCAAATTTTAATAACTAAATTTTTTCTATATAGGGTTATACATAAGATAAATTTGACAATAAATATTCACGTTAAATATTAAAATATTTCATACCTAATGGTATTTTCTTAAATATATTTATAAATTAAATAATCATATTTATTTATGACACAATGATGATGCAGTAATTTCCTTATTAATGAAAGATTAAAATAACTGATATTATAAATATAACTAAAAATGTAAATTGGCAATTTTAATGAATTCCAAGGATTTTATTGGATAACATGACATTCTAGGATTGATTTCATGTATTTATTTTTGAAGTAATAAATTTTTTTGACATTCAATAAAACAAAATACTAAGTAGTGTCAAAATTGTCATAAATGAGTTTTTGAAACAAATACTATATTATTAAATGATATAACATTATTAAAAATATAAAGATTGGAAAAATAACTTACATAATGATATATATGTCATTAATAGACCACTTTGGGTTCTCTTGACATTTTATAGTATGTTTATTAAAAATGTATTATAAAAATTCAAGATTACATTATAAAAGTTAATCTATTTAACAATGAGTAATATTTAAAAGATAACATTAATATGGTGACATAAAATTGCCTTAAACATATTGGTTGAATGGATTTCGACACATACCCACCTTATCATTGAAATAAATCCTTTTGAAGCCATTATATACCGAAAATAATTTTAGAATAAAATAATATTTCAAGATTTTCCAAATTTGACCCTAACCTCTCTTTTAAAAGGGTAATTCCCATTCTATTAAATTCACATATCCAAATCCATCTGGATCAGCCAAAACATGATCAAATATCCTACCAAATACACTCAATTCCACCTAGAGGAATTACTTTGATCAGAAAGCTAGTCTAGGGAGTCATTTTCTTCAAATATAAAGGAAGATCACGAAGAGGATGTAATTATTTCACCACCTCTTTCAAAGTAGTTTTATAATTCCACTTCCTCTTTCATATTTATTTCCATACCATAATAATAACTCCATTACATTCTAAATATTTTAATGTTATTATTTATTGTTTTATCCATCCTATGAATGATAATGTCACCAGATGTGCCTACGTACGGCTTACCGTCTCCATGTTGTGGTGTAGTTTCTTATTCAACACTTCAATATTTGGATGGGTAAAAAAATAAGTAATATTTATGTAAATATTAAATATAAAATATTAATTAGTATGTATATATAATATACCATCCAATTACATATTATTTCTTCATCAATAAGAATGATATTATCAGTCATGCGTACACATGGATTATAGTCTCCATGACGCATTGAGATTCATTTCCACATTCAACATTCAATGATGATTATAAATATATATTATTACAAAGTATGTAATATATTAAATAATAATGCTACTAGATATATATATATACATATATCCCATTCACTTACTTCTGTTCAATATGATATGAAAATGGAAACGATGTTTATGCGTACGTATGACCTACCATCTCCATAAACGGTGTCTTCCATTTCATATATCAATATATTATACATACTTATAATTTGAAAATATATGATATATAAATAATTTTTTATATTCTTGAATAAATTAAGTTTTGATATAAGTAATATGATCAATAATAACATGTTAAAACACATATGATGAAGAAAGCTATTATAACCTGAAACAATATTTTAACACTGAAATTATTATTAAATGGGTAGTATAAAACCATAAATAAATCAAGTATGATATCATAAATATGAACATTGTTATGTTATAATTTATTAACATAGTATTGTCATTATAGAAGAGGTTAAACGTACCCTCAACTAATGGAAAGCACATGGTAAGGATTAATTCTTCAATCTCATTAATATCCGAGATTATTTTTGTGTAAGTATGTACAGGGACATTTTTATCATTCATGTCTTTGTTTCGTAAATTTTATTCGTAATGATTATTTTATGGTTTTTTTTAAAGGCATCCTAATCACTATCATCATTCTAAATTTTTTAATTATTTTATTTTTTAAATCTTTTTAATTAATATATTTTTTTTAAAAATGATTTTATGAATATATTTATATGGACATGATTGTTTAAAAATGTAAATTACTTGAAAAAGTTGCAAAGTGGTCTGGGAAAATTTTATTCAAAAATATATTTTAAATGACTTTCATTATAAATACATTAATTATTTATGATTTCACAAAAAAGTGATATTTCTCTCAACGAGTTTTACTAATCATTTTCAACTATGTTAATATCCATTACTGGATATTTTTATTGATTGAGGTTGGTTTATTATAAAAAAATATTTCATAATGTATTGAATGGTTTGTGATATGTTGGACTATGGATGGACTATTTTTACACCATTCGAGGTTTATGGTTAAATTATTTATATTTCATATTCTAGTTTTAATACAAATTATTATGCTATATTGCATGATTTTCATATGTAGAATCCATTGGACTTAGTAAGTGATGGGTGGAGCCCTCTATAGATCATCGATGCATCATTAGGTCTCATGAGACAAACAAGTGTCTTGGAAAAGTCTTTAAAAAATTATATTTGTAGTATTGGCATGAGGCATTGACTCTGTGGTTATGATGTCTGATATTATGCATTCTCTCATTATGAAATTATTAATAGATTGTTATTATTCTACTAGTATAGTATCCATGTTCATGTTTATATGATAATGTTTTATTTATTTTTTCCATATTATGTTCAAGTTTATTTTTAAAAAAGATTTTGTTTTTATTACAAATATTTCCTTGAATGATTATATATTCTGATAAATTATTTACCCTTAATGAGCATCTGAGCTCACCCATTCCTTCGGTTATATCTTCCTGGGATTCAAGAAAAATATTATGATTAATATGTAGGGTTATCCTAAAAGAATAATGGGGTTCTCAAAGGATTATTTATGTTGTGTTGTATGTTAGAATGTGTAATGTAACATTAATGCATGTAATAAATTTTCACAGGCTACTAAACTGATTGGACCATCCTTACTTGATTCTTTATAATCAAGCCAATATATTGAAAAAAATTCACCGGATCTGGGTAACTGGGGTGTGGGAATTATAGTTGGTATCTAATGATGTTTAGAAACTACTGTGGAAATAGATTTAGATAAACTCTGATTTTTAAACCTAACCATAAGATAGACTTCAGGGATTAATATTGAAGAATTTCATAGTGTTTTGGTAACATAGATATTTTGTTAATTTTCCATGAAAAACATCCCTGTCTAGATACGAGCATGTAGAGGCAGCTCTAGCACATGTGTACCTATGGGTAAAACCTGAAAACACCACTTTGAGCTAGACTCGAATGAGAACTCATGCATGGTAACGAGCCTTACTACACACTTGATTATGACACTCCCCGAGGATATGCTTAGGACAATTCACATTTTCTTTAAAAACAATTATAATGGATTTATGAGTAAATATGTCAGCAAGGAAAACATTTTTATGATTATGATACTAGTTGAGAGAAAATGATCGATTAATGTTGATAATTATGGTAGTATTGGATTATAAATAATGATATGGTCTATCCTAGTGTATGTCACCAATTAGAAGTGGCTCCCAGTAGAAGGAATGAGAAATCTAGCAATAAACCTGATCCAAAGAGTTATAAGGGTCATATAATTCATGGTCATAAGACTACATTTAAAATGGAAATATTCTCCCATGTATTCTCATCAATTGATGAAATAATATAATGTTTTTAAAAGATAAGTAATTAATTCTATTCGTCTTATGGATTTGACGGTAAGAAAGAGAGGAAGAGGATGGCATAGAAAAAGATCAACAAAGGGAAGAAGGGAATGAAGGATTTTCCCATATGTGATAATTGTGGAAACAATTACCATGGTAAATTCCTAAGGGGATTGAGATTTTGTTATACGTTTAGAGAAAAAGGACACCATGTACCAGATTTCAAGGGAAAGAAAAAGGTTTCAAATGTACAATGGATCATCTTCAGGAAGTTGGGACACCACACAAATCAAGGCATCAATCATGAGAGTATACCAAATATTATGCTATTGGATACAAATAATGTTATGATACTACCATAGATTAAGAGAAAATATTAGTGTTATTATATTTTCATTAACGAATGATGTCATTTGGGGGTTGTGTTAATGATTTATTGGTTATATTATTTATGGAAATAAATACAGATTGTAGTGCTGTACAATTTCATTGAGGATTTAAGATTATCTGGTACATTAAAAATTAACTCAATACCATGTTATACTTTTTAGAAAATACATGGATGAAGGAAAGTTTAACCTTAATATGGTCCTGATACTGAAGTAGTGATTTTGAAATAAGAGATGGGTGATTTGATAAATTATATTTGGTATTCTTGACTACCTTGGAATTGATTAATGGTCTTTTATTCCATCATTGTTGTAGTATTCAAAATTTTTTGATATAAAGAAATATATCTAATATTCTATAAGAAATAAGTGAGTATTAATGTAATCAATAAGGTTTTATGGTAATTCACTGTGTTACCAAGTTTTAAGAGAATAATGATGGAGGTAATCACATGTTATTATGTGGAAAAAATAGATCTTCATTATTTTTTGTTGACCTTCATTATAAATTATTGGACTGCGGGTTTCAACACAAGTATTTTGGACAATTCAAAGATTGAAATAGATTATGTAGGACATTGGATAATATGGTTTAATGTTAAAAAATGTCTTAAGATTATTTATTGATTTATTTATAAAAAGGGAAACCCAATGATCGGGTGACAACCCGTCGCGTCTGGCATGGCTACGAGACTTAAACCCGTAACTTAAGTGCGCAAGGGTGTGTCACCTACCACAGGACAACATAATGTCCTAGATTTTATAATTTAGTTTTTTATATAATCTTATTGATGAATTATAAATTCGTTTTTTTTGAAATCCTATACAATTAGGATAAATAGAATATTTTTTAGTTCAATTATCTTTTGTAGTAGAACATGAGTTTGTGAAAAAAAAATAGTTAAATGATAGAACACTACATGTCCAGTATATTTTTTTCTACAAAGAAACTAATTCTGAAACATTAGGGAAAGTATCATAATTTTTTTTATCCTAATATGTTATTTTTTGATGAACCAATGATATTTTATGTCATTATAGATTTATGGCTTTGAGGCCCTAAATATTCCAATTATTGTTTAGATTTTTGTTATTTATGAATTCAATAACTCCACATAAATATTTAACTTTTTATCCAATTATGGTTGTCTAATTGAAATCATTGTTCACCTATTAGAAAACCAAATTATGTGTTGAATCATTCATATGTATTTCCATCTTATTAAGACTAAATTACAGTAACCCTATTTTCGATGTGGGTTTTCTAAAAAGATATTTTCTATTTTCATCCTTTTATTTTCAATGAACTATTTATAATCTTGAGGACACAATTTATTGAGTATGGGAAACTGTAACACCCTAGTATTTTATAATACATTATCTATCTAGTGTAAATCAAATGATTGTGCCACACGGAACACCAAGTTTGAGCGCACCGTGACTTAACATACAATCCCTTTAAAAAGAACTTATGAATAGTACTAACTATATTTTAAATTCAATTTACTCAATATGATTTTAACATCCATATTATGTGTTTATTATACATAATATAAGTACAAATTCATTTTTTAGAAAAAATATGTTCTTTTCAAAAAAATCCAATTTCGCTGCCTTTTAATCGAGAACACTTTTCAAACCAGATTTTTGACACTTTTATATATTAAAATTGAGAATATTAAATTACTCTTTAGAAGAGGGAAATAAATATTTTGATTGGATAAATATTGGGGGTTTTTCTAATAACTTTCATATTTTGATGAATAGTAAAAAATACAAAAAATTTAACTGCAAAAAACTACTTTAATAAAAATAATTTATATTTTTTAATTATAAATTTGTTTGGTTTTGAAGTATAAATAGATTTTAATTTTATTATTTAATCCAATGTTGGTAATTGGAAGTAATTTTACATTTAAATTAGACATAAACACAAATCAATCTTTTGATCATTTTTACTTCTCAAAAACCCGCTTTGTGGTTTTGACAATGAGAATTAATTTTAAATTAATTAATGAAACTTCTATGTTTTTAATTTGGTAAAATAGAAATAATTTTTGAATTTGTAGTATCAAAATTATATTTGGGTGAATTTTTCGTATTTTAATGAAAACATTCAATTTTTGACGAATAGTGAAAAATATTGCATAGTACATAAAAACTGATTTTTTCATTTAAATGATTATTTTTAATTTAAAATATATCTTAAATTAGAAACATAATACATATATTAGTACAATTTACATAATTAGAGTAATTTTATTATGAGATTTTATATATAAAAGTTTATTGAACCATATTAACATATTTTTACCAACCTCTTAGGAACATTTGCAATTTTGCATAAAATGTAATCTCACTGCTTGTGTGAATTGAATTTCAAATATCTGAGAGACACAGTTGATATCTATAAGTAAAATGTGGTTCAATAAAATGAAAATAATTATCGGTGAATAGTAACTTTTGAATTTTACTTACAACAGTTAAAAGTAAATAAGGGAATTAAAGGTAAAAATAATAATAAATTTAACACAACACATGTCCTAATTCTATTATATAATTATATTTCGACCAAAAAAAACATTAGGAAATAAATATGATCCTTTTCATCTATTTCGGTTATATTAGGACAAGTATTATTATTTTATTTGAAGAATAATTAAAAGTAGTAAATTCAAATTTTAATAACTAAAAAATTCTAATATAGGGTTATACATTTAAATTCTACTAAAAATATTAGAAATATAAAAATATTTGCTACATAATGGTATTTTATTAATTTTTTTATACATTATATACCTAAATTTATTTATAACACAATGATGATGAAGTAATTTCCTTATTAATTAATGATTAAAATAATTGATTTTATACATATATAAATAAATTTAAATTGAAACTTATGATGAATTACAAGAATTTTAATCATTAATATTACATTCTAGTATCGAATTAATTTTTTTTCCCAAAGCAATCATGTTTTTTTGGCTTTCAGAAAATCCAAATACTAAATATTGTCAAAATTCACATAAACGTGTTTTTAATAATAATACTCTGTTATTAAATGATATAATATTACTAAAAATCTATGGTTCTGCCAAAGGAATTAAATTATTATATAAATGTCATTAATTAACCACTTGATGTTATCTTGTAATTTTATTGTATGTTTATTAACCATGTAATATAAAAATAAGAGAAGACATTGTAAAAGATGAACTATTTAACAAAGAGTTAAGTCTAAAAGATATGGTTAATATGGTGAGATAAACTTGTCTAAAGCCTATTGGATGAGAGGATTTCAACCCATCCCCACCTTAGCCTCGAAATAAATCTTTTTAGAGCCATTATAAACATAATATAATTTTATAATAAAATAATATTTCAAGCTTTTCCTACAGTGACCCTAACCTCTTTTATAAAAGGGTACTTCTCCCTCTCTTAAATTTACACAACCAAGGCCATTTGTCTTAGACTAAACCTACTAAAATCTCCTCCCAACTATCCTCACTTAATCCCAGAGGAATTTCGTAGTTTAGAAATCCAGCCTTAGGATCCCTTTTGGTCAAATCAAATGGAAGAACCCACAGAAGGGGTAATAATTTTATCACCTCTTTCAAAGTTCTTTTCTTATTACACTACCTATTTCATTGTTGTTTCCATAACAAAATAATTACATCAGTACCTTATACATACTATGATTTTATTATTCATTATTCTATCTATCATAAGATTCACAATGTCACCATACTTGCGTACGTATGGCTTACCATCTCCACGTCATGGTGTAGTTTGTTATTCAACACTTCATTATTTGGATGGGTATAATAATAAGTTTAATTGATGTAAATAATAAATATAACATGTTAATGATTATATATATAATATAACATCCAATTAAATATGATTTCTGCATCAATAATAATGATATCATCACTTGTGCGTACGTACAACTTACAGTTTCCACGACGCAATGAGATTTATATCCACGTTCACCATTCAACGATGATTATAAATATATATATTATTAATAAGTATGAAATATATGACATAAAAATTACACTAGAAATATATATATATATATATATGTGTGTGTGTGTGTGTGTGTGTGTGTGTGTGTGTATGTGTGTGTGTATTTATATATATCTCATTCACTTACTTCTCTTAAATACGATATGAAAACGAAAATGACATTTATGCGTTCATTGGGCCTACCATCTCCATAAATGGTGATTTCCATTTTATATATCAATCTATTAAACATACTTACAATTTAAATATATATGATACATAATTTTTTTTTTATATTGTGGAATCAATTAAATAATGATATAAGTAATACAATCAAGAATGACAAGTTAAAACACATACGATGAAGAAAGTGACTATTACCTGAAATAGTATTTTAACATAGATATTATTATTAAATGGGTAGTATAATGCCATAAATGAATAAAGTATGATATCATAAATTTGAATATGGGTATTCTATTACTTAATAACATACTATGGTCTTTATACAGGAGGATAAACATACCCTCGACCAAAGGAAGGTATAAGGTTAGGGTTAATTCTTGAATCTCATTATTATCGGAGATAGTTTATGTGTAAGTATTTATTTGAAAATTTTTATCATCCGTGTCCATGTTTTATAAAAAGGTTTTGAAAATTAATGTTTTTAGGGTTTATAGATGTGAATTTTTATCAATATCTGTATTTTATATGTTTTAATCATTTATTTTTCTGAATAATTTTAATTAATGTCGATGTTTTTAAAATGATTTTAAGGATTTATATATATGGGAATGATTGTTTTAAATTTTTAATTCCTTTAAAACATTTAAATGTAGTATGGGACACTTCTATTCAAAAATCTATTTCAAATGAATTCCATTATTAATTTGTGAATTTTAAATGACTTCAAAAAAGGAGAAATTCCTCTCAAAGAGTTTTACTGACAATTTTGTACTATGTCAACATCCTATAATGGATATTATTATTTATTGAGGTTGATTTATTATAATACTATCTTCCATATTTTATTGAATGAGTTATGATATGTTTGACTCTAAATATTCTCTTTTTTTACCTTTCATGGTTTATGATTAATTTATTGACATTTCTTATGCTAGTTTTAATATGAATATTTTTGTTATGTTTCATAATTTTCATATGAGGAATGCATTGGTCTTAGTAAGACAAGGGTGGAGCCCGCTATATCTCCTCGATGCATCGGTAGGTTTCATGAGACAAAATTGAGTCTTGGCACAAGGCCTTGTCAAATTTTTTATTTGTAGTCTTGGCATGAGGCCTTCACTATATGGATATGATGTCCGACATTATACATTCCCTAATTATAAAATTAGTTATTATATGTGATTATTCGACTTGTAGAATATCCATGTGCATGTTTATAATGTAATGTTTGATTTATTTTTTATATATTATGTTCATGTTTTTTAAAAAGCCTATTGTTTTTATTACACATATTTCCTTAATATATTATTTCTTCTGCCTAATTATTTACCATTACTGAGAATCTTTGATCACCCATTCATTATGTATCATTTTATTAGGATACCAAGAAGTGTACTATGAATAATATGATGGGTTATGCTAAGGAAATATTGGAGTTGTCAATGGATTATTTATGATATGTTGTATGTTTGAAAGTGTAATGTAATATTCGTTTGTTTAATCTATCTTTTTATAATTCTAAAATGATCGGTCCTTTGGAACATGATTCACTATAATCATGCCAATGTATTAAAATAGTGCACCAGCTTCAGGTAACTGGGGTCGAGGTGTTACACAAATAATGTTACAAACTCAAAACAGGCAATAAATTATAAATAAGAAACAAATATAAATAAAGAACATAATAATGGATCATTAAGATTAAACTAGTTTGTATGAAGTCTAGATCCATGAGACGAAATACTTAACTATAACAGTAAACAAAATATTTCAATGGAATGACTTGATACAAAGTGCATGTTAGTAGAATATTAGGTTTAATTAGAAAAATATTTCACAATAAAAATATCAAACCCAACCACCACCCACCCACCCTCACTAAATTATCGAATATAAAATCCTAAACTTCTAATTCCACTACCATTGTATAACTTTAGGGATAATTCCACAAAGATCCAATCTTCACAAAAATCCCTCCACCTATTCATAGAAATCCAACACATCAACCAGAACTTTTAGAAAACAGTGAATACTTTTAAAATAACCTCTCTGATGCACGTTCACATTTCTATAAATCTATAACACATTATTTATCCTTCTACCATAAACCAATATCCAAACTCACCACCAACACTGCAATTGTTTCCTAAATATTTATTCAATAAATTCCGTTTATTTAGTAATAGTAAAACGTTCTATAATTAAATACATTCCAAAATAAATTGTACAAAGTAAGTAAATTAATTCACATAAAAATAAATGTATTTTCTTCATTGAATTAATGTCAAACATCGAGATCCACTATCCAAGTTTTATCTCAAATGAAACCTTAGCGATGAGAGAAAAAACTGTGGGATATAAAAAAGAGGAATAAACCTTTAGAAATACCACTTAAAATCTACCTTAAAAATCTACTATATTTATCATTAAAATTATTTACCATAATTTCAAAAAAACCTAGATGAAATGTTTTCATGATCATGAAAACAACCTTATACCAATAACATTTTATGAGTGAACAATAGATAGATAGTAAATTATAAAAAATAAAGAACAAAAAACATTGTCTAAAAGAATTTATTTTAATAATTAATTTATACACCAAAAACATTTTTTGATCTACCTCAACTAATTAGAAATATCAATATTTTTACTAGGTTCTAACATCTCTAATTTAGGCTTTCAATTAAGCTAAAACGAATACTTCCATAGATTTTTTTTAAATTTTTTTTCGAAAACCCATGTTGGGGAGTAAGTGATATTTATATATTAAAAATATTTTTATGGATATTATCCCTAAATTGTATTAATATTATATCTTTTAATAGATAATTTATTTTATAGTATATACATAAATTTGTGGGATACTGTCTATTATTAACTGAATAGTGTCCACTTTGGCCAAAATGATCTTATTTAGATGAATAGTCTCTAAATATATGAATCATTATATTTTAAATGTTCATGGGATAAATCAAAATATAGTTTTACACATCAAAAATTCTAAAATATCATATTTTTTTGGAAATCATAATTATAATTGATGAATTTATTTCTCTAATTATAAAACTAAGAAAACAAATTGTTTAAAAATAATTAATTGTAATGTTCCTAAACATGGTAATTTATTTTAATTTTATCTAATAAGAATTTTATATTTAATAATGGTTGACTTAGAGAAGTTTAATACTGAGGGATGTATTTTGTCTTGGCCTGTATGGTAAAGGATGTTTTTTTTCAATTATTGAGAAAAATATCACATATAAAAAACAATATATATATATTAATAGAATAAGGTTATTAAATAAATTATGGATTTCAAAATTTTAGTACCTATGAAACTCATTATAATGTAGAAGCATGAAAAATAATCACCTAGATAATGGTATGAATAATTTTATTTGGGTAATTTTTGGTGGTTTTTATGTTCATTGACCTCTATATCAATAAAAAACATTACAAATGAGTATATTTGTTTTTTTGTATAATATATCAAATCAATATTCTAGAATTCATTAGAAATGCACATTTAATATTATTAAATGAATAATTAAAAATATTTATAACTTTAAAAAAAAGATTTAAATTAATAAATATTGAATACCTTCCCCCATAAATTAGTATTTTAGTTAAAAATAGCAATGAACATAAATTTTCATCATTATTATTCTTCTAAAGTAAAACTATCATTATGATAAAGATATTTATTATAAATAAATGTTGATTGATGACTTAACAATCCAATTAAATATGATTAATATTTTTAGATTCCGTATAATTAATCCTGGTTGATAATGAATTGAATGATGTAACTTTACAAACATAACTTATATAATATGAGTTAATATAGATCCAAAAAACACTTGTGATGACCCGTAATCACTAGACCACTTGAAAGTGCATGGGTTGAGAGTGTAACATGACTATAGGCATACCTCCTCATTTTCCAGAGGCATCTGGATAGAAGTAAGGGTATAAGGTGTTACTATTGGAAGACTATACCCTCACATAAAATTTAAACAAATGTGAAAAAAACAAAACTACCCCTATAGTAATCAAAGTACAAATAATAAATAATATAAAATTATAATAACAAATTTAAGGTGGAATCATACCATCATACATCAACTGGTATCCCACTATGAAGATCACATATACAAAAATAAACATTTGAAATAAAATATGGGTGAGGCTCTTCTTATTTACTCATGTCTCACCAAATACCAATCTCCCGACCCTATCCAAGATTATACAGCCTAATCACACAATAATGGGACTCTACAATATTTGGGCCTATGCTTAAGGAGGTATTCTTGGGTACCAAGGTATTAAGAATTCCAGAGTGGAGTGTGAGTTAAAATTAGTCAGCTACCATCAATAGCATCCCCAACATAACTAAAAATAGCATAGTTTGGACATCTGATATTCCTAGGATAAATAAAACTATTGTTTAAGAGGGATAAAATAATCACCATTGAAACTCTAGTTCTGAGTTGACAACGATGGTTAACAATACTAACTTTAGACAATGTTGTATGTCTTTAATCATAAAGTATAAATCCAAATGGGATACATATCCTTATCTAGGACCCACAATAGAACATCACAGAAGGGGAATATATCCTACCTCAATGCATATTTTAGATAAACCACCAACCCAGGGGACACATCCTCAACCTTGAACCGTCATATATCAACCGTCCATATGGTTACATACCTCGCCAAGATCTAAAGTATCCATCCATCTAGGTGTTTCAAACCTACCAATAACTATTATATAATTGGGATTGAAACTCACCAGGAAATTTATATTTCACTCACCTAGTGAAATCCATACCATGGAACAAAAATATAATACCTAGAGGATCCACCCATATCCTGGAAACGATGTGTGTACTACCGGAGGGGATTCTTATTCAACCCCATAACCATATATTCAAACAAAAAGTGTTTGTATCCACTAATTTGAATTGGTACCATGCCATCATGACCCATGGTCGTATCCCACCACTAGGGCTTGAGCCCTCATCTCAGCTATATCACATACACCTATGGTTATAGCTCAACTAGAACATCTTGTATCACGAACCTAGTGTATCCCACCTCAAAATCACACAAACACACATAGACACACACACATATATATGTATTTACATATAACCAAGTTAACAATCCTCCATGGAAACATGTATCATACCATGAGGGTAGTACACTTTCACAAACCTAACACATATCTTCATGGTTGGTCTCTCAATCCAACAACCAATATCATCCACAATATCGACATTAGTTTGTCACAATAGATCCTAACGTTATATAATGACAATCAAAATGAAAATGGATTATTTCCCTACACAAACACTTTATAGTGTCGACATCAAAATTGGGTTCTCATTGAGGTCCCTTGAGTAACATATATATTTGAACACTCTACATGGTCGCATTTATCTCATTCCAATTAATAAAGAAGAATCTCATCACTCAAAGGGATTCATGTTACTCAAAATTTCCATGATCACATAATTGAATAATTTAATGCACATGTATTAAAATTATACCACTACACTAGAGGTTTGAAATAATTTTGTTTCCTTTTCCGGTCATCCTAGGTCAATACTCATACACCCAACCTATCTAGAGATCTACTCAGGGTATACCTATACATGTTTTCACCTAATAGTAGGGGGAAAATATTCCCACTCTCTACTAAACTTTTCTAAAGGCTATAAGGAATATAATGGCCCTAATATGTTATATACCCATGTAAACCATTATTAGTCAATCAGTTACCCCTAATCAATGGAACTACGATGCCTATATAGGACCACTGTATTTCCATTCATTTCATTACATGTTGTTTCTACTCCTCCAGGATCCATGTATCCCAATGTTTATATTTATGATAAGGACCTTTCCATTAGCATTGAAGGAACCATTATTGTGTTTAAGGGGTAATTTATTACGTTGAATATTTTTTCCACCCATATGAGTCAACCAACCATTTAGTTAATTTAATGTTTGATCACTCATATGTGGTGGGGCCATATATCACATAATACACAAACAAATCAGATACTTTATAGATATGTTCATGGATCACTTACCCAAATGATATTTATATTATTTTAGAAAGAAAATCCACCACCTATGATTATCCATGACTTTCACCATTTCTCGATCCCCCCTTTTTAGGACACAATATTCAAATTAAAAAATTATAAAAAAATTTAATCAGTTATTGAAATTAATAAAAATAAGCATAACTACCTTAAAAATAACCACATAGTATAATTCTAATAAAAGCAGAAAAAACAAGATTTGGCCTACTCCAGACACATACACTCGAACCTAAGAAACAAAAAATCCAAAATCATTCACCTCAATCAATGAATAATTAAATATAAATTTATCAAAAAACATATAGAAAATTTATTAAAGAAACATACCTCTATAAAAACTATATGGAACAAAACATGATCATAATCCAAGGATATAATACAGCCATTATATGAAAAATATGCCCCATATCATATGATTTATGCAATTATCTAGTAAAAATTATCCACTAATCATAATTAAGATCACAAAAAATCAGTATCTTCCAAGATAAACAAAAAATCGAGGAATAGAAGCAATGAACTAATCTTAAATCACTATAGAAAACACTGAGAAATCACACCACTCAAGGGTGATTTCATGGGAATATGGGGAGGTGGAGGAGTGGGATGAATGTTCCTCAATAAGAACCTCTATCCACTAAAAAAATTATTTTTTTTCTTTTAATTAATCTACCAACCCCTATTAAAAACAAGGATATTGATTAGTTTTGATGTGAGCATCTAAGGTTTTGGAACGAAAACATAAATATTGAGGTCTTGAAACTATTTCCTAGTTCATCATGATATGAACCATATGGATCACCATGAACCTTCCCCATGTAGTGGGATTATGCGTAAAATAACAACCACTTTGAGGTGATCCGTCAAGGTCCTTGTGCAATTCTACTATTTCCATGAGAGTATAGGACCCCAATATGTGACAACTGGGTCTCGATGATAGCACAGACACCCCGCATTTAACTTGGTCGCTGGGCCCATGCCCGCTAAAGACCACCAGTTTCCCTACAGACACGTGGTCCCCACCATGGGGCCCACCCACGTGTCTGAACAGGTCATCTGCCTAAGGACTAATCCCACAGGACAACACATGTTATTTCCAGTGTGTTTTGTCCTCACTCACACACCCACTGGGAAGCTTCGTAGAAGGTCACCCCTCTTGATCACTACTCCAGGACAAGCAAACTTAATTATTGAGTTCTAATCTGGAAGGCTCCCAAAAAAGAAGTTTCACCTAATTGACATGAGAAATATAATTTAGTAATTTAACCCTTTCTCATTCTGGGGTGTACATTCACCCCCCTGTAGAGCACAATGTCCTCGTTGTGGGTGCTACATCTTAGCCCAGACAGTGCAATGAACTTAAGGCTGGGCACCACCATTGATACCAAATGTGAACACTGGCTCCCAATGAAAGCACATGCACCCCACCTTTAACATGGTTGTTGGGCCCGAGCCCACTAGGTACCACCAGTTTCTCTGTAGACACGTGGTCGCCACCCTGGGGCTGACCCACTTGTCCAAATGGGTCATCTGAATAATGAATACCCCCATAGTCCAACACATGTTTTTTCCAGTGTGTTTTTTCCTTACTCACACACACCCTGAAAAACTTCCTAGAAGTTCACCCATCTTGATAACTACTCTAGGCCAAGCATGCTTAACTGTGAAGTTATAATATGGAAGGCTCCTGAACAGGAATTTTCACCTTGTTGTGATGAGTCATATATTTTATTAATTTAACCCTTTTATCATTATAGGTTGTTACATTCACCCCCATTTAGAGAAAAACATCCTTGTGGGCACTACATCTCAATCTAGGCAGTGCGATGCACTTAAGGCTATGTTCCACCTTCGATACCAAATGTGACAACTCGGTCCTGGTGACAACATAGACACCCCGCCTTTAACATGGTCATTAGGCCCTGGCTCGCCAGGTACCCCCAGTAGCCCCGAAGACACATGGTCCCCACCATGGAGCCCACCCATGTTCCTGAACATGTCTTTTATCTAATGACAGTCCCCACATGCCAACACATGTCCTTTATAGTGTTATTTGTCCTCACTCACACACACCCTAGGAATCTACGCAGAAGTTCACCAATCCTAATCACTAATCGAGGCAAAAAATGCTTAACTATTGAGTTATAATTAGGTAGGCTCCCAAAAAGGAATGTGCAACTTGTTGACATGAGTCATATCATTTATTCATTGAAGCCTTTATCTTTCTCGGGTGTTACACAATATCTCTTGAAAATTGTAGAACCGTGATTTTTTTTCATGGAACATCCCTAAATTCCTTGATTCATCCCAAAAGTACCTCATGGTGTGATTCTTACCAATCATGATGTGGCTATCCAACAGTATCCAAACCCATTAATAGAAGTGGGTCACCCAAACACCACTCCAATGCTAATCAGTGATACAGATATAACTCTCGGTCCTCAATGAATGTATAAAAATATATCCGTGTGATGTTATGACCCATAAAATACTAGTTCGAGACCTATTTAAAAAAATGTCTGGGTCTGGGTCAAATTTTTAAATGTATTCTGAATTTATAAACTTATATAAATATATGTCTTTAAAACCTCTACACTATAATAGTTCATTTCACCACGTCCTCTTAATTGTTCTTCAGCTATTAGTCCCATCACAAATTTATAATAAATTCCTAATTAATCAACCATATTTTATCCCTAAAAATTAAACAATAATTTAATTCAGAACTCTACACTAAGCTGAATTTTTAGTCAAAATTGAAGTCACCTTCTCATCATCGCCATAAACATCGAGGCAACTCTTAACTATACCCATCTATTCATAGATATCCAAGTTTTATAAACTGAATCGTCCATCATATTATAATACTTCCTTACATGAGTATCCACTCATAAATTGTAATTATGGGTCACAATTATTACACCCCCTGATTTTTTATATATTTCCCATTAAAAAAATTTATAGTATTTGATATCTTTGTTTACAGTAAACCCTGAGTCGTAATAAAACATGATAAAAAAAAAGTTTTGAACGTGTCATTAACATGGATGTTTTTAATACCAATAAAAACATTACATAAATTATTATAATGTTTTAATATAATTAACATTCATTGATTAATTCATAATAAATAAGTACATAATTTTTAGTATTGTCATTTTATGATTACATTTTTTTTTCTAAAAAAAACTTTTTGTTCAAAATATTTTTCAAGTGAAAATTATAATTAAATTATTATGTTTTTAATAATTCTATCTGAGTAATTTTATATCATTTTTTGGAATAAATATTTCCATATTTTCTTATAGATAATTCTTAAGATTTTTCTAAAAAGACACATCTTCTATAAAAGAGTGAAAATAACATTTTTTCTGAAAACGATCATTTATTTTAAAGAAAAAGTACTATGTTTTTGAATTTCATATTAATTTAACCTAATTATCCTTTAATTATAAATAACATAAATAATTACATACGAATCATCATTACACATTATTTATATATATGTTTATTTTTTGGCACAAAAATACATTGGTCTAAATATCTATTTTTTCCACAAAATTGGTTTTTGTATTTATAAATTAGATTAATATTAATTAATAATTTGTTTCAATAAAATTTATTTATTATATATAAAATAATATATTTTAACATCATTGTTAATTTTTTATGAGGTATGAAATGTATGTAAATTAAATTTCTTGCTTAATGATTAATTCTTCTAAAATAGATTTTTATTTTGGGTTGACTTCTTATTTTAAATTAAATTCATAAAATTATCGAAATTGAATTTATTAAAACAGATTCCAAAATATTAATCATCCTAATTAATATAACCTAGTGATATTGAAATAAGATTTGATTATATTATATAGTAAAAACAGAAATTTTTTATTCCATGGTTATTGTTAAAATGAGTTTACCGAGGGGTTAAACCAAGATATATTGTTGGTATTTCCACTAAAAACTATAAAATTATAATTTATTGAAGATATTTAAACCATAAATAAACATAAATTCATATACATGTTCATTTCTATAAACATTACAATGAAAACAGAATTGTATAATTGAAAACTTTTATAGGATTTTTTGTTTGTCCCTCCATTCACTTATAATAGGTGACAAAATCTTATCCATTATTCACTCTTTTTGAGACATAATTATTGAAACTTTCATAATGAGAAAAAAATATTATAATCCATACATTTAACCTATTTTTTCTTTTCTTATCCAAATATGAATCATTCATGACATAACTTGTAAGGAAAATTATGTATCTCAAAGAAGAGGTATCGAGCGCTTCCAATTTTATTTTTTCTAATAATTTTTATAAACATGTTGTGTATATTTAAAAAGATAAATATAGTATTGAAATTATTCTTCCATGGTATTATGATTATTTCACAACATTTTACTACATTTTTTTATATAATGATAGATGAAAATATCAGATGTGCATATATGTGGACTGCCACATCCTCGTTTTGATATGTTACGTTTTCCATCCCCATATTTAATTATTAGTTTTTATGTTATAATTATTATATATGTATATATAAATATAAATTATTCTTATGATATAATACTTTTTAGAAAAATTAATATATATATATATATACCTTTCTTTCAGTCCATCCATCAAAAAATAGAAACATCACTCGTGAATTTTTATAGAGTAATATCACAATATATTGATGAAATTGGTTTTTCATCACCAATTCTGATGAATGGTTGAAATATTTTTAGTAATGAAGATATTTTATATTATATCAAAAAAAATTTATTAGGATTAAGGAATAATTATTTATATTTTTAGAGTATAATCATCAAACCAAATCATACATGTAAAAAAGAAGTTGTCAATACCTAAAAGGATGCTAAACCTATAGTATTGTTAATGAATGAGTGATAAGTAATTTTAATTGAACCATGAATGTTATTATTTTTATGATTAAGAATCAGGAATATAGTTCTAATAAAACATAAAATTATTATATAGGTTTTTAATGTGTTTTCCTAGAAGATAGATTTCATGTAAGAGTTTTATGTTATAATATTTTTTTACTGGAATTGTTTAAGCATGAATCTTTTGATAATGAAATTGTATAATATATATCTCCAAAATTAAATTTAAGTTTATATATTCTTGTAATTTTTTTATATTTATTTTTTTATTTCATTCTCTTCTCTTTAAGTAATCAAGTGATCAATTTTATATTTCTTAAGGGAATTTGACCATGTTTTTCCATTTAGTCAGGAATTGTTTCTTCCGTATATATTTTTTCCTTAAATTTCTTTCACGAATTTTTTTACAAATATAAAAATATTATTTCAAATCTATTCTAACTATATTTTCTTGTCTTTACCATGTTTTAAATATAATATTATTATCATTTTCCAAATGAGGTTATTTTTAATTTTTAATAAAAATGCTAAAGTGGTTTTTTAATATACAATGCATGCAAAAATTTACACACAATCGTTAATTATCTTATATTTAATTATTTAATTATTTGTTTCTCCCAATATTTTGAAAGAAAATATTTTCATTAATATTTTTTAAATTTTTTATTTTTTATATTATTAATATCAAATAAAAATTCTATTTTCTTTAAGAATTGTTTTAGTGGTATTTTAAATTTATTTTTTTCTCTAATAAAATAATTGTATATTTATTATGATTTAAGAGGGATATGAACCAAATTTAAAATATTTTTTTGAATTAGATATTTTATGATAATGATGATGAAATATTTAGAAAACCAATATCCGTTCAATGGATTAGTATTTGATAATATGATGAATGTTTTATGATCTTTTCGAAATCATATGAATGGATTTTATCATGTAAATGGTGAGATTAGAATTATACATCCCTAAAATGAATTGGGTAAATAAAGATCTCTAATTAGATAATAAGGATAGAAATGGGGATTGAAAAAAATAATGGTAATAGACTATATCCAATAAGGTAGTCTTGGGATTGAACCGTGATAAAGGAAGTGATGGAATTGAGATTCAACCCAATCCACTCTGATAGTTGTATTTATGCTCATTAACTATCGAAATGATTTTCTATTCTTATATGTGTGAAAAAAATGTATTTATCACGCTTATAATATGTTCTAATGGATCATGATTCATTATTGGCGATTCCAAACTCTAATTTATTTTTCCTTTTGAAAGAAAAACTATTCTTCAATGTTTCATGATTTCCATCTATGAATTGTTGGGTTTTATTTTCTCATGTTAATATCCAGTCACACAAACATATTCTTATCTTATTATCACTTTTGATCATTTATTAATATATCTTATGTTTCCCCTAACTAATTGTATATGATTACCGATTCTAATGTTCCCCATATCTAGATTATAGATAATGGTTTTTAGTACGTTATTTCTCAGCATAGTTCTTGTTTTGAATAACTTAATTGGAAATTATACAGTTATTTTATGAACTAGTAGTTTATGTAACCATGTTTATAAATACACCTAACCTCTATAGTAATGTTTTAGATCTTATTTATATTTAAGGGATATTTCTAATAATATGATCTAATATTTATGTATGTAATGTTTCGGTTTATATTGTTGGAATCAGACCATGGTTTAATAAAATTTGAAAACTATTATGAGGAATCATTAGTGGTAATACTTATTATAATCCTATGTATAAGAGAATATCCCATTTTATTTTAAATAATGGATTTTGGATTCCTTGATAAAGCAGGGTCATGAATGGATATTATAAGTTGACATGGTTTTGGGGGTGATAACCCTAAAAAGTGTCGATCGATTATATATCAACCATCAGTTTAGTGCATGGTAAATGATCCATTATAGATAACCTAGTTTTAGACACTAGGGGGATATGACTAGGTTAATTCGCATTTAATTTAAGATCCATTTTTATGTATTAAAATAGATAATCACTATCAATGGCATAGTATAATCAGGGGTTTAATATATTCAAAAAGAGGTCATTATTTAAGAAACCGGTTAATGTTTTTCCATCATTATATATATTCTCACTATAAATATTATTTTTCATAATATTCCTTTTATTATTAGTCAATATATAAAACCAGAAGAAATACGGTTAATCCTTAATGTGGTAGAAAATTATATTATTGTCCCCCTAAGAAACTAAATTTTATGTGAGTTGGAATAAAAAATATAATTTCTATGTTTATAAAACTTTATTAATCAAGAAACTATTTTGTTCTTGAAAATGATAAAAATCAAGGAACAATGTACTATTTGGTCATTTTCTAGGTATCATCCACATTCTTTTAGTGGTTTCTTAGGTCTAATAATTATTAAGTAATTAATTTGAACCACTATAAAGTTATTTTCCATTATCTAGAGCTCAAGACATGAAAAAAAATATCTCATTTTTTATCATTTACATGGTGAAGTGAATAAATTATGGACTCTTGTGAATAATATAAAGTAATAGGTTGAAATTCACTCCATATAGTTGGATGACTTTAGGAGATTATTTTTTAATAAATAATTACCCCATATTATCTATATAAATATGGTAAATGTATTCATTGAGATTAACAATATGGGTTTTGAATCTGTTGGTAGTAATGAGGATATTTTTATAATACATTCAATGTAATTTTTAAAAATTATCACTCAAATTGAATGTATGATTCGTTTATTCATCAGTGGATTTATATCATGGTTTATATGGTTGTTATCCCTATGACACATTAATAGATGTAAATAAATTGTTCCATGTGAAAAAAGGTGTAAATATAGATTGGATAGATCTTGTAGTGTAATGGTTTTTATAAGAAAATAAATATTTAGATTATATTAAATTATAATAACAAAAACCATGGTGTGTAGAATATGAGTTTTACATTATTCAAAAATGTGGAAGGAAGCACATTGTAACATCCTTGATCTGGATTCCACTAAATTGGTCCCTGCGACCAATGGGTCATATGGCCTCATGGACATCTTCCCAAGATCGATAGGATTAAAACTACTAGTGAAATATTGGGGGTGTATGTGGGGAGACAATCCCCTTCGTAGTAGAGTGTAGAATAGCGGAATATCAATAAAAGATACAATTAGCTGATGGAGTAAACAAAATAATAGAATTACACAATATATGATTGATAGTATAAACCTTACAAAATTCATAACATATGAAGGATGATGATATATGATAGCTTTTTCTAATAATAAATCCAAAACATTAATACAAGTAATATATAAAATCCATATAACAAAAGTAGAAAGATACAACATAATCTTAGTAGCATCGCTAGCATCAACTTGGTCTGATAATCTCCTCCTCCTAAGAATAATATCATGTTCATATAGAAGGGCACATTCCCTTATTGTTTCCTTCTGCATTATAAATTTGTGGGGTCCAAAAAATGTGACCCATATATGGTGTGAGACTAAATCCTAGTTAGAAACCACCCATGGTTTGTACGAATAAGTTACAGAATATAAATACCAAATAGTTTTCAATAAAAAAGATATTATAAAGTAATAATTCAAAATTATTCATTATATATGCAATAATTTTCATTTAATGTCCAATTAACTTTTAAATTATATTTAAATTTATAAGTATCAAGATCTGTCTCATGCCAAACTTCCGCAGTATAACCAGTTTCACCACAGATGTCTTAGAAGGTCATCTAAACAATATAATAAAAGACCGAATCCAATATTGTTCTTTGTCAGGGTGGTTTTTCATTACTCATTCCATTTCAATCATTTATTCATTTAGAACCAGAGTATATAATTTAAATCCCCATGTTAGAAATAAAATATAATTCTAGGTCCAATCATCCAACAACCTACCATCTTGTCCATCGTGAACCAATGATGAACCCATGTATCTCCTTATATGTGGTATAAAGTCCTTTCCATATGAGTCCATCATTCGAGGTCCTCTATGGAATACCCAAGTATCACTCAAGACCTGTGGTCAATTCCCACTTGATTCCATCCATCATAATTCATTTGGTTTCCACAAAGCACTCGACCTATTAGTCTAGTCTCAATGAGTCTGTCTATGGAATATCTCATTACGATCCAGGTATCACTCATGAAAAATTTACATTAACCATTTATATCATGCACAAAATTCTATGGTGAGTCCACGTATCACTTATGGTATAATGGCCTATAGTCCCATGAGTATATCCAAGGAATTCTAATTTGAATCCATGTATCAGACAAGGATATTTTAAATTTAACCGATTCAATTTAATTGAAACATTTTAATGAGCACGTTAATGTCAGAAACAAAGGAATAAAGTTTAATTCACCTCTAATGGGTGATTAAAGTAGGGACCAACCTCAAGTTCTTGGCCTTTAATTTTCTCACTAGCACATATTTCATATAACAAGAATTACATTCTTAACAAACTAATAAATGCATTCAATATCATTAGAATCACAAGAACATATAAAGAAAACAATCTTCCCATTCTTAATCAGCCTATGAAATATAATGTCTTGAGCATTACCAATAAGGGATAAAATTAGAAGTGTAATTCATTCTTATTAAAGAAATTAAAAAACAAGGCCTTTCTCAAGGTTTTACCTTCGAAGGTAGTTTCTATCATGACAATAATAATAAGACCAATGGAATAACAAAGGGTTTTTTTATAATATAACTCATGTCATAGAATCAATAATTAGAAAAATTGAATCTAATTGCGTTATTTCATGCCATAGCCTATAATTTACTCACATGGGCAAGTGAATTCAAGATAATAATGTTTAGACAAGTAATGGAAGACATGGGATAAGGGAAATTCAACAATCCCTTACCATTTAACTAATCCAGTTTCAATTGAAAAGAAATTGGAATTACATTTACAACAATTCCCATTTTAATAGACCATGAAAGAGATAATGTGAAACTTCAAGGGTGTCTATGGAATGAATCCAAAAAGGATCATTAAAGGAAAATCACTCATGGGGTGGTCCCTATTCAAGGTATAAAACCTATGAATTGAAAATACAATATAATTACATACTCCATGATAATGAACACTAGGGTTCAATTTCATTTTTAGCCAACACCTAAAAATTTTGCGCATGACACCTCAGTATATATAAACAATCTGAATTTTAACAAAAAACACATGACAACAAACATTAGGCCCATTTTTGATAACTCATCCTGTATCAGTATGTAGTTCATCCTGGTTTGGAAAAAATCTGAATAACATATGAAGAGTGAGAAATTTGGGCATATGACACTAAATCAAAATAGAACATGTGATTCTCAAAACAACGACATAAGCTCAAAATGGAATTAAGGACAAACCATTACATATCCAAGAAGACGAACCAAACGTGAATCACAGTCTCAATGGGGAGTAGATCTGAAATCCAGGAATAGTCATAGGAGAGAGTTGTCAAAGGGGACCAACTATTATGCGAATGAAATAAGAACACATTTTAGATTTTTATTGACTATTTAATTTAATTAAAAATTATATAAAATACAACATACCATAGCCCACATTGTTTTCACGTACATTTTTCCATACCATGTAGAAACAATATATGAAATCCTGTAGTCTTGGGATATATAGCATGATTACCTAGAGTAGTTTATAAATAGTCGGTAAACCATGTTAAATGAATCTATTAAAATGTTATAAAAATAGAAGACCTATCGCATGGTCATGCATATACTCTTGAATATTTTACCAAATATATGTGTCCTAAAATCCCCTACGATCCAACCACAAAAGGTTTATCCAAACCATTCAGTCTACCCTATATGGTTTTAACTAACCATGTGCCCAGCTAGAAAACCCAAACATAGAGTTTCGGGCTGTGGAACATCCCCAGATACCCAAAGTATCTCCATGACCTCAACATGTTCTCACATTATTCTATATATATGCAATTAAATAGAGAATTAATGGAAAACACATGATCTGTACCTCAAGGAAGAACTACATTCTTAAAAACACCCCTTTAGGCTAAAAAACATGATATGGGTTGAATAGTAATGGTGAAGCAGAGAAACATGGAATATATCATGTACAACCCAATTCCTTTTATGTAACTACAACTAATTGGATACCAACCCACCCCTATAAAAAAATCTCAAATGACCCAGTATACCTTAGTGAAAACTTATCCTACCTTGTGATCCTCTTATGTCTTAGCCTCAGTATACCATTTATGAAATTCTAATCCCTAACCACGAACTCTATAGGATGACTCCATCAATTAGCTTATGATTTTCGACATGACTATATAAATCCATCACCTTCTGAGTAAAAAGAACCTATTTTGTTGTCAACTAGACATGATGATGTCCAATCATAGCTACCTCTCCTCCCTCTATCCAATATAGGGGTGATTTTTATGACTTACCATAAAAATCCTTATATTGGACCATATGAATAGTATCTTGAATGTTATAATTGTTGGAAAACACAACCAGGGGTATGCCCCCCCCCATGTGTCCCTAAAATCCCTGAAGGATGCATGAAACATGTCATCAAGAACTTAAATCATGCGCTTTTACTAGCCATATATCTGGGGGTGGTATTTCATGCTCAGAAGAACCTATGTACCGAATGTCCTCTGTATCCCCTTCAAGAAATGAGAATCTAAACTAGGCATACCAATCTAAAATGATATAATGAGGGACCCCATGAAGTGTTACAATCACATATATCTAAATAATTCTACTCTTATCAAATCTAAAGGTTTCCTTGATTTGTAAGAAATGAGAGATCTTCATGAACCTGGCAAGAACAACCCTTAAAAATCATGACCTCGAGGAGACATTAGTAAAAATATCTTGGAATCCATCAACCTTTCATTCTATTTTTACATCTGAATGGATATCGCTAGAAAAGGTCCTATTCTCCCTTAGTGTTCCGCGTTCACCTATTGATATGTGGAAAACCTCATAAGAAAATTGGCTATATAACTTTTCTTTCCTATAAAGGAATACTGACAATGTATGTCTCGTTACAACCTTGTGATACCAATATTCACTGTCCAATTTGATGCATGAAAATCATACATCATCTCTTTCTATAGCATCCTACCTTTTTATAACATATACTTCCATTACATTACACAAAATTGAGGATCTTTAAGGTTTAATGTCTTGGAAACCATGAACATAATACATGAAAACAAAAGAAAACATTATTCTTAAACAATTGAAAGGATTCTCCTTAAGTTCATCCTAGGTTCATTGCTGAATCTCATAACATGGGGACATACATCAAAAGAAAGGGTGAGCAGAAGGCCTAGTAAGGGAAACAAGAGAAACATTTAACATGTGAACTTGAGATACATCAATAATGTCATGAAAAAGAACTTTAAGGCATGAGAAAGAAATAATGTGGCATATCATAATAAAAATAAATTTTTTCATAACTTTAAGATGTGGCTACGAAATTTAACATAGACAATCATGAACATATATCCAAGGTCCATCCGCAAGGTGTCATTTGAAAATTACCATGGTTATTCACCATGATGTCGTTAAAAATTGTAATCTCTAGTGGTTACATCATTACCCAATGTATTGGAGCGCTATTAGGGATCCCCCTTAAATTTGACTTTATTATCATGTGATCCACATATATCATCATCAAAAATTTCATAAATAACCCATATAACATAAAATAAATGGGTTTCATTTCATAATCATTACGTTTTTAAAAAAACTGTTTTAAAGACATGATCTTTACCTCACTTTAAACCCACAGAAGGGGAGAGCGGGTCTCATGTATGTAAATCATAGAATCTAAAATATAATATTTTGATATATCTGTGAATAACCCTGTAGAAATAAGAGCTTTAAGTATTTACTTTATAACATAAAATAATTTTATGAAAAGAGGGAGGCATTTTCGACGAAAATTCTGCAGCATAACGACTATGTTTTGAGTTTTTAGAAAACATTGAAAAGTGAGGGGACCTGGGTCAAACATTCAAAAATGACGCATAAAACAGTAGAGGGATAGAATAATAAGGATATATGAACTTGGTAATGAAATATTAACGACATACCATTTGAAATGAAAAACATGGAAGGAAGACAAAAATTAGATTTCTCTTATGAAAGTTTGGCAGCCTAACGACGTTTCTTAAACTTCAACAAAAGAAGATTTGAAAAGATAAAATAGTGTCTCTCATCATGTGAAAATAAGAGTTCAGTATGATAGATATAGAGATCATACCCCAACATAATTAAAAAGTAACTTGAAAGACTTGACATGAAAGTAGAACTTTGAAAAAATGAGAAGGGTGAAAGAATCCCTTAAAAATTCAGCAGCCTAACGGCGCCACTTTAACATTCTTAAAATAAAATGATGAGAGCAAGAGAGGGTATATCATCATATGAAAATGAAAAGGGCAGTAAGATGAATATAAAAGAACATCCTTCAACATAAGAGCATGGAGCATAAAAGAAATGACATAAAAGAGATTGCTTGAAAAGAAAGAGAGAGGTCAGATCCCTTACCTTAAACGTAACTCTTAAAACTCAATGGTTGGGTCCTTGAGAGGCCTGTGGGAACCTTGGGATGACTCATTGGGAGGTAAGGAGACCAGAACTTCATTGAAACTGATTTTGGAGTCCAAAGGATGAGAGAATGGCTTGGTATTTATAGGGAAAGTGAGGGGACAAGGCATTAATGGCCAAGGGACACCTCATAAGTGGGTTTCTCAAAACCATGTGCTCTCCCATGATATTTCCCATTAAGTTAGGACACATGGGGCCCCCAATACAATAATTCATCACCTTTGGTCTGCCACGCCTTAAAATATCTTATGACATCACCATGAAATAGTTATGATGTCATTAAACATACCGAAACCCTAAAACTGCTTTTTTTACTATTCACTGAAAATTCATCATTCTCAGAAAAATCCCAAAATTTCACCTTAACCAAATATCGATTCTCTAATTAGAAAAATGAACTACATTTTATAAAAATTATTTTCTAAATATTTTTAATATAATTTTTAAATAAATACACTATTCACCAAAAATTAATTTTTTCAGAAAAATCCCCAAAAATTACCATAACATAATATTGATGCTCTGAGTTCAAAAATAAAATCCATTTTATAAAAATAATTTTCTAATTATTTTTAATTTAATTTTTAATTAAAAAACACTATTCACCTGAAAAATGTAATACTTGATAATTTATGAAACCATTATTTAACCATTTTATTGAATCACGTTACTTAATCAAGGTCCCTAGATTATATTAATACTTTTTTAAGTGAGATTACTAATCCATTTGGTCACATTACTAATCCTAAGCATAAAATCACTATTCATAATTTACTATTCATCAAAAATCAAGTTGATCTTATTAAAATCTAAATTTCATACTGAACATAATTGTAGAAGACCATTTTTTGAAAATAATTACACATTTTTAATTATTTAAGGTTTACATAAACATTTTTAAAATATCCTTTTTCTAAAATTCTCAAAAATATGCATACTATATATATCCAGTCATTTGAAAATTCATAAACTTCATCATAAGAAGAAATCAAAATTTTTTATTTAAAACAAATGATTACACAAGGCAATTACGGTCTCCTTACGTAGCCCCTTATTACACCAGCATAAGACCTAAGTGTAAGGTGTGCTAAGGTGAGAGAATCTAAGGGAGGCTCGGCCAACATCGCACGAGTAGTAACATCTATCAGTTTGAACTTCTTGCAAAGGCGATTTCGGTCTAGCTTCACATGATGAAGTTCGTCTTGGGTTTGGTCCAGATCAAATCCCGATGGTGCTACCTCCTTCCCAAGTTCTGTTAGATGGGCTTCGATTGGTCCCAGACTACTGGGTGAGGCCATCGAATCTTCTTTCTATAATAATTAACCATGATTACTTTTATTTAGATACAATAATCGAAACGTTTAGTTTACAGCGGTCATATTGACCAATGGTCCTATAACAGTCAAAACCCAACGGTCTCATTTTAATTATACTCATGTTATCAAATGAAACATTTTTTGAGTATAATAAAAGACACAAAATTAGAAAACAAGATTTATTCAAAATTTCGGGTCGTTACAATCTTCCCCCTTTTAAGAAATTGCATCCTCGCAATTTTTTTTAAAAATTCGGTTTTGAAATTTCATTGAAAGTCCCACATCGGAAAAATAGTCAGTAAAACTATTACTTTAAAATAATGAAATGGAAGTACCCAGGCCACCCGAGTTTACCCATACTAGGATTCCATGTAGGAAAACATGGACATGGAGGAAAAAGAAAAGGGTCACATTCTAAATGAGAGTGATAGAAATCATGATTAGGAGAACGTTAACCACGAGAAAATCCCAAACTTATGATGTGTGTAAATGGTCTTTGATTACCTAGTAGGAAACGTAAACCAACAACGCTTTTGTTTTACGTTCCTTTTCATAATTTGGAGGAATTCATTTACAACATTGAACAAAAACATAAGGAAATATACCTACCTTCATGTAGAGTTTCATAGTTTAATAAGTCTCTACCAAAACTAATATTTTCTCCAAATGATGAGAATTAAAAAACACTTGGTATCATCAAAAGAACAAGAATCATCTTCTGGAGAGTCACATAATCCACAAAATATTAACTATCTATTTCTTCTATCTTTAAACATTATCCCAAAAATAGAAAGGGTAAGGTAAAACAAATCTTCAAAAAGAAAGAATCCCATAGGAATGGAAACTACTTTTAAATCTTCAATGTTCTATGGTACTACCCAAAGTTCATCATAGACCATTCCATAAATAATGGTCCTTAAAATTCCTCAAAATAAACCAAACTAAGATTCAAACCCAAATACAAGAAGGATTTTATAACATAGTCTTCCAAAATAAACATCATTGTTCATCTCCAAACAACATCAACCACTCCTAACATCTTATCACAAAAGTAGATAACCTAAACATATTTTACCCAATATAGGTTAATCATTCCCATAACTAACCTAAATTACTATAAGTCCACCTTAAATTCATCGATTCTTCAAAATATAAGTCATCTATACTCCTCAATGAAAATACCATAGTAATCTATTTACCTTGATCATATAGGGTCCCCAAAATAGTGAAAGTCTTCCAAAATAATAATAATCATTTAATCCCCTAATCATCTCTGTCATGATAATATGGAAATCTTCGCATTTCCCATCACATTGGTTATTGGGACATGTTCTTCCATTTCCCACCATTAACTAAGAAGAGAAAGTATAATTAGGGGCTTAAATACTTAGCCAATAATCATGAAAAGTAACTTAAAGCATATAAGGATAACTTGAAGAAGAATAGTATACCCTAACTTGTGATCCCTTAGGTTCCCATCTAGGTTATCTGTGATCATATATTCTTATGCGAATATTTATTTTATTTTATCTTTGTTCCATTAACAATGGTTCATACTAAGCTTATGAATTTACCAAAGCATATCCCCCAGGAGTGTTGTAACCAAGAGTGCAGCAAGGCCCATTATCGTGTACCAGTTCCCATTTGAGTATAGCTCAAAGTGGTGTTTTCGGGTTTTACCCCTATGTATATCTGTGCCAGAGCCACCTCTACCTGCTCGTATCCAGATAGGGATGTATTTTCTAGGCAACCCAGTACTCAATACTCACCAAAATACCAGGAAGATTTCTTATATATAAACTTTTATATAGGCTTCTTCATATATTTTACATATCATAGTTTCCACAAATAAATAAACCATCCTTTGATACCAACTATAGAATCCCGCCTTTTTATAACATAAACATTCATTACATTACACAAAACTGTGGATATTTAAGGTTTAGTGTCTTTGAAACCAGGAACATAATACATGAAAACACCATAAATCATTATTCTTAAACACTTGAAAGGCTTCTCCTTAAGTTCATCCTAGGTTCATTACTGCATCTCATAACCTGGGGACATACATCAAAAGAAAGGGTGAGAAGAAGGCCCAGTAAGGGAAGAAAGAGAAACATTTAACATGTGAACTTGAGATACATCAACTATGTCATGAAAAAAAACTTTAAGGCATGAGAAATAAATAATGTGGCATATCATAATAAAAATAAATATTTTCATAACTTTAAGATGTGGCTACATCATTTAACATAGACAATCATGAACATATCACCAAGGTCCATCCCCAAGGTGTCGTTTGAAAATTACCAAGGTTATTCACCAAGATATCGTGAAAATTGTAATCTCTAGTGGTTACATAATTACCCAATGCGTTGGAGCGCTATCAGGGAGCACCCTTAAATTTTCATTTATTATCATGTGATCCACATATATCTTCATAAAAAATTTCATAAATAACCCATATATCATAAAATAAATGGGTTTCATTTCAAAATCATATCTTAAAAAAAACTGTTTTAAAGACATGTTCTTTACGTCACATTAAACCCACGGAAGGGGAGAGCGGGTCTCATGTATTTTAATAAAAGAATTTAAAATAGAAAATTTGGATATATATGTGAATACACCTGTAGAAATAAGATCTTTGAGTATTAACTTTATAACATAAAATAATTTTGAGAAAAGAGGGAGGCATTTTGAGAAGAAAATTATGCAGCATAACGGCTATGTTTCGGGTTTTTAGAAAACATTGAGAAGAGAGGGGATATGGGTCGAACATTCATAAATGACCCATAAAACAGATGAGGGACATAATAAAAAGGATACATGAACATGGTAATGAAATTTGAAGGACATAACATTTGAAATGAAAAACATGGAAGGCAGACAAAAATTAGATTTTTCTTATGAAAGTTCGGCAGCCTAACGACATTACTTAAACATCAACAAAAATAATTTGAAAAGATCAAATAGGGTCTCTCATCATGTGAACATAAGAGTTCGGTATGATATATATATAGATCATACCCCAACATAATTAAAAAATAACTTGAAAGACTTGACATGAAAGTATAACTTTGAAAAAAATGAGAAGGGTGAAAGAATCCCTTAAAAATTCGGCCGCCTAACGGCGCCACTTTAACATTATTAAAATGAAATGATGAGAGAAAGAGAGGGTATCTCATAATATGAACATGAAAAGGGCATTAAGATGAATATAAAAGAACATCCTTCAACATATGATCATGGAGAATAAAATAAATGACATAAAAGAGATTACTTGAAAAGAAAGAGAGAGGTCGGATCCCTTACCTTAAACATAACTCTTAAAACTCAAACGTTTGGACCGTGAGAGGATTGATGGAACCTTGGGGGGACTCATTGGGAGGTATGGAGACCATAACTTCGTTGAGAATGATTTTGGAGTCCAAAGGATGAGAGAATGACTTCGTATTTAGAGGGAAAGTGAGGGGACAAGGCATTAATGGCCAAGGGACACCTCATAAGTGGGTTTCTCAAAACCATGTGCTCTCCCATGATATTTCCAATAAAGTTAGGCCACATGGGGCCCCCACTACAATAATTCATCACTTTTGGTCTGAAAACCCTTAAAATATCTCATGAAATCATCATGACACAGTTATGATGTCATTAAACATACTGAAACCCAAAAACTGCTTTTTTTACTATTCACTAAAAATTCATCTTTCTCAGAAAAATCCCAAAATTTCACCTTAACCAAATATCGATGCTCTGATTACAAAAATTAACTCTATTTTATAAAAATAATTTTCTGAATATTTTTAATTTAATTTTTAAATAAATACACTATTCACCAGAAATTCATTTTTTCAGAAAAATCCCCAAAAATTACCAAAACATAATATCGATGCTCTGAGTTCAAAAATAAAGTCCATTTTATAAAAATAATTTTCTAATTATTTTTAATTTAATTTTTAATTAAAAAACACTATTCACCTGAAAAAACCAATACTTGAATAATAATTTATGAAACCGTTATTTAACGATTTTATTTAATCACATTACTTAATCAAGGTTCCTAGATTATATTAATACTTTCTATAAGTGAGATTACTAATCCATTTGGTCACATTACTAATCCTAAGCATAAAATCACTATTCATAATTTACTATTCATCAAAAATCATGTTGATCTTATTAGAATATAAATTTCGTACTGAACATAATTGTAGAAGACCATTTTTTGAAAATCATTACACATTTTGAATTATTTAAGGTTTACATAAACATTTTTAAAATATCCGTTTTCTAAAATTCATCAAAAATATGCATACTATATATTACCGGTCATATGAAAATTCATAAACTTCATCATTAGAAAAAATTAATTTTTTTTATTTAAAACAAAGGATTACACAGGGCAGATATGGTCTCCTTACATAGCCCCTTATTACACCAGCGTAGGACAAAATTGTAAGGTGTTCTAAGGTGAGAGAATCTGAGGGAGGCTCGGCCAACATCACACGAGTAGTAACTTCTATATGTTTGAACATCTCACGAAGGCGATTCCGTTCTAGCTTCACATGATAAAGTTCAGCTTGGGTTTGGTCCAGAGAAAAGCCCAGTGGTGCTACCTCCTTCCCACGTTCTGTTAGATGGGATTCGATCGGTCCAAGACTACTGGGTGAGGCCATCGAATCTTCTTTCAATAATAATTAACCAAGATTACATGTATTTAGAGACAATATTCGAAACGTTTTGTTTACAACGATCATATTGAGCAATGGTCATATAACAGTCAAAACCCAACGGTCTCATTTTAATTATACTCATGTTATCAAATGAAACATTTTTGTTTAGTATAAAATAACACACAAAATTAGGAAACAAAATTTATTCAAAATTTCGGGTCGTTACAATTTCTTTTTCAGAAAAGACCCATACATGACCATGTACCCAGAAGATATCATCATCACCTATGGTCCAACCATGAGGAGGGTCCTCACCTGACACACTCTCCTATAGAACTAGGATTTCGAAATACGATACCTTCCTTATCCTCAGTTGATGTGATAGGGTAGAAGAAATAGATAATGATGAAATAAATATCTTCCCATAACTATCATTCACCTCCAAGTGCATCTTAATGAATAAAGCATATGGTTACACTTTCCACTAGCCTACTGCAATGCTTGAATATGTGTCCTTATACTCAGTTCATCAGCAAAATAATTGCCTTTACCATGTATATAGGCAATATAAATGTCAAAACACATCTGGTACTCAACCCAATTTGGCTGCCACAGGTTCCGATCATGCTAGGTAAATATATTCTTGAGTATTTTGTCTTCCTTTTACACCACAAAATTCCGTCCCAATAATTATTGTCTTAAAAATTCAATGCATGAACAACTGCTTCTATCTTTAGATCATTCATTAGGTAATTCCTCTAGCGAGTCCTTAACATCTAGGACCTGTACACAATTGATTGATCCCCCTTTTTAAGAACCTATCTTTGCCTGATACCTAATGCATTATTGTAGACTGTGTAACTGTGGACCAGATTTGAAAAAATCAGTATCAATGCTGAATTCAATCTCCCTATCTACTCATGAAAGGCAATATCATAAGAATTTTAGCCTACATACTTCACAACCTTCTTAGTAAATACCATCAATGGTTCTTCTATGCGTGATAAGTCCTATATAAAATTGTCGTAGTAACTAGCCATCACAACGAAACAGCACACCTCAACAACATTTTTGAGATGTTTGAAGGTAAATAACACTATAAAATTCTTTGGGTACACATATAATCTTGTCTCAAGGATTAAATGTCCCAGGAAGTGAATATGATCTATCTAAAAAGGGAACACTGTGATCTTAGAATATAATTTATCCGATATTATTTTATTAAAAATGATAGGAAGATTATTGGCATGGTCACATTGATTGTGAGAAAACACCAAGATATCATCCATGAAAACCACAAAAAACATATCAAAATAA
This sequence comes from Viscum album, assembly GCA_963277665.1. Classification (NCBI taxonomy): domain Eukaryota; kingdom Viridiplantae; phylum Streptophyta; class Magnoliopsida; order Santalales; family Viscaceae; genus Viscum; species Viscum album. Next base: position 1,158,060,475 of record OY728147.1, read on the forward strand.
GGATGGAAGAATTAGTTCATCCGTTCCACGAGGACCTCTCATGAGTTTGTGAGTCTGAAGAACGTAACCAAATACTCATATAGATTTTACTTTTTCCTGAAGGTTGTTCGAGGTATGCTTAATAGTCTAACATGAACCTGATAGTAACCAGATATCAAATCAATCTCTTAGAATACCCAATCTCCTCAAAGCTGGTCGAAGAGACAATCTATCTACGGCAGAGGACATGAGTTCATAATCTTATAATGGTTTAATTTACATTAATAAACATAGGTCAATAAGGGTAAATTCTACCCTTTTCCAAAAGGATTTGTAAACCCCATAGAGAAATATAGGTTCATATGAAACCCTTGACTCTAAATCCTATAACACCCTCTTGAGATATTGAAACTCAGTCCTAGACATCCTATAAAGAGGATTGGATACCAGTGAAGCTCTTAGATCAAGTTCAATAGATAACTCTACGTCCATTATGAATGGTAATCCTATGTAGTCTCTAAGGATGACTTCCCTAAAACAATATACAACTAGAGGGAAATCAACCTGATGTGTCCCATGACCATCTAGATAAAAAATCACAATCTAGGATGTCCTCCAGCAGAATCCATGATGTTCAGGTCTAGCTTAGATCTCATAGAAATCCCATTCACCTATGTGAATGAATATTACATTATATGGTGATGTAAATCTTACCTAACAGTGATTTAAAAAAATGAAATCATGAAAATAAAACAACCAGCCCATTCAAAAAATGACATAAAATCATGTTCTATTGAGGATGAAATTATACCAAATGAAGTGACACCCACAAAACTCAAGGGGCACTCCCTTAAATGATTCACCCATTCCTTCTGGATCCCAATCATAGAGTATATCATCATAATTCCATATAAAGTATAAAAAAATAAACTGGATCTCCAAAACAAGAACATATAAAAAGATATGTGATGAAAATTTATAAAGGCTTTCTTAATCTTCAACATATGTTTCTAAAAAAGTACCTCGGACTGTAGAAGGTTAGGGATCCAACTCTTGATGGGTCTATTACACAACAATTTCCTAACATGTACCGTGATCATATGACATATATTGAAAACCCTGAGCTGATCCACCCAATTTTTATTGTGAACCTGAGGTATAGATACGACGACCACAACCTCCACCATAGAATGATGTGCTTGACATACCCTGATCTATGTGTAGTGAGAAGCTGCTGACCTTTCTCCCAAATTTAAATTCAGTGCATTCCTTCTCTCACTAAATGCTAGAGGAAACCTTTTATATACATGCTATTGATGGCCCATATTACCACTAGAATGACACTCAACTCGGACCCTTATACACTTTGGCCTCAAATGTCTCCATCAACCATATTGGTAACACCCTACATGGTTGCCTAAATAGATATTCTGACAACTAGTATCACTGCATTGATGCTCTATATGATGCTTCCTACTACATATAATTGAAATTATAGCTCATGGTACTGATATAACATGGCTAACACATCCATATTACCTCAGGTTACACTTTTTGATCAGTTTCTAATTCACTAACCCTGCTATAGCAGTCATCCATAAGACATTTACCACCAATCAAATGTTGTTTTTGTGACCATCCTCGAATATCTTGACCGTTGATAACTCGTCACCCATAAGAATAGGTGTGAAGCATCGGAGCTCAGAATAAAAGGCTGAATAGTCCATGAAAGATAGTGCACCCTACTCCATATGTATGAAATTCTAGGTTCAATAAGACCTTTTCATATTGGGATACAAATAGTCGTAGAAGGCTTCATCAAAATCCCTCTAGGACATATCTCGATGGTGGTCAATCGGTGTGATAACATCCCACCACCTCTTGGAGAAATCACAAAGCATGTACGTAGAGAGATTTAGACTCATCTCAAGAGGGTTTTCTATGTGATCAGAGATAGATAGTATGGTCCTTATACATAACTCGGTAGCCTATGGTATTCCATCCCCCCAAAATGTCGGCAGATGCGACTACTGAGATTTATACATGAAATATTCCATAGTCATGGTAGGTTTTAGTTCTCCTCTAATGGCCTACATGAACCAAATTATGTTTTCATGGATGTATGCCTAAAAACCTATGTTTTGTAGAAAATCTAGTGCTGCAGTTTTCACTAATAAGGATCCACTGGTATTCCATGTTCCACCACCATTTATGTGTGATCAACTCGACAATCTTCACATATAACTAGAGGACGCTATGGTGGCATGACTCTACAATTATGAACAAAATCCTTAGTTAATCATCATTAAAGAGTTAGCGGAATAAAATCATAGAAATGGTGATAGGATAGGTAGAAGGCATCCTATGAGATTACACCCTCTACCTTATCTATGGGTGAGGTATAGGTATCTAGCTGATCACATAATAAATGAGAGACACTACAAAAAACTCACTTCCATGGTATGGTCTTGTCACGTTCTCTACTATAAGCTAGTTAAATTTCACTTGTTTTGGTGTATTTATCCTTCCAAAATGAGTTCATAATCACATTCACTAAATTAATACACAATTAATATTTATCACACCCATTTTAATTATTTTAAACTAAGGGTATGAAGAATTTTGACCCATGGGGCCCATACTCCCAAGGAATCAGTGCTTTCTGTCCACTGATCGCACATGAAAACGCTTTTCAATTTAAGGTTGAACCATGATCTACCACACTATGATCCAAGAGGGACCATACTACTCAGAGATAAATTTTTGGTTTTTATATGTTCCACACCACAATATATTACAATATTCTTAACAAAATAATAAGAATATATAACAAAACACATATCCAAAGAGAATGAAATCAGTAATTTATCCTAAATATCATGACATAATACAGGGAATTTGAAATATTATTGGTTCCAATATGTTACATGAGATATAATACCATCATATCATCTATTTTCAACATAATAGAACCCAAAATAATAACATCAATAACAACATAAATAAAGTGAATCAGACAATTTTTGAATCTATTCAACTGTAAAATCCAAAATCCAAAAAATAACAATTTAATTTGAGGCAATTTGTCTTTTTCCTATACATGAGTTAGCTATGAACATGCATAGGTCATTACCAAATTCATATCCATTACTATCCCTTTATATTTTCACCAAATATTAAGTCTAATAAAAATAAAATTCTCTGATAACACATTGTAACATCCTTGAATAAGATTCCATAACACAATGCACCAATCCGAGGGGTCACGTGCCCTCATGAAGATATCCCCAAATGCGAGCGGCATACTACTAGTAGTGTGGGCTAGGGTAATTATATGTGGAGAGTATTCCATAATTATTAGAGTGTTGAACAATGGAATATAAATAACAAATACAACTAATGAAAGCACTAAACCATATAAAATAATTTAACTGCAAAAGAGAAATAGTATAAATATTCCATAAGGCATATAGTATGAAGGAAAGATGATTCTTTTCACAAGTTTCTAATACAACATCCAAAACATGAATACAAGTTAGATGTACAATCCATATAAAAAAAGTAAAAAAGTAAAAAATTATCCAAGTAGATTCGAAAGCCTCGTCTTGGTCTCATACTCTACTCCACTTAAGCAGTATATCATGTAACTATAGAAGGGCACTTGAACCTATCATTTACTACAGTCATGTTATCTTTTCGGGTCCAAAAAAAAGACCCAAATAGAGTGTGAGACTAAATCAAAGTATGAAACCACCACCGGTTTGTTCCAATCATTCCATTAATATATATTGTAGTAAGTGTTCAATAAGAAAATTAGTAAAAAAAGAATAACTCAAGAGCACATATCATAAATGCATTGGTTTTCTTTTTATATCCATTTACCATTTCAATTACCTTGAAATTTATATTCCCCATGATTTGGATCATGCTTGGCATGTCAAATATAACAGGTATCACCACAGAGGCCTCAAAAGTTCATGTTAAAAATACAAGTATTTATAGACTCCAAGATTGTGCTTTGTCTTGGAGGCATGTCATAAGTCATTCCATTTCATTCATTTATTCATTAGATCTTGATTCCATCATTGACATCCCTATGTTGGAAAACAAGTATCAATGTAGTTGTAATCAACCATCACCCTATGAGATCGTCTGTAGAGAACCTCCCATGAACCCTTATATCACCCTATATGTTGTATAAAGTCCATGTCAAATGAGTTTATCCTTGTAAGTCCTCTAAAGAAACCACATGTATGAATCATGTCATATTATCAATGCCCATTTGAGTACATCCTTTTAATTAATTTGTATTCCCTGTATCACTCGACATATATGTCCAGTCTCAAAGAGTCCATCTCTGGCATTTATCATTTGGATCAATATATCACTCATGAGAATATCACATCAGCCATTGAGTCCATACATGAAATCATAAGGTTAATCTATGTATCACTCAATTTATAAAGGCCAATAGTCATATCATTCCATCCAATTAATTCCAATTTGAATCCATGTATCATGTATGGATATTTATCATTTAACTAATTCCATTTCATTGAAATAATTTATTTAACATTCTATGATTAAAAATAAAGGCATTAATTATAAATCACCTCTAAAGGGTAACTCGTGTAAGGACTAACCAAAAGGGATTTTCCTTTCCTTTACACACATGAGAATATTTCATATAACAAGAATCACATGATTAACAGTCTAGTAAAGGGATTCAACATCATTTAACTCAAATGAGAATTTCAGGCTAACTAGCATCCCAAAATTAATTATCCTATCACATAGCATGGTCTCAACATAAATCACAAGGGATATAAGTAAAAGATGCAAATCATTCCTATTAGTCAAATTTTCAAATATGGTCGAGCTTAAGGGCCACCATTTTAATACTGACATGGGAATTTTTATCATATTAAGCCTAACAATCCAAAAAATATTCCAATGGGATTAGTTATCATATATGTCATACGAGAAAATAAATAATTAGGTAGATTGAATCCAATTGTATCAATTTAATTCATAGTATCAAATTTACTCATATGGGTAAGGAAATCCATGAAAAGCATTATTACACAAACATTGTAACACATGGGTTAAGGGAAAGTAAACCATCCCATACCCTTTGACCAATTAAATTTAAATATAATATAATTTAAATTTAATTTATAGCCATTTACATTTTGAAAACTCATTAAATGGATAAAGTCACACCTCAAGGGTGTCCCTGGAAAAAAAATCCAAAAATGGATAATCAAGGAAAATCACTTATGCAATGGTCCATATTCAAGGTATACAACTTATAAAATTCATTTGAAATTCCATTCAATTATCTAAACCATGATAAGAAACAATTGGTTCCAATTTCATTTTCGATGACACATGGAAATTGGGCGCATTGCACCTCAGCATTTTTAGACAATCTGACACTCAACATAAAGCACATGAATAACTACATTAGGCTATTTATAGATAGATTATCCAAATTTAGGCTCTGATTCTTCACGGTTGGAATGAAATATTATGAATGGATGAAGAAGGATAAATTCGTGACTTTGATACTAAATCCAAATTGTGTAGATAATTCTCATAATAACAACACACTATCAATAGGGAATTAATGCTTTACTGTTAGGGATCCAAAGAGATGAACAACGCTTGAATGAGAGTATGTATGTAAAGTAGATCTAAAGTAAAATAATTGTTGAAGGATATATATCTTAAATGGGAACCCCTACTTTTTGTATGAAATAAGAACTCATTTTATGTTTTTATTAATTTTTTAATTTATTTAAAAATAAAAAAAATCCAACACACTAGGACCCACATGGTTTACACGCATGGTTTGTCAAACAATGTGGAAATAGTTCACGGATTCATATGGGCTTGGGTTATAGAGCATGATTACCCCAACACTATTTATAAACCATATAAAAAAAATACTAAATCCCTATGTCAATAATTGATGAAAACTGCAGAACAACCGCGTGGTGGTGTGAATCCTCTCACATGGTTAATCAGAACCATGCAGCCCGTATTCCCTCATTATCCATCCTCTGATGGTTTATCCAATCCATTTATCCTACCCCATATGGTTTTTACTAATCATGTACAGGGATAAAAACACCCATAATTTTTTTCCTTGCTCTGGACTATCCCTAGAAGCTCTATATACCTACATGACCTCAACGAACACTGACATGAGGTCATATTTAAGCAACTAAAATGAGATTTGATGGATAACTCAAGATCCATACCTCAACAAAGATCTTGGTTATTATGCATGTAAATAATTTCCTTAAGGGTATTGGTAAATTTATTTAGGTGTATAAAATAAGCCCATGTTGAAATGGAATGTTGATGTAATGGGAATAAGTAAAATAATGATATAGATATAGTGAAATATCTAAAGAATGAACTACTTATTCTCCAATAATTTAACATAATGAATTATGGAAATTATGATGACAAGTTCCTAAAACTGATTCTTAATGATTTTGATTACTTTCAGAAAATAATAACCTCAAAATCATAAGGAAATATCACGGGATCACTAATTTTAATGTGGGGTGAAATATAGAAGTGTGGAAAGTTGAACTCACCAACCACACTAGAACTGCTAATATATTATATTATTTTAGTTCAACAAAGTGTTGTAATTATTTGGAATTTAATTTGGGTATCACCTTACCACCATACTGATTACATATTGAAATAGCATAAAAAGTTTCTATTGGTATGATTAACCCTTTTAAAGTCTATAAATCTTCCCAAATTAATGTTTGTTGTAATTTTATCCATGTAATTCTTTTTATTATTCTTATAGATGTATTTGATATGTTTTGGGGAATGAATTTAATTTATTTATATATATCCCATATCAATTGTCAAGGAATAGATGTCACGTTTTATATTCCTAACCAAAATATGATTGTATATAAGTGTGATGACAAATATGACTTCCTCAAGAAATTACTTCTATTTTATGGGTATTGATTCCCATTCAATGGGGGTATTAATATAATATGAATGAGGAGAAAATCCACAATAATGATATGCTCATTTTATGAGAGTTTTATTTTATATTTCTAAAATAGATACACATTCTTCCCCTAAATAGTGATGTCATGTTTTCAATATAACTCATACCCGATGATACAACTATTTCAAATATAAAATATATAAGGACCTTGATTGAGTTGTATGAATTTAAGAAGTATATCTACAAGAATATTGATCAATTATTCATTCATAAAGTTATATCACAATGGGGTACACATGTACATTTTATAAATAATAAATATAGATTAATGGGACATCGTATTGATTATCTGTAATATAATAAGATAATGAAAAATAATAGGTATCATTTTTGATGATTGATGATATGTTTGACAAAATACTAAGAGATCAATACTTTTCCAAGATTGATATTCGATTTATATGATATCAGTATATGATCATAACCAAATACATTATAAACCCTTTCCTCCATTTTAGGTATAGAGATTATGAATTTATAGTGATTAAATTAGGCCTTACTAAATCATTGACTATCATCAATGATTTAATGAATAACATATTTATAGAATACCTTAATAAGTTATTTGTAGTATTTATGAAATATATTCGTATATATTAATAAAATGGAACATTATGAAGATCACCTAAAATTATAATAAAGACAATAAGGAGGGAAATTTTGTTTGAAAATTTTACCAATTTTAATTTTGGGAATAATAAATATACATTTTTTGGTCATATAATCTCATGTTATTGTATATCTTTGGATCCATCAATGATGGAAGTTATTGAATACTAGAATATAAAACCATTATGATTGGGATCCATTTTATTCCTGAATTGAATGGATATTATTCATTATTTATGATTGATTTACCATGGATATGTTATCCACTCACCATGTTATCTCAAAAGTGAGTCATGTTACATTCGATTGATGAATGTGGTGAAACTTTTTAAGGAACTGAAGAATTGGTATTTCATTTATTCTATGATGATACTAACCTAAAGTGGACGAATTTTTTATTTATAGTGATTAGATGAAATATTGGATGTCATTTATTATAATATAGAATAAAATGGCGATATATTATGCCACATGCCAATATAAAGTCCATGAGAAAAATTTCCTAAATCAAGATTTGGATTTAGCAATGGTAATATTGGTATTAAAGACCATGCACAATTAGCTTTATAGAGAAAGGTCTAACATATATACTAATCATAAATTTTTATAGAGTATACTCTCCTAAAAGAGTTGACCATATTGAAAGAAGATGGTTGGATTTGATTAATTATTATTTCTGGTCAATATATTGCAACCCTTGGAAATTCTATAAGGTGGATGATTCTTCAATTTAAAAGGATCATTATAGATTATCTATTATGGGGATCAATAAATATGAATTGTTTACAGATTTTAAAAGGATATAACTAGTAATATTAATGGTAGGGGATAAATCATATATTTATCAAATGATTTTAAACAATCAATCCATGTTAGGATTAATGTGGCATAGATGGAGGATATTAAGCTATAAAAGAAGGTGAAAAATTTCAATATTGAAAACCTTGGATATGATGAAATGATAATGTTCATGAAATGAGTATGTGTCACATCTGTACCATTTTTATGATGTATTTATTAAAAAAGGTCATAGCTTATCATTCTTTATTTTTTAGGAAGTATTAATATTTATATATATTTGAAAAAGTTTTTTATTGTGGTAAAATATGAAGGGTGATATTGTAAATTATTATTCATGGTTCTTGGTATTTTAAAAAGTTGTGGTTGTGATATATAATTCTAAGGGGAGGATATAACCATTTTTCATACCATTATGGAAATCAGAAAATAGTACTTTGGATTTCATAATAAAAAATACCCAAAGCATTTGCAAGCTATAATTTCATTTGGGATATAGTTAATCACCATATAAAGTCAACACAATTTATTTATATTAGATAATATTATACACTTAATCAGTATTTTAACATCACATAAAGGATGTGGTAAGGTTTCATGGAGTACCACAATCTATTATACATGATCAGTGTAACATCAAGGAAACTAAGAGACAATAGAAGAGTAACAACCACAATCATTGGACAGGTATATAATTTCATGTTGGTGAAGAGGTATTATTAAAACTTTACCAAGATATAATGATCGTGGGATTAAAATTCAAGGGAATTGTTATCCCTAGGTATATTTTTCTTTTCAATATTCTTGATCTACTAGGAACTATAGCTTAACACTTGGAACTTCCACCAAACCTATCTCATGTTCATGATATTTTCCATATATTGATCCAGATAAATTAAATACCAGATCCATAAAATGAATAAAAATTATTGGTCATACCACTAGAGAATGATATTTCCAATAACAAACAAATAGTTTAAAACGTGGATCATAGAGATAAAGTAATACATAATACAACTACTTTCCTATTTATATTTAATTGGAAGAATTCAAAATTTAATAAAAGAACATGAGAACCCAAGGACATGACTAAAAAAATATATTCTCATTTAATTATATAAATTTGATTTAATATCAAGGCTGAAGTTAATTTTATTGGTGATAGAATAAAATATCTGAATATTTTACATATATTCCATTTGAAATAAACTTCATGTATTCGACAACATTCTTTACACGCCACCCTGAGTCAATATGAACAAAAACATAGTAAAACCTTATAAACAAGCTATTAAATTGGAAGGTATGAATAGTCATATCTGATTTTTGAGAAATATGTATAAATTACTAAAATAATTATCTTTTTTTGATTAATTTATAGTAATTTGGTACTCAACATTCATTTATGTTCCTTTATGCTTCAAAAATATGATTTTTTTTCAAAAATGGTTTTTATCAAAATTTAGTACAAAAGAAAATTATAATTAACTGAAAAAATATATTTTTGAGAAAATTAAGATTGTTTTTAGAATTATTATATCTATATAATTTTAGTGAGAATATTTATGATTTTTCAAAAAATATAAATTTTTTAGTGAATAGTGAAAAATATTCTTTCATAAAAATAACTTTTGTTTTATTGTAAAAAGTACTTTCATGTTCTAAATTTGACCTTAATGTAACATATGAATCAGTTAAATATATGAAATAAAATTAATTCAGTTTTAATAATTTTTATGCATTATTTTAATATAAGTTAATTTTATTCATAAAAACACATTTTTTGATAAAAAAATATTTTTATATGTGCAATGCATTTTTATCATAATAAGTTAAATTAGACTCTATTTATTAATATTTTTATTTAATGTATAGATTATATATTTAATCATATATTTTAACATCCATTTTATGGTTTTTATGAGGAATGGATTGTATGTAAATTATGATATATGATTAAACATTCGTTCATCTAAAAAGTGTTATCATTAATGGTTTCCAACTTATTTTTATCTTAAAAAACTGTAATTAAAGAAATTGAATATTGAAAGATTTATATAATATTTTTAATAATAATTATTAATATAATCTAAGTGGTAAAACTAGATTTTTTCATTGTGATTAGTAAAAATAGTGATATTTTTTCATAATGGTTAATATTAAAATAAGATTATTGAGGGGGATAAACCAAGATTTAACTGTAAGAATACATCCCAAAACTATAAAATTAATACATTATGAAGGTATATTAACTATTTATTTTCATTAATTTTAATCCCTAGCCATTTAGAGCCAATTTCGCATGAATGTGACCTTATATATTTGAAATCATTAAAGAAATTCAATTTGTGTCTGTCACCTCAATTATAAAGAGTACCATTTTCTCCTCCCTTATTCACATCATTTGATCCTTCTATATCAAAAAAAATAAATTCTCTAAAAGCTTACATGAATACTTCCCCTTATCCGATATCATATTTAATTCTTCTAATACCAAGACTTTAAGGATTATGGTGTAAGCCATAACAGGTCTCTCAAAGAAGAGATATTGATCTTAACAGTGCTCTTTAAATTTTATTACTTCTAATAATTCGTGCAAAATTTTCGTATTCATAATACATTATTACTATAGTAGAATAAATAAAATGATAAATTATTATGATTTTGGAAAAAGAATTCACCCCACATCTCTAAGAAATGAGAGATTAAATAATCACTTGTGCTTACGTGTGGGATACCACCTCCACCTAGCAATATCATTTATCTTCAATCAATATATTTCATGATTGAAAACTATGTTAGATTTAGTTAATATTTTTTATATAATTATTAATCTAGAAGAGGTGAATTAATATTTACCCTTTTCATTCCATCCTTTAATAGATAGAAACATCACTCATAGGTTTATATGGACTACCATCTCTACATAGTGATATGATGAATTTTTCATCACCTCATGTTTATAAGTATGGGTATAGTGAGTATATATAATATCTATATAAATATTAACATAATAGAAATTAATTTACTATGAAAAAATTTCTCTAACCATATCTGTTGACGCAAAACATACATGAAAAAAATAGTAACCCACCGAAATTATTACGATAATGAATGATTATTAATGAAGAAGTAATATGATTTTATACATAACCCATGTATCATATGATATGTATGAATATTTTTATTTTATAAAATTATTATAAAATTATAAATTTGTTATATAAGATTTTAAAGAACTAATAATGTAAGAATGACATGAGGTATGAGTTTTCAATTACAATATCAATTTTATTGGGATTTTTATTCTTAAATTTAGTGATGATTTAATTTTATGATATATCTCTCCCAAATGTAATTTATTTTCTTATATTATAGTTATATGTATATATTAATGTATATTTTATTTCTTCCTTTTGTAATGACGCAATATTTTCTTTCATGCATCGTTTTCAAATTCAGTTATTCGATAGCTTATGTTGCATGCCACACCGAGCTTAAATGAACCAAATATACTAATATAATTATTATTTAATATGAAATTATCTTATATACATTAATTTTTCTTTAATTAAAATTATTAATTAAATTATTAAAAAATATTATTTTATTAATTTATTACAAATTTATGAGAAATTAATATAAAATTAAATTTAATATTAAGGAATTGTTTTTATAAAAGATGTTTAAATAAACACATGTGTCTATTATACCAATAAAATAACCGAATCAACATTTATAGACTATATTAGTGAAATATATATATATAATATTCAATCTAATTTTTAAAATTCTTCCAATTTTTTCATTGATATAATATAAGAATAAATCCAATTTTATGGATAAAAGACGTATTTTAATAAAATGATAGATTTACCGCCTTTTAATGGCATAGTTTTTAAATCCAGTTTTTTAAATTTTTTAAATGATATTTGAAATAATATAAATATTATTTTATTGTATAATGTAAAAATTTACTTTGGTTGAATTTTTTGTATTTTGATGACAGGTTTCATGATTTGATTAATAATGACAAAATATTTTATTTTAATTGGAAACAGCTTACTAATCAATGTAATTTATTGTTTATATTAAATTTCAAAGTAGTTTTAAAGTATAATAAGATTATTATTTTCTCATTTAATATCATTTAGGTAATTTTAATCAAATTAGAATTGAATTTGGATGTAAAAAAATTTCAATCTTTTTAATATTTTCACTTTAAAAGGATGTTTTCTCATTTTGTCAATGAAATTAATTTTAAATTAGTTTTTGACAAATATGTCTTCTGATTTTTGAAAAATGGATTTAATATTTAGATTTTAAAGGTCCAAATTTATTAAATAACCCCCTTTTAGTTTTTTATTCAATAAGAATAATATCATTTTTAATTTAAATTACCATGGTTAAGGGTACATCATGTAATCGAGGGTAATAATTATAATATAAAAATTAAAAAAATTACACTATAACTTATCTTAATTTTATTTGATGAGTTATTTTCGAAAAAAATTATCCTTGGACTGATTTTATGAGATATTGTGGAAATATAGATGACATTTATACATTTAAAATATATTTTTCTAACAAAAGTGAAATATGTCATACTCATGTATTTAATAATAATTACAATATTAATACGTGGTTATTCAGAATATATGTTACATCACTTTATTATTTAAAGTTATTTTTAATTTAATTTCCATTATTTCTTTGTTTTTGGTGGTTACCATCCATTTTATAGGAATGGGCGAGTTTTCATGTTTTGGGCCAAACCATGGGTCCAATTACATATTTAAAAATAAAATTTGTTTCTTTAATAAATCCATCATTTTTAAAAATTATTCCTCCCTTCCAATTCCTCCTTGGCCTCCCCAAATCTAATAACACCACCATATTAATTTGGACCCTTTAAGCATCCATAATCATGGTGGATTTTGGTTTTTATTTAAGAAATTGGACCTACCTGGATGCCCATTTTCTGTTTTAAAAATAAATATGGATTATTTCATAATAGAATAATATTTTACAACTTTTTAGTGATTCAACCTCCCACACAAATATAACATCCATGAAGCGCACCCCATTAAATTTTCTCCCACTTTGGAGCTCGTATGAATCTCGAATTAGGGCCGAACATCAAACGGTTTCTCAAATCCTCCAAATTTGAAGAGGTAAATTCCATCCTTCATAAATATTCCTATTATTACTCTTTTTTAAAAAATTTAGTTCTCATATAACCTTTTGATAATTATTAAATCTTCAATTTCATTTTTTTTGTTTTTAAATTCATATACCTGTGTAGATGGGGGGATTTTTTCATGATCCCTCAAGTAAGTGGGTCTCCTACATTCTTGCTCCCATTTTCTTAGGGTTTATATTCCCATTTCATAGGGTTTATTCAAATTCTTCTTGATTTTTATAACATCTAAAAAGTAGAGATAATAACCTAGCGTTTTATTCAGATTTTCTTGGTCTCTTCTTGTTGTTTTTGGCTTGATCAAGGTCTCTCTTGGTGTGGCGGTGTGGTGATTTGATTTTCGCACAAAGATTCAAGTCTTTTTATTAAATTAGAAGGTGGTTCCATTTTGTATGACTATTTTGTGACTTTGAATTCTTTTATTTTGGTATTTTCATGTTTATTGAATATTAATGTTGTTGAAAAAATAGGTTTTAGTGACATTTATAATGAAAATGAATTTTAAGTGCCAATTTTAGGTGAAATTGGGGGGTTTTATATAAATATTTAATTGGTTCATTTGAGGATGCCCTATAACTAAATAATTGTTTTAATTGAACTGTATTAGGATTGAAAATCATTTTTTTAATGTTTTTTCTTTCATTATGCGAATGTTTGTTAAAATGATGTTTGTGATGAAAATGGACGTTAAATGCCATGTTTGGGTGAAAATGATGGCTATTGAAAGATATAACATAATGGATTCCATGGGACATCCCATAATTAAATTGTTGGTCTCATTAATGGGTATTGAACTAATTTTTTCTGACATAAAAGAGTAAACATAGTGTGCAAAGTGGATATTTCTATGTGTTTTGGGTTCCAAAAAAGTTATATTTTGAGTAGTGGTTTTATTGAAAATCACAATTTTTTGTTGCATGGTTTAAATATTATAAAGTGTGTTGAGCTACTGTATTTTATTTTTTGTGACCAGTTGTGGTACTTTATATACAAAGGGATGTGTGTTACTTTCTGATTTTTTTGAGCATAAATTGGGATGTCCAGGTACCAAGGTGGCAGATATGTACTAGTACATCTACTCCACTAGATGGGTTGTGTCCCTGTTTCATCGAGCCAACAAAAAATGAAAAACCTAACTAAACTATGTTTATGATGTTTACATACAACTAGGTTATTTTTATTTTCCATACTATTGTCTCGTTCATGTGAAAGGATTGTGACATGGATACTTTACACTGAAGTACGTGGTACATAGGGCATGATACTATCCAGTTTCCTAGTGGTGTTCCCAGTTTTGGTGCTCATTGGTTTTTTGGTACATAACATTGTATTAGGGTGTGTTTAGCGGTACTTTATAGTATCTATCTTGTCTTATAAAAAAATTTTAACAGTATAAAAGTTTTTTTATTGAAAACGTTTATCAATTGAAAGTTATGTTTCTTGAAATTTATCAGATCTTTTCATTATATAATAAAACTACTTGCTTTATCACCTGGTATTTCATACTATTTGGAATCCTTGGTTTGTATCCTATTGGGATTATGATCACACCATAATTACACCCCTTGGGTCTAACTAGACATTACTATGTTTGACTGAGGCAAAGTCAAATCCTTGGGTGAAGGCGGTTGGGGTTGTTAGTCCCCTCCTATGATGTAGTGTTGTAGAGATGGATCGGGGGGGATGGCCCCATGTTGTGTGGAGTAATTGTGGCTGATTTCTATTGTTTTCATATTTGGACCTCTTGTACCCTACTTAAAACTATTTTTTTCGTTATCCGTTTTTCATATGTCTTTTTTTGGAAATGAAATTTCAGATTCTTATTATTTAAAGCATTTAACATTTTATGATTTCATACTTAGGTAAATATTTCTCAAAACAAAATTAGTGATACCCAGAAACTTATGCCAGCCCGTGGGGATTGAGAAAACACTTCAGGTCCTGCAATAGGGTGGATTTGGTGGAGGTATTAGTTGTGACCCAAATTTGTTCGTGAAAAAAATGGTATCAAAAGAATGATAATGTTTTGGGTTATATTACTATTTTGGGATGAGTCTGGATAGACTGGAGCTATGAATATTGGGGATCGACATTCTGTTAGCGAGTAGGGTGCCCAGACTACACCTCTCATGGTATACCTTGAGTCACTAGAGGATGTTGGAATTGACTTATTGACTTCACTTCCTCATGAGACGTGTGGGCTGCAGACCACATGTGGAAATCAGGCGGGGGTGGAGTAGTTGTTTATTTTATTACTGTAATGTGTTTAGATTATTTATGTTTGATATATTTGAATAAAATTTTCAGAATTGAGGTATTGACTATTATTTTTGGGACCGTTGAATTTTTTAGCAATATGCCTCCCCAAAATGCTCCCATTCACCCATGATAGTAAGTTAGAGAGAGTTCTCCAACAACAATTTATCAGAGGATAGTCGACGTCATGGTATGGGGTGTCCTTTCTCTAAGATAAGGACCATCTCATATTCTAGCTATTGTTAGAGAGGATGAGAGTGAATTATGAAAGAAAAAGGCCCAAGAGTTTCTGAAAAATAATCCCCCTACCTATTGAGGTAGAATTGAACCCCAGGAAGCAGAGGAATGCCTTGAAGAGGTCGAGCACATGTTCGAGTTCCTAGACACACCTGAGGAGCTTAGGGAGAAGATTTCATCTTTCTTTTTTGAGGGTCCCAACCACAGGTGGGAGGAATCAATAGATCCGATTCTGAAGAATGATCAAATGAATTGTGGAGATTACAAGGACACCTTCAATGAACAATAATACCAAGATGTGTTAGCTTATGCTAGGTCCCAAGAGTTCATGGACCTTTTGAAGGGAAATATTTATGTCATGGAGTTCGGTAACCGTTCCACTAATTTGGTTCATTATGCTTATGAAATCAACTTAAATAAATAAGAAATGGCCCAAAGATTTGATAAAGTCATTCGACCTGATATATAATCCTAGGTTTTCTTGTTGAAGTTGTGGACCTATGATAAGGTCATTGATTGGGCATTTATGGTGGAGATTTACTGTAATAGAAGGGCTGGTTTTTCTAGGTTGGTTTTTGTAGTGGGTTGTTACAGCTCTTCAGAGAAGAATATGAAGCGGGACGAACAAGTGAAGAAAGACGGAGGATGTTCAGGCCACTCCTCTAGGCAGTTTTCCTCCATGGCTTCTAATGTGAGATCGATCGTCTGCCACCAGTGTGGGAAGCCAGGGAACATCTGACCAACATTCCTTCTTCCTTCAAATCCCTTTTACCCATGTGATGATATGGGTCATTTGTATTACTTCTATGGTGTGCCACGTCCACTTCCATGTGGGTTAGGATCAGCATCATTAAGAGGAGTGGCAGCACAGTCCAAGTATTCAAGGAAGGGGGGATCTAGATTAGGTATCCATGGTGGTAGGTCTTGGTTATCATCTAGGATGATCCATTTTAGGGAACAACCATAGAAATCTCCTTGTGGTGGATCAGGTACCAGTAGGATTAGAGGTGGGACCATCAAAAGTTCGATGTACCGTTTTGATTGCAACTTCTATAACTGCTTCTCTTTTTGATATTTGTGCCTCTATTTCATTCATTTCTGCTTGTTTGTTGGACCCAGTGAATTTTTCATCTTAGTTGTTGTCTTTTGTGGTTGAGTTGGTGACAGTAATGGGTATGAAGGAGTAATGTCTGAGGTTCTTGTTTTGTGCGCTTCCCATGCAAGTGTTGAGATGAAGTGGGCCCTCTTATTCTTAGATTTGGTAATTTTTTACATAATACATGGAATGGATTTTCTAGTACACTTATATTCACACATTTATTTCTACAGGAAATGAGTGAGTTTCACAAGACCTGATGGGAGTCTTCGGGTTTTTTGTGGAGAATGGGATCTTTGGTCGGGTCGCACAGGACCTCCACTCCCAGATTTTGGAAGTCATATATGCATGTTGTCATCATTAGTTTTAGTGGATGACTTTATTTTCCTTGATGGTGCAATACCTTATGTAGTGAATGAGATTCCATAGGTATTCCTGGATGATTTTTCAAGATTTTCCTCAGAGCGACATGTGGAGTTCTCTATTGAAGTGGTGCTGGGAAAACAGTCAATATCTCTTCCCTCATATCACCTGGACCCTACATAGCTGAGGGAATAAAAAATATAGTTGGACGGCTTAGAATAAAAAAATTTCATTTTCTCAAGTGTCTCTCCTTGGTCTTCTCTTGTGTTGTTTGAGAAAATAAATGTTAGATCCCTCTGGTTGTGTGGTGACTACCAGAAGCTGAACAATGTCATAGTTAAGAATAAATACCCTTATACCGGAATAGATGATTAATTTGATTAGTTGAAGGAGGAAATATGGTTCTCAAAAACAGACATTTATTTGGGACACCATCAACTCAGGGTGAAAGAGGAAGATACCCAGAAGACAGACATCCGAAGTAGGTATGTCCATATTGAGTATTTTGTCATTCTATTTGGATTCACCAATGATCCAGTGCTATTTTTGGAACTCATGAATGGGGTGTTCCACTAGAATCTTCATCCCATAATTGTGGTATTTTTGGATGAAATTCTTGTATAATATAGCACTGAGGGGGAACATCAACATCACTTGATGATCGTTTTGGGCACCTTGCGTGATCATCGCATCTATGAAATGTTGTCAATGTGCACTTTCTGGATTAGGGAAGTGAGATTTTTGGGGCATGTGATCTCAGATCAGGGTGTTTCAATGGACCCAAAAAAATTTAGTGTGGTCATTTTCAAAGAAAATCCGAATAATGTGTTTGAAATCAATAGTTTCCTTGGACTGGTTGGTTATTACAGGTGATTCATTTGGGATTTCTCTCAGCTCTCTTCACAAATGACTGTTCTCACCTTGAAAAGGGTGTTTTTTATATAAAGACCGATATGTCATGAATCCTTTGTGGATCTGAAGTGATGGTTAACTACCTCCCCTATGTCGCTTTTTATAGAGGCTAGGAAGGGGTATTTTTTATATTTTGATGCTTCAGGTATGGGATTTTGGTGCGTGATTATGCAGGATGATAACATGGTGGCATATGGCTCTCAACAACTCTCACCACACCAAAAGAATTACCTAACCCCTGACATGGAGTTAAAAACAGTGATGCATGATATGATGGCTTGGAGTCACTACCTAATTGGGGAGATGTTTTTGGTCTACTTTTATCACAAAATCATGGCATACATCTTCTCGCAGAAGGACCTCAACTTGAGGCAGCATCCTTGGATTGAGTACTTGTAGGGGTTCGAATTTGACATTGTCAACACACCAAAAATGGGTAATGTGGTGGCCAATGCCTTGAGAAGAAGAGCTCTAGTGTAGCACTTGAGGAAGTCCAGTGACTTGTGGAATTTGATGGGGGAATTTTCTTAGGTGCATGTGGAGACCAAGGAGAAAAATGGGGGAGCGTTCTTGGTGAGCGTTCGGTTGACTCCTTATCTCTTGGATTTTATTCAACAGGAACAACCCACTGATGATATTTGTCAGTGGTCGAAGTAGTTTTTTCATGGGGGGGGATGTCCTCTTATTTATTGTCGTCTCTCAATAGAATCTTTAACATTAACAGTCATTTAGTAGTTCTATCATCTCTGCGAAAGGTGTTGATGCATGAAATCCACCAGTTTCAATGAGCTATCCATCCGGTTTACAACAAGATGTATTATGATGTCCATCAGTAGTTCTATTGTCTTGTTCCAAGATAAGACATACTGTACTTTGTGTCGAGATGATACACATTCCAGTAGGTGAATGCAAAGCATAAAAGGCCCTCCAGTTTGATCCAGCCAATACCCATTCTTCCCTGGAAGTGGGACAAGGTCAAAATGGACATCATTTTCGGCTTGTCTCATACACATCGGGGAAATAATTTCATTTGGGTGGTGATTGATCATATTAACAAATAATCCCACTTCATTCATATCTGAGATAATGCTACATTGGATGAGTAGGGCCGTTTGTATTTTCAGGAGGTGGTAAGTCTCCATGGCGTGCTGCATGTAGTTTTATTAGCTACAGACCCCTGTATCGCTTCACTGTTTTGTGAAGGCATGAAAAGGCATCAGGGTGTCCGATTAAGAAGATCATGAGATACCACCCATAAACAGATGGTCAAATAGAGCAGGAAAATCAGATTTTGGATAAAATTCTCCATGCATGTGTTCTGGACTTTGGAGGTTCCTGGGATATCCATTTGGGATTAGCGGAGTTTGATTATAATAAATGTTACCAATATTTGATTTGAATGGATCCTTTTGAATTGCTCTATGTTCTGCCTTGTCGGTCCCTCCTATGTTGGGCCGAGGCTGGTGAGACCTCGCTGCGGGGGATGAGCCTCGTACAGGAGACCTCTGAGAAGGTCATGTTGATCCAGTAATTCTTAGTGACAGATCAGAGTCTCCAAAAATAATATTCTAACTAGAGACATTGTGACCTATTTTTTTCTATGGGTTGTAGGGTATTCATGAGAATGGCCCCTCATCTGGGCCATCGTCGATTAGAAAAGCAAGGGAATCTGATGATGTGATATGTAAAAACTTTTGAGATCACTGAGCATATTGGAACGATGGCATATAGGTTGGCCTTACCTTCTCAGTTTACATCTATCCATGAAATCATCCTTGTCTCTCAGTTGAAGAAATACAACCTGGATCCGACCCATGTATTGTATAGGGAGGAACTAGAGATAGAGCTTAACTTTTCATGTTTTGAACATCTAGTGTAAATATTCGACTCCAAAGAGAAGGTGCTTTGAGTGAAGTCTATTCTAACTGTCTGGGATTTTTGGTAGCGTGGTAGTGATACAGATTAGACAAGGGAACAAAAGTAATGGTTTGAGGAAGTGTACTCATTCTTATTTTCTGATCAAGTTTCAGGTTTACTTCCTGGGATAGAAATTCTTTCATTGTGGTGAGAATTGTAACATCCATGAATTATTTTAATGGTATTTTGAATTTTATTTCCATTATATCTTTGTTTTATGGTTTCTTATGAATTTTTGGAGGAATGAGAGAGTTTTCTTGATTTGGGCCAAATCATGATCCCAATTTCAGATTTAAAAATAATTTTTTTTCTTTATAAATTCTACATGATTTAACATGTTTTATTCGTTTCCATTATGAAATGGAATCCCCTTTACTATTAACACCACCATATTAATTTTGATTCTTTAGAAATCCATAAACATGGTGTAGTTGTGTTTTTATTTAAGGAATTGGGAAAACAGGGAAACCCATTTTTAGTTTTAAAAATAATTTTTTATTTAATAACATAATCATTTTTACATATTTGGGTGAGTCCACCTCCCAATAGATGCTAACATCCTTAGGCACTCCCCCATTACCCTTTACCCCTATTTTACTCTCTTATGCAGCTCGATTAGTGCATAAATTCCTATAGTTTCTCAAATTTTCCATATTTGAAGAGGTAACTTCATTCCTTCATAACTCTTCATTCTATTTTCCCCATTGAAATTATCACATGGACTTTCAACTTTATTCAAACATCACATTAATTTTTGACTATTTGGAAATTCATATATTAGTGTTGTTGGGGAGATTTCATCAAGATCCCTCAAGTAAGCGATTCTCCTTCCTTATTCCTTCCATTTTCTTAGCGGGTTTTTCATTTTTATTAAGGTTTATTCCAATCCTTCAAGATTTTTCAAATTTTTAGAAGGTTGGGATTATAACATAGGGTTTGAAACTAGTTTTCTTGGTGGTTTCATGTGGTTTTATGCCCGATCTAGGACTCTATTGGTGTGACATTTTCTTGATTTTATTTTCACATAAGGATTCAAGGATTTTCATTAAATTGGAAGTTAATTCTATTTTCTATACAAATTTTGTTACTTATATATATGGTTTTATGGTATTTTAATTTGGATGAAAAAATTAGTTTCAGTGATATTAATAAAGAAAATGAATTTTATGTTCCAATTTTAGGGGAAATTGGGTGTTTTTCATATAATTATTTTATTGGTTCATAAGGGGCTACCGTATAACAACTTAGGAGATTTTTTTGAACTTTATTAACACGGAAAATCCTTTTTTTAATGTCTATTATTTTTTATTGTTTTTGTGAATGTTTTTTAAATTGTGTTTGTGAATCAAATGGACTTTATGTGCCATTTTTGTGTGAAATTCAGGGTTCTTGAATGGTATAACATCTTAG
The DNA here is from genome assembly GCA_963277665.1 of Viscum album. NCBI lineage: Eukaryota > Viridiplantae > Streptophyta > Magnoliopsida > Santalales > Viscaceae > Viscum > Viscum album. The sequence goes on from OY728147.1 coordinate 1,158,082,303, forward strand.
TTCACATGGGACTGACCATTACTAAATTGTTGGTTTCATTAAATAATATTGAAAAAATATCTTGTTTTTGTGACTTACATGTGTGCACATACTGTTGAATGTGGTTATATCAATGTGTTTTGGGTGAAAAACAATGTGAGATTTTGAGAAGTTGTTTTATTGAAAATCAAAATGTTTTGTTTTGTGTTTTAAATTGCATATAGCATGTATAGATAATATATTTTTTGTTTGTGACTAGTAGTGTTATTTTATATAAAAAGGAATGTGTTTTTCCATCTAAAATAGTTTGTTTACATTGGGGGAAGCTAAGGTACCTAAGAGGGAAGATTTTTACAATTACGATAATTGAACTAGATGGGTTGTGTCCCTGTTTCATTGAAAAAATGGATAATGAAAAATCTAACTAAAATATGTGGATGATGTATAGGGACCACTAGGTTATGGTTATTCTCTATACTAGTGGGAAGTTCATGAAAAAGGATTGTGACTTAGATACTTTACACCAAGGTATGAGGTACATAGGGCCCGATACTATCTAGTTTCCTAGGGGTGTTCTCGGTTCTCGTTATCATTGGTTTTGTGAAGAATACCGTTGTATTAGGGTGGGTTTGGATGTAAATTACATATGAAATAATGTATTATTAAAAATTTTTAACATTATGAATGTTTTAATTTGAAAACTGTTATCAATTGAAAGTTATGTCTTTTGGAATTTGTCACTGTTTTTCATTACAAACTAAAAATGCTTGCTTTATCTCCTTGAATAGCATACTCTTTGGAATCCATGTATGGTATTATTTTGGGATTAGGCTCACATCCTACTTACACACCATGGGGGTAAGTTGAATTCATTATGTTTGACTCAGGTAAATGCCACACCTCGGGTGAAGGCGATTTAGGTTGGTAGTCCCGTCCTATGGTGCAATGTTGTGGAGACGGCTCGGGGGTGATGAACCCTAGTCATGTGGACTCATTTTAGGTGACTTGGTGAAATTTTTATTTATATTTTGACCTCTTGAACCCTAATTAAAACAATTTCGTTAGTTCTAGTTTTTCTTTTTTTCTTGTTTGACATGAAAATTTCAGCTTTTTATTATCGAATATTTTTAATTTTTTATGCTTTTGTACTAATTTAAATCATTCCCAAAACTAAATTAATAATACCTGGGAACTTTTTCCAGACCATGGGTATTGGGAACAACCTTCATGGCTTATAATGGGATGGATTTGGTGCAATTATTATTGGTGACCTGATTCAGTTCGTGACAATACATATTCATCAATAAATAGTAATTTTTAATTTACCTTTTTTGTCTTCTTCATGATAATTTATATTTAATTTTTGTGGAAAAAATAAATAAATCAATGGAATTCACAATAATGTTACATTAATTGTTTAATTTTCATGACTTATCATATAAATTCATTATAAATATTAAAAAAATCAAATCTACTATAATGAATTCAATACACATATTTTATAGATGAAAAAGTCATGTTATTTATTAATAAAATTTATTTTTATAATATATGTTGTGGTTACGATATTTTTATGTTTCTAATTAATGAATTATATTAAAATTCACATTAATTCTTTTTTAAAATAAATAAAATATTTTTAAATGATATAAAATTCTTTATTTTTATAAACATATTCCAACTAATGGAAATAAATTTTTAAATTTCATCCATTAGTCATTTATGATTTTTGGGAATTTTTATAGTTAATATGATAACACTTAAATATGAAAATTACATCTTGTAATGGTTATAGTTAAAGGGTTTAACAAATGGTTACAGGCATCAGATAATCCTAGAAATGTGACCTAAAGTTGTCTCAAAATTATTTTTTTGATTTATTTATACCTATCCTCATCATTGATTCTAAATAAATCACATTTGATTGATTTTTAAATGAAAATTAAATTATTTTAATAGTATCTAAAAGTATCCCACACCTCAATTATAAACAGGGAACATCCTCCCCCACCTCTTCACACATCTTTTTAAATAATAGTTTCACCAAAAAATTCCTATTACTCATCCCAACATCCATATTCATGTTCTGGATATCCTGTCTTTCAAAAAAGAAAAACCCTAGATCCATTAAATACATAACTAAAGGATCTCTACCAAAAAAGATGTAATGGATTTTACCAACACAACCGATATCATTTCTGATTCTTCTTCATATTAATTTTTTGTTTCCATGAAAAAGTAATAAATAAAAAATAATATATATTCTTTATGTTTTTTTATTATATAAACATCATATTCTATCTTGTATCCATTATACAATAAATGAAAACACCACACGTGCGTACTTACGACTTACCATCTCCACGCTGTGGTGTAATTTTTTTCACCACTACATTACTTTAACAAGTATAATGATGAAAATAAGTGATATATTCTTAATTATGGAATGATATTGATTTGGGAAATATTAATATAGCATAATATTCCTTATCATTTAACTTATTATAGGAATTATTTTGTGACCTGTGCGTACTTACAACCTACCATCCCACAACATGATAAAATTAATTTTCGATATCAAAAATTATATAGAGGATATCAAAATTTATTTAATGGTTAAATATGATTTTATAATGTTAATATTATTCTAGTGATTTTAGATCTATATCCTATACAAATAAAATAAGAAATTCATGAAAAAACAGACGTGGAAAAATGAAGAAGTTTACACACAAAATAAGGATAATAACGACATATTATTAACAAAATGATATAATAATATCATATATTATATCATAAATATATATATGGTTTTGTTATAAATTAATTGAAACATTTTAATGATTATATTGGAGTTTAAAACACATCCAACTGATGTTAAGTGTAATGTACGGATTTTCTTGTCTCACTTTTACTTCTGTTAGATATATTCCTTGTTAACCACATATTCCATGTGTGTGGTGTATTTACTGACCTTTGATTTATCATATCATGAATATAATAATTATAATTATAGTTTATGTCTTAGTTTATGTTATTCCATCATTGGTATTATGATTAAAAATTCTCAATGTGTTATGGGACACTTTGGAATGTTTATAAATTATTTTCCACTGGCATTTTCCAATGGTCTCATTTAAATGTGTATTTATTTATGTCAACATAAAATGATTAATCTTGTAAATAATTTATTTTTACCAATTTTGATACCATATACCATATTATATTAAAGGATTATTGATTATATTAATTGGGGATATACAATTTTAATACTATTTAACATATTACTTGGGTGGGTTTTTGATTACATCTACCTAATAAAAGTTATTTAAATTATGTATTATAGTTTTAAAAAAAATTTATACGATGGTAATTTTTAACCACATTCATATGAGGTATGAATTAGTCTTAGTAAGTGATGATCATGGACCACCGTATCCCCCTGATGAGTCAGTATGTCTATTTAGACAATTTTTTTTTGAATATTGGCTGAGGACATACCTATTAATGTATGGTGTCTTCGGCCCTAAGGGTCTTATCCTCGTGGATTCATCATTGCAAGCTCGTTGGCGATCATAAGATCATGTATCCATGAGTACTTGTAGATATCATAGCTTCTTCATTTCCTTTTAATCCACCTCTCATGAAGTATTGTAATATTGTATGGTGTCTTGGATGATGCCTTAAATATATGTTAATGATGTCTCAAAATATTCATTCCCTTTTTAAGTGATTAGTTATTTATATTAGATATGATTATTAAAATATTATAATATCCATGGTTATTTTTCATCTCATGAGATTATTTATATGTAAATATTTGATAATCTTTTATTCTATCAATATTATTCTAAAGTTATTGATTAAATAGAATGTGTTTTAGTTAATCACATTAAGAAAATAATTTTTTATATTTTATGATTGATTTCTCTATATGTATACTATTGATGGTATATTATGTCAGTTACTTCATATATCAAATTCCTACTAGGATTCTAAGAAGTATATTATAACTAATATATAGGGATATATAATTGGTAGATAATGGATGATTCAATGTAATTTGTTTTTAATTTTATATTTTAAAATATATTGTAGAATCAAAGTATATATCTAGTTTTCCATGACTACTAAACTATTAATTATTTTGGGATGCAATTATTTTTATCTTATTCCATTGTAACAATTTAATGCAGCAACTCTAGGCTACTGAGGTATGGGTCATTACAGTTTTTATCAGCTAATGTTTTGAAAAATGTTAGAGTACTATATTTGGAATAAAATAGATTATGGAACAAAAACCATTAGTGTATTATGTGTGAAATATATAATTATGTAACAACACCTTATAATTTTATGGAAATATGTTTAGTGGAATGGAAATCCATTAGGGTTTATATTATCATAGAATTTTAGATTATTATTTGTATTTTTGTTATTTCGAATACTAAATGAAACACATGGGACAATAATTAGGGATAAAAAATATTAATTAATTTTGAATATTTTTATTTAATTTTAAAGGATTGTTATAATTTTTTTATAATATTAATATATTTTCAAAATAAAGACAACTTGCAGGTTTTCTGACAAACAGTCATGTCCCGAAAGTCTACATAATTTTAACAAAGAACCAAATTGTGTCAAGGGTGCAATGCCTACCAGTATGTTATGTGATTTCTTGGTAAGAATAACATATTTTTAGTCAAAATTATTAATTTCAAATATTTATTTATATTTTAGGGATATTTTTTCATATAGAAAACCTTGGTTTGGGAAAATGATTTATTGATTAAGTGATTTACATTATTTAAGAAGATGTTTTCCATTTTGGAAATCCATTATGATTAATATAAACTAAATATTTTGATGAATAATTAATGTATTTTATTTTTTAGTTAAATATGATATTATTTTGGAATTATGGTGAATTATGTTATTTATGTAAATGATCATCATATCATGGAGAGTATGTAATTTAGGAAATTAAATATTGGGTAGAAGACATTAAGGTTTTTTGATGTTATTGGGATGATTATAAGATCCAATCCATATAATTTTTTGGATCTCAATCTTTGTCAGCAATACTATTGAGGAAGTAATGTTGTTTTCAGATTGATTTATGATTAACATTTATTTTTAATTTTTAATTTTATATACTAATGTTTTTTTCATCATATAAGGGTTTATTAATTTTTGGGGAATTATCTTATCCTATCATAAGCATTTTTATTTCAGTGAATATTTAAAGATTAGATAAATGACTTATGGATATAATTTTTCATTAAAAGTTATTTGGGGAACTGTGAATGGTGTCATTACAGTTTCTATCAAATAGATGTTTTGATACTCGGTCTTATGTGTTAATCCCATAGATGAAATGATAGAATGCTTTTTTAATGTGAAAATATTCACATGATTGAAATTTTATCATATCAAAATTCAATATTTAAATGATTCCAATGATAAAAATTATTTTTGAAAAATAAAAATTTGTTCTGATTATAATTTAAAATAAATTAAAAGTATAATTTAACACTACAAATTATTTGTATGAAAAGTCCGTTTTCAATTGAAATGAAATATTTTTTCACCATTCATCAAATCATGAAGCTTAATAGAAAAATAAAAAAATTCAACTAAGTTTATTTTTTATATTAAGTGTTAAAATAAGAATTTTATTTTTTAATATAAAATTTACAAAAGTTTCAAATGATATATTTAAACCTTGTTTAACATCAAATGTTGGTAAAATTATCATTTTATAAAAATACACGTGTTATGACTAAATTTGGATTTGTTGTGATATCTTGTTTATAAAACACATATGATGAACTTTAAAAATTACATTGATTATATATATATATTGTTTATATAATCCAAAACGTTTTATTTTTTTATTGGCATAAAATATACTTCTGTACATAAAAACCAATATTATAAATAAATTTCTTTTATATTAAATTAGATATTAGATTTAATTATAATTAATTGGTAAATTATTAATTCAATAATATATCTTCATAATTTAACTAATCCTATTCATATCCATCAATTTAACATCTTGGATTTATTTTCATTTTAAATTACAATATTAATATTATATTCTGGTTTGTTTAATCTCTATTTTTCATGAAACATAACCAGAAAAATAGATTAAATATAGAATGATGTATACCATAAAATAATGGGGCGTTATGCTATCCCCTATTTTAATAAATTTCATACATATAATTTTCGAATAGTGATTTGGTAACTTAGGTTTGACTATTCAAAAAACGTTTATTGGAATCCCACATTGGAACAAATCTTGATAAGACCTACAATTTAAATTAAAGAATTAGAAGTACAGATGTCACTTAAAATAACTCATAGCAGGGTTCGATGTTGGAAAACATGGAAATAGAAGAGAAAAGTAACTATCAAGTTTTGATGGAGAGTGATATAGATCATTTTGTAGAGAAAGTTAACAATCAAAAAACCATAAATTTGTGATGGGTTAAAAGGCAAATTTTATCATAGTAAGAAAAGTAAACATTTAAAATTTTTGTATCAAAGTAGTATTCCTCAATTTAAGGAACTAAAATAATCTCTAGATTTTGAACATAAAGAGAAATACTTACTTGAAAAATTTAAATTAATCCTTTAATCTATTTCTACCACAAACCCATGTTTCTATCGAAACAATGAGTATTTAAGATGTTTTTTCCATGAATATAGAATTTGAATCATCTGTAATGGATCAAAATATCCACAAAAGTATAAATACATATTCCATATATCATTATACATGAACCAAAACCAAAATGGTTAGAACATGATATCCAATATAAAAAATCACACTTTATCCTCAAAAAATAATATCCAATGTTCAACCTTATCTATTCCAACCACAAGACTCATCCAAAATATATATTTCTAAATTAACAATGCAATTTGGTTTCAAAATTTAAACAATAAATCTAAAAAATATATTCCCAAATCAAAATAATTTATTTCTTATTGTTATATACCACATATATAAATAGAATGATTTGTAACATTAATTACCGTAGTTAAGGGTAAATTAGTTAATTAATGTTAAAAATAATATTATAAATATCATAAAATTTCTGTAACACTTGTCGTAATTTTATTGGATGAGTTATTATCATCCTAAATAATCCCTTGGAAAATTTTATGAGCACTTGGAGAAACTTTAATGAATGTAGGTGTTTTATAATATTTTATTCTTAAGAAAGTGAAATATGTCATACTTGGGTTTTTAATAATTTTTACATCTTTACTCATTATTTCATAAAAAGATATATTAATAAATAAATAGTAAATGAGAATATAATGTGTATTTAATTATCATGAAAATTTAAATTTAATTTTTATGTTAGAAATAATTAAATTACAGGCTTCCTCAATAATGATGAAATAATTTATAAATTAATAGAATAATCAATTAAATGTTATTATAAAAAATAGAATAAATATAATTTCATATAATTAATGCCATAAAATAAGTTTATATATCAATTAAGAGTCCTAGTGATCAATTAAATTATTTTGTTGGAATATATCATATTTTTTATGTTATTTTGAAATTTAAAGTATTGAATCATAAAAAAAATTATATTAATGATATTTTAGGATAAATAATATTTGATGAAATGATAGAAAATTTAAAAATATAAACTTCATCCTACATATTTTTATAAGTTTTATAATTTCATCCATGACTCATTTATTGGTTTTTGGAATTTTTTAGTATCTTTATTAACCCTTAAAAAGTCAAAAATTAATGTTGTTGTGGTTAGAGTTAAAGGGTTTAATTAACTATAAAATCCAAAACATAAGGTTAAAAATCGATCCTAAAAGTTTAAAAAAATTATTTTTAAAACATTTAGACCCACATATATCATATATTTTAACTAATTCACTTTTTGAGAAATTTTAAAACTGAAATTTATTTATATTAAATTAATATATTGAGTGTTTCCAAAAGCGTGCCTCAACTAAATGTTTAGAGGGAACCTCATAGCTCACTTCATTACCCCACATTGATACATACAGTCCAAAAATACCTAACCATTTATTCTCTCATCATTTGTATCCAAATTATAGAGATACTAGTTTTCCACAATTTCCAACCCTATATCCTTTAAGAAGATACCTAATAGAATTATGCTAAAGAAGAGTTAATCATTTTTACCAACTCATAAACGTCCGTTTCTTCTTCAACTTCCTTTTTATGTCTTTCATCCATTAAAATGTAAAAAATAATGGAACAAATATATGTTTATATGTTATTAAGATTTTTGTAAAACCATATTCCACATTTTATCCATCCTATAAAAAATGAAAATACTGTGCGTGTGTACGTATGACTTACCATCTCCATGTGCTGGTGTAATATGTTTTTCCTCAATAATTTACATAGATTGGTAAAATGATTAAAATAATGGATATATATATTAATTATAAAATTATATTTATTTTGACAAAATTTATGTACCACACTCTTTTTTATCCCTTCAATTATTAGGGGAATGGTATCACCACTCATGTGTATGTATGACCCAGAGTCTACATAACTTGATGCAATTTATTTTCCATAACCATCATTAAAGAATAGAAATTTTTTTTTAATGATTAAATATTATATTTATAAAATTATTATCATAATATATTTTTAGATCTATATCAAATGAAAAATAATTGAGGCACACATAAAAAACTATGCCTCGAAAAGTAAAAAAGTTAACACCCAAAACAAGGGTAATAAAAAAATATTAATATATAATTATATAATAAGATCATATATTATATAAAAAATAAGAATATATTTTAGGTATAAATTAATAAAATTAACTAAACCATTATATAAGAGGTTTAAGAATACCAATCTCAAATAATGTTTAATGTAAGGGTTTTCTCATCTCAGTTTTAGTTTAGTGAGAAATATGCCTTGTTCACAACTTATTGTTCATGTGTCGTGTATATATTGGAATTTTATATATCATATAATGAATATCATTATTGTCATGATATTATATGTTTCATTTAATTTCATTCCATCATGTGTATTATGATTAATAATTTTTAAAGTGGTATGAAACTGGTTAGAATATTTAAATATTATTTTCCATAATAAATTTTCAATGAAAATATTTAGAAGTAACATCATATATGTCAATATCTATTGGTGAATCTTGTAATTAATTGATGTTTATAACTTCTCATACCATAATCCATATTATATTAAATTCTTAGTTGTTATTTTTTCTAGGAATATACTATTTTCATACCATTCACCATAATCCTCCCAATGATTTTTAATTTTGTATAATCAATGAATGTTTTTAACATTTTTTATTACATTTACAATAAAAATGTATATATTGATTATGTTTCACTGATTTCTTTTGATGAATGAATTGGAAATATTAAGTGATGGAAGAGGCCCACTGTATCCCCTCGATGCATTAGCTGGTCTCATGAGAAAAACACATTTGGGTATTGGATGAGTTCATAACTTATTATGTTTGCAATCTTGGACGAATCCGTGGGGATATGGTTATGATATATATAATTATTAATTACATTATTAGGAGATTAGTTGTGGATATTCCGTGTTATTATTCGACTAGTAGACTTCCCGTGGTTAAGACTCATTCTCATGTGATTATATATATGGTATCATTTCATACTCATTTATATTGGACATATTAAACTAAAGTTAATGATTATATGGAATGTGTTTTAGATAATCACCTTGACCTAATAGTTTATGACTATTTTTGATAGAATACTCTATATGTACACTCATATGGAGCATCTGATCTCACCCATATCATATGATTCATTTCTCCAAATATTACATGAATTATATTATGACTGATATAAAGGGTTACACAAAGGAGGGATAATAGAAGTATAAATAAAATTATTCGTGAATCTTATGTATTAAAATGTAATCTATATTTTAATAATGTATTGATTTTAATAATATTCCTAAACTATTCGGGGATGTGATTCCTTGTATCTTATTCCAATGAAAAAAAAAGAAACCACTATGGGATACTAGGGACACAGTCTTTAAACCTTTTATTTTACATATTTATGTACAAAATATACCAAAATAAATTATTCAACAATTGATTAATATAAAAATTAATTTTCATCTACTATGGTAATTAATGAAATTTTTCAATTAATAGTACCATTTTTTAGATGATTGGTTCATAAATTGTTTTATAAAATGTTTTTAAGAAATCTTGAATGCATTTCTCTCTTGGGTTGGAGTTCTATTTTCTCAAAAATCCCATGTTAAATAATAAATGATTTAAAAATGATTTTTCCTTTAAAAATTATTTATTAAAAGAAATTTTACCCTTTTCAAATATATTATATTTTAGAAAATATTTTCAAAGAAAATTTTTTTCAAAATGTTTTTCAAATAAAATTATCTTTTTTAACGAGTTTATTTAATGTAATTATAATATTTTATCAATCACAATAAGAATGTGTTTTTAATCCACTTTGGATATATTGTATTGATATCAATATTATTTTTTATTTAGATGGTTTTTGAATTATTTTTCCATAAATATTATTGGCATTCATTTCCATGATTCATTTTCTTGACCACATGAAATATTCACTTTCTTACATTCATTAGACAATGAATTTCACAGAATTATACATTGAATTTATCATGAATATGATTATTTGTTAAATTTTATTCCATTTTTATATATAGTAATCACTTTGATAGTTACATGATTATCTGGTCAAATATTGATAAATCCATATTCCTTACTCAATATAGATATGAGATGTGTCACATTATTCATTAATAAAATTTATTATTTAATATATGAGGAATTATCTAAACCTTAACTACATGGCTTGGGGATTATTGGAAATAATCCCCCCTATTAATTAGTATTCTAATGTGTTGAAATTGATCAATAAAAAACCCTTTGATTTTTTTTTCATGAAAAATATACATGTTTCTACCCACAGAACTAAACTTTCTTGTAAATAGTCTTGAAAATAGTTTTATAAACTATACTCTGAATGGTCTTGAAGGTAATAGTTTCTGGTTCACTGGAATCATGATGTTTAATAAATAATAATTTCATTAATTTAATATTTAGTTATTATAATCCAAGAGTGTTTTCCTTTGAAATTATATTTTTATGAATTTAATTCACAGTTGATTAACTATATTACATATGTTTTATTAATTTAGCATTAAATATTGATTAGTATTTAACATGTTATTTGAATGAAATTTGTTTCTAGTTACTAACATACATTTTTATGAACTACATTTTTATTTTATTGATTATGTGTAATTTGTGTTTAGTTATTACCATTCCATATTCATTATGCACATTGATAATTTATTTATTCTAATTAATTTTTTCCCTACTGAGCAATTGAGATCACCCTTATTTTTTTCCATTCCCAATGATTTATTCTGATTCACTATCATATATATGCAAGGATATGTGAAGTGTGAATAAATTTATTCTACTAAAAATAATAAATAAGAATGTTGTAATAATTTTATTCATTTTTAATACAAGGCATATGTATATATACGGTATACAATGACTAGTATACCCTTTAGTACTTTGGGATTTTATTTCTTATTATCATTGTAATGTAATATTAATTGACCCCAAATCAAATATTTCTGATGTTAGGGAGGTATGTAATTCATAAAAAATTATGAATTAATAATTATAACAAAATAACTTTTATTATAATTTATAAATTATATTAATCTATTAAAAATTGAAAAATATGAAAAAAAATATATCTTAAAGAATTGTATTATTCAATATAATGGGAAAAATAGTTTATGATTGAGAAGTTATTGCCACCTAAAATCTTTAGATGCAATCATTCATTCTATACTATGTAAAATCCAATAATTTAGCTTGACATATAGCCATATTTTATGATATATAAAGATTTATAAATAATGATATGAGGATCTATTTTGTTAGCCCACATTAGTTTTATTATTGAATTAAATATATAGATATCATTTTCTATGACATATATTAATCAAATGATGTGTACCAAATCCAATAATATCATATACCCATATCAGAATCTGTGATACTATTAGGGGAATAATATGATATCATATTTTTTGAAAATTAATATTGAAGGAACTATGAATGTTAAAAAGAATCATTTATAAAAAGATTTATGGATTAAAATTACATATAAATGTTATGATACAATAGAGAGGGATTTAATTATATATAATTGTTTAATCTTGTTACATCCCACAAAAAAAATCCACTGAACAGTGCCTCAAGGCAATTGAACACAAGACCTTAAGCTTGCCTCCTACATAATAGAGGCAACCAACTACCAGTGAGGACCTATGGTGCGTCCATGGGGAGACTATTCCTTAATGAGTCAGAGTGCATCACAACAACAAATGGTAAAATTAAATAGTAGAAGAAGTATTAAAATACTAGAATATGAAATAATAATGATTAATCTTCCAATAGAAATTAATAAGCAGAAGCTGAATAATAAATATACACAAAACAATGATGATCATGTCATGTTTCAAAAAATTTCATACACAAGATATATGGAAAACATCAATAAACCACAATGTATTAAAAAAAGTCAAATTGGCCAAATGTTTCATATACTAGAATCATGAGAATAGACTCGGTCCTCTTTTCCCATACTCCATCCTTGTAATGACATGTAAGAATGAGAATATGGAAACATTCATTTATCTACACCTACAATCAAGAAGTGTTCCTAGTAACTATCGCTAGAACATGAAGGGTGTGAGGTATATTCAGTATTACACCACCAATGTTGTATAGAATAATCAAATATATGCATATAAAATGAGTATTATTTTTTTACATTATATAATTGAGGGATTAAATAAAAAAATTAGATATGGGTTTCTCAGGAATACACGACTGATACTACTTGGTTTGGCCTATAATGGATGAATCTACACCATGGTTAACATGTCCATGTATGATATATTGTATAAAGGATCTATAAAAAGTAAAATATTAAGTGGGTCGAACCTAAGCATGTGATTTTTCATAGTGGACATGTCCCTGGATAACCTTCATGTATTCTTAGCCCTTAATATTTATTTAATAAATAGAACATAATCAGTGGAATCGAGATCCAATCTAATGTAATCCACAAATTGAGTCCCACGTACCACTCGAGAGGAACTACAAATACCCATCACTATTAAAGTACATAAAATGTGTTCCATAAATGGATTCTCATGTATCACTTTTAGTATGGAGTAAAGAAAATAACCCTCTTAGTCTATCTCTATTATCCCACATGGGGTTTTGAGTATTGCTTCTGGACTAGTATAACCATCTATCCATGGATCTTATTCATGTCTTCTCTACTAGGTAACAGGTATCACTCATATAGAGTATAATAATTATAGTGAACTCATCTAAAGAATACCAATTTTTGATATCAATGTGTTTGAAATCCATAACATGTTTCAAATATAAATGATGATGATCCCATCCAAGGAATCATAATGTTGAGACCCTTTTATCACACTCAACATAATATGAATTTATGTTCATCTATCAGAAGATAATATAATTTAACATTGAATTAATTCCATTACATTTTTTCTAAATCTCCTGATTCATTTAATTCATGAAAAAAATATAGAATAAATTAATGTCTCAAGACATGACCAATCATTCATTGTTAGAGAAATTAAAATTCCAAGGATTTTATTCAAATTAAAACACAAATAAAAATGTGATTTAATAATTTTACAAAATGGAGAAATTGGGACCTTAACAAAAGGTACACTGATGGGGTGGCTAATGTCAAGGAATATGCCCAAAGGTGGTATTTATATTGATTCTATGGTCCTGATATATAAGGGAATATTATATTATTTAGTTTAGTTATATAATATGAATGCGATGTAGCAATTTTTGTATCTTGACACAAGTCACATGGTAAAAAGACAACAAGAATTTTGAAAAAACTGAAATACCACCTACTTTAGGTTCGTAGAATAACACTAATCTATTTCTACAAATATATTCATGGTAGAATGGGAGAAAACAAAAAAATGGAAAAACAATGAATATAGTGCACATGACTTACCACCAAAATAGAAAAAAATGATAGAGAAAAAACTTTTGAAGTAATGAAGAATAATAGAGATATTATGTATAGGAATCCAAAGCAACTTATGTCTAAGGTAATGGATCTTATATGACAGAGATTGGGATGAACCTAGATTAGGTGTTGAGGAGGCTCTCTCATGTGAAACCTAGTGGATGAGTTAATGCACCTATTTAAAAAAAATAAGAAGCTATTCCATATTCTTTGGAAACATTCCCATAGAATTTTCATGGAAGGTAATTGAATTAGACACCATATATTTCCCATGCATTCTCTCCTCAGGGAAAAACCTGTACATAATGTGAACATGTTCTATCTAGAAAAATACATTTTTTTATTTATTAAAAATTATTAATTTAAATACATGACATATATTTGGTATGTAACAAGTTTAATACCGACCTTGTGTCTCCTAATGAGAAGAAAACTAACCAGCATTAATGCTTTGTCACAAGGGTATACACAAAATGATAAAACCAAACAAGTGATTGACAAAATTAAAAGGAAAACATATTATGCTGAAATATCGATATGTAATGAATCCCCTCCTCAAAACAAATGATCTCCAATATAAAATAATGTGGGGGGAAAATGACTTCTATAAAAATTTATACCCTCTATGCATGAACATCACCCTCTCTCACCCAAATATCATCTTATACATGACCGTGTTTGCATAGTAATCAGACCAGCAGAATTAACCTACCTCAAAGGTAATTTGTGCGCCAATCAATAATAAATATCAGATAATACTCAAATGATGTATCTTATTCATATTTAATATCACCAGGATAAAATGAATTTTATAGTTATAATTATAATGGAGACACTACGGCATGTGGAAGACTTCATGCATGCCATTATACCTATAAGTTAACTACAATAGAAAAGCTACAAGATGGAATATATCTCTGATAAAAAAATATCTTACCAAATAATGTGATATCATTCAATGTGTATGTATCATTCTGTGAACCAATATAGGTATGAATGACATAAACACCAGATGTCCCTCAACAATATCTAGTGGTCAGCGGTGATGATTGGTGTAATACATCTATCTAAACTGAGTTGTATCTATACATTATTTAATTGGTTGTATATACAATAAAGTCTCCAGAATGTGGTGAGGTCCCAATATGCTTGCATCTTCTATCTGAAACTATCATATGGGTGAATGGAATGAACTACATCACGGTCCTTACAATATTTTATATGAATTATTTATTGAAATATGGTATAATCGGATAAATAAAAAAGAGGTATATTTTCCCCAATGAACCTAAAAACTGAAGAGAACATTTGAGAATAATTTCTAATAACACATGTATCATCCTATAATAATTCGAATTAGTCTGATAGGGAAATGGTGTACTCCAGAGAACATGTGAACCCAATTCCCTTTTCAATGTTTTCTAGAACATTTTAGTATACCAATCAACCCATTATGTTATTATAGAACAGGAAACACCATATAGGTGAAAAATATCACAGATATAAATCTTCACAAGATGACAAACTATAAAGTATTGTTGGATAGATATAATGTGTGTGACCTTGGTCAACTTGTCGATTATCTTGAAAAATGCATCATTACATCGATGGGGCCCCAATGAGAACATCAGAAAATCCATTGATACATTATTTCATTTCCAATAAAGATATATGACTATCAATCCACAGGTTCTCACCCTCACGAACTGGAAAGTGGATCACCATAGGATAAAACATGAAATATACCACTTAAAACCCTAACAATAATAACAATAAAATATATCTCATTACATATTAGAAATCCTAGGGTGAAATTACCAAGGATATGTGTGAGAATCGAACATCATCTCTTTCTATATGTCAATAGAGACCCACCAAATTCTATAGTAGATAAGGTTCTTATTCTCATCAACAAAACATCCCAACATTGGGTTTACACAAAAGACACACTCCCTCAGGATCAGTCCCTCAAAACCTGATATTTGATTCTTCCTTACCCATTATATAAGGAAGGATACTAATTCGAGGGGTGATAGTAGAGGATTACCATATATTGTTTGAATCTGTAGATCCCTCTCAAAAAATGGATCCATTAATCTTCACTCATATCTTGCCACTTGAATGGACTATGTATGATTCTTCTAGTTTTTTGTGTCAGCTACTAAATTACCCTTCCGGTGTGTACAAGAAAGATCAACGTTGAATGACTAAATGTATTATTCTAATAAGTGATATCTAATATTAATTTAATACAATTTGGAAATGTATTGGATACTTTTATGGTCTATATAAACAATAATCCACTGACTCATTATACAAGTCCTCCAAATACATAAAGCATGAATCCTATATTCTAACTTTAGCACCTGCGTAGTGTAAATATACTCTCGAGGTCCTATCTAGAAGGGCACATATGCTACCACCAGATCACCCAACATCATAAATTATCATTTCCCAATTCATCAAGATTAACATTAATATATATAAATATATCTCCATCCTAGATCTAGAAGAATTAGAATTTATGCTAAAGTCAGTCATCCCTTCAACTCATAAAAATATTCCTCACAATATTCTTACCATTATAAGTTCAAAATATTCTAAATCATGCCTATATGATCTACTACAAGCTGTGAGAAATCCATAATGAATCATTCGTAATTTCTGGTACACCCAATAAGCAACATATGTCAATGAAATTCTTTCGCTAAAACCAATAAATTACAAATATCTAGCTTTATGTGTCCTCATATATGACATCCTTTGATATTATATTACCCAATAAGGTAACCATATTGATAAAAATGTTGAATTTTTGAAATTCTCATTCCACAAGTGATCTCACAAGGTATAAGTCACGACATTGAGATAGTTTTCTTGGTCATGTTTGGTGAAAAAAAAATGACAAGATGTTGTCTAAAAAGACTACCACAAATGAATCCTTGTACATTTTTAAATCTAGATTCATAATGGACTTGAAAAATATTAGTGTGTTGATAGGGAAAAATGGCATAACCAGATTCTCATACATGCTATACCATATTTTGAAATTTTTATGTGGTGTGTATGATGGTCTCACATGTACGTGATGGTATTCTGACCTCAAATCGTTATAAGAGAAAAAAACATTCTCCCTGGAAATGGTAATAGTGGTTATCTATTTGATGGAATAAATAGTATTTCATTACTTAAGGTCATGTAAACTATCAATAATCCATGAAAACCTATGTGTAGCATTCAAATTTTTGGTAAAAGTGATAGGTGAACCCCATGTGGTGGTAATAGGTCATGTAAAACCCTATTCCTCTAAGTCTTGTAACTACTTATAATGTTCATCTAGATCTATTAGAACCATTCTAAAAGGATGAATGGACACCAATGTCACACTTACAACTTTTCCAATGGTGAAATCCACCTTTCTCTCTTGAGAGTAAATATAGAGAAATCATTAGCAAGGATTTCCCTAAAGAGATTCAGAACTAGTGTGAATTATACATGGTTATTTTCTTGACCTCTCATAAATAGACTCTCCATATGGGCTTTCACCACTCCTAGAATAGTTTTCTCATGTCCAACTCGACACGTCTGGGTATCTTAATTAACCTTATGAATATGTATTGTTCCCTCAGGTGATATATGGAAATCCACTAATGATTGAAAACCACATGTTCATTATATGACACTGGTTATTCCATTCTAAGATTGATTTAGAATCCATTTATCATGATTATAATGAAACTTCATAAGAAATGGTACCCACCTATCTCAATAGGGAACTCCATATTCTCACATATACTCTCTTATCAGACCCTTAATGGTGAGATAGTAGTCGTCAGACCATAGAAATACTTCATTGTATGGTCCATAATGACTATAATTTGAGCATATATAAAGGAGTTCAATAAAACATTATCATATAGGGTAGAAATTAAAGTAGAAGAAACCATAATACTAACTCATATAGGAGAAGGATCTAGAATGAACTACTTCAGTTTAGGATACACTACATTGATATATCCTGACAATGACCCTGAGATGATACCTAATTAATCTAGGTAGGTCCTCTCATCTACAACCGAGACATAAATAAATAACTTCATTGGCCATGTACAAATCCTTGACCCAATTATCTAGTAAAAGAACACATCCTAGCCTAAAATGGAGTTTCTGATTTGATACATGAAAGTGGTGTCGATAAAAATACTTTCTCAAAAGATAGCAGATGGAATGTTATGTAGAAACACTATAGGTGGCCCATCCAAATAAAAGATCAAAATTTAATCAGATTCCTCAAACACTAGGGGTTCTTATGCCTTACTCTACCATAATAGTGAATCACTGCCTAACTCTGGGTGCATATCATCTGGATGAAACTTCCCCTATGTGGAAACTAAAAATATAAATTTCTATCATTGGATAAACCATCTCTATGTTTGGAAGATGAACTTCACATGATCTTATTTCAACCATTGATCTAGTTTCCCTTTACGATGTAGGATTGGTTTACTAGCACTGAAATGGTGGTCAGGAGGAATATGTTTACTTGAGATCAGGTGGATTATGCATGAACCTCCTAAATACATATCATAATCATTATATCTACATTGATAATAGTTCATGATAAATGCTTATGTTTTGTAAAATGAGCTTAGTACATCACTACTGAAATGGAACTGTGATGTAGGTTCATAATCAACGAGTAACAGTCTTTTCATAACATATATATAAGTAGTAATAATAAAATGATGTTTAGAAGACCACCCAAACGATATAGTGCTGATGTATAACCTGGGAAATAGAATACTACCAATGTTTAGTAGAATCATAAAGAATATAGGTTGTCAGATTGACCCTCCACTCTTGATGCGTCTCAAAATTCACAAATATCGACAACACGACCTCTATTCCTAATTCAATAACCTGAATACCTCCATCCCATGAGAATGTGGGAGGATGTTGTTGCTGTAATTCAAGTGTTAGTTTTTTCATATTTGTGGGAGGTCATGGATAACCCTATATGGACAACATAAAATAGAATAAAACTATCTCTATATTTAGAATCAATTCTCAGTATAAGGGAAACAGGAGGTGGCTTAGGTGGAACTAGATGATGTTGTTCCTGTGGCTTGGGGCCCACCACCATAGGAGCATGGCCATCACAACCCTCATAACAAATGTCTCAAAGAAATAATGATGTAATATCTCTTAAATGTACAAACACTTGACTTATAAAATATTTAATAGCAGATAGAAATTATAATTATAGGAATTGACACCCACTAATTCTTCATACAAACAAGGCACACCACCCTGTATCCCCCTAATGAAAGGTCTAGGTAATAAAAATGATCATAACCTTCCATAAGAGGAACAAACTAATTCCCAGTACTAATATCAGGATAGGTTCAGTCTCTCATATAACCCAACATAGGTTCCATTATATAGGTGATAAATTTCATAGTATAGAGGAAAACCCATTTTAATTTTAAATTTGAGTACCTATTTAGAAGAAATCAATTTAATTTTAATACTTTAATTTGTTGAGGATCATTCATATTTATCTAGATATAAATATTTAAAACTAGTAAAATGTGTCACCATTCCCAATTTAAAAAGTATCATACTCCTTGTATATTTTTATTGATATATCATGCAACTACAACATTACATTTATGTTCGATATCAGGATGTAACATGTCATTAATCATGATTTTCTTGAATGATCTACCATTCCCAATTTATTAATGTACATTAATCATAAATTACAATTGAAATTCATCAATCAAATAGACTAAAATATTTTTTGTATAACTAGTGGTTCTCAGCTCAACCATGGAATAATTGGTTAATTAAGGTGTAATCATTTATCAATGTGTGGAAAACACATTTAGATATATGTGGGAACGTTAATCAAACCAATTATGTTCTCCATTCACGATACATTATCACATTTTAATATATAACAATCAAGGCACTCAAAATAATCACATGAAATAAATGAAATGCACATAGTAATATAGATATTATATGGAATAATGCATGAAATGTGAATTCCTAGGTTCCTAGTACGATGTATGACAAACTACCACATTACATTACAATGGCAAGGAACAAGGTCCATTAAAAAAATCAATAATTAATAACTTCACAAGGCATGCGAATCACCCAATGTTGAAATTAGAAAAAATGTAATAAAAAAGTACTATAATAGTAATAATCCTCCACTATTTATTTGGGATTCCTCGATATGTGGGATAGCTATTCCTAGACATAAGCTCATTACCAAATCCCAATACATCCGTGCTTCATATCTAATTTCCAAATAGTATGAAAAATTGAAAAAGTTTCCATTATACTAATTTGTTGAGTCCCACCCCAGAAGACACTGATTGGTGCCTCGAGATGGTAGGCTACATGACCATAGGTGCACCTCCTCATATACCAGAGGCTGTCCACTAGAAGTGAGGGCGTAGAGTATTTACATGGGGATATTATTGTACCATGAATCATAGTGGATCACAATGGTAAATTATTAACAAAAACACTTGAATTTATAAGAAAAAAGTAGTAGAATGAATAATAATCATAAATAATCAATTATAAATACATATGAAGAAACCGAATAATAAATAGATACAAAATGATGATGACCATGTCATGTAGCTAGACAAATGTTCCATATATTAGATATACGGTAAAATGTCCTATACCAAATTCTATTCAAAAAATAAAAAAAACTATAGAGATGTTTCTACTTGCATCACAAGCATAGCCTCAGTCCTATAATCTCGTATGCCATCCTAGTACTTAAAATTGATCATCAAAAGTCGGATGCTTAAATTTAACTACCCCTATTATATTGATGTCTGCTCGGGTGTTAAGGGTTTCCTAATTTGGGTATGAGATATACGAAGTAGGAAACCACCAATGTAGTATTGAACAATCCATTCTGTGTATATAAAATGATCAATGTGGAGGTACATAATAAATGTAAGGTAACTAATAAATAAAACATGTCACATTGGGTTCCTCAAGGATACACTATAGATACTTCCTTTATCTTTCTAAGATCGTTGTCTATGAGCTAAGGGGAATATATTCAAGTATGATATAGTGTATAAAATTTAATTATAAAATAATCATCAAAATTATAAAAACCCAATCTTGTGATTTTGCTTGGTGGAGGCATCCCAAGATAATAACCATGTAATATTCACTTTTAATATATAATTCATAATCATAATTTAACTATAGGCACCCTGAGCCTCTCCAAGGGGATCCAAAAATTTAATCCCATCCATTATCATCGTGTAACTACCAATACCCACCACTGTCTAGGTCTGTCCAAGAAGATCCAATAGTTGAATCAGAGTATCACACTCGACATGGTGTATAGGTACGAACCCTCTATGTATATCCTAGGAATCATATATAGGGTTTTATGTATCACTCACTATATAGTATAATCATCTACCAACTGATCCCATCAGCTGGTTCTCACCTCAATAACCAGTATCACATATATGGAGGTAGACAACTTTCTCATTTATCCCATCCAAGCGATTCCAAGTATCACTTCTAACATATTATTAAATGATAAATGTCATAATTTTAATTAACGATAAGACCATATACGGAATCCTTAATTTGGAATACTTGTATCACCATCGACATAATATTAATGTATGTTTAAAAATTAAAAATTCATATTATTTAACAAAGAATAAATACCATAACACTTAAACTAAGTGGGATGATTCATTTAAATAAAGAAATTCAAATATGGTAATACTCATATGACCAAAGACATTAAAATTAATTTTTAATTATATCAATTCGCATTCAATGTAATGTTTTACAATGGAATCAACCCTAGAATATATATTTAAATATTTAAGTTATAGGGAAATTAGTTCCATATAGAAAAGAACATCCATGGTGTGGTTGATTTTAAAGAAGATCCCAAATGGTGCTATTAAAGCCACACCATGGAATGAATCTAAGAGTTTTAAACTTTAAAGGTTATGAATAATTTATTTGATTTTCTATCAATGTGGAGATAGAGTTAGGATAACTATCCCATGGCTATGTGGAGAATAAATTCATGAATGAGTTTCAAGACGGGGAATCCAATGCAGCATGTTGAAATAAAACTCTACCACCCACATGTCAATATACTGGGATGAAGAATTAAAGTGAATACCTAAAAGGGATGATGAAATGCCTCAATTGTGGTATAGAATTACACCATGCTCATCAATGATTAAAATATTTTCAGAATATGGAAAATATTATGGAGGAAGGGAGAACACCACCCAAGGTAAAATTATACAAATGTAGGGAGAAATAGGAATATACAACCCAGTTCACTAATCGTCAATTCCATGAGTGTAATTAGCATTAGTAGACATTGATGCCAAAGGATTAAGGAAAAGATTATGAATTAACTACTACTGATGTGGTCAGTAAAAACAAAGTCACAAAAGGTAAATCCGAATTCACTCAACAATGGAAAATGTAGAATTTGATTATGGTTCTATCAATTCAATTATATCATAAAAGTTTGAATGAACAATTGAAATTAAGCCCCAAAACATTGAATTATAGATTTCTGAAAAAATACCTAGTGGTGGAATCACTGCAACACATGTGTTGGACTATTATCCCATTGACATATGTGGGAAGATTATTCCATAAAATCCCATGATACTTCCCCTGGTGAAATTTAACACTTTTTGAGGACCTATTTCCTCTCGTTATATTGGTCAAACATAACTTTTTCTTGAAATTGATATATATTTTTAAATTTATAACCATTCCATGTTACTATACAAATGAAATCAATATCATGAATAAAATTTGGAAAATCCATCAATGGTCTAGGTATTTATTCCCAATGAATAAGAATACATCACCCAAATGGTTGAGTAAAAGGAAGGTATCAACCTACTGTAAATTCCTATAGTGGGGGGATACAATGATGTATTTCCAGAAGTGTTACCCATAAATCCCCCGCATCAGGAGGTATAGTTCTCAATAATACTTAATCTTGGATCTAATCCTATCTCAATGTGTTTCTATAAATAACAAGGTCTTCCCCATTACTAGAGTTACATGGATTCCCATGAAGGTTGTGGTTAAAACACAATAAGACAACTCCAATGGTGTCCCTCATATGAATAATAATTACTATGTATGTACAATTGAAATGATGAAGATATTGAAATTGAGTGAGGAAGTGCAATAAAATAATCATAGTTGATCTTTTGGTTCTTTGGTAACTCATTGGGTCAACCATACTTACATATATCAGATTCATATATCTCTAAGCATAAAGAAAATCCCCTATGGGGATCCATATATTTCCCCAAACCATGCACCTAAATATCAAATAGGGGGACCAAGTCATAAACTAAAGGCCATGATAGAAAAAAACAACCAGATAGGGGGATACATAACAAACATGGAACCAACATTTATCCACCACAAAAGATTCCACATTCCCAACATGAATATACGTTATTCATCCACCCATTGGTCATATAATCAACCAAAAATAGTATATAACTAGGTATATATCTCATAAATAATCTCACATTGAATATAACTAGGAAATTTCCTTCCCTAGAAAAAGAAGATACTACCCATGGGAACCCATATCCATCCCTAGAACCAATAAATTATTACCCCCATGGATCATCATCAACCCTTGGAGAAACATAAGGAGACACCCATGGGGTAACATTACCTACATGGAGTGGCTACTAGGCCTTAATCTCAGAGGGGTCACACCCCAAATCGATTCCTAAACTCTCTTTTCATATATATAACTCACACCCAAGATCATTGCGTAAACAGAACTTCATAAAAAATTCACCCAAGGTATACCACCAAAGAATAGTAGAATTTGATATAAATATATATATATCAAATATAATGTGGATTATAATCCTCATGGGAACATTTTATCCTACCATGCATATATAACAATTTTTTGAATCCCAAAACACATCTCCTAGGTTATCCTATCAAATGAATTAATCATTGCCCTCAGAATATCCATGATGACCTCTCATTTTTAATCCTACGGTTCTAAGGTAATATTTGATATCAACTTCACCTATTTTCATACTATATCCTTATATAGGGTTACATGAAATTAGGGATCCCATAAAGGTACCCTATGTCATATATATATTTGGAGACCATAACTGGTCGCCCTTTCCCAATCCCAATCCAAGGGATAAAGACCATGATTTAGAGATATCCACATCACTTTATATATTTATTCTCAAAATATTTGACGAATTGATCTGATAAGGTGTGCTATTTCATTTTTACACTGGAGGTATATATTTTACCCCATCCCTCTTTTAGGTTATCCAAGGTTAGTCTTCAAGCTCCCTACTTATCCAGTCCTACATAAGGTATGGCCATATTGGATCTCATGTACCAGTAGAGGAGGAACAGTCACCCCATATTCAGATCAACTAACCCAAAGGTTGTAAGTAATCTAAATGTTCTCATTAGGTCAATCACAACGAAAAACATTGTCTGTAAAGACCTAGAATTTCCTTGGAAAATCATTTCTTAAATACATGGGAATTTTACGAGTCCACGAAAATTTACGACGCTTTATTCCGTGGATCAGTGTGCCCTAAAATAATTTCTGGAGTTTTTTCGGTTACATTAAGTAAATGTGCAAGCGTGATTTTATTACTTTTGAACCGGTGCTCAAAAATAAAATCTGAGGGCACCGTTGAACTTGCAAAGGTGGTGTTTTCATAAGAATACATTCATCTCGATGGCAGTTGGTCTAGAATGGAAGTTGGTTTTGGGGTTTTTAATTAAATAAAAATAAGTGGGTAGATTATTTTTTTTGGTGGTTAAAACCACTAAGAGGTGGTTATTTTTGGGGGCCACCACACCATAACCTCCAATGAGAGGTTATAGTGGTGGGGCTCACCTGCACATATCCTTCCTTAGGAGGGTATTTTCGATGGGGACCACATGAGGATGAAACCCTTGGACTCCCCATTTATGGAGATAGCGCCCATTAAACCTCTTCATCTCCCTTAATTAATATGTACCTAAACACAGGTATTAATTAAGTGGAGCCCCCCTTTAATTAATTATCTATTTGAATTCATTCCAACCATTAAAATAATGGATTATCAATTATTTCATTTTGGTTCGAAACATTCTTGTGGTGGAATGGAGGAAGTGGAGAGCTAGGGAGAACCATCCTCTCAACGAAGAACACAAAGAATGCCAGCAACGCTTCTTCCTTGGTCTTCTGCCCCTACACTTTCCGACATACGATGTTGAAATTTGGAGCGTGTGAAGAACGCGACAAACGAAGAATCAACGTTTGCATTCCGCACCATCGTCAACAAAAAATAATACGAGGTAGGTTTTTTTTATGATTTGAGTTTGATATTATTCCACTCTACGTCGTTCACTCATGGGTACTATTTTTTCTAATTGTTAACACCATAACACGGAGGGATCAGACTGCATGAACACGGCCCGACCCTCCCCCTTCATTTCATCTGTTTTTGATAGTAGCTGCACAATAATGGTAGGCATCAGACTGGACATGGAGAAAATGATGGTGCAAGGCCTCCGGGTCATCGGAAGGGTGTCGTTTCGTCGCACCGCACAGAGGAGAAGGGGGTCGCGGCCCGGTCAGGCCGCCGTGGTTGGGCGCGACCCCGATGTGCCGTGTGAAGGAGAACGGGGAAATGGCTAGGTCGGGCCACAGTGGAAGAGTGTGGCGCCGGCGCGCCGCGTGGAGGAGGTGTGTCATGGCCAGTGCAGGCCACAACGGATGAGCAGGGGTGGCCAACATTGTGCCAGCTACTGGCGGTGTAGAGCGGCTGGCCGCTCAGGAACCCAGGAGGAGCGAGACCCCTCTCTTTCCTGTGTGAGCTAGACCGGTGCCACCTAGCGCCAGTTGGGAATCTAAACAAACTTCTTTTCCATGCCATGGCTCGCGCGACATCCCCTAGGGACGCGGCTGAGGCGGACCCCCTGCGGGCCACCGGGACATGGGCTGCTGGGTCGCAGGGCCAGACCGAGCACGGGCCGGACCCCGCGTGGATCGGGCCGCCCCACGGGCCAAAAATCCCCCTCAGGCCGGGTCAGCACCGGGGACCGGGTCAGACCCCGGTTCAGATTGGGGTTGGGCCGGGTCAGTCCGTCTGGGTCGGACCAGACTTGGAAGCGTTATGGCCGTCTTTCACCTTTTCATCCATACCTTGTGCTACAGGTGTCCGATTGATGAACCGTCTATGGTGACATAATGATTTCAGTTACTCGGTTCTTATGTCATACTTCACATAAGGATGGTACACTGATGTGGTATGTAAATGTTGGTTTGAACCTAAAATCCTACCGGGCCCTCGAAACGAAAATACCAATAACTCACATATCGGGTGTCTGATTGACGTGACGTCAGTTGTGTTGAGACCCCTATGATGAGGCAGAACATTACAATACTTATACTTGGGACTTCGTGACGATTGGTGTATCGACCAGTAGATCGTGGAGTAGATCCACCCAGATACGAGCGGGCAGACTACATAGACCTAGTAGCTGGCTGATACCTGACAACTGCTGATCTTTTGACTCGGAGTTTTTCCACTAGCCCTGTGGGGAGCACCTCTTTGTGACACGGCAGACCCACAGTGGGGAGCGACACTATGTGACGCGGTATACCCATGATACTCGACAGGATGAGTATCTCAGTAGGCTACGAGGGGGAGAGCCTCTGTGTGACGCGACAGACCCACAGTGGGGAGCGCCTCTGTGTGATGCAGCAGACCCATGATACTCAATAGGAGGAGGACCACATAAGTACATGACAGTGGGAGGTGCCACTGTGTGATACGGCAGTCCCACTATACTCGATAGAGTAGGTGTACACTAGCAGTTGAGGTTTCGAAAATTTTAATGGGAGTGTTACATTTTACCACCCCTAAAATAAAATCTTGGTTTCGAGCTGAGTCAACCACTTTTGTGTTTTCCTCATTATTGAGATGGGTTACTAGATTACATAGGTATATGTATGGGAATATACCTAAGTAATGGTAATATATTGATTTCATACTTTGTGGTTTATCCTTGTTGGACTTAGTGAGACATTGAGGGTATCATGGTCCCTACTGAGTATTGTTATACTCACCCCTGCACGGGCTATGCCTGCACCACATTGTGTTGGATAAAGATGACAAACATCGCTGACTGAGATAGAGAGTATAAAGACTAGACGGTACCCAGAGGTAGACTACTCGGCTTGACGGTACACAAATCAGACGGAGGGGAGTGGAGTGACGAGGAGACCATCTGTACTTATCCTTTAGGTTGGAACCCCAGAGGAAAACCCAGTAGCTGCTTTACTTTTCTTTCAGTTGTAGTTTTACTTTCCTTTTGGGCTTGTATTTCCATCCCCTTTTAATTTCCATCACTTCTTTGGTATACGTTTTTACTTAGTGTCTTGCTTCCAGTTGTGTACTTTAATGTGTTTGTTTATAGTTATAAATGTAACACCTTCCCTGTTTATGGATTTATGCCTTTGGTGCTAGTTTCCAGCCCCTGGACTATGGAAGGCTGGCTTAGGGTAGTCATGATACGGGCCCTGGGGGATGGGTCGTGACAAATTGGTAACAAAGGAGTCGGCTCTACCATAGAACATAGGACTGCGATCATCTTTTTGTGAAGAAATAGTGTCAAGGGTACTAAGTGTGGTTTTCAGTTCATGGAGTTTAGTGTTGGTATGAGAGGCCGATGTATCCATACACCAGGGCCCCGACTACTGATTTTCGACTTAGTGCATGATAACCCTGATTGTGTTAGTGTCTTTAAAAGATTTCTTAAGTCATATCAACCAGGTCAGCTCTCCAGGTATAATATTTTGAATGTGTCACATCTGTTTCATTCAGGATTCCTCCCAGTAGAGCCCCGAGAGTCGTACGCTCTAACATCCCAATGAGCGATGAGGTCTTGGTGCAGGGCCCTTTACAAGAGGAGGCAGCAGCAGTACCACTTTCTGTTGGGCCACCGATTCCATCAGCCCTAGCATCAGATTATGCACAGTGCATGAGTGTGTTTCATGAGTTCTAACACTAGAGGCCACCCAGTTTGTGGGGAGAGAAAAACCCACAGGAGGCAGAGGATTGGATGGAGGCTATGGTGAGAGTCTTCAGGCTGGTAGGGACACCAGCAGACCTTATGTCGATCCTTGCTACGAGTCTCCTTTAAGAAGCAACAGGAAGATGGTGGAGCCTAATGCTCCATGGCATGATGAAGTGACACTACTATAGACAGACATGGAGAGCCTATTCCGGGTGGAGTTTTTCCAAGCCACCCTTCGTGTGGTGCAGATACATGAGCTACTACATCTACATCAGAGTAGTATGACAGTAGTTAGTACTCAGTGAGGTTCACCGACCTCTCGTGCTACTCCACATATTTAGAATGAGACTCATTCTTCAGGGCCTGAACCTTCAAGAAGGGGATCAGGAAAAAGATTAGGTAATTGATGATCTCCCTCAGCATCCCGATATAGGTGGGGTTGTTTGAGAGAGCCCTCATTGTAGAGAGTTTTCTAGCTAAGTGGTCACCAGCAGTGAGACCCAATAATAGTTGACATGAATCAAAATCTTCTATAGCTGGAAGTAGATAGATGACACAGAGGTCCAACAAGACCAGAACCATGGGTGGACGACCGCATGACTCAGGATCAGATGTGCAGGGATCCCAGGGTAATGAAATATATGCCAGGACCTTCGACGACAAAATTTGTGGCCAGGTATAAATAAGATAGTAGACGAGTTTGTCTCATGGTGGTTCACTTGTCATCAAGTGAAGGCTGAGCACCAGGTACCAGTAGGCTTGGTTCAGCCTTTAGAGGTCCCAGAGTTGATGTGGGATGGGATATCCATGGACTTTCTGACGGGTCTTCCAAAAACATTGAGGAGTCACGATTCGATATGGGTGATTGTTGACCGACTCAACAAGTCGGCCAACTTCCTAATGATCAGAGAAAATGGCTCAGTAGAGAGCATGGTACGCCTCTATGTGTAGGTGATTTTGCTTTTACATGGAGTACCTTCCTTGATTATCTCCGATCGTGATGAACAGTTTACTTCCCTTCTACAGGAAGGGGTTGCAGGAGGCTTTCGGGACACAGCTTCACTTGAGCAGCGCCTTAAATCCTCAGATAAATGGTCAGACTAAGCAGACCATCATACACTCGAGTACATACACCAAGATTGTGTCCTAATATTTGGTCTCAGCAAGGAGGATCACTTTCAATTGGTAGAGTTTTCCTACAACAACAGTTATCACTTCACCATCAGTATGGCACCTTTCGAGGCCTTGTATGGTCGACCCTTCAGATCACCACTTTGCTGGACAGACCCTGGGGAGTTAGCACAAGTAGGACCAGAGACGGTGTGAGCTACCATCGAGTAGGTTCAGATCACCCTTGAATGGATGAATACTGCACAGAGCATGCACTAGTCATATTCTGATAGGATACGAAGACCTCTGCAGTTCATGGATAGCGACCACGTCTTTCTACGGGTCTGACCTCGACATGTTCTACGACGATTCGGCCGAGGCGGCAAGTTATCTTCTCAATTCATCGAACCTTTCTAGGTCCTTAGCAGATTAGGCGAGGTGGCATACCACATAGCTCTTCGACCTTATTTGCATCGGGTGCATGACGTCTTCCATGTATCTTACCTGAGGAGATATTCGCATGACCCTTCTCATATCATCGACCATGGAGAGATATACATCAATGAGGGGGCGTCTTTCATGGAGGCTCAAGTTGATATTGAGGATCGATAGGAGGGTGTCCTATGTGGATGGTCGATACATATGGTGTGCATTCTCTGGCAGCATGAGAACCTCCAGGAGAGCACATGGGAGTGGGAGGCTCAGATGCATGCTAAGTACCCCCATTTGTTCCATTAGTTTGAGTTATAGTTTATGGGGACGTAATGCCCCGAGGTGGTGAGAATGTAAATACTAGGAATTTATGTGGAATTTTTTTTAAATACATGGGAATTTTACGAGTCCGCAAAGATTTACGGTGCTTAATTCTGATGCCCGGTGTTCCTGTAAATAATTTCTGATGTTTTATTCGGTTACTTTCAGTAAACGTGTGAGTGAGATTTTATAACTTTTTAACTGGTGCCCGGAATTAAAATCAGTGGGCAATGATGAACTCATTGTGCTGGTATTCTCTTAAAATACTTTCACCTCGACTATAGTTTGTCTATAATGTATGTTTTTTTTGGTTTTTAATTAAATAAAAATAAGTGTGTAGCTATTTTTTATTTTTTGGTGGTTAAAACCTCCAAGTGGTAGTTAGAGGTTGGGGCCACCACACCATAACCTCCCATGAGAGGTTATTGTTGTGGGGCCCACTGGGACATATCCTCCCTTAGGAGGATATTTTCAGTGGGTACCACCCGAGGATGAAACCCTTGAACTCCCAATTTATGGATCTACAACCCATTAAACCTCTTGAAATCCCTTAATTAATATTTCCATACACATAAGAATTAATTAAGTGGATCCCCCCCTTTAATTAATTCTTCATTTCAATTCATTCCAACAATTAAAATAATGGATAATATATTATTTTATTTTGGCCTGAAACATTCTTTTGGTGGAGTGGCGGAAGAGGAGAGCTAAGGAGAACCATCCTACCAAAGAAGAAGACGAAGAACACCGATGGTTCTTTTCCTTAGTTTTCTACCCGAGACACATTCCAACGCACGAGCTTGAAATTGGGAGTGCATGATGAATGCGGCGAACAATGAATCGACATTTTCTTTCCAAAACACCATCATCGAACAATAATAAGAGGCAACATTTGTTTATGATTTGAGTTTGAAATTGTTCCGTTCTACGTCGTTCATTGATGGGTATTTTCTTCCAATTGATAACACCATAATGTGGAGGGCTCAGACCGCACGAACAAGTCCTGAACCTACCCCATCATTTTCCACATTTTTTAATGACCGCAGTGGAGCAATGATGGCCGGCATTGGACCGGCCATGGGGAAACCGAGGGCGCAAGGCCGCTGGGTCACCGGAAGGGTGTGGCGTCGTCCCTCCACGTGGAGGAGAAGGGGGATGCGGCCAGGCTGGGCCACAAAGGAAGGATGTGGTACCATCGCGTCGTGTGTAGGAGGAGTGTCGCTGCCAGGGCGGGCCGCTGTGGAGGAGGAGGGGCGGCCGACGTCGGGCCGACCGCTAGCGGTGAGTAGCGACTAGCCGCATGGCCAGTAGAGAGGAGCGGGACCCCGCGGGGTCCCGCGTGATCCAGAATAGCGCCACATGGCGCCCTTTCAGATTCCACCTAAATGGATCTGCCATTCAGGAGCCAGGGGAAAATGTCTTCCCCCTAGAGGCGGCTGAAAATGACCCCCCACAGGCTGTGGGCCGCCAAACGGGACCCAGCGTGGGCCGGGCCGCCCCCACGGGCCGGGATGCCCACCGGGCCAGACCGCCCCCTCAGGCCGGTTGGGACCTGCGGACTGGTTCAGACCCCAGTCTGGACATAGGTCGGCCGGGGTCAGTCTAACTGGGTCGGATCAGACCCGGAACTGATATGGCCTATGTTTACCTTTTCACCCATAACATGGGCTATGGGTGTCCAATCGATGAACCATTTGTGGAGAAGGAAATCTTGGAGAGTGAGAGTTCTTTTTGGAATACCCCAATTGAGGTTTGGATAGAGTTGGGGTATGATCAGGTTGGTTTGAACCTAAAATATTACCGGGGCCCTGGAACATAAATGCCAATAACTCACAGACCAGGTGTCTGATTAACACGCTGTCTATTGCGTTGAGACCCCTATGACGAGGCTGACCATTGGGATTATTCTTATTGGGACTTCATGATAGTTGGAGTATCGACCAGAAGCTCATGGAGCGGATTTTCCCAGAGATGAGTGAGAAGAGTACAAAGACCTAGTTGCTGGATGATACCTGACGACTGCTGATATTTCGACTCAGAGTGTTTCAACTAGCCCAGTGGGGAGTGCCTATGTGTGACATGACAGAACCATAGTGGGGAGTTTCTCTGTGTGATGTGGCAGACCAAAGGTATTGTAAAGGAGGAGTATCTCAGTAGGCTATGAGTGGGAGCGCCTCGGTGTGACACAGCAGACCCACAGTGGGGAGTGCCTTTGTGTGATGTAGCTGACCCACGGTACTCGATAGGAGGAGTACCATAGCCGTACATGATAGTGAGAAGTGCCTCTATGTGACGTGGATGGACCACTATACTCGATAAAGGAAGATTACACTAGCATTCAAGGTTTCGACAGTTTGAATAGGCTTGTTACATGTAACCACACCTAGAAAAAAATCCTGGTTTTGAGCTGAGTTAATGACTTTTGGGTTTTCCTCATGATTAAGATGGGTTACTAGATAACTTAGGTATATGTATCGGCATATACCTAAGTAATGGTTATCCTTTGCTTCAATAATTTTTGGATTATCCTTGTTGGACTTAGTGAGATATTGAGGGTCTTAGAGTCCCTACAAAGTATTGTTATACTCACCACTGCATGGGCTTTGCCCGCACCTCATTATGTTGGATGATGATAATGGATATCGTTGACTGAGGCATAGAGTAGCAGGATTGGTTGGTTCCCGGAGGTGGAACACTCAGTGTGATGGTACACGGAGTGGACAGGCAGACATGGAGTGCTGACTAGTCCATCTGTACCTATCCTTCAGGGTAGAACCCTGGAGGATGACCTAGTATTTACTTTACTTTGCACTCAGTTGTACTTTCACATTCCTATTGGGCTTGTATTTTCAGCAACTTTTACTTTCTTACATTTTTTTGTATCTAATATTACATCTTTTTTTTCTTCCATATGTGTACACTGATGTGTTTGTTTACATTTGTAAAGGTAATGCCTTCCCAGTTTAGGAATTTACGCCTTTGGTTCTAGTCTCCAACCCTTGGCCTATGGAAAGTGGTCTTGGGGTAGTCACGATACGGGCCCTAGTGGACGGGTCGTGAAATTTTTGGTCCATCACTCACCCCTACTCAAGGGAACTATGGAACCTATATCAAAATATCTACATTTACATTAATTTCTTTTATTTGATTAAATTTATAACCCTCTGGGGTCCATATACCTCATGTATTTATTTTTGTTTTAAAAATTCAATTGTTAGTGATGGAGTAAAAAATATAGTGTCCATGAATTTATTATGGATCTTGAAACATTCGTTCTACCCATAATCAATAAAACATATAATTTAATTGTAAGGTAAATCAGATGAATTTAGAAAGACCACATATCAAATTCTATATAAACAGAAATCATATAATTTATATATATTTTTCAATTCGGCATACCTTATACGATGTTTTTAGTATTTTGAAAAAACAAACATCATCTAAGCTCATCCAAGCCTTGTATCATCATTGGATCCCTAATCTCATGCCATGATTTCCATATTAATTAATAATAAAAAAATTTAATTTAATTTTCAATTTTATTAAAATAGGAATAACTTATTGAAATATCACTTGATAATATAATGAAACATAAACCTAATGATAATGGATGTGATCAACTACTAAAACACATTCAAACATAATCTCCAAAAATCCCCAAATCATTCACACTAATTTTGGCTAATTTAAAACAATATAACCAAATCCATAAAAAATTCATAAGTATACATAACTATAACCAAATGATATAAAAAATATTTAATCATCATCCATAGATTCCCTCTAATTATGATGACTAAAATATGTATCATATATGATGATTTCCACTATTATGCCTTGGAAATCATTTTCACATTCCTAGACTAGATCACACCAAATCAGTTCCTTTAATGAGAGAATATAATGGGGGAATATGAGGATTGAAGTCACCGTAAATAATAAAATTAAATTATATGAAATAATCCTTCTCAAGGTGGATTCATAAGGATGGAAGAGATCGAGAGGACCCACCTAAATGGGCCTCCTTGAGTACATATCTCAAACTATATATGAGGGGACCAACACATAAATGATAAGTCTTTTGACATTAATTATTAGTGAGGCCTCATGATAGAATTAATCTCTTAGTTCATGGTGAGAGCACCCCTAATAGTGGAATCAACACCCTTACCTGGATTCACCATGGGGTGACCCCTATGGGTCATAGTGAGACAACCCCATGTAGTGCAATTAGCCCTAATCGAAACCCCATTATAGAACAAAACTACTACATTATGGAACGATTTCCATTTTTGTGGAGAGCAATGTGACTTAAAACTATCTAAAAACAAGATTCTTCATGTTATATGTTTCATCAATTAACAATAGGTCATAATGGACCAGTAATTTTATTTCACCCAAAACTAGTAAAGAGAGGGGTCACCTGACAGTAGTCAAAAACTTATCTAAGCACACGATACACCTCTCGGGCCCCAATATATATCTAAAACATCTCCTTGAAATGTTTCAACCATAAAAATCTTTATTCTATTCCCATATCACAAAATTTCCCAAAAGTAATTATTAATATTCAAATTCTATTTGAATTTCACAACTAATAAAAACCAAGGTCATTACAATGCTCAAATCATATATACGAGAGTTATGAAATGTGTTAATTAAGATAAAATTATACTCCTGGATAGATGTATATTATGTTGAGAAATAATTTGCACTATAATGTAAAATGATATATAATAAAGGTAATTTATTTAAAAGGTGGATTAAATATATTTTATGGGTAAATGTGATCATTTTACATCTTAATTGTTCTTTACATGGTCATTAATGTTTCACTTCATTCATGATTATTAAAATGATTATGGGATTCGATTATATAATAATACATTACAAACTTAATTTTAACTTTATAAAATGAAAAAATTCACATTTAGATGGCACATGTAAATAATAATTATGTTTTGGGAATTATTTGTGAAATAAGAATATTTAAATCATTTTATTTGACCTGTATGAGATCAAGAGTAGTGTGATCCTTCTAGAAAATAGATTCAAACAACGTTTTAGAATAATTGTATTCAGAAATGTAAATTTTTTGAGTACCTGATCACAATAGTTCAAATATGAAAATAGAATGAGAAAGGCGGACTCATTACATGGTTTTGTGTTCTATGCCATGTGAAATTCTTATATTGTTGACAATCAAATGTATGATGAATTATATTATCGAATACAAACACATTTAAACATAATACATAATATTTTTAGCTTGATTTATGATGAATAGTGGAGATTTATGATCAATATTTTTAAATTATCCTAGTATATTTAAATTATTATTATTTCAATAGTTTATTTTATTGGGTGATTATTAGTGCTCACTATAAAATGAACTCTTATATTGAATGAGGGATAATATAACCCTAAGAGTAATTTAATTGATTAATAGTCATAATTATTTTGAACCACCTAGAATTTGACTTGTAATATAGGAACTCTATGGTGTGGAAGCTGTTTGGTTGAAATTTATTGTTTCATGAAAGTATATATTAAAAAATTTGAGAATGTTGTCACATTAAAGGATATAATGATTACACATTTAGATGTTAATAAATTTATGAAATTTTTTTAATTATGTGTGGAGAGATTCGGAATTTTAGTTATAGGAAAGGTACTAAGAATACGAAAAAATTAAATCTAAATAATATCAGAACAAATTTACCATAAATACTATGAAATCCATTTGATAAAAGACATGAAACTGGAAATGCAAAATCTGTATATATTTCACCATTATATGATATTTTTGGTTCCATATTATGAATTTTGATGAAAATAACCCTATAATAAATAGAGGGATATTATATTAGAGATATATTCAGGGGGTTTTGTGGGTCTACAAAAATATTTAAGAGGTATTCTTAAGGACATAATTATATTTTAGTATCGTAGTGATAAAAAGGAAGAAAGAAAGAGAGCATTTGTAGGTTAAGGGTTTTAGAAAAAAATTAAATAAGTGTACACAAATGTACTCAATGGTTTAGCCTCTTACATATAGACTACTAGGATGATCCATGAGACATGAAACTATGTCATGACTTTAAATATATATTTCTCAATTTTATTATTTATGTATTTAGTTAAATCTAATTTAAAAAATGTCAATAACTGTCTAATTATTTTAATGATTGATAATGTGAACATTAACTCCTGTTATGGGAGACCAATTGAGTCATAATACTTCCAAATGAATTGAATATTTAAATTTTTTTCATAAAGAATAGATCATATCATATGATATTATATTCCCATAAGGTGTCATATGAAAAAAATTTTCATAAAATATGACATCCCATGATTCCTTATGATATCTCCACTTCATCTTGTACAACATAGAAAAATGTTTTTAATAACAAAATTTTCACTTATGTATCATACTCTACAATAAACTAAATCCTAAAAGACAACATTTGAAGGATTTAAGAAACATTCCATTAAATTTTCTACTTAAACTAAACATATAATATTTTTCATCCACTTCATCATATAATGTATCACATAAAATAATATTGGAAATAATATCCAAAACACATTTTAGATATCCTACATAATACTCTTGGAATTGTAAAATTAAGGTGATGGAATATGGGTCTGACATCCTCCAGATATAGATTTATTCACCGAAATGTGTGTATGAACAACTAGAATTTTTTTGTGATGGCCTCGTTCGATCCAAAATGGGAGATGTCATTCACCCTTCCTGATGATGTATCATCTTTTGGTTCTACATTCCTCTATAAGTCTATCTCATTTTCCTAAGTCCTTAAAGCACCCTCTATGTATGAACCTTGCAAATTTCCTGTTCTCACATGACTAGGGGATAGTTCTATTATGGTGGTGGCTTATTCGATAGCCCTCAAATAACAAGGTGAATTATGTAAATTCCTTGTGTTTGGTAGAACCTCTTATGAGAGAGGCATGAAATCTTGTTCCTTTGCTAATTTGAAAGGTAGGATTTCAAATTGATGGGGTTCCTCAAACTAGTGACTTGTCTCAATTGGAATAATATACATTCAGATTATTTTGGAAAGGCGGGTTGACCTTGATATGGTATAGTGAACTGGTAATATAAACCTCAGTGCAGGTTTTTTTTCAGATATCAAAGTGGAATCCTAACTTCAACCCATTCAAGGAGAGACTTTCTATGGAATATGTGTGGACTAGGATACATGGTCATCCTTGGGACTACTGGAACCCCAAAATCCACAGCAATATTGCATCTGAGTTAGTCCTACCACTTAAAATTGATCATCATTCCATTCATGGAGATCTTGGATTGTATACTCGAGTTCTTATTGAGAAAAATATAGAAGTATCACTTCCTGGTCATATATTTCTGGCTATAGATGGACAGAAACTCAAGGTGTCGTATGAATTTAAGAACCTTCCCAAATTCTGTGAGAATGGTAAAATGGTGGGTCATGTTGTTAACAACTGTTGTGTTTCACAAAAACTTGTGAAGGCAGTGCCAACCATTTTTTATTAGAGAGAGGTGCCTCAAGGGAAAGGGGGTGACAAGATTAGTAAAGCGAATGTCCCTAAAGCTACAATTATACATGGAGGTCCACTGGGAGTGTAGGGGACTCTTTCCACCTCATGGGTTGACTTATATGAGGAAGGCAATCCATGTGACGTACTACAGGAGGAGTGGGGCCCAAATTTCTCTATAGAATTATTTTTAGTTTCCTTCCCATTTCAGGTCGAAAATTATATTTCTGATCTCATATCTGGTGATATACAAGATAATTTAGAGCAGGACATGCCAGATTTGGTAACTGTCCATGAAAATGGAGTTGGTGAGATGGGGATTGTGACGGGACATACCTAGCTAGATGTTCATAGCTCCGACATTCAAGACTCTTGGATACAGTCTGGTGCTAGGTTCACCGAAAATGCCAAGGAGTCAGATGAGAATGCACAGAATTCACTGGTGACAAAGGTTTCTTCTACTAAATTTTGGGGAATGGAATTAAATAAACACTTCACAGATACATTACTTGGATATACACCAGGAGTACAAGACTGGGGGACCTTCCTCTTCCACAAGATCTGCTAGAAGGATAAAATTTTTTGATACCAATGGAAAGGGGGAATTACCCTAAAGCCAAAGCTCTAATGTGGGAAATCTTCTGGAACATCCAGGGGTTGGACAATCGTGACACAATTTGTTCCATTCGGCTAATTGTAGGAAAATACAAGCATGAAATCATAGGAATTGTTGAGCCAAAGATATCTTCTCAAAACCTGGTTACCTTTTTAAATGGGAAAAGATCCTCATTACTAAGCTGTATCATGACTATGGGCTCTCTGGATAGAGTCTGGCTGTTTTTGCATAAATGTGAAGAAAATCCGAAAATTTTTGAGGACACTGTCTGGGTCCTCACTTGCACCTTCATAGAGTCTAGTAAAAGGATGTTATAATCAGTTATGTATGGTTTTAATAATTACATTTAAAGGAGATCACTATGGAATCAAATCCAAAACATGGAACGTTCAATTTTGGATCAATGGATTGCAATATGAGATTTCAACTCGATTTTGTTTGTGGAGGAAAAGATTGGACTAGTGTTTGCTACTACATCCTTGGTGGAATTCCACCATTTCACTGAGAAGGCCGGCTTGAAAGATATAAATCTTATTAGATCCATGTTCACCTGGTATAAGTGACAACATAATTGAATGAGAGCCAGTAGAATCAATAAGGAATTCGTAAATAATGTTTCACATGCAATTTGGAAGTTTATCTCCTACGTCACCTTGGGAATTCATAATTCACATCATAATCTCAATCCTGTGAGCCTTCTAAAGACATAATGGAAGCTTCCAATCCCTTTTATATTTAATAGTACTATGGCCTCTCTTCCAGAGTGCTTAGGAATTGTTCAGGATAGTTGGGGTCCAAGACATTGTGACCTTAACTATCTACTTCGCCACGCCAAATTTATTACTGTCAAAAGGAAGCTGATGCAATGGAGAAAGAACAACTTCAGAACTTTGGATACTTAAATTTATGGACAAGAATGCCTTTTACATGGTTACATGAGTCAATTAACAATGGACACTTTTTTGGGGACCTGGGATAGGAAGATGAAATTTCTTCCAAGACGGGGAATATTATCAGGATTGGGGACAACATTCGAAAATATATCTTTAATGTTAGGTGGATCTTATATGGATATAGAAACACAAATTTTTTTTATTCCCTTTAGAGGGATAGAAGGGCTAACAGAGATCTGGATTTACTCAAGTATGGGGATCATATTTTGGATAATAGATATGAACTTTTAGTACATATAGTTACCTACTATAGGAGTCTATTCAATGGTCCTCTAATTAATGAAATGATAAGGGAGAAAATCATTCCAAATCTTGTGATGTAGGATGATAACACTTTACTTACATCAATGCCATTGTATTTTGAAATTAAAGATGCTAGGTTTAGTCTCAAGAATGGGAGAGCTCCATGGCCAGATGGGTTCCCTAACCACTTCTTCCAGATATGTTGGGATGTCATTCAAGAGGATGTCTGCCAGCATGTTAAGCATTTCTTCAAGGATGGAAGATTCCCCTTGGGCATTAATGCCCAATATATCACACTTATCCTGAAGGTTGATAATTCTTATGAAATAAGTAAATTCAGGCTGGTAGCTCTGGTTAATACTATTGAAAAGGTGATTACAAAACCTATCAGAAGTAGACTTGATCGTGTTTCAGAAAAGATCATATCTTGGAACCAATTTTGGTTCTTGAAAGGTAGGAACATTCATGATTTCATACTTACAACCTCAAAATGTATTAATCTTATAAGGAAATCTAAAAGAGATGAAAATATTGCGATCATGATGGACGTCACAATAGTCTTTGACACAATGGACTGTGGCTTTATGGGAAATGATATAACCAGATTTGGGTTCAGTGGGAAATTCATTAATTGGATCAGGATACATTTTGAGTCGGCTCGTATCTCTATTCTCATAAATGGGTCCTCAAAAGGTTATTTTTTTTCTCAATGGGAGTTAGACAAGGGGATCCCCTCTCATCCATTATGTTTTCAATAGTAGTGGATTATTTTAGTAGAATTATAATTGATATGGTAGAAAAGAATAAATTGCCTATAATCAGGGTAGGTCAAGGTAACTTTTCTCCCACCCACTTATTATGTTATGATGAAATTTTAATTTTTTACATAGAGAGGCATGTGAAACATCAGAAATATTAAAAAACCATTGAATCATTATGAGAATGTATATGGTCAAGTCATCAGCTAGAGTAAATCATTCATTTACATTGGAAAGAACATTTCAGCCTCGAGGAAGACTAGCCTTACTCTATATTTAGCAATATTAGAGGGCACTAATCCTTTTGTTTACCCCGGGGTTCCAATGATCTGGGAAAATCCCCAGCAGGAACACTTTTCAAATTTTCATGATCAAATTTGGAAAAACCTCACCTCTTAGAAAGGGATGTCCCTCTCAATGGACATGGAAATTTGAATAGTTAAACATGTTGTAATCTCAAAAATGGTCTACTATTTTTTGGTGTATCTCGGGCCGATTTAAAACATTAGAATGGTCCACAAGTTTATGAGGGAATTTTTCTGGAGTGGAAATATTTTGGAATGAAAGGTAATCACTCCCTAATGAAAGAAGTGAAGTTTACCCCACAATCTGGGATGAGATAGCATAAAGAACCTAGAGGCCTTTAACCAGTCTCTACAACCCCCCTTTGTTTAGAAACTCATCAACTTCAACTCTAATTCCCTTGAATTATTATTAAAACATTTTGTGGGAGACTAATTGAAGGAAAAACAATCTATCTGGAGTCCTCAATCTGGACTGGAATATGAGAAGTTTTTCATAAGATCATCATTCATTCCAAAGGGATGGTGAATAGTGATTCATACCTCTATTTATGGTATGATTGCTGGATAGGGGAGCCGCTCGTTATTCATGTAAACAAAGAAGGAAATAACATTGATCATACTATCATGATTAAAAATCATCTGGAAAACATGGCCATGTTACCAGATGGTATTATCCATACTTTCAATGGCTATGATTTTTTTGGTCAAGTGGATAATATCATCTAGGAGGGGGATGAAAATGGTAGCTAGATTCAAGAAGTTTCTAAAACCATTTGATTGATGGTGAAAATAATTGGATTAAAATTTTGAATAAGATATGGATTCAAACATCATGGTTCACTTTTAATTGGAGGCTGACTCTCAATAAGATACTAGTGGATGCCAATATTCAAAAATTTGTTGTATCTATATATTCAAAGTTTTCCCTTTGTACGCAACACAGAGAAGATGTCAACCATCTATTTATGAGCTTCAATGTTGCATCCTCACTCAGGATGGAAGTGAAACAACAAATTAGAATCCAAATTCCCCGCACATGTACTCTCCAAACCATTCTCACAGAACTGTTTAATGACTCTCTTTCCAAGAAGATAATGGAACTATTTAATGTTTCTTGTACTGATACTATACATTGCTTATAGAGTAGAAGGAATTACACTGTACATAGCTAGTCCCAATTCACTGTAGGAAGAGCACTGGACTCTGTCCTCGCTATTGTCCAAGCTGCTAATATCCTGCATTCGGAGCTTTTCAACAATTTACATGATGACTGGGTGGCCCTCAAGATGTTGAATGTTTCTAGATAATTTATGGCTCCCCAACACACTTTTGATGTTTTTTAGACATAACCTTTGGAAGGCATGGTCAAATGTTACACAGATGGAGCTTCGAAAGGGAATCCAAGCCCCTTAGGTTTTGGGGAAATTTTTAGGAATGAAAACAGTGACAACATTAGATGATTTTATGGTCATTGTAGAATTGCTACTGCACTTGAGTCGGAGATCATGGTCCTCAAAATGGCCATTGATATTATTGTTTGAATAAATTGGGATAATTTCTAGTTCGAATGTGACTTCACCACCCTTGTACAAGTGGTCAGAATGGGGAAGAAGCACTTAGCATGGATGTTGGCTGCAAAATGGGTGAACTGCCTTAAGAGGATATTCTTATTGAACTACATTAGTACCCATGTTTTCTGGGAGGCCAACTATAATTCTGATCCTCTGAAAAAAGGGGTCCATACAAAAGGATTCTATCATTATTCTGCCTTGATCGATGACATGGTGCCTAATCTACTCCGGGATAAATGTATAAATCCTTCATACTGACTTTTGTACCTCTTTTTTTGTTAATTCACGGGCCTCAGTGCTCACCTTTGTCAAAAAAAATTATATAATTAACTTCACCTTATATCACATCTTATGGAAAAACATTTGAAGCCCCAATCCAGAAAACATTGGGATAAAACTATAAAAGACATTTATACTATCTAAGTAAAAATAAATATCCATTTGGTCAATCAAAATGTGTGATTCGTTAATAATTTAGAGAATTTATAAAACATATGAATCACTAGATCTATAAATATAATTAGATAATAGAATCTAGAAAAGAATCCATGTTTCGAAGGCTACAAATGGATCTGTTACGATTTATCTTAAACAAATATATCACTATAAATATTCCCACAAACAATATCTTATATTAGACTCTATTTTCATATTTTATATTTTTATAAGACACCAAGTTACAATTGGACGTGATATATGTTAATATTATTTAGTCTTCTCAAATGTTCTCAATTCACTTATTTTTAGAATGACAAGATTGATGAATACATCGCACTTCATTCATTAATATGTTGTGCATAACCAATTCGCCTAATACACTTTGATATGTAATTCATAATCACTTAGTATGAATGCCCATAAATTTTCTCAGTATATCAAAATAACCAGGATAGATTCCAGACTCAGCATTAGTGAGGAAAAGTCCCATCTTTGATGACATTCGACCAATGACATGACCTAATACATTCATAATAACTATATTATTAGTAAATAATCAAGGATTTAATAATAAGGGTATCAATGTATAAAAATGATCATGCTATTTATTTCACTAAACTCAGGTGTGGGGACTCTAGATACCAACTATGCATCCCTAGTATACAAAATACATAAACTGTAACACTTCATTTGACATTCTTCATTGGTAATCTAGTGTTAAACATAGTTTACCACTATTTAGAATATTCCTTATCTCAAAATAATAACCCTACTCATGGTTACCATTAAATTCATCATAACCATTAATAATACAAGATGGAATTTTGTTAGTCATAACTCAATGTTATATATTAAGAGGTCAATTATAATTACCCATTATATATATATAAACACACATCTGATACAAAGAATTGAAAATGATAATAGTGTATTTAATTTGATAAATTTTTAATTATTAAACTCTTTTAAAAATAGTTTACCAAACCCGACATATGAACCTATGTACCATATCACATATGATAGTGTTCCAAATAAATATTATGTGTGTTTCACTTTATAAGGTTTTGTTAACTTGTTACATTTATTTATAATTCCTCCCACATCTCAATGAATCCTTACGATAAAACCCTAACCCTAATATATTCAATGGGTAACATCAACTATATATGAATATTTGAGTGATTTTGAGACTTAAGAATAATATTCCAAATGTTATCCTCCTTGAACATCATCAAATATATTAAATCCAAAACACCAAATTATATAATGGTAATAAAATTTATTTTATTCTTAAAAATGTTTTCTTAAACACATATTTATTATTATTGGATCTATTTCCAACAAATTTTTTCCAATATTCAAAAGGGTAACGAATTTATCTTTAACATTATTTCATAACCAGTACATCATAAAAATATTATTATACCTATTTGAAACAAAATTATTAATAAATATAAGTAACTTTTACATATTTTAAAGTTACCAATAAATCCTATAATATTTAGGATAACTTGTTAAATTCATTAATGAATTTTGACTAGTCTGAGAAATTACTTGTAATCATTGAACATTATGGGATCAAGCATATTCCCACATGCCACTTAGAAAAAAATATGTATATTATATATTTTCATAAGATATAAGAACTAATTTTGGAATATGAAATAATTATTATTTAAATTCAATAAGAATATTTCACAAATAATGTTTTATTTATATATCATATATTTTATTCACTATGCTAATAAATTGTATTGAAAAGAAAACTTTAACTAATATGCCACTATTATTGATGAAATTATATTCTTTTTTTTAACAAATACACTACCCCATATAATTTTTTTTTATATTTCATAAATTTTCAAATCATGTTATATAATTTAGATGAATCAAAATAACATGTATAAAATTTTTCCTTCCATTCACTTAAAGAAAAACTGAATTTAAACTCTTCTCAAGGGAAAAATGATAAAAACAATAAAAAACATTTTAATAAATTATCCCAATATATAAGTGATCATTTCATCTAATTATACATTATAGAAACATATTAATCCATTACTTGAAGCCAAAACATTGTGATTCTATATTTAATTATTCATTTACATCTGGAATCATTTATATTTACACAATTTTTAAAACATATATTTGATATCATATTACCAATGTAATATAAT
Source organism: Viscum album (assembly GCA_963277665.1). NCBI lineage: Eukaryota > Viridiplantae > Streptophyta > Magnoliopsida > Santalales > Viscaceae > Viscum > Viscum album. The sequence continues at coordinate 1,158,127,062 of OY728147.1, forward strand.
ACAATCATATAAAATCAATTATTTAAGTGTATTATTCATGGTATTTCTTGTAAAAATTAATGTATTTTTTGTATTTCCGATTCTAATGGGTATGTTTCCATAATGAGTGTATCATACTTCCTATTACTTCGTTGATTTATGGGGTGATATGGACTCTCTACGATCTCTTTAATTATCTCTATAGATTTTTTACCCTTATATTTTTATACCATTATTTGGGAAATTGAAGATAAATCACCCATATATGTCTTAGTTATCCTCAATATATTGAGGCGATGAGTTACAATTTTTTTAGTTTACTCATAGTAAAGTTTAACATAAACTATCAATACCATTCTAGGTGTGATTGTAGAAAGAATAACATATCTAGGTCAATTCTAAGAGGTGAACTATTTCCTTTAATGTTATTTAAATTACTATTAATATTGAGTACATGAGTTGAGATGGTGGTTTCTTCAGCCATATTCACTAAATGGATCTTTTGATACCTCATACCTATCATTCCAATCATGTTATTGATAGAATCTTTTTTAGGTTTCCTATCATTTTATATGTATCGATTATATCATGTTAATTTTCAATCATGTATTCCATAGTCATAAGAATGAGTATAGATTCTTCTAGTGAACCTTATAGATACTTACCATTTCCATATAATATTTTTTGGAGTATCTTTAGTAGTTGAATACATAAGAAGTTGTTTTTATAACACATATAACTTTCCCTCCAATTTGAGATATATTCTCATGTTGTGACTATATTCATGGAAGTTACTACAATTTAATTATTCTTTATGAAATATTTATATCAAGGTCAATCTTGATGAAAATAATTTTTTAATTTTTTATAAAAAAACATATTTCATCAGTTCAGTATCATAAATTGTTATAATTTAATAATGAGCTTCAAGTAAAAGGGAGCCCACTATAACGACGACCCATTTTTTTAAATTTCATCATACACAATAGTATTCCAAGACACAAATTTCAATAAAAGTAATTCTTCTTTGTAATTCCTCTCACAACATAGTTATTTAGGGAGGATATCATCCAAAAAATTTCATATATGAATCATGTATATTTGAGTGGGAAATTCATCACACTGTCTATCATATGGATAAACCCACCTAAATTACTTTTTTATCCTAATACATAGCATTTCAAAAAAAATATAACCCAAATAATTTAGCAGGATTTAGTTATCTAAATATTAGGATTATCCCTATCAACTATTCCTTACATCAGATAATCCCATAGAAATCTGCTTTGAAAAATCCATCCCTGTTAAATGATAATTTAATTAACAAGTTATATCATCAAAAGGAATATAATAGTCAGTATTTTAGTGGTTTTATTATAATGTTACTCCAATTAAATATTCATCACATACATGTTAAATTAATATATTAAATGTAATATTTTTTTCATGTTTTAATTCTTCATAACTGCACAATTCTAACAATTGAGATTTAGATCTATATCTCACCCTCAAAATTAATATATTAATAACGTAATGTGTAAATCTTTACAAAAAAACAAAGCTTTCGTTACTCACTATAAAATATAATCTAAACGAATCCATATGTATCAAAAATACATCTCTTACATCATTTTTATGAAATCTTTTTTTAATCTATTAGAATTAAATGATATTGACAATCTCCAAAAGAGTAAGGTAAGAGCCATAGATAGAAAAACCCCACATTTCTAATAAAATTGTTAATCATACATGCTAGTTTGAAGTCTGACCCAATGCCCCTATATATAGGGATATGATACTAGAGTGAAAATACAATTTAGAAACAATTCAATAACTGATATATATAATTTATTTTTAAATAAATCATTTAATCATGTAACTTCTCTAAAAAATATAGGGTAAGTTAGATGAAAACTAAATGTAATATTGTTAGGTCTAGCATAATTTTTTTATGTATAAGAGTATTTTTACAAGATAAAGTAAATATTATATACTTATTTATTTTATATTAATTATATCTATTATTTGAATGGGAATAATAATTATATAATAAACCAACTTATTTAAGATGAGAAAAACATTTATAAAAATTCCTAAATTAATAATTAGGAAAACTATAAAATTTATTATAGACATTCAATAATTATATAAATATAATTAATTTATGTTTATTTTTATATGAATTACTTTATAATATTAAATATCTGACATCTTATTATAATATATGATATTTCATGAAATATTAACATTTTAAATTTCAATTTATATTACGAATTCATTTTACATAATGTAAATATGACATAATATTATTATTTAAACCTAGGATAATATCATTTATTAAAACACTATTGATATGTTTAAAAAAATATTCAAATAAATATCCTCTAATATAAACATTTAAAATTAATCACATTGAATAATTCAATGTTTTTTTAAATATAAACACATTATATTTTAACTTATTTTTTGTAATTTTTTTTAATAAATTAATTGAAATATTTTCAGATAAAATCAATATATATTAATTATAAGATATAAAATAAAATTATTAAAATTTATTTTATCATCGGGACTTAATGTTATGTAATTTTTATTAATAAATGTTTTATAAACATTTAATTAATTAACTATAATGAATTTATAATTAATTAATTTGTATCTCATTAAAAATTATAAAAGAGTGAATTTTTGTTGATGTAATATAACGTCATGATATAGAATGTTATATTTAATATTTTAAATAAATTTAAAATATCATATTTCTTACAAAGCACACAATAGTGATTCATCTTGTGCAAAACACAACGAATTTTTCGATAACTTGGGTTACATTCAATACTGAGTTTTACCCAAAAAAATATTTTTTTAAAAAATTATTATTTATTATAATGGTATATTAAATCCCATTTATTTAGTGTTTACTTATAGTGTTATATCTCTTATGAAAATAAATAGTTAAATTTATTGGTTACAATTTAATTAGACATGAATATAAAAAGGAAATTGAAGCTAAAGTAAATGTTTTAAGGATATCAGTGAATGATATGTATGTAATATATATATATATATATATATTATATAATATTAAATCAAATAATTTTCATATAAATCCAATATATTCAATAGATATAGGATAATAAAAAATCGACTTTTACGATTAAATATACAATTTATCTAAGAATATAAAATTTTTATTACTTTAATGGAACATCTATTATGAATATATATATTTGAAATTTTATAAATATTATTTTTTAAAATAAAAACAATTTTTAATTAATAGTTTCATATTAGGTGAGGATGGATTTTATGATTTTTTTTGTGAAATGTAATTTCTTGATGAAGAGTGAAATGTTCTATAGTTTAATTGAATACCGGCATTTCATCTGAATAATTTATAAGGATATATTTTATTTTAAATTATTTTTAACATCACATTATAAAAATTAATAATAAATTAATAATATTTATTTCATTGAAATCAATTTGACTATGAAATTAGATTAAGAACATAATTTTTTTTAACATTGTTTTACATTAAATCCCTAAATTTTTGTCTAGTTTGTGTGAATAAATTTAAATTAATTTATCCCACTTATGTGATTGGAATTTGAAAAAATGGGTTAAATATTTGGAATAATCAAAATATTTAATTTATAATTAGTTCAAATTATTTTTTGATGAAAATGATAATTTAATGTAATTAAAACTAATTTCAATGATTATTGTAAAATGTAGATAAACAAGGGACAAAACCATAGAAATATGGCACAAAATGACCACGAAACCTATATAAATTTATTTAATAGAAATATTTAGTCCTTATTCTCCCTTGTATCTAATGTTTTTCATTAATTATGTAACTTTACATTGATGTAAATGATAGTGGAATTCCCATTTTAAAAATTTACAAGACTCAACTCATCCCCCTCTATAAAAATACACTCCACACTTCCATTTATTCAAACCTCTCAATCCATTTGTATCATTAAAAAAATACCCATATAAGATCCAAAAATAAGTCCCCCATTCTATAATCCTCACTTTTGGAATAAGGAAAATGAAGAAATTATTTGGTTATAAACCCGAAGTAGTTACCTAAATAAAGGGCAACGTTCTTCAATGATCACCTTTGATTCATTAACTTTTACACCCATTTAAATTATTATTATATCCTTTTTGTAAATTAAACTCAGTATAATAAATATAGTGATATTTTTTAATGATGATATTTAGACCTACCCTTTCACACACATATATCAAAACAGGATGCACAATCATCATTTCTGTGTAGGGCGGGGTATTGCCTCGCGAACCCTTGCCCTTAATTTTTCTATTTATGAACATTCATGGTTAAAAATAAAGATGGATTTATTGTTTACATTTGTTATATACAGTATTTATAATTTAATTATTCTTCTATTATTTTTATATAAAATACATCAGTATGATTTCTTTTTTGTGAGAATACAGAAACATCATTTGTGGACATATTGACTAACACCTCCTCAGGGCGATGTGATTCATTGACGCTATACATAGAATGTTTAAAAGATTATTTTAATAAAACTATGTGACATAAATTATGTAATTATTATATTATAATTGAATATAAATATATATCAATTAATTTTCATTCTTTCAAATATGAATAATTAATGGATGTAGAGTTCATGCGTACATACAACATAACGTCTCCATGAACGGTGCATTTAATTTAGTATATCAAAATATTATGAATCATTTTAAATGCGTATAAAATAGATATATTATATATCTACATAATTTTATAAATCATGGAGATTATGAAATAATGATTGATGAATGAAAAAAAATAAACAAACCAAAACATACTAAAAACGTCGTAATTAATACATGGAATTGTGAAAATAATAAACAATTATTATCAAAAATGTAATAAGATATTATAATAAGATTAAATATGAAATTATAAATGTTATAATGGTTCATTTATTAGTTAATAATATTATTAAAATCATTATACAAGATGTTAATGGATTTTCACCCAAAATAAAACACATGGAAAAGTTTTCTGGTCTCACGTTTTCTTCTATGAGGCATACACCATTTTCACCACTTATTATTTTTGTGGTGTATAGAGTATAAATATTGTATTTTATATCATGAATTAATTTATATTCATGGTATTTAGTGTTCAATTTCAAACTATTTCTTTTATCGGAATTATAATTCATTAGTTGTCAAGTAGTAAGGGATTTTTCCTCGATTTCATTTCATTATGGCATATTGTAATGTTATACACCTAGTTTCCTTTTTATGGCATATATAATAACCATTTTAATTTTAATATCAAGAATAATTCACTATTCATGTAATTTTTAGTTTCTATTGGAATTATATCTTATAAGGGGGTTTGAATTAAAATTTATGAGGTGTTAAAAAATTTTACAACCAAATTCCTTTTCAATGGGTTGTATTACTTCTTCATTGCTATAAATATTCATAGATTATGTGTATAAAAACTTTTTAATATATATTTTTTTATTTACAAAATTATAATTTTTATTTATATTTGAAACATATAATATATTAAATTATTTATTATCACCTAAATTTTATGGTATTTTCAATGGTTTACCTCACAATCTCTTTTTATTCAGGACAATTTTCACATGAAATCCCATTAAAGGAAATTATTCAATAATTTTTTAATAAAAACTGAAATTTTATTATATTTTGGTTAATAAAAACATTTTTAAGTAATTTTATGATTTTCCAACTCTTTTGTACATGCAATTCTTTTGAAATTGTTTTTATGACAACCTGACTAAATTTCTCTCTTAGGTTAGAGACCAGTTTTCTCCCATGAATCATGTTTAACAAAAAATGTCTTCATAAAAAATTTATCCTTAAAAAATTTATTTATCAATTTAATTTTAAATATTTATGATATATATTATGTTTCTAAAAGTGATTCTCAATGAAAATGTTTTTAAAATGGATTTTCAAAACAAAATGATATTTTCTTGAATAGTGTGTTCAAATTCCTTCTTCTATTGGAACAACCAAAAAAAAATTATTTTCACTCAAATTGGGATATGATATATTAATACTATAATTATTAAACTCTAGATGTTTTTTGATTTATTTTTCCAAGGATTGTATTGAGATTAACTACCTCGATAAATTTTTATAGTCAGTTTAAATAATCACTCTCCTGTAACAATTGTATATTAAATTTCACATATTATCCATATGATTTATCATGGATATGTTCAATTCCTACGTAATATAACAATTTTACATATGGTATCAATTTCATTGTTTTTTATGATCTGGGGAAATAGTGATAAATCTGATTTCTTTACATAATATGGATATTTTGTAAGACACATTGTTCATTAATTAAATTTATTATTCTATATAATAGGAATGATTTGTAAATTCACTAATTTAGTTAGAGAAATTTGGAAATAAGATCCTAGATGAATTTTTTTCCACATCAGATGACATAAATTGGAAAAAACTCTTTGAGTTTGTTTCTAGAAAGAATATATAGGTTTCTTCACTTAGAATTAAACTTTCTTGTGAAATGTCTTGATAGTATTATGAAAATACACATTGTGAAGCTTCTTGGTGGTAAAGGTGTCATGTGAATGGGAAAATGACGTCCTATAATTTTTGAATTTAATTAATTGATTATTTTGTTATTATTATGCATGTTATTTTTTCATAGACATTATCTTCGAATCTATTTCATTCTTAGTTCAGTGATTAAATTAAATGTGTTTATGTTATTTTTCCTTTCCTTATTGAGTATTAATTATCTAGATATTTTAATGTAATGTGTTTAAATTTATTTTATTTCTACTTTTTTTATGAAATTCCAACTTAGTTTCCTTATTAGTAGGAATACTAAAGTATTTGGTATAACATGATTTTATTCCATGAAAACAAGATAATGAAATGGTAGTTAAAAATAGCTTCAGGATTTATTTGGTCAGGCCACCACAGTTGGTATCAACGGATGTTTAGAACAATATCTGGAAACTATATTTAAGATAACTTATCCCTAGGATGGACATTGATGATAAGTATAGAATAAAATCCAAGATTTTTTGTAAAGTATAGATAATGTTGTTATTTCTATAAATATATCATTATCTGGTTACAAAAAGAGAATTGTTTTTGGAACAGACGTACCAAGGGGTAAGAACTACAATATAGTGTGTTGGGTCTGAATTGAGTGTAACCTGGTACACAACAACATGACTTAATGCACATCTATTTGTCCCTCATGGATATTCCAAGATAATTTCCATTTTCATTACAAACCATTATGAGGGATTTGAATGGATAATGAAAAAAATATACTATCATAAACCATAGACAATGAAATAAAAAATGTTGAAATAAGAATGATGGAATATTTATTAGGATTCTAGAATTAAATTGATGAATTATTTTTACTAAAAATTTTTATGACATAGGAATTAGAAAATATCTACATATTATTGAAAATATTATAATAAATATGTCTTAATTAACATAAGAGTGATTTAAACCATCGTGGGATAGGAATATTGCAGTTTACCATAAGTCATAAGCCTATATAACCTTTTTATGTTTTTTGTGAGTATTGAAAATTTGGATATATTAATTGAAATAAAAATTTTTATTGGAAAAAGTATTTGATTAATAATGTTTTTAATTCATATAGACATAAGTTTAAACGTATTTATAGACTTTATATCTGACATGAAAATAATATTATTAAACATTATGAAAAAATTTCTGTTTAAACTGATAGTCAGAAGGATATTTATTTATTTATTTTATTTCATAGATTTCTATCATTGCTATATTGTAAATTAAAAAAATTTAGAAAATGGAAAACCCTAAATGAAGTGGGTATAGAACCTATGATTGAGGGAAAATAATGGTTTCGTTCCTACCATTAGCCTCTATGATTTCCTCGTTTTGGTTTAATTAGTTTTAGTTATAAAAATTTTGAAATTAATTTTTACTGACTAACCGGTAGTATCATTTTTTATGTCTATAGATTATGTTTTAAAAATATTGGTTTTGGAAAAATATTATATAAATACTTAGAGATATTTCACCCTTTAATGTATCTTGTAAACTATTAAAAGTAAATTTTATCTCTTTTGGAATTGATATTTATTTTTTTGTATTCATATCCCGATGTAATGGATGAATTGTAAAATGTAAAAAATCATAAATAATGGATGAAAATTGTGTATATGAAATAGAAAAATATAAATTATGTAAATTTCCTTATATTCATGGTCAACAAAATCATTAGTAAACAATTGAAAAAGGATCTTAAAACAAAAATTTAATGATAACAACTTCATTTTTTTAAACCAGTGGTCTTTTAAATCATTTTAGATTTATGGATTTAAGGCCCTCACAATTATATTTATCATTTACCCTTTCAAATTTATGACCCCAATCACTCCCTATAATATTTAATCCTTTTAACCATGTCCAAATTTTCACCTTCTATTAATGATCAACTACACAAAGACATATTTATATGTTATTTAATGTGACATTTTTTTTCAACCAATATTATTTTTTCTAGAATTCATTTTACAAACCCTTCTAATGATGCAAGATTTCAACATATGAAATATCAAAAAATATTTTTCGAAGGTCAGGCTTAATTTCCAAAGACTAATTTTTTTTAAATTGAGGAGAATGTAACACCCCAAAATTTTTAATTGAGTAAGTTTTATTTGATCGAATATAACTTCTCAATATATTATGGTATATTTACTATTTTAAATAAATTTAATATATTTTGTTGCTTGCAGTGCATGCAATTCTGAATTAGATTTTTTCCAACACAACCATAACTTTTTTGGATAACAGGCAATACAAAAAAAAACCAAATTTTACTATAACAATATTGTGAAATAATTAGTTCTAAATATAATAAGTTATAATCTAAATGTCAAATTAGTGGTTATGAATATTATCAATTAATGAAAATATATGTGTAAATTGAAGGATTACAAATTAATTTTAAATGAATATATTAAACAATTTAATATGATATAAATTTTTAATTTTATTATTGAATGATATTAATGAATAATATATACTCTATATTTAATAATATATTTTTGAAATTCATAAAATGGATTCCATAAGTATTAGATATGGAAAACCCCATTTTTACACTTAAATATTGTATTTTTATGAAAGGCCATTTCTCTTCTTAATGGAAAATATAATTTAAATATGAAATTTTGAACATTTTTAAATATTATAGTCTAAAAAAAATATTTAAGGGATAATTTTGAAAAATAGTTCATATTGAATTCTTGGTATTTTTCTATGATGTATTTTATGGTGAATATTGATAAATACTTGATTTTAGTTGAAAAAATAATTTTCATCTCAGAAATTTATAAGTATTTATTATATTTAAAATTTATTTTAAATTCAAATTATATAAATTATATATAAATTAATCTTATTTACTCCAGTTTAATCTATTTAAATTTTAAATTTTATTTAAAAACATATCAAACTTTTAAAAAAATTTAACATTAAAAACCTGCATTGTAGTCCTGTCTGTGGGATTAAATTTAAATTAATTTATACCACTTACATGATTGGATGTTAAAAAACTACTTCAATATTTTAAATTATAACCATTTATAATATCTAATAATATAAAACTACCTTTTAACCATAATTATTAGTAAAATTAATTAAAATTAATTACAATGATTAAGGTAAATCTAGAATTAACATTGAACTAAACCTTAAAATTAAGTGAATGAATGACGCAGAAACATTTAAAAAATAATTTTTTTGGAAATATTACAACCATATAATCACATTTACCTAATTCAGTTTATTATGGGATTCACCTTATATAAACGAACATAGGTATAATTCTCTTTTCAAAAATTCACTAGAATTCCACTCCACCTCCCTTATAAAAAGACATTGAACCTAGCAATTTATTGACAACAATCAAGCCATTTGGAAAATTCATTATATTCCCAAATAATATTGGAAATTTTATCCCCTTATACTAGTGTCATCACTTTAGGTAGAAGGGAAACTGATGATGTATTTTGGTATAAATGAAAAAGAGTTACCATAATTAGAGGAAATGTTCTTTAATAAACACATTGGTTTTATTTACATATCCACACATTCAATTATTTTTATATAGTTCATAAATAATATCCTTAGTGTGTTAAATAATCTTTTATTATTTTATTATATGATTTATAACTTCACATTAACAAAAATCGTTCAAAATGTGTTACACAATCATTATTAGTTTGTACTATGCACTACATGCTCGCAAACTGATGGCATTCATTATTTCATTTACCACCATTCAAGGTTATAAATTATGATTTATTTATACATTATAAATTATATATAGAATTTACAATTTCTTTATTCTTATTTAATCATTATATAATACATACGATCATGCATTCCATTTTTTGGGAATTCGATATATGTGTTTGAGGATGTGTGGACTACAACCTACTCAATGAAATGTGATTCATTCATGTTATACATGGAATTTATAAAATAATGTTTTAATAATAATACGTGACATGTATGAAATAAAAATTATATTTATATTATAATATAAATATATATCATTTAATTTTTATTCATTAAAATATTAGAAATAATTGGATGTAGTGTTCATCCGTACATATGTCCTACCATCTCTGTGAATGGTGAATTTCATTTCATATATAAAAATATTATATATTATTATAAATAAATATATAATAGATATACAAGAAATTTCAATCATTATTTAATACCCTTATATTATTAAATCGTGGTCTATTTAAGATAGAACAAAAATAACAGGTCAAAACATATTTTATACACCATGTAAATAAAACCTTAAATAGTAAAAAAATGAAATATTTTAAAAAAATGAGTAAAAATATATTTTATGAATATAATATATGGAATTATAAATATTATTATGTTTCTGTTATTAGTTAATAACTGTCTTAAAAACATTTTAACGTGTTAAATGTCTGTTCATACCAATGGAAACACAAGGTAAATGATTCTTGACTCACTTTTTCTTCCATGAGGCATACACCATTTTCACCACATATTTATTTTATATGGTTTATGTACTATACCTATTGTATATTATATCCTGAATAAATTTTTATTTAAGGAATTTATATTCTCATTTGTAATTATTTAATTCGTTCGTGCTATAATCCAAAAGTTATGAATTAGTAAGACATTTCTTCTCAATTTCAGTTCACTATGGAATAATGTAATGTTATGAACAAAATTTATTTCATATGGTGTATATATAACAATTTTGGAAATTAATATAATTAATAATTAATTATGCATTTTTTATTTTTTATTTTAATTTGTTCTTTTAATGGTATTTAAATTAAATGTTCCAAAGTGGTAAATAATTTAATAACCCTATTCCTTTTCATTAGGTTATATAAAATCCTTGTTGTCATTAATATTCCTAGATTATGTGTGAAATATCTATTTTAATATAACCACTTTTTTATGTGAACTTATATTTGGTCCATATAATCAATTCATTTATTGATTCTCACTTCAATGTTATGGTATTTTAAATGTTTTTTATCACAATTAAATTTTATTTAGTATTATTAATAGTTGAATTTACATCAGAAGAAATTATTAAAATACTAGTTAATAAAACCCTTATTTTTAAGCTCATATTATTATTAACTAACATTTCTATTTAATAGTAAAACTTTTAAAATCATTTCTTCATAAAATGTTTTAGAAAATGTGTTTATGAAATCTGAAATCGATTTCTCTATTGGGACAAAAATCTATTTTCTCACAAAAACCATGTTAAATAAAAAACTTTTAAATAAAATATACATCTTTTTAGAAATGAATTATAATTGGAAAATTCACTCTATAACAAATTTTTAATGTTTTTAAACGTTACATTCAAGGAAAATATTTTTCAAATGGGTTTTAAAAATAAAATAAAATTTTTTAAATATTATTTTTATAGTAATTCATCTCATTAATCAGTCTTGTGAATGTTATCCTAGGAATATGTATCAGGTTCATGGAAAACATGATCATTGATAAATAAGAATTTTCATCATTCAATATTTGGTTATTATAATCAGAGAGGTTTTCCTTGTAAATTATCACGGGATGAATTACATTCTCAGTTCATTGATAAATTAAATATATTTCATTTATTTACATTTACATATTTATTTTGACTTATCTAGTTATTTTATTGGAAAATATTTTTAGTTATTAACTTTGTATATTGTTTATAAACATCCTACTTAGTTTATTGATTATATAGAATTCGTGTTCAGTTATTACCATTCCATATTGATAAATCACATTGATTCTTTATTTCATTCAATATACATTTCCCATACTGAGCATTTGAGATCACCCCTATTTATTTCCCTTCATTATGGTTCCATTATATTAAATATGATAGATATTCAAGGATATACTATGTGGGAATAAATTTATTATCCTAAAAATATATGAAAATAATTTCATAACAGGTTTATGAATTTTTAATAATAGCAACAAGTATATATCTGGTTTAAAAAGGCCTCTAAATCCTTTAGTCATTTGGGATTTGATTTCTTATAATAATTTCTATGCAATGGTATTTTACATCAGATAAATGATTCATGGGTTCATGATTCTATATAATTCATAAAAAATTTATTATTTAATAAATATATCAAAATAAATTTTATTAACTTTTTTTAATTATATTCACAAATTAAAAATTGAAAAAAAGTAAAACTTATTTTCAAAATGAATTATATTATATGATATTAAGGTAATAGTATTTTATGATTGATAATTTATAGGCACAAAAAATCATTAGATCCTATCATTCATATTATGACACTTAAAACCCAATCATTTAACATGACATGTGTCTATATTTTATGATATACATAGATGTCATATTACTTATAGGATGATCTATTTTTGTAGACCAAATTAATTTTCTATTTGAATAAAATATATACTTATTTTTTTCTATGACATGTGTGAATTGTTTTTTACCAAACTATAGAATATAATACCCCCATATCATAATCTGTGTTTTTATTAGTGAAAAAATATTATATCTTGTTTTATGAAAATTTACATTGGCGGGAATATGAATGTAAAAAAATAATTTATTATAATAATTAGTGAATAAAATAGCATGGATATGTTATGATAATAGTTAGAGGGGTTTAATTAAATATAAATGTTTAATATTTTACAATCCCACCCTAAAATCCATGAACGGTGCATTGATATGATTTCCCACAATACCCCAAGCATGCCACTCATAAAATAGAAGTTTCCAACTACTAGTGACGATTTTAGTTTTGTTTTTTGTAAGTACATTCCCTCATGATTAAGTGTGTATCAAAATTGAAAATGATAAAATTAAATATTGGAATGAGTAATAAATAACCAACAGTGGAAAGATTAATGATTAATCATCCAAGTGAAATAAATAAAAATAATGTGAATAATAAATAGATAGAAAATAGTTATGATCATGCCATGTATCTATACAAAAATATTATTCAAAGGATATAGGGGAAACTGGTATATACTAAAAGATATAAAAAGAATAAAAATATTCCAAATGTTACCTCTAATAGAACCATGATAATCTCATCAATCCTACTCTTTCGTACTCCATTCTTGTAATGAAATTGAATAATTATAAGCTGATGAGTTCACTTTTTCAATACATGTAATCATCAAGTGTTCTAGGGTACCAATGATATCCCAAGAACAATGTGAGCTTTACTCAGCAGTCCACAACAAATGGTGTCTATAATGACCTAAGATATAAATATAAAATGAGTAGTTTTTTACATAATATTCATAAGGAAATAGATAAAAAAAATCAAGTTATGTGTTCCTTAGGGATACACAAATGATACTACTAGCTTCAACCTAAGACATATTCTTCTGAACCAAGTTGAACATGTACTTGTATGATATAATGTATAAATGTTCCTTCTAAAATAATCATATTGAGTGGACCTAACCCAAGAATTTTATTTGGATTAGCATACATTTCCCTGGGTAAAATCCATGTAATCGTAGCATTTAATATTTGATTCATAATTAAAATTTACAATGTAGTACCTTGATCTCATCTAATGGGATATATGAATGAAATCCAATGTACTAATCAATGGTAACTTCAAATACCCATCACAGTTAGAGTATATCCAAGGAAATCCAAAAATGGATTCCCAAGTGTCACTCTCAGTATGGTGTAAAGACATGAACCCTCTATGTTCATCATAGGTATCTCACATAGGGGAACTAGTATCACTCATAGCCTGTTATAACCATCATTCCACTAGTCCTATCAATGTTTTCTCGACTAGTTATCTTGTATCACTCATTTGGAGGTAGAGAATTTTTAGTGATCACATCAAAGGAATACATATTTGGATCCCAGTGTATGCATAAAATATAAAAAATCACAATTATAATGAGAGATTAGCATATCCATGGGGTCCTTAATTCGTGACCATTTTATCACCCTCGACATTATATAATGGTAATTTCACCAATAAATAAACAATATCATTTTACAAGTAATTAAGAAGATAACATTTTAACTATGTCTTTGGATTCATTAAATTTATGAAATACTAATATAGAAATAAAAATATGGATAAACATAAGACCAATAATTATTTATTAGATCAAATAACATTCCAATTCATCAATTGAAAGGGAAACACAACTAAAAAGGTGACTTAATAATTCAAGTCAAGCGGAATTTTTTCCCTTAAAAAGGAACATTTATGGATTGGATCTTGTTAAGACATACACCCAACTGTGGTATTTCACAAGATGCTACAGTCCCGTTATACAAGAGAATATGACATAATTTATTTTAATTAAACATTATCAAGGTGATGCCAGAATGTCTATAGTATGATACAGTATAGATGGTAAACAAACAAAAAATAATTTATGAAAAATACAAAGGACAGTGACATTTGGTTCTTTGATAACCACTCATCCTTGTCTATCCATTCATTCAAGAAAGAATGGTAGAAAATAGAAAAATTAAAAAACCCCTGATAATAGTGAATATTATCTAACACAAAAACTGAAAAAAAAATGGAAATAAAAAATATGGAAAAAATGAGAACGAATAGATATATTATTGATAGAATCCAATTCAATTCATGTAAAATAGAATGGGTCTTGTATGGAAGAGATATGGATGAACCTATCTTAGGTACTGTGGAGGATTTCTCCTACGGCAACTGGTGGAAGTGAAAATATGACTCTATCTAAAATATGATGCTATGAACTATTTTTTAAATCATTACCCATGAATTTACATGGTGTGTAAATAAATCACACATCATTTATTTCTCATGATTTGTCTCACTAGGAAAAAACCTATACATGATGTAAACATGGTGTGTCTAGAAAAGTAAATTTAATGTATTTAATATAAACTATAAATTAAAATACATGCCATATATTTTTTCTATAACTAGGATATAGAACACCCTATATTTCTTCATGAGAAGAAAACTGACTCACATAAAGGATTGGTCACTAGGATCTAAGCCAATATAGAAAAAGCAATCAGGGGTTGACATAATATAAAATAAACAATTCTTTTCGGAGATGATGAGACATTACAACTCCCATCCACAAAACAACTCATCTATGAGTTTATATATGGAGGGTGGAAAATTTCTTCTGATAAATGTTTATACCAATGAACATGAACATAAACCTCTCTCACCCAGGTCATGTTTTGTACATGACTATGTTTCCATAGAACTCACACTGGTGGAATTGAGATGACTCAAAGTGAATTTGAAGTCCAATAAAAAATATATATAACTGATACTATTCAAAGGATGAATATTACTCTATATTAACATCCTTAGGATCTAATGAATTATATGGGTCATAATTATAATGTATAAGCTACGACATATGGTGGACTTCAAGCATGGTGCTGTAACTATGAGGTAACTATAAATGACATGATACAATCACGAATCACTCCATGATATAGAATGGCCTTACCTAACAATGTAATATCATTCCCCATATATGTATACTTCTATGTACCAATATAGTAAAAACACACAAAAACACCTAAAGTCCCTCCTCAAACTCTAGAGGGAAACAATGAAGATTAGTATAATACACCTGTCTAAACGAATTTCAATCCATACATTTTTTAATAGTCTTTGCATACTATGAAGTCTTCTGAATGATATGTGGACCCAATATTGCAACCTCTCATATCTCTAAACATCATAATGGTGTAAGGAACAACCTACCATTATGGGCCTTATAATGAACTATCTGAATAAATCCATACAATATGTTTTATGATGAAAATTCAATTAGAGGTATATGTTCCACCTATGAGGCAAAAAAATCAAGGGAGCATTCCATAATCATTTCTACTAACACATTTAACATCTTCTCATAATTCCTGTCAGACAGAGGGTGATATGTTGTACTCAAGGGAACCTATTAACCTAATTTATTTTAGTATAAATTCTAGAACATTGATGAAAACTGAGTTTCTCATTTTGATTTGATAGAATTGGGAACACCTTAATGGAGAATAATCTCCCAAATAAATATCCACAAAAGATCACCAATTGAGAATGTCTCTTGGATAGCTATATAGTGTTTGACCTTGGAAATCCTATTGATTACCACATAACTACATCACTATCTCAATTGGACCTCATGAATCCCATCAGAAAATCCATTGTGACATTGTTCCATTTGAACTCAATAATGGATAGAGTCTCTACAAGTCAAGAAAGCCACTGGTGCTCAGCCTCACCTATTTATAGGTGGAACACCTTGCGATAATACCTAGAAATATACCTAGTCATACACGAGCACTAATAATTATACAATACATCTTATTACAGATTAGGAGTCCCAGGGTGAATACCTAGAAGAGAGGCATGACATTCCCACAAACTCTCTTCTTATATTTCAGTAGTAACCCACACTTTTCTATTGTAGATAAGGTTCTCATTCTCTTTAATAAACAAACAAGGAATTAGATTCACACCTGAGACACTCTCCCTAAGGATAATTCCCTTAGAATTTGATATTGGATTCTTCCATACCCATTCTAGAAGGGTGGTTTCCACTGATAGAGTTGATAAATTAGACATCCTCTAAAATTTTCAAATCTTTTGGTGCATCTCCAAAAAAATATCCATCAACCTCCACTCTCAGCGAGCCTCCAGAATTGGAATTTGTCTAAGTATTATGGTTTAGGGAGTCAGCAAGTAAATTGCTTGTCTTTAGTGTACAAGAAAACTCAACATTGAAAAACTACATGTATTAAAACATCATGTTCTACAACAGATTCATTTCACAATATTGGGAAATTTATTTTAGACTTTTATGGTCAATGTATAAAATAAAATGCTAACCTAATTTAAAATTATTATAGATACATAATGAATGAAATACAAAATCTACATCTAGGTCCTTCATATTATAATTCACTTCATGATGTCTTATCTAGAAGTACTTGCATGATATAACCAATTCACCCTATATCATAACATATCTTATCCCAATTCATTATGATTCCGAACAATATATATCTCCTTCCCAGATCACGATGAACTAGAATCAATGATGAAGTAAATAACCCCATAAAATACTTAAATAATGTCTCACAAGGTTTAAACCATTATAATTTCACAATATTCATAATCAGTCACATAAGATCCACTAAAAGTGTGATAAATCTATATTTAATCATATGTAATATCCAACCCACCCCATGAAACAACTTATGTCAAATGAATTCATCTGATTATTCTAGTAAATTACAGTGCTAACTTTTTATGTCTCATATAAACCATCCTTTTATATTATATGACATGAGAAGTGAAACTTATAGATCAAAATGATGATTTTTTTATTTTATCATATATCTGGTCATATTTAAAGGCATTTATCGAGATCTTGAGATAGTTTTCTTGGTCATGAATGGTAAAAGATTACACCAAAATTTCATCTACAAATAATAACACAAATGAATCCATGTACATTTTTAAAACCTGTTTCTTCATGGAATTGGAAATTATAGGCACTTTAATAAGGCCAGAAAACAAAACCATATACTTATACAGGATATAACAACTTCAAAACATTTTATGCGGTATGTTTGATTGTTTAACTTCTACCTGATGGTAGAACCACTTAGAAATCATTATAAGATAAAAATTTTTATCCATGAATATAGTCAACGAGGTTATCTTTTCTAAAAAATAGATACTAATTATTTACATTACGTTAGTTCCTAATCAATAATCCATGAAAAACTAAGGGTACCATTCACCTTTTTGGTAGAAGAGATAGGTGAAACCCACAGTGTGGTACTGGGACCTATAAAACCATATTTTTTATGTCTTTTAACTACATCATAGTTTCCTCAAGCTATGATGGATCCATTCTATAAGTATAACATCCCGAGCTTCCACGATACGCCTCTCTTTCAATAATGCAATAGCTTGTATTGTACGCAAGTTCGAGTTCTAAAACACTGCGACTAATCAATGTAGTCGTTATGAATAGTAATAACCACTTTTTAAAATTATAGAAATTTTATGCTTCAAAATGGACTTCATTTTTGTATTCGTAATATCAAAATTATCCTAAGTTGAATTTTTTGTAATTTTCTGAGAACTTTCAATTTTTTATGAATAGTGAATAATAAATAAAAACAACTTTTTTAATCAAAATAATTTTTATTGATAAATTATAATATTTATTGGTTTTAAAGTATAATTAGAATATATTTTTACCATTATATCTAATGGTGGTCATTATAATTAATTTCACTTTGAAATTGGACATAAACAACTGTCAATCTTTTGATATATATTGTTTCTAAAAAACACGCTATTTGTTGTGACAGTGGGAATTAATTATGAAATTAATTAATGCAGCTTATATTTTTGGAATTTTGTAAAATAGACATCATTTTTGAATTCAGAATATCAATTATAGCTTAGGGTGAAATTTTGGCACTTTTCTGAAAAACTTCAATTTTTGATGAATAGTGAAACCACTAAGTGGTAGTTAAATAACTGATTTTTCATTTAAATGATAAATTACAACTTCTGTGATTTTATTTTCAAAAATCTTACATACATGGATTTCATTAGGAAGTAAAATGTGGTTCAATGGGTTTAAAACAATTTTTTGGTGAATAGTAACTTTTAAGTTTAATTAACCGCGATTAAAGGTAATTAGTGAAATTTAAGGTAAAAAAGATATTATAAAAATATGAAAATAACTTTACACTTGTCCTACCCATATTTAATGAGTAATGTACGACCATGAAAATCCATGGGTCAACTTGGGGACCCCATGGAGCCACTTTGGTAGGAAAATGACATTAAAAACTTTTTATTTAATGTTAAAATAAAAATGTCACAAACAAGAGTTGTTTTACTAAAACAATTTTTAAATGGGGTTATACAAGTCATATTTTTGACTATAAATATTCATTATAAATATAAAAAGATTTCCTACATCATGATATTTTTGTTATAATTTTTAGACATTAAAAACATTAAATTATTTATGACACCATGATGATGTAGCGATTACCTCAATAATTAATGATTTAAATAAAATTAAAAGATAATGTAAACCCTAAGGATTACACTTGTAAAAAACCTATTGGATGAGTAGATTTAGAACGCTTATCACCTTATCATCGAAATATATCATTGTGGTTCCTTTATAATCCAAAAAAAATTTAATAATAATGTAACATTTCAATCGTTCCAAGAGTGCCCCTCCTCTCCTCTTATAAAAGGCCCCCACCTCTACCACCTTATTCACACATTAAAGCCATTTGGCTTGGCCAAACTCTGCCCAAATACTCTCCCAACTTCCCTATATTACTCTTAGAAGCCTCACTTTGGGCAGAACTCTTCCCAAGGAAGGCTTTGGCTCAAATCAAAAAGAGTTACCCAATTTTAAGGTAATGTCTTCTATAATGTTGTTTTGTTTTATTTTGCTTCTCCAACCCCTTAAACTATTTTTATTCCATTATTTTGTAACAAAAACAGTAACTAAAATATACTATGATGTTTTTATGATAAGGATTCGATTTACACTTACTCACACCTTCGTCTAATGGTTAAAGAACATTCTGTTTCTGTGGGTGGCGAAATACTGCCTCACGAAATGATGATTGTTCAATATTCTTTTAACACCACTAATTGTGTCCATTTTGTTGAAAATATTTTCATATATGATATATATATTATGTTTATGTTTTCCTTATGCTTCTTTATTTCTCATTTGTGGCATACTTTATGATTTCCATTATGTGTAAACGCGATAATTTCATTTTAGGAAGTGCGGACTACCTCCCCCTCAAAGTGATTTGAATCGTTAATGCCATATGTGGGATGTATAAAGGATGGAGTAAATGGTATTATACATTATATTAAACTGGAATTATATTATAACTTTATATAATTATAACTTCATTCCATTAAATAAGGCATATAAATGAAAGTAGCGTTCATGCGTACGTAGGACTTACCGTCTCCATGAACGGTGCATTTCATTTCTTACCTCTAAATGTTATGTAATGTTATAAAGGAATGTATATACTGGATATATATGATGTATATGATATATAAATCATTAATATAATTATGGATATAATGGATATATTACCACATGAACAAAGTGTAATTATAAGAAGTTTATTTTTGACTCAAGTACCTAAGATCGTCAAAACGACCGTTATTAACATAAATAATTACATAATGTTCATAACGTGGTAATAAGTGATATAAAATGAATAATAAACTTGAAAAAGGTTCTTAAGAAATTATAAATTAACTCTAGTTTGTTATTCAGGAGATCAAAGTGTGGTCGAGTGAATTCAGACACGAGGTAAGGGAACTTCTTAACCCAATTTCCATTCTTTGGGTTAATCTCCTACATTAAAATTATGTCATGATATTATTATGTCCTATCTTGTATTTGTACTTTATTTATGTGTACTTATAGTGAATACACATAATAGATCTATTTTAATTAAAAAAATGATCTTTATGAGGGACTTCATCTCAATCTCCTTTCATTGAGGCATATTTGGTTTTATACACTACTTTCCTTTATACATTCTATAAACCCCTTTGACTTTTACGTTTATTCAAAAGTAATCTTTTTATATGAAGTGTTTTACTAAATGAAAAAAAGGACCGTTTTTCATGTCGTATGTATGCAGCGACAACGACTTCGCCGCCGCCATGGCCATTATTTGGGTTTCGGCTTCCTCTACAAGCCATAACTTTTTTTAAATGAAAAATAAATACAAAGATTTAATTTTCTTTTATTTTGGTATTGAAAATAGTTTTGATAATGTTTTTATTATATCAATGTGTTGTATTGATATCTTGTGATTGAAATGTGGAAATGTTATGTTTCTTTTATGCATGTTTTATGAGACACGATTATGTTATGGTTTATGATATGTTTAAACCTATTCATATGAGAAATGCATTGGTCTTAATATGTGACGAGTGGAGACCGCTATTGCTCCTCGATGCATCGGTAGATCTCATGAGACAAACTAGTGTCTTGGCACGAGGCCTTGACAAAATCTTATTTGTGGTCTTGGCATGAGGCCTTGGCTATGTGGTTATGATAGTCTAGAATTATGCCTTCCATCATTATGAAAGTGGTTATTGATTTTTCATGTGATTATTCAACAAGTAGAATATCCATGTGAGTATGTAAATTACATTATTTTATTTTACTTTTGCCATATTATGCTAAAATTCAAGTTTAAAAGGCTTTTGTTTTAGTTATACATTGCCTTACATGTTAATGTTTATTTATGAAAGATTATGCTATATTGTTATCCTTACTGGGCATTTGAGCTCCCCCCTTTCAATGTATTAATATTTTCCAGGATGTGAAGAAGTATTTTATGAATGACCTGCATGGATAATCAGAAGAGGATATGAGTGTGGACTATGGAGACTTTGTTATTGTAGTTTTTCACTTTATGATGTAATGTAATGTTTATAAATGTATCTAATGTTTCCAAGGCTACTAAACAAATCGGTATTTCGAGACTTGATCTTTTATGAACATGCCAATGTTAGGAAGTAATGCACCGACTTTGGCTAGCTGGGGTTGGGGCGTTACAGTTGGTATCAGAGGTAGTTTAGTACTATCCTTGGAAGCTAGATTTAGATAAACTCTGATTAGATCACATAGCGCAAAGATTGACTTTGAGAATTAGTATAGAAGGACTTCCTATAATTTTGGTATTATAGAGATGTTGTGAGTTTTCCGAGTAATACATCCCTATCTGGATACGAGCAGGTAGGGGCGGCTCATGCACAGATGTACCTAGGGGTAAAACCCGAAAACACCGCTTTGAGCTAGACTCGAACGGGAACTGGTGCATGACAACGGCTCTTGTTGCACTCTTGGATACGACACTCCCAGGGGATATGCTTAGGATAATTCTCATTTTCTCTACAATCCACTATGAAGGGTTATGAGTATATACATCCTCAAAGAAAACATTTTATGGATTATATCCATAAATAGTTCAATTTATGTTAATTATTTTACAAGTATGGAATTATGTATTTTGATACATAAACTAATCTAGTTTATGCCATTTTTTAGAAATGGTGCCTAGTGGAAGGAATGGAAACCTTATCAATGCACGCACTCCGTGTAGGGATTGCCCTCCTGCTCAAGATAATTATTGTGGATCTGGAGATACAACTGGTGTTGATCAACTTATTACCATACTGGGACAACTCACTCAGGTTATGAATAATAACCTTACTCATATGGAGCACAATGATCCACAACGTGGAGGATCAATGTTAGACCGCTTCCTGAGGCAACAACCACCAAAATTTAATGGGGGTACAAATCCATTAGTAGCTGAGCAATGGATAAACTCCTTAGAGAAAATATTCCACGCCTTGGGGAGTAGTGAAAGGGAGAAGGTTTTCATGGAAGTCTACCGCCTTATTGGAGATGTCGATCAATAGTGGTCACTGATTCAAAACACAAAGGAAGATGATGAAGTATCAAGTATGGAATGGAGAGAGTTCAAAGATCTTCTCTTAGAAAAATACTATCCTCACAACCGTCGAGCAGATATGGAAAGACAATTTCTGAGTCTGAGACAAAAGGAGGATGAGAATGTCGCAATGAATGAGTCCAAATTTATAAGGTGAGCAAGGCATGCTGCAGATTATATACATAACCCATGAAGTAAGATTGATCATTTCTTTGATGGGTTGAAACCATTTCTTCATCGAGCATTAGTCTCACAAACCTTCTCAACGTACGAAGATATAGTCTCATGTTCTATCAAGACAGAAAAGGAATTCTCTAAATCTAATAACAATAAAGTGAAGCAGGAGAAGAAGAGAACGGTGGAACAAGAAACAGATAAAGGGAAAAAGGGAAAGAAGAATTTTAGATTATGCGATAATTGTGGGAAGAATCACCCCGGTAGTTGCCTGAAAGGAATGTGAGATTGTTACAAATGTGGAGAAAAAGGTCACCAGGCTCGTGATTGCAAGGGAAAGAAAGAGGCAATCAATGATGAATGCAACAATTGTAGGTAAATGGGGCATTATGAAAATGAATGTTCTAAGCGTCAGGGAAAATTACCTCAGAAAAGGCCAAGGGATCAAGGAAAATCTTATGCTATTACTACAATTGAAGTAGAATAATTAATTTATTGGTGCTTTTGGACTGAAGGATTATATTATGGTAATAAGAATAATGTGATATATATAAGGATTGTACTGAAGTACTTGTTCTTTTCATTATAGTCTTAATATGATAAAGGTAATCATATTTTTGTATGTGACAATAAGAGAAACATTACCTTTACTGAGGAATCTGATGATACAATTGATTTTGGAATTTAGAGACCTTTTAGAGAAAGTCTGGATAGAGGTATTTTGGATAACTAAAATGGCTGGAATGGATTAAGTTGAACCTTGGATAGTATTGTTTAAGGTTAAAACATTTCTGAAGGTGACTTTTAGAATATTATAATACTCTATTTTTAGGAAAAGATAAACTCCAGGGTGGGGCATAACCCGTCGCGTCAGACAAAGCTGTAGGAATCGAACCCACAACCATATTGTGACATGCCATTACTACCTACCACTAGCCTACAGGAAGTACCTGGTTATTACAAAAAGTTTTCCTATTCTAAATGGTATGTTTTAATATTTGGAACCTTATTCAATTATGATAAATAGAATATTTTCGAGTTCTATTACCTTTTATAGTGAAAGATGGGTTTGTGGTAAAAATTTATTAAAGAATGAAAGTCTACATGACCAGTATGTATATTCCCTTACGTTCTTAGTAAATCTTTTAAATAAATTCCTCAACATTATAAAAGTTAACTTAAAACAAAAATGTTGCCGGTTAACTTTTCCAATTGGGCCTTCAATGACCTTTTAACCAATCACAAGTTTGTGATTTTCTTATGGTTAACTATCTCCTAATCCAGTTTTCTACAACTCTCCATCAAACCTTGATAGTTTGTTTTTCTTCTATATCCATATTTTCATAGAATCATAGTATGGGCTATCTCGGGTGACCTTTGTACTTATCTTTCTTTCTTTTAAAGTTATATTTTTATTCACCTTATTTTCGATGTGGGTTTTCCACAAAGGTATTTTATATTTTCAACCTTTTACTATCAAATAAAAATTTCAAATTGCGAGGACGGAATTTATTTAAGTAGGGGAGAATGTAACACCCAGAGCTTCCACGATACGCCTCTCTTTCAATAATGCAATAGCTTGCATTGTATGCAAGTTCGAGTTCTAAAACACCGTGACTAATCAAAGTAGCCGTTATGAATAGTAATAACCACTTTTTAAAATTATAGAAATTTTATATTTCAAAATGGACTTCATTTTTTTATTTGTAATATCAAAATTATCTTAAGTTGAAATTTTTGTAATTTTTTGAGAACTTTCAATTTTTTATGAATAGTGAAAAATTCTTAAGAACTAATTTTTTAATCAAAATAATTTATAGTGATAAATTATACTATTGAATGGTTTTAAATTATAATTAGAATATATTTTTACCATTATATCCAATGGTGTTCATTAGAATTAATTTTACTTTGAAATTGGACATAAACAATTGTCAATCTTTTGATATATATTGTTTCTAAAAAACACGCTATTTGTTGTGACAGCGGGAATTAATTTTGAAATTAATTAATGAAAATTATATGTTTGGAATTTTTTAAAATAGATATCATTTTCAAAATTTTAATATCAATTATAGCATAGGGTGAAATTTTGGCACTATTCTGAAAAACTCTGATTTTTGATGAATAGTGAAACCACTAAGTTGTAGTTAACAAACTGATTTTTCATTTAAATGAAACATTACCACTTATGTGATTTGATTTTCAAAAATCCGACATACATGGTTTTCATTAGGAAGTAAAATGTTGTTCAATGGGATTAAAATAATTTTTTGGTGAATAGTAACTTTTATGTTCAATTAATCGCGATTAAAGGTAATTAGTGAAATTTAAGGTAAAAATGATATTATAAAAATATTAAAATAACTTTACACTTGTCCTACCCATATTGGATGAGTCATGGTAGACCAAGACAATCCATGGGTCAACTTGGGGACCCCATGGAGCCACATTGGTAGGAAAATGACATAAAAAACATTTTGTTTAATGTTAAAATAAAAATGTCACAAACAAGAGTTGTTTTACTAAAACAATTTTTAAATGGGGTTATACAAGTCATATTTTTGACTATAAATATTCATTAGAAAGATAAAATGATTTCCTAGATCATGATATTTGTTTAATAATTTTTAGACATTAAATAAATTAAATTATTTATGACACCATGATGATGCAGCGATTACCTCATTAATTAATGATTTAAATAAAATGAAAAGATAATGTAAAATATAAGGCTTACACTTGTCAAAAACCTATTGGATGAGTATATTTAGAACCCTAATAACCTTATCCAAGAATTATATCATTGTGGGACCTTTAGAATCCCAAAATCATTTCATAATAATGTAACATTTTAATCTTTCCAAGAGTGTCCCTCCTCTCCTCTTGTAAAAGGCCCCCACCTCTACCACCTTATTCACAAATTAAATACATTTGGATCAGACAAAATCTGTCCAAATACTCTCCCAAATTCCCTCTCTTACTCTTAGAAGCCTCACTTTGGGAAGAACTCTTCCCAAGGAAGCCTTTGGCTCAAATCAAAAATAGTTACCTGATTTTAAGGTAATGTATTCTCTAATGTTGTTTTGTTTTATTTTGCTTCCCCAACCCCTTAAACGCTTTTTATTCCTTTATTTTGTAAAAACACCAGTATATACAATATACTAGGATTTTTTTATGATAATGATTCGATTTAAACTTACACACACCTTCATCTAATGGTTAAAGAACATACTGTTTCTGTGGGTGGCGAAATACTGCCTCACAAAACGATGATTGTTCAATATTCTTTTATCACCTCTAATGGTGGCCATTTTTATGAAACTATTTTCATATATGATATATATATTATGTTTATGTTTTCCTTATGCTTCTGTATTTCTCATTTGTGGAATACTTTATGATTTCCATTATGGGTAAATGCGATAATTTCATTTTAGGAAGTGCGGACTACCGCCCCCTCAAATTGATTTGAATTGTTAATTCCATATGTGGGATGTATAAAGGATGGAGAAAATGGTATTATACATTATATTATACTTTAATTATATTATACCTTTATATAATAATAAATTCATTCCATTAAATACATAATACAAATGAATGTAGCGTTCATGCGTACGTATGGCTTACCGTCTCCATGAACGGTGCATTTCATTTCTTACCTATAAATGTTATGTAATATTATAAATGAATGTATATACTGGATATATATGATTTATATGATATATCCATCATGAATATAATTATGGATATAATGGATATATTACCACATTAACAAATTGTAATTATACGAAGTTTATTTTTGACTCAAGTACCTAAGATCGTCAAAACGACCGTTATTAACATAAATAATTACATAATGTTCATAACATGGTAATAAGTGATATAAAATGAATAATAAACTTTAAAAAGGTTCTTATGAAATTATAAATTAACTCTAGTTTATTATTCAGGAGATCAAAGAATGGTCGAGTGAATTCGGACATGAGGTAAGGGAACTTCTTAACCCAATTTCCATTCATTGGGTTAATCTCCTAATTTCAAATTATGTCATGATATTATTATGTCCTATCTTGTATTTGTAATTTCTTTATGTTTACTTATAGTGAATACACATAATAGATCTATTTTATTTTAAAAAAATGATCTTTATGAGGGACATCGTCTCAATCTCCTTTCATTGAGGCATATTTGGTTTTATACACAACTTTTCTTTATACGGCGTGTAAACCCCTTTGACTTTTACATTTATTCAAAAGGAATCTTTTTATACGAAGTGTTTTACTAAATGAAAAAAAAGAAATTTCTTGTTGTACGTATGCGGCGACAACGACTTCTCTGCCGCCATGGCCATTATTTGGGTTTCGGCTTCCTCTACAAGATATAACTTTTTAAAATGAAAAATAAATACCAAGTTTTAATTTTCTTTTATTTTGGTATTGAAATCGGTTTTGATAATGTTTTTTTTATATAAATGTGATGTATTAATATCTTGTGATTGAAATGTGGGAATTTTATGTTGCCTTTATGCATGTTTTATGTGATATGATTATGTTATGGTTTATGATATGTTTAAACCTATTCATATGAGGAATGCATTGGACTTAATAAGTGACGGGTGGAGCCCGCTATAGCTCCTCGATGCATCGGTAGGTCTCATGAGATAAACTAGTGTCTTGGCACGAGGCCTTGATAAAATCTTATTTGTGGTCTTGGCATGAGGCCTTGGTTACGTGGTTATGATAGTAAAGAATTATGCATTCTATCATTATGAAAGTGGTTATTGATATTTCATGTGATTATTAGACTAGTAGAATATCCATGTGAGTAAGTAAATGGCATTATTTCATTTTACTTTTGCCATATTATGCTAAAGTTCAAGTTTAAAAGGCTTTTGTTTTAGTTATACATTGCCTTAAATGTTAATGTTTATTTATGAAGGCTTCCGCTATATTGTTATCCTTACTGAGCATCTGATCTCACCCCTTTCAATGTTTTAATATTTTCCAGGATGGGAAGAAGTATTTTATGAATGACCTATAGGGATAGTCAGAAGAGGATATGAGTGTGGACTATGGAGACTTTGTTATTGTAGTTTTTCACTTTATGATGTAATGTAACATTTATAAATGTATCTAGTGTTTCCAAGGCTACTAAATTAATCGGTCTTTCGAGACATGATCTTTTCTGATCATGCTAATGTTACGAAGTAATGCACCGACTCTGGGTAGCTAGGGTCGGGGCGTTATAATAAGGATGAATATATTCTGATGTTAAACCAACAATTATCCTGATGGTGAACTCCCCAGATCAATTGGGGGAAAATATTGTGAAATCATACGGGATGTCTTCTATGAAGAGATATAGAACTCGATTGAATTCATCAAGGTACATTCCTTGGTTTCACAAAAAGAGACTCACCATATGGGATTTCAACTTTTGTAGCCAAGTATGATCGAGTCCAACTAGAATTGTCTCGATATCTCAATCAATCTTATGAATATGTGTTCTTACCTCAAGTGATGTAATGACAACCACTAAGGAAAAAATATAAAGGGTCATGAGAAGGCACTAGAGCATCCATAATTTCAATGTTGTTGAATCTAGTCACTATGAGGATAAAAAAACTCCATAAATATTTTAGCCATTTTTCTCAAAAGGTAACTCCATGCACTATCATACACTCTCTAATCAGACCCCTAACGGTGTGTTCAAATTCATCAACCCACAGAAATACTCCATTATGAGGGATATACATTCTAAATTTGTTGCATATTTGATTGAGTTCGATGACCTTGTTTAAAATATGGAAGAATGTACTGTAGAGGTTGCAAGAACAATACCTAATATATTTTAAGGATCTAGATTCATATTCTTAGGTTTAGGATTCACTATATTATTATGGAATGACCATAGCCCAGAGATGCAACCTGATTAACCTAGGTAGTTCTACTCGGCAAGCACTGAGCCTCATATGTCAAAGTACATTGGTCATGTCCACCCACTCATCCTAATCATCGAGTAGTAGACCAAAACCCATCTTTACATGGAGATGATGATCAAATACATGAACGTGGTGTCCATAAAGAGTAATTCTCAAAAGACACTAGAGGGAAAGTCTAGAAGAAACACTATTGGTGTACCATCCTAATGCAGTCATGACATATGATAGGATTCCACAAACACTAGTGGTTTTTATGACATGCTATACCAAAATGGAGACTCACCACATAGCTATGAATGAATTTCATTTTGATGAAATTTACCCTTTATTAACATTGAAAATGAAGTTACATACAACTGGATAAGCCTTCTACATAACTAATTGAGTATTCAATCTCATTCTCAAAATGTATCACAATATTCATATATTAGTTTATAAAAGATGGTGAAAAATGGTAAATATTTGTGAAATGAGAATGTAACATCACCACTAGAATGTGACCATGATGTAGGTTCAC
The DNA here is from genome assembly GCA_963277665.1 of Viscum album. Lineage (NCBI taxonomy): Eukaryota > Viridiplantae > Streptophyta > Magnoliopsida > Santalales > Viscaceae > Viscum > Viscum album. The sequence continues at coordinate 1,158,156,840 of OY728147.1, forward strand.
AAAAATCTAGTAATGGTCTTCTCACAACTTATGGGGAATGTAGTAATCATAAAAGGATTTTTTGTAGCCCACCCAGACCACACCATGGTGAGGTTCGTCCTGGGAATTGGAATTAGACCTATGTTTAGTTGATGAAAAAATCTTATAAGTTGAGAGACTGACCTTCCACACTAGATGCATCTTTAAATGCTCAAATATCGACAACATGGCCTTTGGCCATGATTCAACTTCTGAAGGTCCTACACATCATGAAAATGTGGGAGGACATTTTTGATGTAATTACAGGGTCGGTTTCCATAGTAGGGGAAGGTCAAGGAGCACACTATATAGTCATAAAAAAGAGAATAAACTATATCTAGAATGAGAATCAATTCAGAGTGGAAGAGAAAAAGGACATTCATTATATGGAACATCATGAGGTGATACTTGTGGCTCAAGGACCACCACCTCAAAAGCATGGTCATGATAACTCTCTTAGTAGATGACTTAAGGACATCATGGTGTAATAAATTTATAATTTACAAATACATGCCTCATATAAGATTTAGTAGTCAATATGAAAATAATAAATGGATGGGAATGACTAAAAGTATTTATAAAACAAGTCAAACCTCTCTATATTGTCCTAATGTGATGTATTGGTGATAAAAATTATCATAATATTTCATAAGGTACAAAAAATCCTTCCCAAAAATATGTTTAGTTCTGGGTCAAGTTCTCATACAACATAACATTGGTTTGAGTTTATAGGGTATAAATTTCATGTTATAGAGGAAAACATTTCTTAATTAACAATTATAATTAGAATTTAGTATAACAATTTTTTTAATACGTTAATTTATTGAGATTAAATTTTATTTATGTGGATATAAACATCTCATCCTATTTAAATGTCTAATGATTCCCAATTTAAAATGTCTCATAGTAAATTTTAATTAATATGCCAAGTAACTAAAACATGGAATTTATGTCTAGGATCAGGATGTAATATGTCATGTATAGATATTTTTTATATGATCTATAATTACAAATTTTTATTAGTACATGCTTCATAAATTAAATTTTGAATTCCTCAATAAAATCAACTAAAATTTCAGCACGTAGAACTAGTGGTTGTTGGCTTAACCGTGGAAAAACTGATTAATTATTGTACCAATATATATCTATGTGGGAAAAAAATTTGATATATGTAGTTACTTTAATTAATATAATTATTTTCTCCCTTCATGAAACATTATCACATTTATATATTTATAAAAATCAAGGCACTCACAATAATCACATGAAATAAAGGAAATCCATGCAATAATATAGATATACTATGGCATAATAAATGATATTTGAATTCCATGTTTTATAGTATGATGTATGAGATGCTACCTCCTTGCATTATGATGGAATGAAAGAAGATCTTTTACAAAAAAAATATCAACAATTAATAATATCACAAGTATTGTTCCTCACCCAATATTGTAATTATAGTAACTGTAATAGGAAACACTGGAATAGTAATAACTCACCTCTGGTAGTTTCAGATTTTCCTGTATGTGGGTTAACAACTCCTATGAATATGCTTATTACCAAATCCTGATACATCTTAGCCGCCAATATAATACCAAAATAGTAATACAAAAGAAAAAATATTCCATGATACCAATATATAGAGGCCCACCTTGAAGCCATTGAATGGTCCTGAAGACAGTTGACCAGAGGACCATAGGAACAAATCCCCATGTTCCAACGCCTGTCAACTATAAGCGAGTACTTAGGGTATTTCTATGGGGATACTACTCCCTCATGAGTCATAGCGTAGAACAATGGTAAATTATTAATAGAAACACAAAAATTTATAATAAACAAGAAATAGATGAAATGGTAATAATAAATCGTCAAATATAAATAAATATCGGGATACAAAATAATAAAGTGATACAAAATTATAATGATCATGTCATGAACCTATAAAAAATAATTACCTAATATATAAGGGAAAAATCCCTTTACCAAATTCAAACAAATAATAAAAAATGGAAAAATATGACAATACTAGAAATATTAACATAAGATTAGTCCTATGATTTTGTACACTATCATAACAATAATAATCGGGAATCTAATGTAATTTATCCCTTGTTATAGTGATGTAATAATGTATAAATCCCCGATAATAACTTATGGATCATAAAAAATGTTGTAATGGAATAATGTATGAAATAAGAAGTATTTTTTGATGAAAATGAACCAATACTGATGAAATAGTAACCAGACCACATGAATAGTAATACGACCCTTATGAAAAGTAAAATTAAAAAACTGAATAGTAAACTCACCCATGAAAGTATAAATAAATTTTATCATCTTATAAATGAATTTATAATATAATTATATCATAGTATAAAAAAATAAATTTTTTAAACATAGAATAATAATTGTCAGGGGATGGAGGGTTTTCCAGTCTCCTAGAGAGCATGTGAACATTTACCTGAAAACCATACATTGCAGAATCTCAGTGATGAATGAAATATGGATTGATAGTTCTTTCTCTCCATGTATTATTTTGATCCTAGGTGTAAAATATCCTCCAAATATACCAAACCTTTTTATAGGAGGGAAAATATTCTTAGTGATGTCATTTGAGCTTCGCATGGAATCCCCAAAAGAATATCTTTTGCAGAAGCTCTTAAGGACTCAATCATGAAAATATATTCCTCATCAACGACCCATGGTTTTTAAAAACTATAAGAAAGAAGATTCTAATCGGATAATGATCCTATATCACAACACAAAGAGGAAAAAGTGTATGTTATCTATCCTTGGCCAAATTTCTTATCTAAAAGGGTATAATGTGTGGCTAATTACAGATCTTAAGAATTGAATTTCTCAATATTGGGGTACAACCAATTGTAAACATATTCTAATTGGAAAATGTTATTCCCATAGAATCCTTCATTCCTAAGAAGACTATGATATTGATTTGTAAATAGGTATAATACAAATTAAACCTAGATTAATTAGATTATCTACATGGGTCTTATCTTTCAACCCATTCAAGCATAGGGAATATAAAGTGAAAATTTGGGTTATGTAGTATGAAAAAATTTGTATTTTTAGGACCTGAATATTCTGAATGATATCTCCATTCGTATAGGGGTCCCCTTAAATATTTACTCAAGAACCATGAATGGTGAATTGGGTCTATTTTCTAGAGTTATGGTGGATGAAAATTTGGAATCAAAGAAACCCCATGTCATCACATTCAATGAATGTTATTACAGAACTGAGGTCAAGATAGAATATGAACAGAATCAAAAAATTTGTGATTATAGAATTATTATTGGACACTCAATCATGAATTGTATATTGGTGAAACAAAATATCAATAAAACCATCGATAAGTAATGGTTTTTTATCATGAGGGCATAGAAATATAAAAGTTCCATTTCAGAGAACCCTTGAAATGAACGATGGGAGAAGAAAACTAGTGACCCATCTACTTAAAAGGACCCCCAACACAATAAGGGTCATAGATAGTTGAATAGGAATATATAGAAAAGGATGAAAAAGATATTTTTCTTGAAATTACATGCCATTTTTATAGCCACTTTTAACAAACCTCTACATGAATTATAATTTGATGAGTCTTTCCCAGTACATAGGTTATGGGTGATTACAAGAATGTTGATCAAAGTGTCTTTATGGGGAAATATTATATGACATGTGATAACACCACCACTCCAGGTATCTTTGAGACAAACTCATAATTTTTTATCCCTATATCTATTTCTACTTGAAAAAAAGATAAGTATAGGGATATGCTACTTTCTGCAATATCCACCTTCACATAACATGATAAATTTAATTAGGATTCATCATCTATCATATGTATCTGCCTACTAGTCGAAAAAAAAGAACTTCATACCTACAGAAGAAAGCCTGAGGACTTCTTTAACTGAAAAGGTTCTTCATATTTTTAGCAAAAAACATTGACTATAGACAAGTTTACAAATCCTACTTACCCGAATGATCATTTTGACAAACTTATTGAAGTAGAAGTCTCCAAACATCCAATATCTAGAAAAAATAAAATATATAAATTAGAAACATGAAAGTTAATCAAAACAATATTATTTCTCTTAACCATTCTATGTTTAAATAGGTTTGGAACACAATCAAGGAGAATTCCGTAAATGTAACACCCCAGGTAAATAAAGAATATGACATTTTCATATTTATCCAAATTTTTAAATAAAATATTAATATGACTTTAAAGGGGACGCTATGCTCATGGCGTACCCAACACACAACAACGAGTTTCTTGAGAATCTTACGTTGCACTCTAATAATATTATTTTAAATGGTAGTTAACATGTAGCCATTGTATTGGTGGGAATGGATAGAAATAACTAAAATATGATTATATATGTTTTTACATTTATCCAATAAAAGATAAAGGCTTAAAATACGGAAAGAATTCAATTTTAGGCGTATATGCCCTAGTTTTCACTAAAGGTTATCTTATCGCCTTTTGATGGCGATCCGTCATTAAATATAGTTTTGTTCACTCTTATACATTCTATTGGACCAAATAAAACTCTTCTTAAGGATTGGGACATCAAAATTTACTTTGTGTTAATTTTTTGTATCTTTCGGATAAAGTTCATTTTTAATGAATAATGTAAAATGTTGTATTTTAATTCAAAACCTCTTTTTAATCTAAATTATTTTTATGATTATATTATCTTTTGAATTAGTTTTAAAGTGAAATTAGAATATATTTTTACCATTAAATCCAATAGTGGTCGTTGGAATTAATTTCACTTTGAAATCAGACTTAAACTGATGTCAATCTTTTGATACTTATTGTTTCATAAAAACACGCTATTTGCTATGACAGCGGGAATTAATTATTAAAATAATTAATCTGACTTATATGTTTTTAATTTTGTAAAAATATACTTCATTTTTTAATTCGTAATATCAAATATAGCTTAGGGTGATGTTTTGGGATTTTTCTTAAAAACATCAATTTTTGATGAATAGTGAAACCACTAAGTGGTACTTATAAAAACTGATTTTTCCGTTTAAATGAAATTTTTCCATCTTTGTGTTTTGAATTTCAAAAATCCAACATACATGGTTGACATTAAGAAGTAAAATGTGGTTCAATATGATAAAAATAAATTTTGGTGAATAGTAACTTATTAAGTTTTTAATCGCGATTAGAAGTAATTATTGTAGATTATGGTAAGAATAAAGTTTTAATAAAATGAAATGACCTAGACACATGTCCTACCCTCATTGGATGTGTCGTGGCCAACCATTAAAATCCATGGGTCAACTTGGGGACCCCATAGAGCCACTCTGGTTGGTAAATGACATAAATATATTTTTATTTATTGTTAAAGTAAAAAATGACACAAACATGAGATGTTTTACTAAAACAATTTTTACATGGGGTTATACAAGTAATATTTATGACTATAAATAGTCATTGGAAAGATAAAAATATTTCCTACAACATAGTATTTTTTATAATTTTTAGACACTAAATAAATTAAATTATTTATGACATCATGATGGTGGAGTGATGACCTCATTATTTAACGATTTAAATAAAATGGAAAGATAATGTAATATCTAAGACCTGAAAATGTCCAAAACCTATTGTATGAGTGTATTTGTAACCCTTATCACCTTATCCTAGAAATTCATCAATGTGGGACCTTTAAAATCCTATACTCTTTTGAAAATATAGTAACATTTTGTAACTTTACAAGAGTGCCCCTCCTTTCCTCTTATAAAAGGCCCCCACCTCAACTTCCTTACCCACACTCCCAAAGCCTTTGGCTCGGCCAAACCATGCCCATTTTGTCTATCCACTTCCATATATTACTCCTTGAAGGCTCACTTTTGGAAGAAGTCTTACCAAGGAAGCCTTTGAGCTCACACCAATGGGAGTTACCCGATTTTAAGGTAATGTCTTCACTTTGTCCTTTTGTTTTATTTTGCTTCTCCAACCCCCTGAACTATTTTTATTCATTTATTTTTTATCAAATACAGTATCTTCAATATACTAGGATGTTGTTATAAGAAGTATTAGAGCTACAATTACAAACAACTACATCTAATGGTTAAAGAACATACTGTTTCCGTGGATGGCGAATTTCTGCCTCCCGAAACGATGATTGTTCAACATTCTTCTAACACCTTCAAATGTGACCATTAAGATGACAATATACATATATATGATATATAATATGTTTATGTTTTACTTAATCTTCTGTATTTTTCATTTATTTCAAAACTTTATGGTTTCCATTATGGGTAAGCGTGATATCTTCATTTAAGGAAGTGCGGACAACCGCCCCCTCAAAGTGATTTGATTCGTTAGTACCATATGTGGTACGTATAAAGGATATATTTAATGATATTATATATGATACCATACTGTAATTAAATTACTATTATCTATCATTATGTTTTAATTCCATTAAATATGAAATAAAAATGGAAGTAGCGTTCATGCATACGTACGGCTTACCATCTCCATGAACGGTACATTTCATTTCTTATCTCAAAATGTTATGTACTATTATAAGTACATATATATATATAATGGATATATATGTAATATATTACATCTAAATGATGGATATCATTCTGGAATTATAACATATATATATATATATATCATTTTGTTTTGATTCCATTAATATGACAAAAAATGAAAGTAGCGTTCATGCGTACGTACGGCCTACCGTCTCCATGAACGGTGCTTTTAATTTTTATCTCAAAATTCTAAGTAATGGTATAAAATGAATATATACTGGATATATATGATATTTAAAACATCAATACTATTCTGGATATGATGTATCTATAACTACATGGAAAATTATTTTCCAACAAGTTCAATTTTTGACTCATGTACCAAACATCGACAAAAACGTCTGATATGAACTCATATTATTAACCAATTATTATAAAATTAAAATATGTGATATGAACTGAATAATAATCTTTATAAGAGGTATTTAATCAATTATAAATTGGCCAATGTTTATTATTCAGGAATATAAAGAAACGAACAAGACAAGTTGGACTTGAGGTATGGGATCCTACTCCTCTCTTTCTTTTTAAGTACACTCTTTTATGTCATTCCTTTTAAAGCTCATATTTCTTGTTATTGGGATGTTATTTTATATTGATCTTACTGTAATTTTTATGTTCATATGATGAGAGACCCTATTTTCTCTCATCAATCCATTTTGGATGTTTTTTGTGGCGCCGTTAGGATGCCTTGTTTTTATAATGGATTTTTCATCTCACTTTTATTCCCTTGAGATTTATGCTACATTTAACACAATTTCCTTTGAGTGGTGTATGTACTTCCCATTATTCTACTATTTTGTGTAATATAATTTCGTTTATGAGTATTTACATCAATGATGTATTGTCCTTCTTTCATGGGGTGTATGTTTTGAAAGATACCCAAGTCGGTAAGGGAACCATTCACCCTCCTCTTTCTAAAAGACTTCTTTTATTGGGTCTTTTAATTTACATATTTTTATGTTGGGATATGTTATAATATATCGTTATTGATTTAAATTTTATGTCCAAGTGATGAGATACACTTTATATCTCTCATCAACTCATTTTGATGTGACGCTGTTAGGCTGTCAAGGGAACTTCTTAACCCAATTTCGATTTCTTTGGGTTCATCATGTAGTTATTGAATATGCCATCCTTTGAATATGTGTGAATGACCTTTTATTATATTACACTTAATATCCACTTATATTTGGTGTATTCGTTTGTCACACATAATTATGTAATTGATTTATCCTTAAACCAAGGATACCGCCTTTGTAAGGGACTTCATCTCAATCTCCTTTCATTGAGGCATATTTAATTTTATACACAACCTTCTTTTATATGGTGTATAAACCCCTTTTACTTTTAGGTTTATTCAAAAGGAATATTGTTTTATACAAAGCGTATACTAAACGACAAAAGGGAATGTTTTTGTCGTACGTATGCGGCAACAACGACTTCTCCGCTGCCATGACCATTATTTGAGTTTCGGCTTCCTCTACAAGCCATACCTTTTTTAAAAGAAAAATAAATACCATGTTTTACTTTCTTTTTATTTTGGTATTGAAAATTGTTTTCATAATGTTTTTATATCAATGTTTTGTATTGATATCTTGTGATTGGAAGGTGGAAATGTTATGTTTCCTTTATGCATGTTTTATGTGATACGATTATTTTGAGGTTCTTGGCCATTATTATGAAGACGGGTGGTTCCGTGATAGACTAAGGGCGGGTGAGCCCGGTATAGCTCTCCAATGCATTGGGTAACGTGAAGGAGTAAAATGTTAAGGTTTCTGTAAAGTGATTTAGGGAATATACTGTGATGGGTATTCCAAAACGTAACCAAGAGGGTTACTCCCTATGCAAGAATGTTATGAATGCCTCAAGTTACCTTTTATGTCTTATGATTACTATGATTTATTCATGATTTGATGAGGTATGTTAAAGTGACTATGTTTTATGGGTAATGTATGATTTCATTCTTATGTATATATGAACTCATGTTTCCTTTCCATATTTTTTATAACCCTTACTGAGCTTTTAATGCTCATCCCAAGTTTTTGAAATGTGTTTCACAGGTCAAGGGAAAGGTACGTGATGTGATGATAGCGTCAAGGATGTTTTAAGAAAGAATCCATGTTTTATTTTAAATATGTTTCCGTTGATGGGAAGAATAAATCATGTATTTTATGTAACCACATTGTTTAAATGTGGATTGTAATGCAAGTTTTATGATCTAATTCTCTAAAACTCTAAACCTGAAATGATCCTCAATGTGTAATATTGTATTAACTCAAGATTAAGTAAGGTTTAATGTTGGGGCCTTTTAGTTGGTATCAATGGCCGGTTTAGATAACTTTAGAGGTTAGGGTAATCTTTAAGCATAAGTGACAGTACCATAATGGTTAGGATTTCAGGAAGATTTCTAGTTTTAGATAAAGAGAATGAGTAAATATATCTTAGTGTTTATCATCCTCATTAGTACATGATGGTTTTTTTGATATACTCACACTGATCTTTCTGTTTTTATTGAATGGATGGATCTAGCTGGCACCAAAGTGACAATAGGTTTGAAGGAAACTGTGGTGGTTCACTGATTAAGAGACTAGATGAAATGGGATATTCAATGAGGAAACTCATGGTTGTTCTAAAACAACTATCAAGGAGTCATGATCATCCACTTGAACCATGGTATGTTCTGTAATGCATCATGTACGAGATGACCAATCGATGTGGAATTTCAGGTAATAATTATAATGGTAACCATTAGAGTTTATATGATCCTTACTTTTGAGGAAATTATGGGTTATTATATGTTATGATGGAAAATGAAAGGCATGAGATAAACTTGAGGTTAAAATATGTTATGATTATTTTTGATGATTTTATCTATTTTTGGGGAATGTGTTAAGAATTATATAGTTTTGGAAAAAGGACAACACATAGACCGTGTCACAACCTGTCGCGTTGGACAAAGCTACGGGAATCGAACCCACAACCAATGTTCGACTGGTATTTATCACCTACCACTGGACTACGAGAAGTCCCTGGTTAGTTTGACTGATTATTTTTAGTTAGATGATTTTATGAATTAACAGTAATTTGATTTTGGGTTATCTATGGAAATATATTAACCTATCATGGAGGATATTTGATTAGGTTAATTTTCAATACGAGACATTAAGAGAAACTGGTGTGGTATGGAGATAAATGATAGGATTTAACTTGGTAAACTATGTGAATAAATCCTTAAAATATTTGGGATTCAATCTTAGTTTGGTTCACTTTTAATAATTTTATCGAAAAATTGATTATAGAATGGTCCTCGATGAACTTTGGGTTTTGTTGGACAAATTTTGGAGATTAAGAATAGATTTTCTTTTTATAAAGGGTTATCCTTTTCTGGATTATATGATCTTTTACTAACCTTTTTGGTTTTGGTTTTGATTAAAGTCTAAAGACATGGGAAATATATAGATCTCTTTTGTGGATTAGGTGACTCTCTAGAAGTTGATTATAGTACTCTTAATGCGAACAAGTCTCCCTAAATACTCGTCTTTTGGAAAAAAATACGAGTTTGATTAAGGAATATAGTAAAAGTTGAAAGTCAACATGATAAGTGATTATGTTTCCTTATGAATAAATTCCTCAATAAAAAGTAACTTTAAACAAAAATGTTGTTTATTAACTTTCCTACTGGGGAATCTAATACCATTTAACCCATCATAAGTTTGTGATTTTCTTATGATTAACTTTCTCCTAGACATGTTTACTATTACTCTCCCTCAAGAACATAACCCTTTGATTTTTTCTTCCATGTCCATGTTTTTCTACATGTAATCCTAGTATGGCTTAACTCGGGTGACCTCTGTACTTATCTTCCTTTATTTTAAAGTGATTGTTTTACCGACTCTTGTTCCGATGTGGGACTTTCAAGGATGTTTCCAAGCTCAATTTTAAAAATTGCGAGGACGCAATTCCCAAAAGGCGGGAAGGATTTAACACCCCAGGTAAATAAATAATATGACATTTTCATATTTATCCACATTTGTGAATAAAATATTAATATGACTTTAATGGGGACGCTAGGCACGAGGGCGTACCCAACACGCAACAACGAGTTTCTTAGGAATCTTACGTTGCACTCTAATAATATTATTTTAAATGGTAGTAAACATGTAGCCATTTTATTGGCGGGAATGGATAGAAATAACTAAAATATGATTATATATGTTTTTAAAAGTTTTTACATTTATCCAATAAAAGATAAAGGCTTAAAATATGGAAAGAATTCAATTTTAGGCATATATGCCCTAGTTTTCACTAAAGGATAACTTATGACCTTTTAATGGAGAACCATCATTAAATATAGCTTTGTTCACTCTTATAAATTATATTGGACCAAATAAAACTCTTCTTAAGAATTGGGACATCAAAATTTACTTTGTGTAAATTTTTGGTATCTTTCCGATAAAGTTCATTTTTTAATGAATAGTGTAAAATGTTGTATTTTAATTCAAACAATCTTTTTAATCTAATTTATTTATATTATTATATTATATTTTGAATTGGTTTTAAAGTGAAATTATAATATATTTTAACCATTAAATCCAATATTAGTCGTTGGAATTAATTTCACTTTGAAATCAGACTTAAACTAGTGTCAATCGTTTGATACTTATTGTTTCATAAAAACATGCTATTTTCTCTGACAGAAAGGATTTATTATTAAATTAATTAATGTGACATATATGTTTTTAATTTTTTAAAATAGACTTCATTTTTGAATTCGGAATATGAAATATAGCATCAGGTGAATTTTTGGGATTTATCTGAAAATCTTCAATTTTTGATGAATAGTGAAACCACTAAGAGGTACTTATAAAAACTGAATTTTCCATTTAAATGAAAATTTTCCATCTTTGTGTTTTGAGTTTCAAAAATCTGACATACATTGTTGTCATTAAGAAGTAAAATGTGGTTCAATGGGATAAAAATAATTTTTTGGTGAATAGTAACTTATAAAGTTCTTAATCGCGATTATAGGTAATTAGTGTAGTTTATGGTAAGAATAATGTTTTAATAAAATGAAATGACCTAGAAACATGTCATAACCTCATTTTATATGTCATGTATGACCAAGAAAATCGATGGGTCAACTTGGGGACCCCATGGAGCAACTTTGTTTGGGAAATGACATAAATATTAATTTATTTAATGTTAAGGTAAAAATGACACAAAGATGAGATGTTTTACTAAACCAAATTTTACATGGGGTTATAAAAGTCATATTTTTGAATATAAATAGTCATTGGAAACCTACAAATATTTCCTACATCATAGTATTTTTTTTATAATTTTAGACATTAAATAAATTAAATTATTTATGACATCATGATGATGCAACAATGACCTCATTATTTAACGATTTAAATAAAATGGAAAGATAATGTAATATATAAGACCTACACATGTCCAAAACCTATTGGATGAGTGTATTTGGAACCCTTATCACCTTATCCTTGAAATAAATCAATTTGGGACCTTTAAAATCCGAAACACTTTTGAAAATAAAGTATCATTTTGTAACTTTACATGAGTGGCACTCCTTTCCTCTTATAAAAGGCCCCCACCTCTACCTCCTTACCCACACTCCCAAAGCCTTTTGCTCGGCCAACACATTCCCATTTTGTCTCTCCACTACCCTATCTTACTCCTTGAAGCCTCACTTTGGGCAGAAGTCTTCCCAATGAATCCTTTGAGCTCAAACCAATGGGAGTTACCCGATTTTAATGTAATGTCTTCACTTGTGTCCTTTTGTTTTATTTTGCTTCTCCAACCCCCTAAACTCTTTTTATTCATTTATTTTGTAACAAATCATGTATCTTCAATATAATAGTATGTTTTTATAATAAGTATTCGATCTACACTTACACACAACTACATCTAATGGTTAAAGAACATTCTGTTTCTGTGGATGGAAAATTTCTACCTCCCGAAACGATGATTGTTCAACATTCTTCTAACACCTTCAAAGGTGGCCATTAAGATGAAACTATATTTATATATGATATATAATATTTTTATGTATTACTTAATCTTCTGTATTTCTCATTTATTTCATACCTTTATGGTTTCCATTATGGGTAAACACGATATCTTCATTTAAGGAAGTGCGGACTACCGCCCCCTCAAAGTGATTTGATTCGTTAATACCATATGTGGTACGTATAAATGATATATTTAATGATATTATATATGATACCATACTGTAATTAAAATACTATTATCTATCATTATGTCTTAATTCCATTAAATATGAAATATAAATGGAAGTAGCGTTCATGCATACGTATGGCTTACCGTCTCCATGAACGGTACATTTCATTTCTTATCTCAAAATGTTATGTACAATTATAAGTACATATATATAATGGATATATATGTAATATATTACATCTATATGATGGATATAATTATGGAATTATAACATTTATATATCTATCATTTTTTTGATTCCATTAATATGACAAAAAATGAAAGTAGCGTTCATGCGTACGTACGGCCTACCGTCTCCATGATCGGTGCTTTTAATTTTTATCTCCAAATTATAAGGAATAGTATAAAATGAATATATACTGGATATATATGATATTTAAAACATCAATACTATTTAGATATGATGTACCTATAACTACGTGGAAAATTATTTTCCAACAAGTTCAATTTTTGACTCATGTACCAAACATCGACAAAAACTTCTGATATGAACTCATATTATTAACCAATTATTATAACATTAAAATATGTGATATGAAATGAATAATAATATTTATAAGAGGTCTTTAATCAATTATAAATTGACGAAAGTTTATTATTCAGGAATATAAAGAAACGAACAAGACATGTTGGACTTGAGGTATGGGATCCTACTCCTCTCTTTCTTTTTAAGTACACTCTTTTATGTCATTCCATTTAAAGCTCATCTTTCTTCTTATTAGGATGTTCTTTTATATTAATCTTACTGAAATTTTTATGTTCATATGATTAGAGACCCTATTTTCTCTCATCAATCCATTTTGGAAGTTTTATGTGGCGTCTTTAGGCTTCCGAGTTTTCGTAATGGATTTTTCATCTCACTTTTATTCCCGTGAGATTTATGCTACATTTGCCACAATTTCCTTTGAGTGGTGTATGTACTGCCCATTATTCTACTATTTGTGTAATATAATTTCGTTTATGAGTATTTACATCAATGATGTATTGTCTTTCTTTCATGGGGTGTATGTTTTGAAAGATACCCAAGTCGGTAAGGCAACCTTTCACCCTCCACTTTTTAAAAGACTTCTTTTTTTGGGTCTTTTAATTTACATATTGTTATGTTGGGATATGTTCTCATATATCTTTATTGATGTAAATTTTATGTCCAAGTGATGAGATACACTTTTTATCTCCCATCAACTCATTTTGATGTGACGCCGTTAGGCTGTCAAGGGAACTTTTTAACCCAATTTCTATTTCTTTGGGTTCATCATGTAGTTATTGAATATGTCATCCATTAAATATGTGTGAATGACCTTTGATTATTTTACACTTAATATCCACTTATATTTGGTGTATTCGTTTGTCACACATAATTATGTAATTGATTTATCCTTAAACCAAGGATACCGTCTTTGTAAGAGACTTCGTATCAATCTCCTTTCACTGAGGGATATTTTGTTTTATACACAACCTTCTTTTATACGGTGTATAAACCCCTTTGACTTTTACGTTTATTCAAAATGAATCTTTTTTATATGAAGCGTTTACTAAACGACAAAAGGTAATGTTTTTGTCATACGTATGCGGTGACAACGACTTCTCCGCCACCGTGACCATTATTTGAGTTTCGGCTTCCTCTACAAGCCTTACCTTTTTTAAAAGATAAATAAATACCATGTTTTACTTTCCTTTTATTTTGGTATTGAAAATTGTTTTCATAATGTTTTTATATCAATGTGTTGTATTGATATCTTGTGATTGGAAGGTGGAAATGTTATGCTTCCTTTATGCATGTTTTATGTGATACGATTATGTTGAGGTTCTTGGGCATTATTATGATGACGAGTGGTTTTGTGATAGACTAAGGGAGGGTGATCCCGATATAGCTCTTCAATGCATCGGGTAACGTGAAGGAGTGAAATTTTAAGGTTTCTCCGTAGAGATTTATGGAATATACTGTGATGGGTATTCCAAAACGTATCCAAGAGGGTTACTTCATACGCAAGAATGTTATGAATGCCTCAGGTTACCTTTTATGTCTTATGATTTCTTTGATTTATTCATGATTTGATGAGGTATGTTAATGTCCCTATGTTTTATGGGTAAAGTATGATTTCATTATTATGTATATATGAACTCATGTTTCCTTTCCATATTTTTTATAACCTTTACTGAGCTTTTTATGCTCATCCCAAGTTTTTGAAATGTTTTTCACAGGTCAAGGGAAAGGTACGTGATGTGATGATAGTGTCAAGGATGTGTCAAGAAAGAATCCATGTTTTATTTTAAATATGTTTTCGTTGATGGGAAGAATGAATCTTGTCTTTTATGCAACCACTTTGTTTAAATGTGGATTGTAATGCAAGTTTTATGATCTATTTCTCTAAAACTCTAAACCTGAAAAGATCCTCAATGTGTAATTTTGTATTAACTCAAGATTAAGTAAGGTTTAAGGCTGGGGCCTTATAGTTGGTATCAATGGTCGGTTTAGATAACATTCGAGGTTAGGGTAATCTTTAAGCATAAGTGACAGTACCATAATGGTTAGGATTTCAGGAAGAGTTCTAGTTTTAGATAAAGTGAATGAGTAAGTATATCATAGTGTTTATCTTCCTCATTTGTACATGATGGTTTTGTTGATATACTCACACTGACCTTTCTATTTTTAGTTAATGGATGGATCTAGCAGGCACCAAAGTGACAATTGGTTTGAAGGAAACTGTGGTGGTTTTTTGATTAAGAGATTGGATGAAATGGGGTATTCAATGAGGAAACTCATGTTTGTTCTAAACCTACTATCAAGGAGTCATGATCATCCACTTGAACCTTGGTATGTTCTGTAATTCATCATGTATGAGATGACCAATCGATGTGGACGTTCAGGTAATAATTATAAAGGTAACCATTAGATTTTATATGATCCTTACTTTTCAGGAAATTATGGGTTATTATATGTTATGATGGAAAATGAAAGGCATGAGATAAACTTGAGTTAAAATATGTTATGATTATTTTTGATGATTTTATCTCATTTTGGGGAATGTTTTAAGAATTATATAGTTTTGGAAAAAAGACAACATGCAGACCGTGTGACAACCGGTCGCGTCGGACAATGCTGCGGGAATCGAACCCACAACCCAAGTTCGACTGGTATTTATCGCCTACCACTGGACTACGTGAAGTCCCTGGTTAGATTGACTGATTCTTTTTAGTTAGATGATTTTATGAATTAAGAGTAATTTGATTTTGGGTTATCTATGGAAATATATTAACCTATCATGGAGGATATTTGATTAGGTTAATTTTCAATACGAGACATTAAGAGCAACTGATGTGGTTTGGAGATAAATGATACGATTTAACTTGGTAGACTATGTGACTAAATCCTTAAAATATTTGGGTTTCAATCTTATTTTGGTTCATTTTGAAGTATTTTATGGAAAAATTGATTATAGAATGGTCCTCGTTGAACTTTGGGTTTTGATGGACAAATTTTGGAGATTAAGAATAGATTTTCTTTTTATAAAGGGTTATCCTTTTCTGGATTATCTGATCTTGTACTAACCTTTTTGGTTTTGGTTTTGGGTAAAGTCTAAAGAAATGGGAAATATATAGTTCTCTTTTGTGGATTAGGTGACTCTCTAGAAGTTGATTATAGTACTCTTAATGTGAACATGTCTCCCTAAATACTCGTATTTTGGAAAAAAAATATGAGTTTGATTAAGGAATCTATTAAAAGTTGAAAGTCGACATGATAAGTGATTATGTTTCCTTATGAATATATTCCTCAATAAAAAGTAACTTAAAACAAAAATGTTGTCTATTAACTTTTCCTATTGGGGAATCGAATACCGTTTAACCCATCACAAGTTTGTGATTTTCTTATGGTTAACATTCTCCTAGACATGTTTAATATAACTCTCCCTCAAGAACATGACCCTTTGCTTTTTCTTCCATGTCCATTTTTTTCTACATGGAATCCTAGTATGGCTTAACTTGGGTGACCTCTGTACTTATCTTCCCTTATTTTAAAGTGATTGTTTTACTGACTCTTGTTCTGATGTGGGACATTCAAGGATGTTTCCAAGCTCAATTTTAAAAACTGCGAGGATGGAATTCCCAAAAGGGCGGAAGGATTTAACACCCCAGGTAAATAAATAATATGAAATTTTCATATTTATCCATATCTATGAATAAAATATTAATATGACTTTAAAGGGGACGCTATGCTCGATGGCGTGCCCAACACCCAACAATGAGTTTCTTGGGAATCTTACGTTGCACTCTAATAATATTATTTTAAATGGTAGTTAACATGTAGTCGTTGTATTGGCGGGAATGGATAGAAAAAACTAAAATATGATTATATATGTTTTTGAATGTTTATACATTTATCCAATAAAAGATAAAGGCTTTAAATAAGGAAAGAATTCAATTTTAGGCGTATATTCCCTAGTTTTCACTAAAGGTTAACTTATCGCCTATTGATGGCGAACCATCATTAAATATAGTTTTGTTCACTATTACAAATTATATTGGACCAAATAAAACTCTTCTTTAGAATTGGGACATCAAAATTTACTTTGTGTATATTTTTGGTATCTTTCTGATAATGTTCATTTTTTAATGAATAGTGTAAAATGTTGTATTTTAATTCAAAAACTCTTTTTAATCTAATTTATTTATATGATTAGAATATATTTTGAATTTGTTTTAAAGTTAAATTAGAATATATTTTTAACCATTAAATCCAATAGTGGTCGTTGAATTAATTTCACTTTGAAATCAGACTTAAACTAGTGTCAATCTTTTGATACTTATTGTTTCATAAAAACACGCTATTTGCTCTGACAACGGGAATTAATTATTAAATTAATTAATGTGACTAATATGTTTTGAATTTTTTAAAATAGACTTCATTTTTGAATTCGGAATATCAAATATAGATTAGGGTGAATTTTTGGGATTTTTCTGAAAAACTTCAATTTTTGATGAATAGTGAAACCACTAAGTGGTACTTATAAAAACTGATTTTTCCATTTAATTGAAATTTTGACATCTATGTGTTTTTAATTTCAAAAATCCGACATACATGGTTGTCATTAAGAAGAAAAATGTGGTTCAATGGGATAAAAATAATTTTTTGGTGAATAGTAACTTATTAAGTTTTTAATCGCGGGTAGAGGTAATTAGTGTAGTTTATGGTAAGAATAATGTTTTAATAAAATTAAATGACCTAGACACATGTCCTACCATCATTTTATGTGTCATGGCCGACCAAGAAAATCCATGGGTCAAGTTGGAGACCCCATGGAGCCACTTTGGTTGGGAAATGACATAAATATCTTTTTATTTAACGTTAAAGTAAAAATGACACAAACATGAGATGTTTTACTAAAAAAAAATTTACATGGGGTTATAAAAGTCATATTTTTCACTATAAATAATAATTGGAAATCTAAAAATATTTCTTACATCATAGTATTTTTTTTAATTTTTAGACATTAAATAAATTAAATTATTTATGATATCATGATGATGCAACGATGACCTCATTATTTAATGATTTAAATAAAATGGAAAGATAATGTATTATCTAAGACCTACACATGTCCAAAACCAATTGTTTGAGTGGATTTGGAACCCTTATCACCTTATCCTCTAAATAAATCAATGTGGGACATTTAAAATCCTAAAATCTTTTGAAAATAAAGTAACATTTTGTTACTTTACAAGAGTGCCCCTCCTTTCCTCTTATAAAAGGCCCCCACCTCTACCTCCTTACCCACATTCCCAATGCCTTTGGCTCGGACAAACCCTGCCCATTTTGTCTCTCCACTTCCCTCTCTTACTCTTTGAAGCCTCACTTTGTGCATAAGTCTTTCCAAGGAATCATTTTAGCTCAAACAAATGGGAGATACCCGATTTTAAGGTAATGTCTTCACTTGTGTCCTTTTGTTTTCTTTTGCTTCTCCAACCCCCTAAACTCTTTTTATTAATTTATTTTGTAACAAATATAGTATCTTAAATATACTAGTATGTTTTTATAATATGGATTCGAGCTACACTTACACAAAACTACATCTAATGGTTAAAGAACATACTGTTTCCGTGGATGGCGAATTTCTGCCTCCCGAAACGATGATTGTTCAACATTCTTCTAACATCTTCAAAGGTGGCCATTAAGATGAAACTATATTTATATATGATATATAATATGTTTATGTTTTACTTAAGCTTCTATATTTTTCATTTATTTCATACCATTATGGTTTCCATTATGGGTAAACGCGATATCTTCATTTAAGGAAGTGCAGACTACCGCCCCCTCAAAGTGATTTGATTCGTTAATACCATATGTGGTACGTATAAAGGATATATTTAATGATATTATATATGATACCATAATGTAATTAAAATACTATTATCTATCTTTATGTTTTAATTCCATTAAATATGAAACAGAAATGGAAGTAGCGTTCATGCGTACATACGGCTTACCGTCTCCATGAACGGTACATTTCATTTCTTATCTCATAATGTTATGTACTATTATAAGTACATATATATATTGGATATATATGTAATATATTACATCTAAATGATGGATATAATTCTAGAATTATACCATATATATATCTATCATTTTGTTTTGATTCCATTAATATGACAAAAAATTAAAGTAGGGTTAATGCGTACGTACGACCTACCGTCTCCATGAACGGTGTTTTTAATTTTTATCTCCAAATTCTAAGGAATAGTATAAAATGAATTTATATTGGATATATATGATATTTAAAACATCAATACTATTCTGGATATGATGTACCTATAACTACATGGAAAATTATATTCCAACAAGTTCAATTATTGACTCATGTACCAAACATCGACAAAAACGTCTGATATGAACTCATATTATTAACCAATTATTATAACATTAAAATATGTGATATTAACTGAATAATAATCTTTATAAGAGGTATTTAATCAATTATTAATTGACCAATGTTTATTATTCAGGAATATAAATAAACGAACAAGACAAGTTGGACTTGAGGTAAGGGATCCTACTCCTCTCTTTCTTTTTAAGTACACTCTTTTATGTCATTCCTTTTAAAGATAATCATTCTTGTTATTGGGATGTCATTTTATATTAATCCTACTGTAATTTTTATGTTAATATGATTAAAGACCCTATTTTCTCTCATCAACCATTTTGGATGTTTTATGTGGCGCCGTTAGGCTGCCGAGTTTTCGTAAGGGATTTTTCATCTCACTTTTATTCCCGTGAGATTTATGCTACATTTGCCACAATTTAATTTGAGTGGTTTATGTACTGCACATTATTCTACACTTTGTGTAATATACTTTCGTTTATGAGTATTTACATCAATAATTTATTTCCTTCTTTCCTGGGGTGTAGGTTTTGAAAGATACCCAAGTCGGTAAGGGAACCTTTCACCCTCCTCTTTTTAAAAAACTTCTTTTATTGGGTCTTTTAATTTACATATTGTTATGTTGGGATATGTTCTCATATATCTTTATTGATGTAAATTTTATTTTCAAGTGATGAGATACACTTTTTATCTCTCATCAACTCATTTTGATGTGACGCTGTTAGGCTGTCAAGGGAATTTCTAAACCCAATTTCGATTTCTTTGGGTTCATCATGTAGTTATTGAATATGTCGTCCTTTGAATATGTGTGAAAGAACTTTGATTATTTTACACATAATATCCACTTATATTTGGTGTATTCGTTTGTCACACATAATTATGTAATTGATTTATCCTTAAACCAAGGATACCGTCTTTGTAAGGGACTTCATCTCAATCACTTTTCATTGAGGCATATTTTTTTTTATACACTACCTTCTTTTATACGGTGTATAAACCCCTTTTAATTTTAGGTTTATTCAAAAGCAATATTTTTTTATACGAAGCGTTTACTAAACAACAAAAAGGAATGTTTTTGTCGTACATATGCGGCGACAACGACTTCTCCGCCGCTGTGACCATTTTTTGAGTTTCGGCTTCCTCTACAAGCCATACCTTTTTTAAAAGAAAATTAAATACCATGTTTTAATTTCCTTTTATTTTGGTATTGAAAATTGTTTTCATAATATTTTTATATCAATGTGTTGTATTGATATCTTGTGATTGGAAGGTGGAAATGTTATGTTTCCTTTATGCATGTTTTATCTGATATGATTATGTTGAGGTTCTTGGGAATTATTATGAAGACGGGTGGTTCCGTGATAGACTAAGGGCGGGTGAGCCCGATATAGCTCTCCAATGCGTTGGGTAATGTGAAGGAGTGAAATGTTAAGGTTTCTCCGAAGAGATTTAGGGAATATACCGTGATGGGTATTCCAAAACGTAACCAAGAGGGTTACTCGATACACATGAATGTTATGAATGCATCAAGTTACCTTTTATGTCTTATGATATCTATGATTTATTCATGATTTGATGAGGTATGTTAAAGTGCCTATGTTTTATGGGTAAAGTTTGATTTCATTCTTATGTATATATGAACTCATGTTTCCTTTCCATATTTTTTATAACCCGTACTGAGCTTTTTATACTTATCCCAAATTTTTGAAATGTTTTTCACAGGTCAAGGGAATGATATGTGATGTGACGATAGTGTCAAGGATGTGTCAAGAAAGAATCCATGTTTAATTTGAAATATGTTTCCATTGATGAGAAGAATGAATCCTGTCTTTTATGTAAACACTTTGTTTAAATGTGGATTGTAATGCAAGTTTTATGATCTAATTCTCTAAAACTCTAAACCTAAAAATATCTTCAATGTGTAATCTTGTATTAACTCAAGATTAATTAAGGTTTAAGGCTGGGGCCTTATAGTAAATCCCCTTATAAAATCATCATATAGGAAGACATCCAGAGGTAAAAACAAATGAGGTCTGAGCCATCAACATAGGTAAAAAAAATATACTATATTGGAATTTTCTGGATATTTCTAACCCTAACACTTTAATAATATTAAAATGATTTTAATTTCGGCAGAAACCAACAAAATTTTCTACATCTTAGTCTAAAATTAGTTTTTCTACTTGCTTTACTATTTTTGGTAAATATAATTACAATTTCATTGGTGTTACATATATCAATAGTTCAATTTATTTTATCTAGTTCGTTTCATTCCCTTATTTTAACTATGTTGTTATTTATATCACACCTCTAGGATCATCTTTAGAGATTTTAGACCCATTCTTGGACCTAGTGATGATATGAAAAAATCATAGTCAAACATTTATTATATGTAATTCCAAACATTCATTGATTACAACAATCATATTGAGATTAACCTTATAGGTGCTAAATATACTTGGTATAGAAGACTACATAATAGGGTTATGGATAGTAAACTTTATAGATCTTCCAAAAACACCCATGCCCTGGATAATGGATATAATATCTCTATAATCACTCTGCCTAGACTAAATTCAGATCATCAAATTATTTTAGTTAGACTAAATAATACCAACTCGAAACATATATATCCTTTTAGATTTAATAGTTTATGTGCCTCTGTTATTGATTTTGGAACGATTATTAACAATACCTAGAACAATATGATTTCTAACGGTGATTCTTCATCCTATATTATTGAATTAAAACTTCTAAAATAAAACTAAGGTCCTAGTGCGACGAAATAATTCACAAAACTAATAATGAAATAACCTGCCTTGAGAACACACTAAATAAAATTGAAATTGACTCTACTTTTTATGACTTTTCTGATGATACTAATAATGAAATTTATCTTTTCACTTAACTCATTTATCTTCTAACATTAGTAGATAGTCTATTAAATAATACATAAAAAATTAAATGGATTAAGGATGGTGAAAGAAATTCTAAATTTTACAACGCAACTCAAAGAGCATGAAATGATTTAAGACCTACTAACTTCCCTAAAAAGGGGGTAACATCATTGATAATGATGATGGATTGGATAATCATATTGTCTCCAAGGTTACCAATATTTATAATGGTACTCATCGAAATAAGGAAACAAGGATAAATATAATTCCCAACATAATGGAATAAAAATAAATGCTATATTTAATAGTGTTCCATAGAGTATGAAATTAATGATGCTATCATTATTATAAAGCCTGATAGGGGCCCTGGTCCTGATAGTCTCGCTAACGCCATTTTTAACACTATTTAGATATAATCCAATATATTGTATGTATACCAGTTAAATACATATTTTTTAATGGATACCTTCCTTATGGTATTAAGGATAATTTCCTCTCCATTATTCCCAAAGTAGATAATTATTCTTAAATATACCTCTTCAGACCTATTTCTATGATATACACTATTTATAAAAAAAATTTGAAACATTTATACAATAGACTTCCACTATTTGTAGTAGAATTGTGTCTTGATCATATTTGGCATACTCAATGAGTGAAACATACAAGGTTAACTTTGCATTGCCTCGGAAAGCACCAACCTATTAAGGAAGACTCATTGAAGGGGAAACATTTCAATTACGTTTGATATTAAAAAAGATTTTGATTAAATAAAATAGATCATTATTTTTTAGGTTTTCAACAACTTCAGGTTTAGTGAAATAATTTATAACAAAATTAAAACCCCATTTGGGTTTGTACACATTTCTTTTTTTATTAATGGTACTACAAGGGGTTATTAACATTTCACTAAAGGGTTCAGGTAAGGAAAATGTTATCTTCCATTCTATTTGTTATAGAAGACTACCAACTTAGTAGAATTATCACTGATTCAGTCAAAAATGGTAACATTATGCCCATAATTGCCTCTAGAAACCAATAATTTCCCTCCAATCACTTGTTTGCAAATGATATTATTTTATTTCTTTGAGGGTACACAAGAATCACGAAAAATAGTAAATCTTCCCTTTCTCAATACAAATATGTGTCTCATCAATCCATAAATTAAAAAAATATTAAATTTTCATGGAAACAAGACTTCCCATATCTACGAAATTATGTATTACAAATAACCTTGGAATTAAATAGGGATCATTACAAACCATTGTTTAAAAAATGATTTCTTTAGTGATGCTTTAGAAATGTACAATAGAATTTATTAAAAATATTAACTATATTATTTAAACTTTTGTTATGAGAGGAAGCACTATTGAAGGAAATATCATCATGGTTCCTTTGAATAATTATTGTAAACCCCTCATAAATGGTTTCCATAGTATTAAGAACCTTTAACTCTTTAATGAATACCTTCATGAAAAAATCACAGGGAATATGATAAATTAAACTCCCTCATCCCTTAATATCTGTATAATAATATTGTACAATAATCTAAGAAAAAGAAGTATTTTATACATAGAATCATTTATCGTGCCCAATATTAGGAAATATTTTTCTAAAATTATTTCTCATTCTAGATGGATTGTTAGTAAAGATTCGTGTTGTATATTTTTGTTGGATTACTATAATGGTCAGCTTTTAGATGCATGACTAATTCTATGCATGTAGATACTTGTTTTAATACCTATATATTGTGCTATGTGTTATCTATAGATTAGGATTTACCTAATGAGATAAATACTATTATTAACAACTACTATTCCATCAACACTAATCCTTTCATAGATTGAGGATTAGATCAAACTAGTGTTATAAACACTAAAATTTTCTATAATCATAATTTAATTAATAATATAAAGTATTTTTCATGGATAATATTTCTTATTGAGAAATGATTTATATCCTCCAGATCCACCTTGGTATGAAGAATAGACCAAAATAGAGTTACCATTGTTTATAATATTTAATTATTTGGAATTCAACTTTGTAATATATTTTTTTATGTTTTATCAACACAGAGAGGATGATGAAAAACAATTATTATCTTGTTAAACTGCCTCTAAATTTTGGAATTTCATTTTTGACAGTTTTTATCTTAGATGTACACATTGGGACTCCACAAGGACTCAACATCAAAAACTCACTACCATCGATGCCTCTCCTTAAATTGATAGTATTTTTATTTATACTGTGTATTAACTGATTCATGTCATAAGGTATGAAATAAATCTTATCATTTAAAATAATAATACATACAATCTTTTGGTTACTCAGGTGAAGATATCCATTGCTATCAAGAAAGATGGTATGATTCTAACTGGTACATTTCACAATTCCGTTTGGGATCTCATTATGCCTCATCAAATTGATTTCCAAGGAATATTCTCCAATTAAAATGAATAATAGAAGTATTCTAGAAACCCCCCACTTCCAGGATATATGAAAGTAAATGTGGATGGTGCCTCAAAAAGCAACCCTGGCCTCACAGGATATGGAATTGTGTACAAGATTCACAGTAGACATATTAATGGGATGTTTCTATGGTACGTGAATTTTTTCCTCATCTTTAGAAGCAGAGATGTAAAAATTCATTATTTTTGTTTTCTTTATCCATAACAAAAGATGAACAATTGTATGGATCGAATGCAACACTACTTCAAATTATCTTAAAATCCATCAAAGGATGTTGACAAAGATAAAATCAAAACTATTTGAGAGAAATATCACTTTTTTTAAATCATTTAAAAGTCACATAGTTATAAAATAAAAAATTTACTTTGAAAATATTTTTATAATATTTTAAGGGATGTTTTGACGATTTTATAATTGCCGAAAATAGTCTCACCCACCGTATAAGTTACAAAGACATTCTTACCTTAATTTTTCCAAAAAAGTTAAAAAGGACCTTTTTTGGAAGATGAGAGAAAGATTCCTTTATAAAGTTCTTATAAAAAGTCAACAAGGGTATAAATGACTTTAACCCATAGTTTTTATAATAGTAATAATTATTTTAAATAAATTTTTAAGAAACATGGATTTGGATGATAAAGAGGTTCCATTAAATAATTACGTATATATAACATCGGATAATGAAGTGATTGTGAAATAAACCCTTACCTTTTACTTTTCGTTAGTCAAGGGAAGGTTAAACTCCTGTATAATTGTGAAATAATTGTAATTAAATTATAAAAAATCATATACATTAATATGATATCATATACGAACTTTTAACATTTCTTTCTTAATAGTATCTTAGTATTATCATTGTTTCGGGTGTTAACATACTCGTTTTCTTTTATATATTTTGTCACATATGTCATGTTTGTTATGGATAAGTTATATATTATTAATATCCAGAATGATATCAAGTCCTTAAACATTATTTTTAACCATCAAATGATAATTATTCTTGAATAGATATTATGTGAAATGAATATCATCGTGTTCGTGGAGACGGTAGTCCGTACGTACACACGAGTGAAAATATCATTATTTTGATATTAAAATCCAATATAATTGGATGGTATATCATATATACAGAATCATTATAATGTTATATTTATTATTTACTTCAATTACACATCATTATCATACCTATCCAAATAAAAATGTTTTGAATAACAATTACACCACGACATGGAGATGGGAAACCGTAGGTACGCACGTATGGTGACATGTCATTCAAAGGATGGATAGAATACTGACTATTGGTGTACCAAATTTATAATAACTTCATAGTATATATAAGATACTGTAGTTATTATTTTAGAATGGAAATATCCAAGAAAGAATAAGTGGATGAAGAAAGGAACATGAAAGAGGGTGGTGAAAACATTACCTATTCTTCGGGTTCTTCCTTTTGATTTGAGAAAAAGGGCTCCACAGGTTGGCTTTTTGACAAATGGAAGGACTCTAGATTGAATTGAGGTAAGTTGAGAGGATAATTGGGAAGCGATTTTCTGAACCAAAATGCTTTGAAGGTATGAAGAATTGGTTAGTAGTGGTGTCCTTTTATAAGGGGGAGTAGAGGCTCTTTAGGAAAAACTTAATGTATTAATTTATAATAAATTTATATTCAGATTATAATGTGTTAAAAGTGAATTATTCAAAGTCTAAGGTGGAGATGGGTCTAAATACTTTCATCAAATATATTTTAGACATGTTTCTGTCACTATATAAACATTATCATTTATATTGAACTCTTAGTTAAATAGTTCCACATTTACCATGTCAAAATGTATTTTCATATTATATGGTTAATAGAATACTATATACTTCCAAGAGACCACCAAGTGGTACAATAATGAAACACCTATAATTATATAAGTCCTTTGGATGAACCATAGATTTTGAGGAAAAGAATATTAATTTATAATCTAATATTTGTTTTAAAAACTCATTTATGTCAATTTTGACAATATTTAATAACTAATTTTTGTTAAAGTCTTAACAACTTTATTAATTCTAAAAAAATTCATTTATGAAATCATAACATGTCATATTAACCAATAAAATTCTTGGATGGCATCAAAACATTCAAATTATATTTATTTTAAGGTTTATAATACTAATTATTTGATTCTACCATTAATATGGAAAATACAGCATCATTATTGTGTCATAAATAAATTCAATTATTCAATGTCTAAATTTTGTAAATGAAATACCCAAATGTAGGAAATCGTTTTAGATTTATAATGAATTTTTATAGTTGAAAATATAACATATATAACCCTATGTAAAAATTGTTTTTCTAAAAGATATATGCTTATGTCATTTTTGTATTTACTTTAACATTATTAATATAAAGTGTCAATATCACTTACAAGTGGATCCATGTGGTCCCAAAATTGACCCAAATATGCCCATGGTCAGACATGTAGCAACCAATAGGGTTAGGACTCATTTTAGGGTAATTTATTATTATTATAATATTATTTTTTACCATTTTTTACCAGATGTATCTTTTAACCATTGTATATAAAATACTTACCGAAGTAATTATTCAAAATGTATAAAAACAAAAGTTACCTATTTACACAATTTGGACCAACTGATTATAAATATTGAATCCATTTTTCTAAATTCAAAACACAGAAGTGGAAAAAATTAATTTAAAATTAATTCTCATTGTTAAAACAAAAAGCATGTTTTTAAGATATCATAACTATCAAAAGATCAACATTTGCTTATGTCCTGTTTATATGTGAAATAATGTCCAATGACCAAAATTGGAATAAATGTAAAAAATATAATATAAATATACTATGAAATAACTCAAATTCATAATTTATCACTATTAATTATTTTTATTAAAAAAATTTGTTTTTAATTAAAATTTAGTAATTTTCACTATTCATCAAAATATGAAAGTTATCCGAAGAGTACCAAAACATTCACCCTATGATAACTTCGATTTTCAGAATCCAAAAATGAAGTCCATTTTTAAAGATAGAATTTATAAAATTTCAAAAAGGTTCTATTAATAATAATAATGCCTAGTTTGATTAGTTGTGGTGTGTGTTAGAACTCAAAGTTGCGTACAACACATGCTACTGTATTATTCAAAGAGAAGAGTACCATGGAAGCCTGGGGTGTTACAGTTAGTTTAAAAAATATATATATTAAATTTTAGGGTCTTAAAAACATGAGGTACTATACATAAAAATACTATATTAAAAATACATTCCCAAAAGTAGATTTGACATACATCTGATATAATCTAACACTCATATAAGAAGATTTTGATAATAAGAATTATGATTTATTCTAACCTAGATATTGTAGAAAATGATTCTTCATAATATATTACATATCCATGATAATACAAAATGGATTATAATCTATAATTATTTCTATTTATCGCCCCATGATCATATTGTTTCATTATAAATAACTATCTGTTTCCATTTATAGGATAATCAGATGGTCTTTCAATTAATACCAAATCATTTTTTCCTTTGAATAGATTTTACACTTCTTGCATTTCCTTGAACAAACATTCATATGATAAATCTAATTATATATATTTATGTTCTTGTTAAGACAAGATTGCAGATAATTATACCATTATTTGTATAATTATTCTATATTTACTCCTTAATCTAGGAGATCCCTAACTATTACCATGTGTCTTCCTTATGATTTATAGGTAATATATGAAATAAACTTTCTGGTTCTCTACTATCAACCCTTACTTATTTTTTTTAGAGTAATCAAGCTCCAAAACATTATCCATGTTTTTGTTGTTAGAGAATGGTTCATGTCTCATATACTTGAGAGAATCACTTTGTTCATCAGTTTTAGTCATTTGGTGATCAAAAGTATAAATTTCATCAAACATCACCAGAGTTATTTCTTCCAAAATCCTTGACATTTTTTGGAAAACACTATTGGAATTGTATTAGTAGAGTTACCTAGGAATATAACTTCATTTTTAATTGAATAAAATTTATGAATATAAACCATGTTGTTCAACATATAAACATAACAACAAAATTTGTTGAAGTATCCAACATTCTGTTTTATATTATTTTATAACTCGTAGGTTATTTTCATCAAAATAGATCTTATTATAACAGTATTAATGATATACCATTCCGTGTTGATAGCCTCAACCCATAATTGAGTAGGAATTTTATATTTTCATAACGTAGTACTAGAAAATTCATGCAGTTTCATATTCCTCCTCTCAACAACAACACTATATTAAGGTGTCCACAAGGTAGATAATGTTTTCTTAATACTTTCTAACAGAAATATGAATTAATTCCAAGTTTCACAAATTCACCACGATGATAACTTATCAAATTCAGAATTTTAACATCCTTTAAATTATTCAAAGGTTGTGAGAAAATAATAAATGCTTAACAAGATTCACTCTTATGTCATAATAAGTAAACACAAGTATATTATAGGAAATTTTCCAACACCATATAAACAAATGACTTTCTAGCAAGACATTGAATTCCAGTTGCTATTAACATATCCATTGGATATGATCTAGAGGAATATATATAGATAACTCTTGAATTGGTTCAAAATAAGACCCATATTTCAGTCTTTATTTTATATGCATCACATAACCTCTTTTTGTCCTATTTAATATTTGTATTTTTAGAAATCAATTGTCTATAGGGTAGATTGTTCAGAGAAAGAACATTGTAATATCCAATCCTTCTATGCCAAATCAATTATTCATAAATTTCAATATTCAAACAATTTACATTTATTCTATATAAGTGGCTGAGTTCAAGTGTATAAAAATTATATGTTTATGGTTCCATAAACTAAATAGATTTACCTTTGAAATTTGAGATTGCATTTCTAGAAAAAAACCAACTAAATAACTATCATCACAAATTTGATAAATAATTATCAAATTTTTAAGCCTTCAACATAGAGAAAATCATTGGTGATAATTGATTTATAACTTCCAACATATCCAATAGTAACACTATTTTCCTTTATATTATCACAAAATGTGATATAGCCTATATTAATCAGAGATAATGAATAAAAATATCAGAAAAATACACTCTCATTTATGGAAAAACCACTTTATATAAACTATTATTCATTTATTTTCATTTGGGTTTCTCACTAAAGTGAAAAATAAAACAATAGAAATTTTTTGTACCCAAAATATTTTTGGGACAAGAAATGTTTACTATATGATTCATAAAAAGCTATTTTTTTTAGTTTTCATGTCAATTTAGTGAATTGTTTTAAAAAATTATTTTAAAAAAATTGATTTTTTATTCCATATTATCAATGATTTTTTTAATTAAAA
The DNA here is from genome assembly GCA_963277665.1 of Viscum album. Lineage (NCBI taxonomy): Eukaryota > Viridiplantae > Streptophyta > Magnoliopsida > Santalales > Viscaceae > Viscum > Viscum album. The sequence goes on from OY728147.1 coordinate 1,158,187,343, forward strand.
ATATTAACACCATGTCAATTTTATTCACTATAAATATAGGTAACTTTAGAAGGGTTTTTGTGTTCAAAACTTGGTATAAAATTGTTTCTATAGAATTTGTGATTTCACCCTGATTTTCAATACTAAAATATTCTTTCTTAGGACTATTCTTACACAAAATATTGATTTGATTAACTATTCCTTTACTAATTTCACTTGTGACATCATGAATTTTTTTTAGCTTCCTAGAATAAGTTTTCAATTTTATCGGATTTTTTAGTTCCTGATCTAATAGACTATTTGAAATAAAATTTTAAATATATTTTTTATTTTGTTCCACCTCTTTATTAAAAATATTATTTTAAGAATTTACGAGGGCATTTTTTGAAGATTTTTTTCCCAAAATGGTACAATATTGATTTAATTCCTATTATGAGAAATTTTCATTTTCTAATGAATTTTAAAACTATGAAGTGTTACAAGTATGTACCTTATCTAAAATATATATAGAGAATATTTTTGATTTATGATTAATATTTTTATATTATCATTATAATTTTGTTAACTCAATAGATTCTTCATTTTCACTATAGGTAGCCTTTAAAACGTTCATAATAGTTTTACAAATTTCCTTATTGAATATTTTCATTTCTAACATTTTATTTTCCCTAATTTTACGGTAATAATACTTGATTTTTCACATATTCCTTCACTAATAACTTATTAATTATTTAGATTGATCATGATTATTTCTTTTCTTGTTGAAAGTTTACCTAAAAACACTTCCCTTGTTAAATAATTTCATGAATAGTAATGAAAACTATGCAATATCATCATTTAATCAATAATTTATTTAGGAGCCCTCTCTTTTATCTATTTCAGACATTTGTTTTCTTTTGTCCTTATTGTCATGAATTGAAATATAAAATATCAAGGAAGAATTTTCATTTTTGATAATTTTTTCTCTCATTATCTATCTTCAATTTCATCTTCATACATCATAATAGTCCCGATCAGTTATTTTATTTTAATGTTCATTAAATCTACAAATTATTTTATTTTAATTGATATTACACACCACTTATTTTGTAAAATTCATTATACATTCAATTCATGATCAATTTATGTAATATGTTATCCTAGAGAGTCAATATTAATTAATAAAATCCTTATTTGTTATTGGAAATGTTTTTAACTATTTGAGATTACATTTATCAAATCATTTTATCTTATGCTGATTTTTTGCGTATATAGCCTACGATGACAGAGTATTTATCCTCCAAAACAAAAATCTCAGTGTTAGAAGTATATCTTAATACATAGGACATTATCATATGAAGAGTACAGTTATGTTTGGACATAATCGTGTATGATATTTCAATCATAAAGAATCTAATTGGAATCCATTATTTTTTGAAAAGGAAATCCATTAGAAAATTTCTTCTTGTTTTTATATTCTGTCTAAAATATATGAATTGAGTATATGGAAGAAAATCATACATTTTATAATATAATACATGAAGTATTAAGATTAAATTTTGAAATTGAGAATTTTTTATTTTCTGGATAAATACCTCGTACATCATAGGATAAATACCATGTCCATTAGTGTAAAAGAAATTATTTTGATAAATCTAATCTATAATAATTATGATTAATTTTATAGAATGAATATATAGATTTTTTGAATCATTAAAGAACATAAATTTGGATATATATTAGAACAATATAATTTTACACTAAATTATTTCTATTATTTCTATATTTAATTATCCATATATTTAAAATTATATTATTTTTATCACTCTACTATTTTCATTGATTAATCAATCCTATGAACTATTTTGATTACATTATGCATACTCATTAACGAATATCTAAATGAATATTATGATATGTAATAATATTTAAAATGTAATAATTTTTTTAAACATTTTATATTTTTATACACTACGGGAAAAATGGGCATTTGTGACGGGTTATTTGCGACGGGGAAAAATCCCGTCGCAAATAGTCCCGTTAAAAACATATTTGCGACGGGGGAATTCTCCCGTCGCAAATAAGTAGTTATTTGCGACTGGTTGGCTTTCCCCGTCGCAAAAGGGCTGGCGCGCTTTGCACGCCAAATCGGGGGAAGGTTATTTGCGACGGGTGGTTACTGCCCGTCGCAAATAACCGGCGGGGGTAAAAGGTATTTGCGACGGGGGTATACCCCCATCGCAAATAGTAAGTCGGCATATTATTATTTGCGACGGGTCCCGTCGCAAATAACTATTTAACCATTGACCGTAATAAATGAGGGCTATGGTATTTGCGACGAGTACCGTCACGAATACTACTATTTGCGACGGGATACCTGTCGCAAATAGCTCCGTCGCAAATAATCTAACCTATAAATACCACAATCCGTTTTTTTCCATTCATTCTCAAAATCCATCTTCTACTTCTTTCAAAACTCTATTTTTAGAGTTTAGCGTTTCTTGAGTTTAATTTTTTTTTCGGAGTTGATATTGAAGTTTTCAACAACGATCAGAGATCAACCTCAGATCAATTTTAAAGGTATTTATTTTCATTTTAATTTAATATTTATTTTAAAGTTTTTATTAGTTTCAATTATTCTTAATTAGTTGTAATTTAATTATGTTTACATTGTTTTGTTACTTAATAAATTTAAATTATTAGTATTCATTGTTCATATTTAAATGGTAATTAGGAATAATTAGTAATAATTAGAAATAATTAAGAATAAATACTAATAATTCGTAATAAATACCAATAATTAGTAATAATTAGTAATAATTAGTAATAATTACCAATAATTAGTAATAATTTGTAATAATTACCAATAATTAGTAATAATTAGTAATAATTAGTAATAATTAGTAAAAATTACCAATAATTCGTAATAATTAGTAATAATTCGTAAATAATTAGTAATAATTACCAATAATTAGTAATAATTACCAATAATTATTAATAATTACCAATAATTAGTAATAATTACCAATAATTACCAATAATTACCAATAATTACCAATAATTAGTAATAATTAGTAATAATTAGTAATAATTAGTAATAATTACCAATAATTAGTAATAATTACCAATAATTAGGAATAATTACCAATAATTAGGAATAATTAGTAATAATTACCAATAATTAGGAATAATTAGTAATAATTAGTAATAATTATCAATAATTACCAATAATTAGTAATAATTAGTAATAATTAGGAAAAAATTAGTAATAATTACCAATAATTAGTAATAATTACCAATAATTAGTAATAATTACCAATAATTATTAATAATTACCAATAATTATCAATAATTAGTAATAATTACCAATAATTATTAATAATTACCAATAATTAGTAATAATTACCAATAATTCGTAATAATTAGTAATAAATAATAATAATTACCAATAATTAGTAATAATTAACAATAATTAGTAATAATTACCAATAATTAGTAATAATTACCAATAATTAGTAATAATTACCAATAATTAGTAATAATTACCAATAATTAGTAATAATTAACAGTAATTAGTAATAATTAACAATAATTAGTAATAATTAACAATAATTAGTAATAATTAACAATAATTAGTAATAATTACCAATAATTAGTAATAATTACCAATAATTAGTAATAATTACCAATAATTAGTAATAATTACCAATAATTAGTAATAATTACCAATAATTACCAATAATTAGTAATAATTAGTAATAATTACCCATAATTAGTAATAATTAGTAATAATTCGTAACAATTACAAATAATTAGTAATAGTTAACAATAATTAGTAATAATTACAGATAATTTGTAATAATTACCAATAATTCGTAATAATTGCCAATAATTAGTAATAATTAGTATTAATTAGTAATAATTAGTAATAATTACCAATAATTAGTAATAATTAACAATAATTAGTAATAATTACCAATAATTAGTAATAATTAGTAATAATTACCAATAATTAGAAATAATTCGTAATAATTCGTAATAATTACCAATAATTAGTAATAATTACCAATAATTACCAATAATTACCAATAATTAGTAATAATTAGTAATAATTAGTAATAAATACCAATAATTAGTAATAATTAACAATAATTAGTAATAATTACCAATAATTAGTAATAATTACCCATAATTAGTAATAATTAACAATAAATAGTAATAATTACCAATAATTACCAACAATTACCCATAATTACCAATAATTACCCATAATTAATAATAATTATCAACAATTACCAATAATTACCACTAATTAGTAATAATTAGTAATAATTACCAATAATTAGTAATAATTAGTAATAATTACCATTAATTAGTAATAACTAGAAATAATTACCAATAATTACCACTAATTAGTAATAATTAGTAATAATTATCAATAATTAGTAATAATTAGGAATAATTATCAATAATTACCACTAATTAGTAATAATTAGTAATAATTACCAGTAATTAGTAATAATTAGTAATAATTACTAGTAATTACCAATAATTAGTAATAATTAGTATTAATTACCAATAATTACCAATAATTAGTAATAATTAATAATAATTACAAATAATTACCAATAATTAGTAATAATTATCAATAATTAGTAATAATTAGTAATAATTAGTAATAATTAGTAATAATTAGTAATAATTAACAATAATTACCAATAATTACAATAATTAGTAATAATTAACAATTATTAGTAATAATTACCAATAATTATAAATAATTACAAATAATTCGTAATAATTACCAATAATTAGTAATAATTAGTAATAAATAGTAATAATTACCAATAATTAGTAATAATTATCAATAATTAGTAATAATTACCAGTAATTAGTAATAGTTAGTAAAAATTAGTAATAATTACCAATAATTACCAATAATTACCAATAATTACCAATAATTACCAATAATTACCAATAATTAGTAATAATTACCAATAATTAGTAATAATTACCAATAATTAGTAATAATTACCAATAATTAGCAATAATTACCAATATTTTCCAACAATTACCAATATTTTCCAATAATTAACAATATTTTACAATATTTATCATTATTTACCAATATTTACCAATATTTACCAATATTTACCAATATTTATCAAAATTAACAATATTTACCAATAATTAGGAATAATTACCAAGAATTATGAATAATTACCAATAATTTGGAATAATTACAAATAATTTGGAATAATTACCAATAATTTGGAATAATTACTAGTAATTTGGAATAATTACCAATAATTTGGAATAATTACCAATAATTAGGAATAATTACCTTATTACATTATTTGTATATTTTATTATTAATATTAAAATAATATAATTTTCTATATTATATACAATTCTCTTTTCATCTGTGTGTTTTCTGTCTCCACATGTAATATTTTCATTCTTTTTCAAAATTATCCACCTACTCGCCAATGGAGAGGTGAAAGTGAATGCCAATATTACATGTGGAGACATAATGTTAAACAATCAGATTAGTCAAAGTGAATGTGCTTTCACTGATGTGGAAAGAATTGAAGTTTTTCAAGAGAGTACTCAAAATCAATCTTTTTTACAAAGAGACATGAGTATCGATGACGACACCCCACATTTATGAGTCGGTGATGACGATGATGTTAATGATGTCACATATGAATTTGAAATGGTAAGAGATGAAGCAATTGGAACTCGAATGAATATCGATGATGTTGAGGAGCAATATGAGGATGACATTGACATATATGTAGATGATGATGAAGATGAACACTGATAGAATTCTATTGTAGTTATATATAATCATAATATATATATATATATATATATATATGTATATATAATAGTAATTATCAATGATTTGCTAACAACATTAACATTTTCTGTTTCAGATGGACGAAGACACATTTCGTGAGTTGGCGGATGCTGACCTGCCTTTTGATGCGGATGAGTTGCTGGCAGATGACCCTCAGCCTACAGGCACTCCAGGGAGTACGCGGAGGGGGAACGGTCTTGCACGATTGATGATTCATGACCTCGTCCGTGAGTGACATCCACGTCTTGGGTTTGATCCACGCACACGGAGGTGTGATAACCTGTGGATTTGACTAAGATTTCATTAATCTATTCACATAATAAATGTTTATTATTATTACAGATTTCCGCATATAACAGTCGGACAGGACAGCGATATTTTTCACAACTATTTCTCTCAGTCGTGGACCACATGGGACCAGATTCTCATTGATGTGCAGCAGGCCATGTTCGGCCATTGGTTGGTACGTTTGTAAATAAATAATTTTTATTTTGAAATTTATTTCATTTCTAACTTGATATTTTGATTTATTTGTAGGGTTTATGGTATCCGATCGAGGATAACATGCATGAAGCCATCCACGAGGCATGAGAGGTGGCCATGCGTGATTGATTTCATCAGTTTTTGCACAATTTAAGTAATGTTTCCATGAAGAAAGCAGGAGTGTCAGATTTTGACGAGTCATTCAGAGCACACCGAACAGAGTACATTTCATCCCATGTATGGGATGGATTATGTGTGCACTGGTTGAGTGGTGCCTTTCAGAGGAGATCATCGGTGGGGAGGCAGAATCGGGGGAGATAGGAGGTGACTCATCGTGTTGGGAGTCGTTCTTTCAGTACTCATAGACAGCATCTGGTACGTACATTATTTATAAATATTTTATATAACTAGAAATATTAACAGTTTATTTTTTATTCTTTTAGGCTGTCGAGCACCCCGATATTACATAGTACGACGTATATCGGAGGATGTATAGTGATCCTGCAACTGGGGAGCTCCGAGGTGATCGTCAGCATCACATCGTGGTATGTATTATTTGTTTTCAAGTTTAAAAATTAACTGCATATAATATATTCACAATTTTAATTTTAAATTGCAACTACAAGAGTCATATGAGGCCGCAGTGTCACAGACCCGGCCTGAGAGTCAGGCCGAGTCATCAGATCAGACCACTGGCCGTTAGTTTGATGAGGCGGCATGGATGCAGGCCACCCGATATGCCTTCGAGAAGGGCTGGGTAGTTTGTATCAGCTCTCGACTGACTCCCGGAGATTATTATGGCAGTGCTGCGATGTCGGCGTCCAGCTTGAGAGGAGCTCGTGCATCTTCTTCTGCTACACAGTATGAGGATCAGTTGCAATCTCAGACTGCACTGATAGAGAGTCTCTGACAGGAGCAGGAGCAGATGCGTCAGCAACATGAGGAGGAGCGTCGACGCCAGCAGCAGCTGTACGAGGAGAAGACGAGTCAGTTGTAGTAGAAGCATCAAGAGAAGATGGAGTACATGCACCGACTCACTCATGCTTTAGGGATGGAGTTTCCTCCACCACCATCTGCAGATCCCCCCTCCCCCTCCTTCAGATTAGAGTTTGTTTTTATGTTATAAAATTTGTTAAATCAAAATATGATTTTTTTTCAATTCGTAGTTTCTGTCTCATTATAAAATATTAATAATATTATATTTTGAAATAACAATATTAATATGAATAATAATATTATTTATATTTTATAATATTAAATTTTATATATATATTAAAATTTTATAATATTATAATTTAATTATATTTTTTGTAATATTTGAATTATTTTAATATTTGAATGTAAAATAATTCTATTATTTTTATATTAATTAAAATAACTTATTAATATTTTTTTTATTTATGAATTATAATTCTAATATTATTACATTAATTAAATTATTTATTAATATTCTATTATTTTTTATTTTTGAATTATAATTCTATTATTATAATATTAAATAAAATAATTTATTATTAATTTATTATTTTTATTTGTGAATTATAATTCTATTATTATATTAATTAAAATCATTTATTAATATTTTAATATTTTTTATTTTTGAATTATAATTGGATTATTATTATATTAATTAATATAATTTATTAATAAATTTTTTTTTAATTTTTTATTGTATTTGCGACGAGATACTATGCCCGTCACAAATAGTATTAATATTATATGTATTAAAATAATTTATTAATAGTTATTTATTTTTTTTAAATAGTTTTTGCGACGGGACCCGTCGCAAAAACAATTTGCGGTGGGCCCGTCGCAACAGGTATTTGCGACGGGGCCCGTCGCAATTAATATTTGAAAAGTTTTTACATATATATGGAGTACTATTTGCGATGAGGAGAATCCCCATCGAAAAAAACGTCTTTAGCGACGGGCCTGTCGCAAATAATTGTTGTTGTGACACCGTTGTCAGCAACGAGCCATTTGCGACGGGCCCCCGTCGCAAAAATCCATTTGCGACGGGATCCCATCGCAAATGACCCGTGGAAAATACTTGTTTTTCTAGTACTGATAGTTTTTGTGAACATTGATATATATATATATATATATATTGTTAAAAATAGTTTTTTGGGAAATGTCTAAATTAAATGGGGATTGCATAATATTTTCTTGTACTAATTTAAAATCATATAATGAAAGATATGTATATTTATAAACAAATTTTGTTCTTATGTAATTCATTAAAAATAGTTTTTATATAAAAAACACTCATTTTATCTAAAAAATTTAAATTATTACTTGGTCTTTTGGAACATGAATTTAAAATATCACTAAAATTGTCATAATTAAACTTTTATTTTTCCTCTTTTAAACTCTACCTACTTTTTATACTCTATCAAACTATTTGTCATCCTTTTTTAAGTCAAAAACTCCAATAATTCTGTATAAGCTAATCCTAATGGCATGAGGTTTCCTAAAACATTAAGCTCAATGAATTGCTATTCTTAGAAGATAAAGTAAGGGAATTCATTTCCTGATTCTACAACTGATCTATTTTGAGAATAGTTGGTTTCTTTTGTTACTTATTCCATGGAAAATAATTCCCCAAAATAAAAAATAATTGTTGGTTTTGAAGACCAATATGTGTAGTCATCACAAATAGTTAGCATTTGATTGATCTTTATAAATTTTTTGTATATGTTTAATATTTTTAGTGAAGATAGTGAGGTTATAAGAAGATATAAAAAGTGATATAAAATCATATGAAGAGCTTAAAAACTCTACCATTAAAAATAGGTGTTACATACTCTTTAATTTATTTATCATATTTTCCATAAAATATCTGTTTATATGGAACATTTTATTAAGTTATAGTGGATATGATATGTCATATGGATAATATTGGATGTGATGATATTACTAAATATGTTATTATTTTTATAAATGCATTTTTAGTTTTATAGTTTTTATATTAACTTATAGATCATATATATGCAGAAATTTAGAAGATAATAGAACTTTTATTCTGAATTACATCTTTTTTGAGCAATAGAGCATTATGTTTGTATAGTGTAGATGAACAATTTAACCGATCCAAAAGTCTTCCTTCTTTTCCAACATTGTAGCTTATCTAAATTCAATGCTAGAATATTTTTTTGATCATTTTAAAATTTTATTTGTTTATTATTTTATGTATCATATATATATATACACACACACATATTTTACATCAAATTATCATTATTCAATTTTTAATTTTTGTTTGATGTTAAAAAATGGGGGATAAGTTTTGGACTAATGTGGAGAGATGTAAAAATAAGAAAATATTATGGAATAAAGATGAAAACTGTATGGAAATAAATATGTTCCCAAATAATATATATATATATATATAAGAAATTTATTTTTAAAAATAAATTTATTTAAATGGAAAATGCTATCGTGAAATAAATATATTCTCATATATTTAAAATGTAATTTATTATTTAGATTTCTATTAATTTGGTTTTATGAGTTTTTTTAACATCAATAAGGGGGATTTTTTTATCAGGTTTTGATCTTGTAGTATAATTAATATATTTTTATTTCGATGGTCACATACATCTCCATAAACATTACTAATGAAAATACATTAAGTGTTTTTAGGATTATATTTCTTGATAAAAATTTCTTCTTTATTGGTTTATGTTTATTTATAAATTATCATACATGTAATTATAATAATTCAAGAATAATAGTTTATAAACTACATTTTAATGTGGAATGAATGATTTTAATACCCAATTTTTAGGGGAAATAATGGATCTGAAACCCTATTATACTGTAAAAATGATGGATTAAGGACCATAATTTTCGAAGAAACTCAACATTTGAAGAAAAAAATATGTTTATCCATCACTATTTTTTTCAACCATGCACAATATACCATTATTTATAGTTTATCACTTCAAAGAGAAACTATAAATTTTACTTGGTCAAAAATTGAGCTTTGAATTGTGGATTATTTTATCTTTTTCTTCAATAGTACTACTAGAATTATATATATATATTTCATGTTGTTTTTAATAATGATTCAAACGATCATATTCAATAGATTATGTTACAGTTATTTATAATGGATGGTAAGACAATCATTGAACATTTTAAATTCAAATATTTTCAATTTATCAGGTGATATCATTGGTGTTTTATAACCTGATGAAATATATAAGTCATGTTAAATACTGATATTTTCTTATTCTAAATTAAATGATTTTATTGTTAAATATATATATATATATATATATATATATTTGTTTGAAAATAAAAAATAATATTCTCCTATGTTGCTACAATTTATAGACAAAAATGTTTTGATTTATAATTTTTTTATCGGCTCAAATGTTTCTACTACAATATTTCATTGTTAATATTTTGTTGTAGTTATACAAGAAAAATTATTGAGATAAACATTACCGAAATAAATGTATTAGGATATATGTATATTTTTCTCTTTATTATTAAAATAATTCCTATTTAACATTGGTTAATTTTTTTTACCTTTGTTCTATTAAATACAATTTCATTTTTCAGTTGCGGATGTAGTTGTGAACTAACAAGTATTCAAACACTTCATCCTAATATATTTAATTTTTAATGGTATAATTCACATTAAAAATCATGGTGGAGTTTCACATTATCATATTAAGATGGGGATAATTTATTTCACTATAATATTACCAAAGTACCGTATAAAATTTATTTTATAAGGCTTCATCATCTTGAATTCAATTGTATTGGTTTCTAGAAAAATGTCATACTAGTGAATGTCTCCATGCTTGCATAGAGAGTGTTGGTAGAGTGGAATTTAGAATGTTTTCTCCTTTATCCAATTTACATCCTGACATACTTTTCTTTAATTATTTTTATCTTCTCACTCATCTTGAACAAAATTTCTAGATTCCCTTTAATCTCAAGTGGGAATTATTGTTTCTATCATGTTATTAATGAAACACAATTCACCCCACTTGTTTCTCCAAAATTTTCTATCTTGATTAATTCATGGTCATCATTTTAGTGGGATTGATGCACAATGGAATACTCGTTGTTTTTACTGGTTAGAATTGTGTGCAACCAATCCTCATTTTTTTTAATTATTGAATGATTTTAGTCCTAGATTTTCAGATTGAGAGTTAGATGAAAATCTATTAAGGATGGTATATTTTCTCCATTGGTGTAAAATCATTGGGAGAGGGATATTTCTTGATCCATATGGAGTGTTTCTTGGGTGTATTAAATGTATCCCCATTTCATATACCATTTGGGTTTTTTCTTATCATTCATGGGTACAAAAATTGTTAATAACTTTCCCCTGAGTTGTTGTTTGGGGGATTAAATGTAACAGATGTACCTAATTGGGTATTACCAAATTTTTTTAATAATATATTATTAATTCTATATTTATATCAATTAATAAAAACGTAACAAAAATAATTTAATCAAATATATTTATACATGAGAACACAAAAACCAAATGTAAGGTCATCACATATTTATTTATAATCAATATAAGCAGTTAAATATTTACCTTGGGATAAATTATTTTTCCCTAATGAATAGGAATATATATCTACATCATTACAGAAAAAATATCATGTGTATATTAAGTTTTATAGTTATCCACTAGTGTACCATGAACCTCCACAAAACATCGTATGAATCTTTGAGTTCTAATTCCTTAGATCCTAAAAATTGCATGGTACAAATTTGATCGACCAGATAATAACTTCAAAAAGTAATCTCCTTGATCTATTTAGTTACAATATTGTGTATGTAGGAGGATTAATCAATTTTCCTGATAGAGATCATTGAGAGTACCTCTCTAGGGATTAAGATGATTTTCAGGATCTCATTGTGTACCACCAGAAACCAAATGGCTACAATTAGGGTATGAAATAATATAATTTCATTTAAATAGTCATATATATGGTAGATACAAATTGAACATTTAAATTTTTTATTTCTGTAATCATTGAGGAACCCTATGTCAATAATAATAATATACATATAATTTTTTAAAGACATAAGATAAAATATTATATATTATTCCATGAAGAAACTATGAAAAAGTTATTCAAATGATATTTAATATATATTATTTATCATTAGACCTTCAGACATAGTCCTCCTTTCATCCAAAATATTTATCTGGTCACGAATAATATAAATTTATTTTATAAATTAATACCAAAAAAGTTTTTTCCAATAATGTAAAAATTAAATATTATATTCCCTATATAGATAAAATATATTTATCAATGATTATTTTGAGAAAAATTATCTGGTATAAATAACGATTGAATATATGAGGTTAATAAAAAATCCTAATTATTAAAACATTTATTAGATTAATATTATTTCAACATTTAAAATAATATATATTCTTATTGTAATCAAACTGCAGTTATAGATATACTTAGTGTGTGATCCTATAAGAATCATTATCATTGTAAATAAGTGGATCCACCTATTGTCTATGTATAGAATCCTGAAACTCATCAAGAAACCCATATAACAAAAAATTATTATTATAATGACATAAAACAACTTATTAATGTTTACCATATATTATAACCCCTTTATCATGATATATCTAATCAAGTTGTTTAAATGTATGTGTCGTCAAACAATATACATAATGCCTCTTTATCTAATTTTATTAAAATAAACATGCTGATAGAAAACAATAGAAATTGATTTATTATGAATTTTCATTACCCTAAAATATCCCAATATATCATATCCAATTAAATAATGTAATAAATAGATCCTTTCTCATGTTATTCAATAAAGCAATATTACTTGTGACACATCGTTCATATCTTACTTCATCGTAACCATATGTCATAATAGTTTTTCATCAATACTTCAAAATACAAGATTTATTACATTAAATATTAATAATATTAATATTTAAAGATAAATAAACACATTTAGGTGTATGACCATGGAATTAAACATATAAATGTGGATTTCATACTAATGGTTCATGATCTCATAATCTTCCACAAATGAAATTACCAGGGGTTTACACCATGAGAAGGTGCTTCAAAGTATTACGAGTCTTCATCACTGATAGACTACATAAATTTTATTCCATAAAATTATATCATCCATCTATATAATACAAATTAATTAATACTGACAAAAATGTTTTTGATTTTCTTAAAAATAACCATCTACATTGATACTTAATTGTGAAAGTTTTAGTTATTATCTTATCACATAATATGAAACATTAAAAAACAATAATTATATGTTTTAAGATTATTAATATTAAAAAATGAATATATATAATTTATAAATTATATAGCTATCATTTTTAGGGAACTATCTCCATAAAAATCTCATATTCACTAGTGGTAGCACCTAATAAACATATTCCCCTAGCTCTCACATGATATTCATTCTTCTACTACAATAAAGATTTATAATGGTGTACAAAATGTTATTATTACTTGGAAACTATTCTCCCTCAATCTTTACATAGCTATGAAAAATCATTTAAGAGGTGATACTTCTAGAGAATGTTGTTTGTAACTTTCTATAAAAATGATTCCCTAAAATTATCCAGCATTGTAGAATTATCACATTATAATCTGAAAGTGTATTTATTTATAAGACCAAAATCACGATCATAGATAAATATATGTAACAATATAATTTAAATGGATACAATATAATTCACTATATTATCTAAATCCAAAGTAGAATTGAAGACAACTAGTTTATTTGAACTCTTACAACTCAAAACTCTTACATTGAGACACATGAAATATCCATAATCGGGATTTATATAGTTAATGTTTGATTAAAAGATAGTATTAGTATAACCCATGATGACCAGCTCTTCATATCCTCCGTAGACAACAATCATATCCTAAGTGATTATATTACACATTTGGATATCTTTAACAATTTAAATATTTTCTTCACCAAGTTCATTTAGATATCTTTCTACCATGACCATTGTGTGGGAGACATCATGTATAAAAGATAATTCGGAATACATTATTAATCGTATCACATATGATTTTGGGATTTAAATGAATTTGTCTTCTTTATCCCATGTATAAGGAAACATTTTTTAAAATTACATATACTATGGAATCTATAATTAATACACTATTGGATTGTTCTATAAAAAATATTATTAGTATATGGTCTCAGTAAATACCTAGACTTAGTCTACGTAGCCTATCGTATCAATCAAAAATAACCTTGATCTATTAAATATATGCAACTTCACTAACGTCCTTCCCATATAATAAATTTTATAACTATTTTTAAATAACCGTAAGATAGATATAGGATTTCTAAAAAGTATTATGTCATCAAAATATTCTACTGGGATAACGACTCCACTCCAACTAAAAATCCTTTCAACACATGGATCTGATTCATTCATTTTGTAGATATATTCCATTGTAACTTCATTAAAATGAATGTTCTATGACCTATATTCTGTTTTCAATTGTTAAATTGATATATTTTAAATTTTATCATTTTTGGAATGAATGTGGTCACAATCCTTTTAGATTTATCCAAATAGATATGTTACCAAATATTTCCCTTAAGAAAATATATTTCGACATATTATTTCCAAATCCAACTATCTTGATTTCCTATTATAAAAAGTATAATTTAGATAAAAATAAAAATGGAAGTTGGTAAAAATGTTTCATTATAGTCAATTACATAGGATTATTTAAGCCCTTTTTAAATTATTTATTTCCACTATTTATTTACTTTACCTTCTATGTTCAATTATCTCTTGAAAACCCATTTTTAACTGACATTATTTACATAAAATATCACTTTAAATGAGAACTAAAATTTGTTTTCTATAAATAGAATCCATATCAGAACTCATTTCCTATTACAATGTTTTACATTATAATATCATTACTAGTTACTTATTTTAGATAAGTTCAATATTTTCAATCTATTTTGATTTACTATCTTCTGGATAATAAAATAATAACATTCTAGTTCCCTTAACATTCTAGTAGTCATACATAGTACTTGTATTTCATGAATAACTTCATCCATAAGGACATGAGAAATTTTTCATAAAGAAAATATTAATTAGACTTAGATTAATGTTCATATAATTTAATATTCTTCACACTATCAGTCTTGTGTCTATGATCCATTTCAAAAAATACAACCTATCTTACAACAGTTACTTTCTGTACGGGGGTTGTAAGTGTAATATCCCTCCTTTTAATTTGAATACTCTATAAATATACCCATGGGGAGTATAACTGTTTTTTCGTAGCTTGAGTGGGCCTTCAAAAATCCCACACATCCCTATACATGACTGTTTGAAAAAAATACTTCATTTCACATATGCACTCATATATAAATACTTTTTCAACCTTTGTTGTAAACCATTATAAAAAGTTTATTTTAATAGTTAATTAATATCCCTAAAAGGATAATAGATGTTTGTTATAACTCATCCTCAACCTTACCATGTCACGAATGGTGTGTTCCCTCCATTCACTAACAAAATACTACTTTGGTTTGTAAGCTACTATGTCTTGTAAAATAATCTCTAAATCAAATAGAAATTATATAAAATCTTTGTTATATTATTCACCTGCTTGATCACATTGAATCCTATTTATAAATATAGAATATTGATTCTCTACGTCATTCTTGAATTATATAAATTGATCAAAGGACTTAGAAATATACTACATCAAATAAACATACCTACATCTACTCAAGTCATTGGTAAATTTTATAATGTTAGTATACCATCCTATATATTCTCTAGGAAAAGGTCCACACACATTGATGTGTAATAATCCTAGAAGTAATGTATCCCTTTCACCCTATAAACCATATAATAATTTTCCATTTTTCCTTACACACAATAATGATGTATTTCAAGTGGTATTAGGTTACAAGATTCTAAATGGCCAACCTGATAGATATTTTTCTAATATTTATCATTTACAAGACCAAAAAGGTGTTTCCACATATTGGATTTATATGATCCATGTAAACATAACTAATTAATTATTTTCACTACCCATTTTTCATAATTTAATGCATAAATAGATTAATTTAGTGGTTATGTACACTAATTGTTTTAATACAATAATTTATAATTAAAAAATTAGAAAATAAATATATCCATATCAATGATAGAAATAGAGAGGATTTTCGTAGTAAAACTTGTCATAAAATAACAATTCTATAAAACCAAAAAATAATTCAAATTAAAAATATAAGGTGCTAGTATACTATTAGAAAAAACAGTGTGTATTTCACTGCTATCATCTCAAAATCCACCTATACACTATAAATATATTGAAATATACCTATTTATATCATTACGATATAGATGTCAACACCATAAAATTCATATAATAACCATGTATAAGATATTAAAATATTACAGTTGACAATGAACACACATTTAACTTCTTTTTACTTTTAGATACAGTTCTTCTTCCTATTGACTAGATTGAAACATGAAAAACATACATCTTCATTTTCTTTCACCTGCCTATAAATCATATTCTTATGGTAAGTATGGATCTTAGGGTATTTTGACTACATGTAACTATTTGGTCCCATTAACTGGCCCTTCATTTTCCAATTTAGCATAATTTCATTGTTTTTTATTTCCTTCGTCCTTTTCAACTTGGATAAATAGAGTAATATGTTAGAAGTGTCTCTTCTTGAAATTTTTTATGTTGTAACTCATAAAATACCCATGTAATATTTTTGTTAGGGAGGAGAAAATGATATTTTTGTATATATTATCAAGTAATTTAATACCAAAGTCGTTTAATATCTCTATGTTTATACAATCATGATTATATGAGGACCTACTAGTGATAAATCTATAATATTACGAGAGAACATTGCATTGGAGATCTCATATGCCTCATATCCCACCATATATTTATAGAGATCACAATGGTGAGGCAGGATGAGATATGAATCCATATTTTCATATTGATTTATATGCCCATTGGACAAAGAAAAATAGAATGAATCTAGGGAAATATGTTATATATTCCAATTTTTTCATATAAAGATAACTCTTACCGATTAACCAATTGACTATTCACTATTGGAAAGCAGTTTTATTGAACATATAATTTTTTTCATGGAAGAGAATCACATAAAAGAGATAATGACTTTCATAGAAATTATTGATGGTCGAAAATCTATCCCAATCATGTATCTATTAATATGATGAGGTAGATTTCATGTGAGTTTCCATTTTCAAAATTATATATAACAGCAATTTATTGAATAATCAATTTTTTTTACAAATTTAATATCTATTTATTAATATTCCACAATTTTATCAAAAAATAATTCACCCAATATTAATTTTTAAATAACCTAATTCATGGATATTTTAATATAAAGGATCCATATTCTCCATTTCATAACCTAGAAGAAGGTCTGTCATGTTTCATAAAGGTATTTAGGAAGGAATAACTTTCCAACAACATTAGATCATAGATCCTTGATCTGTAGAGTGGAATCTAAAATCATGAAATCTTGAATTTAGATTTAGTATGTAGTTTTCCTACTCGTTTAACTGTATATGGTGTAGGTAATGAAACCATAATGTTAACTGGTCAATTTCGAAAAAAAACATGGTATGAATTCCCCAATAATTGGAAGCACACCAACAGGGGGTGATTATAAAAATTGAACTATGATTCTATTCATACCCAAATAGATGAAGATTATTCCAACATAATATATATATATAGTTACTGGATTTTAATAATTATTCTTAAATATATCATTTTAACTCTATCAGATGATTTCTAATAATATGTTGAATTATATATGTGGATAACGCTATATTAGATAAATGTTATGAATTGACTATTTTTTGTTTTATCATGCATGATTGTTGATTTATTAATTTTTATGACATGAAAATATATATATAATAATATTTACTAGAAAAAATGGTAGAAACAAAATAATAATCGTTTTATGATCATAAGTCTTTCCTTATGGTTTATTTTTTCTATTCTATGATATTCTAAATGTTTGTATATGGGGAAAAATCCTTGAACCATTGCATGAATTCTATGAAAACGTCCCACCAATTCTACAATGAATCTATTAGATTAGTTTCTCCATAGATAAAATATTGAACAACCTCTAATAAGCTAGGGTATCCATATATTACAGTGGATTTTGCAGACATGAAGGTGTGGGGAACTTACATTTTTTAAAGGTGGTTTAAAAAACAGAAAATTAGGGGCATATAGGGATGAATATAATTAAAGGAAGTTTGAAATGAAAGAAATTAATTTAATTTATAAATAATTGAAATGGATAAAAATCACATATATTTATTTATCTATCCCCATGACTATCAACATATATGAAATTAATCACACATCTAAAAAACAATTATTAATTCCCAATCAATCTAATTTAAAATAAATATTACTAAAATAAATTAATTATCTTATCTGATGAATAATTTTTTATTATTTATCATCCAATATTTATAAATATTATAATATATAATTAATTTAAATAAATTAAATAATTTATTTAATAATAATTATTTTAGAACATGTACCTTGGAGGAAACACAATGATTAACCATCCGAACTTCCCAACATATAATATATTGAAATTCTATTTACTAATGTGGAAAATATTATACTTATATTATCAAATAACATCAATGTGTGTGTCATTAAATAAATTACACATGGACAAATGTTATTTATATATCACTTTATGTCTTAATTCAATGATTGTAATTAATATCTAATGAATTATATAAGAAATGTTATTCTTGATATTTTGATGATATTATCAAGATATTTATTATATATATACATGTAAATAAATAATCCAACACATGGAATGTATGTTTACAATAAATGACACATAAAATAGATGTCGATAAGTTTTAAGTATTATAAGAAATTATTTTTAAATTATAGATAATTTAGTAGTATTAACACCATTCAATATCTAGCTACATGTTGTGTATAGTTAATCATGGTTTCCCGTCACACGTGTCATTTAAGAACTCAAAAATTCTATATGAAAAATACACTACATTGAATGTAAGCAAGATACACTATCTATATTATGGATAAATGTTAACCAACATAGAAAAATCAGATTATGATTTTGTTAAATACACACCATATGTAATAAATTGACACTCTACAAAATAATTCAGGAGTCGTCCTTGTGCATTAAATATTTTTAGATGTCTTATACCTATTGGTAACACACAATATACTCTTGTGATAAATATCCATAATAAAAATAACCACTTGATGAGTTATTTGTAATTTATTCATTCATAATTAATTCGTTTTTTTTATAATTATGATTATAATGGGTTGAAGATAAGATATCATGATTTGGATTGAAGAAAAATAAAACAAAAATTGAAAACTACATTTTAATTCATAAATCAATAAAAGAAAATAAAATTATTATCAATTATTTAGTAGAATAATTGAAACCACATAAACTATTCCATCGTAATGGAAGTGGCAATTGGGGAATTCACAGCTCATATTTTTATCAATATCGATGATTAATTCTAGAAGGACATCGAAACAGTGTTTCCCAGCCAATTAAATTTTATCAACGACTAAATTAAATAAGGAAGAAAAAACCAAATATTTAATCCTCACATAAGTATTTATAATCAATATTGTAGTTAAAGAATTTTCCTATGAATAATTCATTCTTTATTGATATTTTTGACAATGTCACTACATCATCACACCATAAGAATCCAGAGCGGATTAACGTCAATATAGATAAAATGTGTACCATTAAACTCATTGAATCATCATAAGGATATAAAAGTTTTTGTATATAAGGGTCTAATTATTGTATCATATAACATCGGTCTACATTAGAATTAATCCAATGGGATTATCAATGATCTCTCAAGAATTGAGAGGGGTAGTGAAGGACAATCACTCCCCATTATCGAGTGTGTTCCTAGAGAGTATCTCTCTATGGCTTGAGAGGATTATCTAGATGAAATTTTAATAAAATGGCTACCCATAGATTAAAAAATAATATAATTTCGTTTCAATGCTTGTAAAAAATCTATCAATATATCTTTTTAGTATTTTTTGGTTTTTTTAATTTTTAGAAAATCTAGATGAAAATATTAAATTAAGGGTGTTGTTGATGTTAGTTTTTTGAAGATGGAATTGTTTCCTGTTAATTTTTATATTTCAAGGTATACAAATTTGGTCTTTTTTATTTGGAAATAATGTTTTATTGTATAAAAATTGGGTTAAATACCTAGCACCAAATCGATTTTATGGTAAAATGTGATGCATAATATTTTTTTGATCGAATGGATTAGTGAGTTTGTGGAAAAACAATTAATAATCAGAAAATACATTCTTTCCACATAGATATTTCCATGCTATGTGAACAAAAAATGAGGCATGTCATTTGTGGTCAATGGTGTTGTTTCCGAGTTCATCACAATTGGAGTAATGTGCTATGTGAATTGAATTACGAGATTAGTTTTTGATAGATCATTGTTTGAAGATGAGGAAGATGGTTTATGGGATCTATAATGTATTTTTTATTGATGATGGAAACATCCATAAAGAAATAATTCCCTATACAAAATTCATGGAGAGTTCAATCTGTGGCGATGGACTATCTGAAAATGTGTTCTTTCTTATTATTATTAGTGGGGTTTTAGGATTCATTTTCCTATATAAAGGACTACAAAACATTTCATTGGAGTGAGTGTATTTTATCAGATACTATTATCAATGAGTTAATTTGGATTAGTCTAAAATCTTTTTGTGGAAGGTGTTTGTGGGGAACTATACTCATAAAAGTATAATAGTCTCATGAAATATTGTCATTATATGATGAAAGGTTATTTGAGGAGTCATTACACAAATGAATTGGTTCATTAAGGGGAAATTCAACCAAGTATGTGGTTTGAGAAATATATAGCCTATAAAGTATAAAGTTAGACCGTAAAGTGATTGGTTATTTTTCAAATTGGAATAAATAGATCATTAATGGTCTCTCTATATGTCAAATTTCATTTGTTAATGTGTACATAATATATGAAATGAAGAATAGATTCATGAATAAATCAAGTTTGAAGCAATTATGAGGTGTTTCAGATCAAAAAATGCATCTTCTAAAGTAGAAGTGTACAGAAATCCATTGAGAGGGTAGTGATATTTTAAATTGTGAATGGTTTTAAAGCATGAGGGATACTGAGTGTAAGCCCAAAATTTTGACAGCAGTCACTTTGGTGGATTCTTTAGACTGGCACATTTCTATTGTATTATCCTGGGATATAGCCTTGTGTTGGTGAACCATATTAAATTCAATTGTCTCATGCATGCTTTAATTTATATTCATATATTGGTAAGGGAATGTGATATAAGTATGTTTTTTATTTTATTTTTGATGGATTAGTTATTTTAGTATTTTATTCAATAATTCATCCCCTCTATGGTAATTTTATCCATTTTGGAGAGTAATTGGTATCAAAGGAACATGTTAACATTTCTCTCAAAAAGTTCAGTAGATATTTTCAATCAAAAAGGTTTTCAGATCTTTGATGAAAAAATTTTAAATAATGGAATAATCAGATACAACACTTCCATAGATATTTTTATATAAAGTATATACAATAGTAATGCATTTTATTTCAGCTAGTGTGGAAAGTGGTTCTCCATCTAGAGCTAACTAAATATAATTAGATATTGATTCCAGAGGTATAAAGGCATTAGGGGTAGTATTGTCTATGGAAATATATCCAAAGGTGATGGAATGTATGTCAACGTAACCCATATGTGGAAAAAAATTAAATATCTATGAATTTGATTCAAAATTAATAAAATAATAATTATAGGTTTTTTGTAAACAATTATGAGGATCTGAGAGTGAACCCAAATAGTTTGTAGATGCATTCTTTGATAAGTTGAATATTTTTGTTCATGGCATGTGTATTCTCAGAGAAAATCCTGAATATATGAAGAAAATTATGCACACATTGAGAATATTGAAACCTTAATTAAATATTAATGTCTCAAAAATGAAAGGTAAATAAAAAAATAGATGATACTAGATATATTGTAAAATAATTTAGTCATATACAATATGATAAATGAGAATACAATGTCAATTGAAAAAATGATGTCCGAATAATTCTAATTCATGTTGTTGAATATGATCACTCTTGTAAATATCAAAGAAGAAGGAATTTCATATGAATACAAGATATTAATTTACTAAAATATAAAAAAATGGAATGTTCAATGGGAAACTCTAACTACCTTGCTTTCAATGCGGAATGGTTGGACATCTTACATCAAGGTTCCTTTAGGAGAATCACTATGATAATTAGGACGAGGTATAAATTCACATAATGAAGTGTTCAAAATATGTAGAAGGTATGAAAAAATTTATGGTTAATTAAATAAAAAACCATACTTTCAGTCGAAAATTAAATATTATATGATTTTGAGGTTGAAGAGAAGATGAATTGTATGAATATTGAGGAAATTCTATGGTGGTATTTTTATGTAACATTAACAAAATTAAAGATAGAGAAATTGATGGAGAATAATTCTAAGGAGTAGTTGATCTCTAGGATTTATTAGAAGCCTCCCTTGTTGAAATATATATTTGAAGAACAAAAATAATGAAATCCAACAGAGTGGTTCTTGATGACAAACTCCGTATCAATAATCAGTAAGAACAGATTTATGATATGCTAGATGAAATTGAATAGATCATTTCTACATCTGTAGAGAACACAAAAAATGTTACTGATCACATGCTCAATATTGAATAAATGAACATGCAGTCGATGGTTTAACTAACATAGAGAATATTCAAATCATTGATATCAAATAAATTTTAGATAAATTTATAAATCATTGATGAATATTAGAAGATAAGGAGAGACACTTCAATCTAGGCATGAAATATAGAAAATAGGCAACATAGGAAATAAAAAGATTGATGTGAAACATAGTTGTCCAAAAATATAGAGGAAACTATCATATCCAAACGACAAGGATGTTATAGGGATTAATGGACATTAAAATATATGGTTATTAATGTTAGACATCAAGATCACAATCTGTGGTTAAAAACTTTATTTGGGTACAAATCAAATTCAAAATAATAATTTAACTAAATAAAGAACAATTCCAACAATAATTTATTGGAATAAACCTCGTCTAAGGTGTTATTTTTCTATAAATATGGTACTTCCTTAAAATGTATTTTCCATATGAAATGCACCAAATTGAAGAATAGAAAAAAGGAAATCATATAGTGCTATATATTTATTAATGATCTTGACGGTCCCTGTTTCTGGTACGTAGGATTTAGACAAATTGGAAAATATTTCTCATTAACAATTTAGATGAATGTATCAAATCAGAAAGAGAGTGTCTGTTGGAAATAACCCAATGATCAAAAAAGAGTTTTAAAATAAAAAATAGATTTTCAACAATACAAGATGATGTTGGTCTATCATATATTGAAGAAGATAAATACGATGAATCAAAAAATTGAGTGAAGAAAAAGATACGGATAAAAAATAAATTAGATGAGAAAGTAGTGGTTGTAGAAATTTCACTTCAATCATTATATTGTTCTAGTTTCTTGGTCATTGATTTTAGATTAACATCCTTATGAAGGAAAATAAAGATACTATTTTATACATCAAATATGAAAATGTGGGTTCTCTGAAATATAAAAAGTATGATGGCCTGAAGAGTGTTTCCTTAATAAAATTCAAATTTGTGGGGAATGATATAATATTGGAAATTTACTTGGTTATCTAAGGTAATAATAACAACCTTCATAGTTTTAGTCAAATAGGTCACTCGTTTCTTGAAATAATATTTACCACAAATTTTGTTTTCATAAAGGGAATATATGGAACAAATAATTTATAGGAAATTATCATGAAGGGGAATCTGTACCTTGTGAGTGGAGAAGAATAGATGTCCATTATCTCTTGAGAGAGAAAAAACATGTTTTGGAATAAACAAAATCAACATATCTATAAACCACCTCTTGAATATTTGTTCAAATATAATGTATATCAATATCACCCCAAGGTATCAGGAGATCATACTGAAACATGTGATTATTTTCAACAAGGGATGATTAACTGAATGATTTATAAAGAATAATAGAAAAAGAAAAAAATAGTCCCAGATTTTGTGTATACATTTGATTTTTGACCTACCTCACCATGATCCATTTTTTGGAAGATTTATTATGTAGTTTTAATTTATGATTTCGGTAGTATGGTTTCGTTATTTTTATATTCCCAAAAGTTCTACATGTTCAATTCTGTAAAAATATATCAGATGTAATATAAATGTTTTCCTGTACATCGGATTATAATGTTTTGTACTAAAAATGGTTCAAAATTCATAAACATCCATATAAAATATTATATCAAGAAACACGTCATTAGACATCAAGTTCTAGTAGTAAAAAAACCTCATCTAAATTGAGTGGTTGAAAGGAGAATGAGATCATAAAAATCATGTATATAAAATTTATTATTGAAAAGAAAATAAAATATATGTTTATTAAGGAAGTGGTCTTAACATCGGTCTATCGTCTAACCATGTACTATTGTGTCCAATGTTAGAAAACAATTTATAAGAGGATTGGTATTCAGTGAATCCGACATAGAAATAATTTCAAATCGTTAGAATTAATGGATTTACTCAAAATACGAAAAGGAAATTTTAATATCTTGGAGAAGATGGGATATCCCGTGGATATTCATGATAAATAAAAGTTTATAAATTAATCAATTAGTGACATGGAATAGTAGTTAAAATATATGATTTCACTATAGTAAGAAGTGAATAAAAAATTCAACAACCTAGGGAATAAAAACTTGAGATAATGATGGGGAGGTTATAAATGGCGATAGAGTAGAAATGGAGGATAATGATTCAGAAGAAGATATTTAGGATGAGTTGGAGGAAGTGAAATTAATATCTACACCGAAGTGAAATCGACGGAAGGAAATTGATATAAAAAACAACATTGGCGATAATAAAGATCTACTGTAAAAATGGTGAATAATTAGATAACAATAGGTGTCAATCATATATTAGGTAGATAATTTATGTTTTGAAGGAGAAACTAGATAATTCAAATAGGTTCAATATATGTACTAAAAACATTAAAATATAGAGAAGTATCACACAAGGCTGGATACTTCGAGATTGGTAAATACAAACTTAATTTGAACCAAATGGTGTTTAAGAATAAATATATGGAATATGGAATGGTAATTCAATAAAAACTCATAAATAGTGTTTAAGATATATTCAATGATCACAAGAATCAATGTTGATGATCCATTTTCATAGATTTCATGGATCAATATAATTCTCTTATTAATGGGCATCCAAGTGAAAAGGATATTAGGGGTTTTCTAGAAAGACATCATTTCAATATTTCGGAATGGGGTTCTGTACAATGAATATTATATCAAGAATCCATGTGTTTTTCAAATTCATGAATATTAGAAAATGGA
This sequence comes from Viscum album, assembly GCA_963277665.1. Classification (NCBI taxonomy): domain Eukaryota; kingdom Viridiplantae; phylum Streptophyta; class Magnoliopsida; order Santalales; family Viscaceae; genus Viscum; species Viscum album. The sequence goes on from OY728147.1 coordinate 1,158,213,250, forward strand.
TTTTCAGTTGTGGAAGTCACTATACGGGTTGGAAAATGCAATGAGAGTGTGGTATTAATGGTTTGATCAACATTGGAATAATCATAGTATTCAGTGTTGTTGGGTTTATTACCATATATATTTATACAATGTTAGTTTTTAAAATATGATAATTCTTGTGTATGTGGAAGATATAATATTTTGTGGATTAGATGAAATAAATTTGAAAAATATTATAGTTTGAGATGTGATCTTGAAATTTTAAGGATTGGGAAACTAACATTATTCATTATTTTACAGGTGGCACATGAAATTAATTTAACATACATTTCTAAATCAAAAAATAGTATCGATGTTATAGGTTGTTTTGGAAAGGATAATTCCATGTAGATAAAAAATATGGTAGATACCCAAATGAAACTCTAACAAGACATAGAGGGATATACAGTTACTGTCAAAGAATATGGGAATATCGTTGGATGTATGTCATATATAACATTGACATGTATAGATATTTTATTCCACTTTCAAATTAGCACAACGTCAAAGTAATCTCATAGAAAGTCACATACTTTATGTAAATAATAACACAATAGTATTTCAATTCCTGGATGGTTTTCAGATTGTTTTAAAATGAAAAATATTATAAATAGTTATTGGTATGTAAAAATAATGATTAGGATAGTTCATTAGATAATATAAAATCAATGAATGGTGGTGGATTACATCCAGGAAGATTTTCTATTTATTTTCTACACTTGTAACTATAATGCAATTCACTGATCTATACAATTTATAAATATATTTAAACTACTAAATATTGCACATATTTATTGTGAGTGATTTGGAAACATTATGATATTGGAGTTGAATATTTATCTCTAATTGTAATCCATTATTTTAATTTAAGTGATATAAATCTTAAAAAAACCCAATCCTTCAATAAGAGATGAAGAACATTAAAAATCATTAATATTATATTAATGAAAAGGTGGAGTATAGGATTGTGACGTTTGATTATGTTTCTACATAACTAAATGTTATTGATTTTATGATTAAGGCCTTAAATAAAGAGTTATTTATTTGTCATATAAATTCTATTATAATTTAGTCGACTCCTTGAACTTGAAAAATCCAAGATGTAATGCACCTCTCCTTTTATTATGGTGTATTTCGCTTTAATGTGATGATTTGGGTTATTCAAATTTTCATAGAAAAAACAGAGTGAACTTTAGGATTGTTGAATAGGGGTAGAAAATATCTTCATCAATATTGGTGAGAATATGATAGTTTGAAGTATGGGGAGTCTTAAATCCAATGATGATAAATAGGATCGATCAAAAACTATAAATCACGACACATAGGGATGAGGATGAAATCAGTTGACAGTTGTGGTAATGATGTGTTTATATGAAAACAATTTCATTCTATTCTCATTTTCCACAATGGTAAGGACTCATGTGGTCTTATATTCTATGAGGAAAAAATATTTCTGTTCTATCTAGAATGTACAGAAGTGAATTTGTGTAAAGGAAGAGAAAATTAATTAATGTGAAATCAAAGGGTGAAGAGATTTAAAAAAATGAAAAAGTGGATATTGTTGGGAAAACATACTACAACATAGTTGTTTATTTATTTTTGGTTAATTATATATATTATATAATCATCTAAAATAATTATAGTATGGGAGTATTGGAAAAAGTATTTTTAATGTGTGGTAGTTTCCGTGGGATTGACATTTTTTGAGTCTCAAAATTTTGATTTGTTTCATGGAAATGGAATGCCTACCACATATAAATTGAGTGGAATTTATAGTTCCTAAAGAAGTAGAATATAAAATAGACAATATTGGTTTTTTTTCAAACCACATTGGGAGTTTGTGGTATCATAATGAAAAATCAGCAATGGATTGATTTCCAAATGACAAATATTATGCTATAAGAACCACACAGTATGTGTCTTGTTTTTGGTCAAATGTGGTGTTTCAAAGTTCAATAAAAGGGGATTAAATTGTTACACTATCCACATATAATGACCAGTTCAGAGGTGTTCATTATTTATAGAAGAATACAGTGATTTAAAGGGTTTGACAATGTTTTTTTCTTTACAGATTAATGAAACCTCCATAGATTAAACATGATCTATTTTATTAATAACACTGTATGTTATTTTAAATGGTAACTAATTTGTAAGTATATTTAAGACCATTTCTTGTGGAAAATATATTCTCTTATTTGAAAAATTATTTTTATAACATAATATCATTAAAGAACACTTTTATTGAAAAAATACTTGTATACATATAAAAGAATCATTAAAAATAATAAAACATTTTTTGAAAACATTTTTTCCTCGAAAATGATCTTTTGTATCTTTTGAATTCTTTTTTGAAAACGTGGTTTTTTTAATATATTTTATTTGTGACCAAAGAGAGAGATTGTCATATTTTTCTTAAAACATTATATTTTATACCGAATAGTAAAAATTATTACTAAAACATAGTGATATATTGAATAAATAGTTTATGGGGAAACTAATGAATAATCTTGAGATATAGAACAAACTAGTTCACAAACAGAAATAAAAAACATGAATAATCTCGAATAGCGATAAGATTTTCTCAACAAACTCTTGTAACTTTTTAATTTGGTATCACAATATCCATGTATAAAAATAAAATTAAAGGAGGATTAAAATATCATTAATGATATAAATTCTTGATATAACATGTACAACTGATTTTTAAAAACTCTAGAATATATTTTATGTTCATAATGAAACATGAGTCTCAAAGAAGGAAAATTGGGACAATTTTTTTTACAAATTTGGTTTCTTTTAAAACATAATCCTCAAGAAAGGAGGATTATCATATGGGTATGTGAATAAAAATAAATTTAATTAAAATATTCATATAATATAATCATGGGAATTACATACACCAAAAATAAGGAAAGAGTGGAGAACATCACTTTTATCTCACAAAAAACATAAGTGAAATGAAATCCACTTACCTTGTGTGATGACACTCTCCATACTTGTACAATATTCTTATATTATAAATATATGTTTATTATAATTATTTTATAAAATATTATTGTTATATATATTATCATATATGTATTTATTATGACCATATAACACCCCATTGTTAATGATCCTATGTTATGTTTCACTTTAGATAACAATGGATTTGTTCTTCTCGTGTGTCTTAACTTCTTTTTATCATTGGTCCCAACAATTATATCATGATTCTAGAGTGTATAACATGATATAAATATCCATTAAATACATTATTTTTTAGTATAGTAATTTTTATTTCAATGAAGTATGAACTGTAATACACCATTTTTGATGATGGTATTTCGTACGTATACATGAATGTTGTTTCTGTCATTATAGTTGTGTTGAATGAAATTAAGTAAATAACATATGTGTATTTATGTATGCATATATATATATATATATTATTATAGTATAATTTATAAACTATATATATTATATATGTTAACTATAAAAATCCATAATAAATTTCATCTGGCGTGTGATCGAATCACATCACATTGATGGGAGAGTGGTCAACACTTCCTAAAACTACAATATTTTATTAACACCAAATAGAAACTAATGATATATGTGTTTAAAAATAAATAGTTAATATTATAGATATAATAAATAAAATATATTCCATATATATATATTTTCCATCATAATGGCCACTATGATTGGTTATAAAGGAGAAATGTACATTCATTATTTAGCGAGGTTGTAGTTCACCTTACACAAAAACAGTATGTACGATATCCATTAGATAGATGTTTCTGTAAGTGTAAGTCAAAAAATTATTATAATAAAATCCTAGAATATTTTGGATACTAGTTTTTCAACACAATAATTGAATAAAGTTATTGTAGGGGGTGGATAATGAATATAATGGAAAGGATCTTGAGAGAGGACATTACATCTAAATAGGGTAAATACTTTTGGTTTGTGCCAAAAAGAATCATCGAGAAGATTTCTGCACTAAGGGAGACTCCAAGGACAATGGGTTGATTTTTGGAAAGCTTATTGGGTAGTTATTTTCTGAATATAAGTTGTTTTAGTGCTGTGAGGAATGGGTAGAGGTGGTGGCCTTTTATAGTTTAGGAGGAGAGATTGTCTTTTAAATATTTGAAAATAGAATTCCACCATTGTTTTTAATATTGAAAGTGGATCAAATAATAGACCATGGTGGAGAACATTGATGATAATGTATACATATGGTAATGAAATGGGCATTGGACATGTTTCTAGCACATTTGAGCCCTTAATGATAAGGTTTTGTACCTAATTAAGCATAATTTGGCTTTAACTATTGTGATTAATTTTAATCACTTTTACTAATCATTTTGTTGAAAATATGTTTACATTATTAGAATTATAAAAAATATATACTCCATGTATAAAATAAAATTTTCTAAATTCTATTAAAAAATGTAGAGAAAAATTATTTAAAAAATTAATCATTATATCTAAACGACGTTGTGGTATTTTAAATTAAAGAAATGATCAAATTATTGCTTTTTATTTATATCCAATTTCGTGGTGTATATGGTTAAAATGAACATAATGATATTAGTTTTGAAAAAATTACCTAATTAAAAATTTGTATCAAATTAAAATATATTTAACCTTTATAAATAAAATAAATTGAATGATGTTTTGAATTAATATCTATTAATTTTCATTATTCCTAAAAAAATGATGTTTGTCAGAAAAATCCCAAAAATTCAACTGAGCCTAATTTTGAGGTTTTGGATACAAAAATTATTTTTAATTTATAAAATTCAATTTATATATTTTTATATAATTACATTCACCATTATAAGTGTTCCATTCAAGCAAACTGTGTTTTTAAACATAAAATAAAATTTTACAAAAAAACATATCTTTCATCATCAATATGTTCTATTTATATAAAAAAAATTTATAAAATATTTTATAATTAGTTATTAATATTTAGAAAACTATTTTTAAGGTTTAGGTTATAAATATATCCTTTAAATTATGACAATAAAAATAAATTTTTCATAGAAACAAAGTGTTGTGTATATCATACACCTCGTCTGTGTTGTGTATAATGTACTCCAATTTGGTGTTGTTTGTAACATACGCCTTGTTTTTGTCACATGAAAAATAAATATTTGACATAGTGGAATGCAATATATAAATATTAATTTAAAATTATTAAAAAAAAATTGGTCCATAAATACTCGGGGAGTTATATTAAATCCCCTTAAATTGAATTTCACCCTCAAAATTCATCACTTTGGTAACAAAATATGGATACTTATGATTTTTTATATAATCAGGTGTCCATGTATCATCATCTAAGTAGCGATTTTCCTACAAACCATTGACCAGGCGAGTGGTATTTTTTGCATAGTCTTTACAGATCGGTCCAATATTTCAACAGGTTGCTGCTCTTAAGAATGTTCTTTCTACCATATTATGACCTCTGATTTTAGTACATATGAAGGGTCAAATATGCACTTCCTCTAGAGAAATACATGTAATACATCATGAAATTAAGAGTGATTTTTAGAATGTTCTATGTGATAGGATACTTTTTCGATATGATCACCTATTTCAAATGGGCTAAAATACATAGGGATTATTTTCCCTTTCATCCCAAATATTGTAACATTATTCCAGGTTTATATTTGTGGACACACATTTATAAAAAAACTGAAATTTAGATCACACAAAAATTATCAGCATAGGTTTTCAATCAGCTCTGAGCTTCCTGGATATAATGCTGAAGGGTTATATCCTTCTCAACCATTTCTTTAGTGATATGAGGTCCTAATAGAGTTTATTCTCCCATCTCATCCCAACTTGTTGGAGATCTATAATAATTCCCATATTGGGCTTCATAATGTTCCATAGGAATTATTGAGTTAAATATATTTTACTATGAAAACTAAACTAGAGGAAGGTATTGACCATAACCAACTTTTAAATCCAGATAACAAGAAATTCACATATACTCTAGGTTTTGAATTGTTCTTTTAGACTGACCATATTTTTGAGGATGATAAGCACTACTGAATATCGATTTTGATTCAATTGATTTATGAAGACATTTAATGAACATTGAGTTAAATATGTATCTTGATCTAATACAGTATAATGTATTACTCTATGCAACCCTACCAGTTCCTTAATGTAGATTATGCATGATGATCAAGCGCTAACTCATCCCTGATATAAATGATGTTTGATGACTTACTATGGATATCAAATACCACTTATATAGCATTAAAATATTTATAGGTCATAACTACTCCTACAAAAAAATACATATTGATTTCCCCCATTTCCATAATGGAATGTGTAAAGGATGAAACATCCCTTTCATATTTTTTATTTTATCCATAAATTTTGGAATACCAGACAGTAAGATACAAACACCAAGATATCTCTCTTCATTTCATCCCACAAGAAGAATTATTTTAACACCCTATACATCATTCTACTTATAAGATTAATATAGAATTAATACTAATGATCTTATTCTAAAAAATACTTCTTAAAATATTTCATGGGAGGAACACAGACACGGTTCCTAAACCTTATCATTCTATCTTGATCATGTTTAATCTTAGGTCATTTTATAACAATATTTTTTAGCTATTCATCTTGGTTCTACACCTCATTAAACATTACATGGATATAGGTTTGAACATTCATTTGTGAAAGATAATATTTTCCCCCCTCCTTCATGATTTCATGATCTATCCATTTTAAATATATAATTATTAGATCATTTTTGAGCCCCATCAGATATAATCTATCATGATATTTTAATCTCAAAGCATCAGCATCCTTGTTCCCTTTCCCATGGAGGAAATGTACTAAGCAGTCACTAACACTTATCAACTCTAACCATCTTCTCTGGAATATGTTCAAAATATTCTTTGAAAATATATATTTCAAAATGTTATGACCGATATATATATCACACATTCCTCCATAATTATAATGGCTACATATTTTCATTGAATAATTTAATGTAGATATATCCAAATCATGAGTTGGGTAATTTTTCTCATGAGTCTTCATCTTTTGTGAGGCATTGGTTATAACCATTTTATTTTGAAAAAGTAAACATCCCATTCCATTCCGTGATGCATCACTATAAATTTCAAACACTTCACCACAAAAATTTAATGTATGCATTGGTGCACTGAAGAAACATCTCTTTTATTCATTGAGATGTTCCTCACCTTCCATATCGGATGGATCTTAAAACCCTACTGAGTTATCTTGGTCAGAGGATTAGAGAATCATGAAAAGTTCTCTATAATCAGTTAGTAATATCCCACTACACCATGAAATATATATATCTCAGTAACTGTGGTTGGTCTAGGACTTCTATTATTATTACCCTATAACTTTTATGGATTTACTGTTATACTATCTATTGATATAAGGTGACCCAAAAATGAAACCTTTTTCATTCGAAATTTACACTATAAATTTTTCATAATAAGTCTTCTTTCTATGGCCATTAGTACAATTATCAAGTGATCAAAATTCTATTATATTATTTTTAAATAGATAATAATATCATATATAAAGACTACCATTATCATATTGAGGTAATATATATATATATATAATATTCATTAAATCAATGAAGATATTAGGGAAATTAATAGGAACAATAGGAATCACGATATATTCATAGTGACCATTCAATGTACAGAATTCGGTCTTGGTTATACCCTCTTTATTGACCATCAATTTATGATATCTAGAATGAAGGTCAGTCCTAGAAAAGTATTGAAATTTATGCAATTGATCAAACAAGTCATTAATATGAGGATTAGGGTACTTGTTCTTGCTTTTGATCTTGTTCAAGTCTCTGTAATCAATGAATATTCTCATTTATCTTTCTTTATCATCATATGAAAATCCCGCTCACCCTAAGGTGACATTCTTGGTCAAATGAATCTCTTATCAACGTTTTCTTGGAGTTTTTCCTTCAATTCATGCAACTCAATCAGGGACATTCTGTAAGGAGCCATTAGAAATATTGTGAAACCATGTGTAACAACTATTGAGAACTCAAATTCACATTTTTTTGGAAGACCGTGTAACTGTTCTAGAAAGACATCCCCAATATCCAGAACTGCAAGCATATCTTTGATGTCAATATTCTCCCCAACCATTTTAGATAAAGATCAATTTTTAATTGGATTTTAGACCCATACATTGAATTTTGTTTCTATAGTACATTCATATTTATCATCACATTGATGAATGATTATTTGAGGTTTTGAAATATAAAACGTAACATCACTTACATTAAAATTGAAGTGGAATTTAAATAGATAATTTTAATCCTTGAATAATATGACATCCAATTTTAAAAATGGAAAAATGAAAACATTTTCTGGAAGTATGTTCTGACGACCTTCAACTAGAGTAGAATCACAGACATGAGATTAAATCATCATACCAATAGGGGTTTTCACTACTAATTCTGCATCTAATTGTTTTGAAGGAATCTTAACACCCATATGAAATTTATTAGATATTAAAGAGTTGGTTTAACATGAGGAAAACATAAAATTAGTAGATTTAGTGTTGATGGTATGAGTTCTTTTCATTATATCATTATCACAACCCTCATCTGATATAGTAATTTTATAATATTTCCACATGTCCCTCTACATAAGAGGTTTCTGATGTCAATCATCATCACCAAACATTGGTTTTGGGTTGTAGTTAGAATAATGTTGATTCTCTATACACAAGTGGAACTGAATCTTGGGATATAGTTAGAATAATGCATATTCTCATTAAAAATGTAGTACCGAATCATGGGAGTTTCTATGTGACCTTTTTCTATTATAATTTTGAGTCAACTTCTTCGCATCACATTGGAAATCAATTTCTTGATGGCCATACCTTACACATTTAAAAAAATTCTTAGACACCCTAATAATGTATTTTAAATTCTTCTTCAAACACTTACTGCATAAAAATAATTTTCATCTTATTTTCCCATTTGTTTTTAGAGTTTCTGTTAAACTCTATCTTCCACTTATTGTAAACAAATGTGATTTATACGTGACTCTAGGCTACATTTAAAACAAGATTTCAAAACACATAATATATTAATATCTACTAAAGTCTCTTATTGCCAAAACCCTCTTGATTCTAGGCCCAAATTCTCTAAATAAAATATCAAATTCACTTTAGGGTTGGATGATAATTCCTGAAGTGTACTGTGAATGTATCATAAAATTATCCTCATAGGTACCAACATACTCATCATACATTATAATTAACTCAAGTAACTCTTTATCCATCATGGTATAATGAATTTGAGGAATGTACTTATTACAAATATGTTGATCAATGCATCCCAACCAATGGATTCAGTCCCTTCATGCTTCCTCATATTCGAGAATAGAGTCAAACACTAATCTTCTTCACCTTCCAATAGATAAATAGATATAATTTATTAATCATTCTATAAACATTGAAGAATAATGAATAACATATCAGTGGTACTAACCCATTATTTAGTAATAAGTATACTAGGAGACCTTCTGAATTAAGGTGGGCGTTTCCTCGTGAAAGATTCAGAAAAATGTTGATCCCTCCTTTTCTCAGTTAGATGTCTACCAGGTTTCATTGATTGAGAAAACTTGGTGAGAATATCATTGAGTTTTTTCACTCCATCTCGCATGTCATTCGGTTGATTAGGAGGTCAATAATTTTATTGTCCATAACATTCCCCCTTAATGTGATTCCTTTTGGATACACTAATTAACAAAAACCTAAATCCTATAGTAAGAAATTTTAATCTTAATTAGGAACCACATAATCATGAAAAATAAATTAAAGTATGTCTAACGAATGAATCCATCCTTATTCTATGACACCTTAAGTTTATTCAATGTTATTACGAGAAATATTATATTCAATACCAACATAATGGTTCATGAAGTGTTTGTGAATTCCCAAAGAATATCCCATGGGCGTTTTAAACCAGGTGTGCATCAAGGCTTGTTGTCATGTACCAGATTAACCCGAGACAGATCCAAAACATATTTTTGGAGTTTCTACCCCTACATAAATATGTTCAAAAAGCACATCCAATTGTAGTTTCCAGATATGTATGTATTTGTAAAAAACCACTCATGCTATCCTTCACCAAAATTCCATGAAATTTTCCAATACTTTTCTTTATCCATAGAATTTTCCTTTTATATTTCATAAGTGTACCCACTATGGTTTTCTCATAATATATTCCAATGGTAAACTATACCTTTTCCCTATTACCAGATATAGTGAACATCTCTTTTAAAACATTAACATTAATAAAAAATTTTAGAATAGATAAGCATTATACAAATAGATGCCCAAAGACTGTAATTGATCTAGTACCTTTGGAAACCTGGAAACATACATTCTTTTACCCATGTTAGCTACATCATATCCTACTAGGTGTTTATTGATGATAACCCTTCTTATAAATATGAAACATAGTAAAATTCATCATATCCTATGGGATTGAAAATATAATTGGGTGAGATGAAATTCTCAGCAAAGGTAAACAAGGGAGAAATATGAGAATAAATATGTGCATAAGGGTATGAGAATGTGATAATGAAAATAGTTGTTTATTCCCCTCGTATCAATGATTATTATAGGATTATAGAATATTGATTGGCAGATCGTAATACATGAATCATAATTCAATTAAGATCATAATGAATGAAAGAATAACATATGTATAAATCCTAGAATTTTGGAAAAAAATATAACCATATAATTTGATTTCAATCTTAGTAATTTCATCACTTCCATGAAATTCTTCATAGACAAAGTCCTATACTAAACTGGCTGAACCCCAATTCCAGCCCTATATTAGTAAACTGAGTGAAACCTTGTTAAATCCCATGTATTTCTGAACCAAGTAACCCTCATTCTATCTCTGTATTACTAAACCAAGTAAACCCTTGTTCGATACTTGTTTGTCTTTTGAGATATAATTCTTTACCCAAAACATTAGAGGGGGATATATGGCTCACATGTCACATAATAAAATCATATATACATGTGAAACAAGGCCATAAATAATAATATAATAATCCAACATATTAAAAGGGTATCATAAACAAGTAAACATATAATAACATCAGAAAAGAGATATGTTTCATAATCATTTCATTATAACATGTGAAAATAAGAAGCTTTCAATAGAATGTAACCCATGAAAGAGAAACAGGTTTCATAACATCATCTCACCAAAACATAATCCATCAATAGAAATAATATTTATTGAAACATTGAATAATTTTCCTTTAATTCCATGATTAACACAAATTTATTTAAACTTAGTTGTGAAATAATTTTAAAATCTATTTCTAAACATTTCTTGAGTAAAATATCCTTTATTCATTGAAAATGATTTTTATAATATAAATCCTTTTGAAAACATCTTTCATAAAATTATATTTGAAAACAAATAATTTAATCCTTGAAAAAAATATTAAAATCCCTTTTACTTAAAAATGACCTTCAATGAACTTTGGAAATAATTGTTGAAAACATGATTTTTTGAATGCAAAAGATTTCAAAATAAAGAGAGTGACAATCAGAGTTTCCTAAAAACAATATATTAAGTAAAAAAAGTGTGGAGAAATTATACTAAAACATGAGTGTATTTTTAGTAAATATAGGAAAAGTAGAAAAATGAATATTCTTGAGAGATGGACAATTATATTTCATCATATGATGCTTAAACATGACCAATATCAAAAAGCAAAGAGATTTTCACGATAAAATCCTATAACTTTGTATCCTGGGATCATACTATAAATTTAATAAAAGGATATTAAATGAATATTAAAATATCATTATATAAATAAATTTGTGATATAACATGTAATATTTAAGTATATACAACTTGAAATATATTTTAGGTTCATAACAAAACAGGAGTCTCAATTATAAGGAAATGATACAAAATATATTTACCGATTTGGTATCATTGAATTATAAATCCCATGATAGAATGATTATAAAATGGGGATTTTAATACCCATAAATTTATGTACAACATACATATAATAAAACCATTTTTATTACAAACATCACACAAAAATAAAGTGTTTATAACATTAAATATATCTCCATAAAATTAAAAATGAGATGATATTCAACAACCTAGTGTCTTGAATCTCTCCAAATTCATAAAATCTTCTAATAAAAAAAAGATTATTCCTAAATTTTTTAAGAAAAATATTCTTATATAAATTACCATATATGGATTTATTATGACCTTCTATTACCGTATTGGTAATGATCCAATTTGAATGTTCACTTTTGTAAATATTTGATTTGTTCCCTACACGTGTTTTAATTTCTTATATCGTTTGTCCTTATACTTATATCATGATAAAAAATGTATAAAATGATATATATATCAGGTATATGATTTAAATTTATATTATAATAAATTATATCATAATTTAGTATTAAATGGTATACATCGTTCATTGAGACGGTAAGTTGTACTTACGCGTGAATGTTGTTTATGTATTTATAAACGTATTGAAAGAATGTATGTAAATGACATATGTATATATATGTATAATTATAATAGTATAATTAATATATCTTATATATCATATCAGTTTACTATACACATACTTAATACATACCATGTAGTGTGTGAATGAATCACGTCCCTTTGACGGGGTAGTAGTCCACACTTCCTAAAACACCATTATCATATTAACACCAATTGAAAAGTAAATATATCAATGATTTAAAAGAAATATATAATCATAAAAAAATAAAAATAAAATTATTCTATATATAAAAATAGATTCCATAATAATGGCCAATATTATTGGTGGTAGATGAGAAATGAACAATCATCATTTCATGATGCAATAGTTCACTATAAACAGAAAAAATATATTTGATATCTATAAGATTAAGGGGTGTGTAAGTTTAGGTTGAAAAAATATTATAAAAACAAAATAATATATTTATGTTACTATTTTTTCACAGAATAATTTAATAAAAAGTGTGCATGGGGTGGATAAGAAAAATAAAGTTAAAGAGCATGGGAGAATACAACACCTCTAAATCAGGTAACTACTTTTGGTTTCTACCAAAAGGATTTCATTAAAACGATTTCACCCCTAATGGATAATTCATGTTTAATGGGTGGATTGTTGTGATGTTTATTGGGAAGGTATTGGATGAACACAAGAGGTCATAGAGGTGTGAGGAATTGGTAGAGGTGCTAGCTATTTATAGTGGAGGATGAGTGATACTCATTTAATTATTTGAAGAGAGAATTCACCCAGATTATTCTTATAGAATATAGATAAAACAATTGAACATGGTTGAGAAAATATACAATATTATTGGAATATGTAAATAAAATGGGGTTTGTTCTTGTTTTTAGGTCTTTTGAGGTATAATGTTATGGTTTATACCCTAGGGAAACATAATTTTTCCTTAACTGATGTGAATAAATTTAATCACGTTTACTAACCAATATGTCAAAAAATTGAAACTATTAGAAAATATAAATTATCATAATTAAAAATATGGAATCCATTTTTATAAATTATAATCACAAAAGTGAATGTTATTAATTTAAAATATTAATCATGTTGTCAAAATAATGTTTTGTGTTTTTAAATTAAAAAATGATCTAATGTTTGCTTAGAATTTATATCCAATTCCAATGTGGAAATGTTTATAATGAAAAATATTGGATTACTTGTTAAAAATATCATCTAATAAAATCTGAGATAATATTAAAATATATTTTATCATTATAAATAAATTTAATTAAAAATAAATTTTTAAATTAAAATATTTAATTTTTCAGTATTTATCAATAAATGATGTTTGTCCAAAAAAACCCGAAAAATCACCCAAATATAAATTCTATATTAAGAATTAAAAAATTATTTTTATATTATCCAATTAAATTTATATTTATTTCAAAAATTAATTTTATTATTATAATAGGTTCATTCTAAAAATGGTGTTTTAAAAAATAAAAAGTGCTTTACCAAAAATCATATCTTTCATTATCAATATGTTACAATTATATAAGCAACATTATAAGAACTATTGGAAAATTAGTTATTAATATTAATATTAATATTTTAATGTATTATTTATAATTATTTCTTTTAAAATACTACAACCAAAATAGTTTTTTTTGTATAAAATCATTGTTACTTGTAATATACGCCAAGTCAGTGTTGCGTGTAATGTATGCCAAGTCGGTGTTGTGTGTAATGTACAAAATTTTGTTTTTTCATGAAAAATACATATTGGACTTATTTTATTTCAAAATATGAAAAAATTAAGGTTATTGGAAACAAAATGTCCATAAATACTTGGGGTGTTCTGAGATGTCACACTAGGGAACCCAACTATGGTGCTGTTGCTGATGCATTCTCATATTAGGACATAAGGAGTGACTAACATGAGTGGTTATATCAATATGCACAAGGAAATAATATACATTTCCAAGAATAGTGTATCGGTTTATGTAGTTATTTATTTTGAAGTGTAATGTCCAACTGAGGTGTTGGTGACATGAATAGAGGATGTTTTTTTCCCCCAATGAAATGCATTCCCAAGAGGTATTGAATGGAACATCTATGGATAATGGAATCCATAAGAGTACATAGAGAGGTGTGAGATTTGTTGGTGTATATATATGAATATTCTGATGGTTGATTTCATATGCCACTGACATTTTGTATAAACTTTATATCTTCATGGGGTGTGGGATTCATTATTTGTGGAGTTTTATATCTTCCATGTCTAAAATCTCAATGCAGCTCAATATTAGCCATTGGGTTCTATACACCCTCTAATAAGGTGTTTTATTATGATGGATGGGTCCCCTATATATGATCATATTGTTCAGTATCCCTTAATTGATATATGGGTTATGTCTAACATTTATGGGGTGAGGGTCCATTACATGGGTATGAGATCAGTACCTTATAAATTTGGGAAATGGGTGGGTCCCATATACTATAATAGTATTGGTATATAACTTTTGGATATGGTATAGGTATCTATCTATATGTACTATTTTATTGAAAATATGATGTATTTATCTTCCATATATGTGAGTCTATAACCCCTCATAGATATAAGTTCCATGTCTACGGTCCATGAGGCTAATCCCTCCAAGGGAGGAGTTGGTTACCCATAAACATTTAGGCATGCGTTAGGTACTAACATGGACCAAAACATTTATGGGTCCCCTATAATATAGAAAATTCTTCATCCCTTTGATATAGGGAATGATTATTACTTTTGTAGAGACTAAGGTTTTGCGGATTCACCACTTGTGTGGTTGATACTCTACTATATTGTTTTTGAACAATTGGTGACGTGTGGGTCCTTTACCATATAACGATGATTAAAGTGAGATTGAATTGATAAAACATTTAGTGTGGGTATCTTTTCCCAAACCATTCTATAGTATGATTCATGATTCAGGTTGAAACTTCATAAAAGACTCTTTTGATTAGATAAATACGAGTGTGGAAAGATAGATGATGGGCTTAGAAGGACTGGCCCGATGGACTCCTTCCCTCAAGTGTGAAAGGTATTATTTATATTGGTATCAGGTTTCATGGATGGTCATAAGGGGCTAGATGATAATAAATATATCAATTTAAACTTTTATATCGGGTAAATAGGGATAAATTGGGAAACATGTGATATGAACAATGTGTAGTCTGTGACTTTTTATTGTAGATTGTGTGTTTGTTTTTGCATACAAATTCTTTTCTATCATTGATTTATTGTTGACCGAGGTGTCATTGATCCCTGTAGGGCCTCCAGATGAATAAAATTTCGTCAGGTTTATCCCATGGAGTTGACCATTTATCCCATTCTATTTTAGTAGGGATGGATAATGTTGAAAAATAGTTACCATTAAATTATACCCATCCATGGTAAGACCCAACGGTATTTTCATGATAATTTGTAGTCACAATATACTATGTTTACATTGGTGTTAACTTTGTGATGCATTTTTATTTAAGTGTTTGAATCACATTCTGCATCATTAGGAGTGGGACCAGGATAGTGATTAGGTCTATTCCGTAGATGCTACAACCCATCCATTTATGAGATAGTTGTGTTGTATCCATACACTATAGTTTTTTAGGATCATATATGATGTTTTAAGACATTGAATTGTCCCTTTTTCAATGACGGTGTTTCCATTTAATGTAATGAACTGGTCACTAATTCCTTGGTTATGGAATGATTTTTATGTTTTAAAGAGATTATTTATATTTTAATATATGATATGATCTTATGTTGGATAGATAAATAATACATTTTTTTACGTTTCACATTATTCAGTTAATATTTATCCTTTATGGGATTGTTCATAGATGCATCAGACTATGTGAGTTCAATATTCTTGAGTATCAAAATAATAAATTGTTATTATAAATTTTATCATTACTTCACTAGCTATTAACCATGTTTTTATGGGGATTATGGGTTCATTATCTATGTATTTTGTTGTACATGGCCATTTCATAGAATCATTTTTTCGTGTATGAAAAACATCAATCATTGACCTTGAGCGTCAATGAAAACTCATCAGTTCTTCTCTGCTTAATGATGACATGACTAAGTTTACTAGTGTATATTTAATTTCATTAGACACTCATGGGGTTAGGATGAATGTTTTGATAACCCCCTAATAACCATAACCAGTCATCATTTATATAAGCACTAGGTTTTTTATTATAAATAGTGGTGGTGGGATCTCATGATGTGGTATGTAAGACCTTTTCAGAAACCTAACAATGGTTTTCTATGTCTTCTAATTGTTGAATAAATACAATATTTTTGTTTTTCACATTTAATGTGGGACATGTGATGTGTCACATCACATTATATATGACAAAAAACTACATGTCGAGTTGAATTTGAGATTAAAAGGGAATGAGAGATTTAAAAATCCACACGTGTTAAAATTTTTGATAATAAAAAAAACATATACCTACAACAAAATAGTGTAACAAAAATACAATTAAGCTAAGAATTTTTTTTAGAAATATGGATGAAAATAACATATATATGGGAACAATTAACAAATAAGTCTTTTATGTATATTGAAGAAATAATAAAACAATGGAAATAAATAGAAACTAGTGTATTTATTTAAAACAATCTCCTTGATAGATATTATATACTATACATTTTCCAAACGTACAAATGGAATCCAAAACCTAATGAAAGGTATATGTGACTATATACCTATGAGAATTTATCCACATTTTAAAACATGATTCTTGAATTTTTATTCACTAACCTAGAAGTCCATAATTATCCTCATCAGTAGGAACACACTTCAATAAATTTTAAGCTCAATAAATACACCAATACAATGGTAACTAACCTATAGCTCATTGCCATATTATTTTAATAGGAATATCTCAATTATTCAATTTATCAACACAACAATTATACCATAAAATAAATTGATATTTTACAATGAATCCTCAAAATAATATTTTCAAATAAAATATTAAAATAATATAGGAATTCTAATACGACAAGTTGTTAATGACATTATGTGATTTCCCATTCAATGAGTCCAATTTTCTCTATATTTTTATATTTACCTTTGAATCCATTTGGTGAAAATCTATTTATAAAAAATCCATTAATTGTTAGAGTCCCCACATCTCAAAGTAAATTGAGGCTACTTTAGTAGAATATTATTATTTATATTTTGATGGATTTATTATATTTCCACATCTATAAATGAATTTATTAATAACTACCATAGTGATTTCTATATTTCCTAAAATGATAAAACCATCGATATTTTGAAATACTTATATCCATTGGTTTTATCTATCCCCAGAGTACTTGTATTTTTATAAAACATTGGTATTTTATAATTCTCTCATATGTTTTATATATTGCATTTATCAATGTAAAATGTACAAAGATGTTAAATAATATTCAGAATAGTGTGTTTCTTGGTTTTCAAAAAATTAAGAATAATGGGACACTGACTAATAAATCTATACCATTTTGAATATCCCATACACATAATGAAAAATAAAAACGTTTTAAATTTTTGATGGAATTATCCCAATATATATTAAATTTTTTAATGATAAATGTTTTCCTTTTAATACATTCTCACTTATTATATCCCTCTCCTTAGATTAGTTACAATGGTACATTTTCAAATTGCTAAATTATTAAATAATTTTTTAAATACATAAATTATAAAAAAAGTAGGATTAACATACATCGATATTAAATCAATTTATAGGAATATATTGAAAATTTGAAAAATACTTGCCAGAGGACCATTAATGTTTACTGTATTTGAAAATGTGGAAATAAAATCTTCTAACTATGTAAATGATATTCAATATATATCTTAATGATCTTCACCTTTATTAATCATACTTAAAACAATTCTTCATAACCATGTGATACAATTCATAATAGAGGGTGAGCTTTAACTCTCAATAACGAAAAATAATGGAAATACATAAGAATCAAATGAACTTAAGGGTATGGGAACATGATAATATTTTTTAAAGATCACATGCTACATAAAAATATCATAATCATAATATTTGAAATAATTATTTGTGGATCATAGCATATGTATCAATATATAATCTAGAACATGAACCATGTTATCATAACAATGACATAATACATATTATTTTTGGAAGATGCAATAAAATTTATCATCATTCGATAAAAGTCAAGGGTTATAGAAAAAAAAACTTATTAACGATCATCATGGGGACATCACATATGGGTAAAAACACACCACCATCGCCAGTCACAATCCTTTCTTTGTATGGTATCAGTTCCCCACTTCTTCCCATAGTGGATCACGTTTTTTATCTTTTTATAGTGGACTTGAATTCCCCATAATCTTATAGTGGATCAGGGTTCCACATCATCCCATTGTGGATCAGGACACACATGTTTCCCATTTTGGATCATGAATCAACTATTCCCATTTTGGACTAAGATTATTGATAAGTCTTCCATATTTATCTCATGAAATATAAATCATTACCCAATGAATTATATAGATATATATGACCAACCCATCTCACAATGAAACCATATATATGTGTGACACATGACTGTAAATAATCACAAATTAAACAATGAAAAAAATATGAATAATAAAAATTTAATCATATCAAAACCTATTTAAAAAGAGATAGGGTTCTTAGTCATTTCATTAAAAAATTACACGTGAAAAGAAGTGGGTTCCGTAAAAATATACCCTGTGAAATAAAAAGAAGTAACAAAACATCATAAAATCAATACATAAACCATTCCAAGAAAGAATATTGATTGAACGTCTGGATAATTTCCATTTACAGGAATGATCGACACCAACATATTTAATATCATAAGAGATATAATATCAAATTATAATTTAAAGACATTTCATTAGGAGATTATTCTTTCTTTTAAGTATTTTTTTAAAAAAATTCCTTTTCAAAAACCAATTTACAAATAAAAAAATTGCCAACATATAAAAGAATATTTTAAAAAAATTGGAAATTTTTTCTTTTAATATATATAAATGAATCCTTAAAACAATTTGAAAAACATTTTCCATGATTACATGTTAATTAACCTTGAAAACCTTTCAAAAAACATTTTATTATATAACATTTAAAATAATATTGAATAAAACTTTGAAATAATTTTTCATCGACAATAATATGAAAATATATAAATAATGATTGAAAAAGTTAAAAACACTTTTTAAATATTATTATATTTGTAAATTATTTTTATAAAACATGGTTTTGAAAGAACATATATTTGTTACAAAATATAGAGATAAATTTGGATTTCCTTATACCAGATTCATAATTATCTTAAATGCCAAATAGTAGGTAAAATGGTACCAATAAATGAAGATATAATAAACTTCCATAGTGGAAGAAATTTAATCACTATTCTTGAGATATGGTTCATATGTTTTTATAAATGTAATCATAATCATAAAAAATCATGACAAGCTATGAGATCATAGAAATAAATTTCTACCACCATGTTAACATTTAATCCTGATCCCCAAAAGAGAATAACATTAAATAAAGATTATAATATCAAAAAGGGAATAAAATTAATGACATAAAATTTCAATGGCAGTATATATAAGCCATTAAAAAAATAGGTGGATAATACAACATGTAACTCAAAAAAGGAAGGTTGAGTGGAAATTAATTTACGGATTTGGTAACATTTGAACCATAAAACCCATGAAAAATGATCATAAACTGTATATTTAAATACTCATTCAATTAATTATAATTGATCTATAATAAATGAATTGGTATTATATAAACCACATTAATTAAATTAGTGGTGAACATTTTATGTGTCTCACAAATGTAAAAAAGTGAGATGACAAAACACTTACAAAAACATTTATTTTTCCGTACAAGTTCTAACCAAGTGTATAACAAATATAAGTTTATTATAAATCTAAAACTGAAAAATAATATTATATATAATACCATATATGATTTGGTTATGAATTTTTATTACCTTTTTATTAACAACTCTATGTTAATAATTTTTTTTGTAATATCATCTCTGTTTTGCATATATGTTTTGGATTTTTATTCTTGATCATATTACATAGATCGTGATTTAATTATTGAAAAAATTTAAATCATGATATAAGTATCATATATATATATATTTATAATAATCTATAAAATATATAAATATGAAATCTAATACATAGTTATGGATATGATAGGTCGTACGTACGTATAAATGTTGTTTCTATTTAATTAAGCTTTTCTTAGAAAGAAAGTATATGAAAGTAAATGTGTCTGTGTATATATATATATTATCATCAAATTATAATTGTAATTTCATATATACCACATAAATTTACTAAACTCATCTTCAATACATTCCATTTAAAGCATGAACGAATCACATCGCTTTGTGGTGGCATTGTCCACACATCCCCAAACAATCATATCGTATTAACCCCCAAAAGGAAAGAATAATGGTTTTTTATATAATATTTTTTCAATCATAAATATAATAAATATCATATAAAAATATAGTTTCCATCCTAATTCCCATTCATTATAGGTTGTAAATGAAAAAACAAACAAATTCGTTTCATGAGGCAATAACTATTCATAAATAAGAAAAATAATTTCATTACCCATTAGATGAAAGTGTTTATATGTGTATATATAACCCATAGAATAAAAAAAATTAATAATATTTACATAATGAGGTAATTATATAATCATGGAATAATATGTCTTTATGGGGATGATAATGAAAACAAACCAATGGATATTGAAGAAGGGTGTAACCTGTTATTTGGATAACTTCTTTTGGTTTTCACAAAATGGATTCCTTGGATGTCGTTATTCCAAGTGGTATTTTCCTACGATATAGGGAGGTATGTTGGGATATTAATTTATAATATATAGAAATAGAAAAATGTTTTTATAATTGTGAATAAGTGGGTGGGGTGAGTTCCTTTTTATAGTGGAAGACAAGTGACATTCTTATAAATGTTGGAAAATAGAATTCCACCCACGTATTTCCTATAAAATTTGTATCAAATAATTGTAAATATAGGATACATGGGATTATTGGGTCATATATGGATATAAAATATCTTTTTTCACATGTTTCTAGGTAATTTTGGCACTTATGATTAATGATTAGTCTTTTATGAATATATTTTTTTTCTTAATCACAAAAATTAATTTTAATCACATTCACTAATATATTTTTTAAAAAATAATTTATACTTATTAAAAAATATAAATTATTCTTATTCAAATTATGAAACCGTTTTTTCCAAATTTTTAACATTTAAAAGGATGAAATTAATTTATAATTAATCCCACAGATAGTATGAAAAAGCGGGGTTTTAAAGTATGATGTTAAATAGTTTGATGTGTTTGTATATTAACTTTATAATTGATTTTATATACAATGCCCTAAATTGGATTAATTAATATAAAATTGACCTAATTAAACTATAAAGAAAATAATAAATATAATTTAACCAATTAAATATATTTTATGAAAAATAAGTTTTGAAAAAAATTCACAATTTTGAGTATTCATAAAAAATGGAAACATTATATGAATGTACAAATATTTAACACTATTTTTTGAGATTTTTATTTCAATTTATTTTTATTTTTCAAAATAAATATTCTAAATTTTCTACAAATGGGATTTAGTATTGGTTCTCCATTAAAATGAAGTTAAAATATCATTACAAAATTATAGGGTGTTTGAATAAAATTGGGTTTGTTCTTATAATATGCATATCAAATATAATGGGTGGATATTAAAAATAATTTATTAGATTTATAACATATATATTTCATTATCATAATTATATAATTGTAATAAATTTTATTTATTAAGGAATAACTAATTTAGGAACATAAAAATATTTTTATTATATTTTCATTTATAATGAATTGGTAACCAATTAATTTATCTTGTATTTTTATAGATAATATATTTTTAAAGGACTGATAACAATAGCCAGAAATTCTAATTTAATGTCTCATTTATATATTACTTTACTAAATAATAATGTATTATTAATATTATTTTGTTTGGTAAAACTAGGTCTTCCATGTAAGGTGATCTATTGAAGGGACTCAGTATTGTGTGTAATACAATTGAATCATAGTGTTCTTCTATGTGTAGGCATCAAGATGAATGTAGATGTTTCATTTACACAGTTTATGATAAGGGGTGATGGAAATGTGTGGGATACCTGGGGTCCTATGGTGTTTGGTTTACGGTCCATGTAGCTCCATCGAGGCAGAGGTTAGAACCATACATAGTAGATTACTATATTGAAAGAAATATAATTGTAATATTTTTAATATTGAATTTGACTCCAAGTTTAGGTCAAAATTCTCTATTATAATGCTAATTATGCATGGTCCCTTGTTTATCCTATGAGAAAATATAGGTCCACCATTTCTCCATGATAATGCTATTGTAACAAGATTTTCAAAGGTGACTCCCTTAAGTTTCCTTATTTTACACACCCATGAGATATGAGTTTCGTTTATTAAAATAAATAAAAAGTTATTCTTATGTGAGTGAGTATTTTGAGAAATGTAAATTATCAATAATATATAATTTGGTCGACAAAAATATTTTAAAAAAATATTAAGGTGTTACATTCTAACTCCCATTAAATTAATTCCTACCTCAAATTTAATCTAGTCTATCAAATAATTAATAATTGAATTATTTCATCATTAAAACCCACATAATAAAAATTAATTCTAAAAAATTCATTTAAAACCAAAAGTTGGAAACAAAACAGTTACCCAAAAGTAACTAATAATTAGGTTTCAACATTTCAGAACATATGTTTGTTGGGAAAACATAGACATGGAAGAAAAATATTATTATCATGTCTTGATTGAAAGTGATATAGAAAATTGTTTGGATAATGGTAATGATCACAAATTCATAATTTTCTTATGAACTAAGGGGATATTTGTGTAATAAAAGACGAATTCACTAGGATACCAATTTTTATGATCATTTTTTCAAAAGATGATGAAAAATAAAAAGAATATTTACGTACATTATTTTAGTAAATTCCATATGAAAAATATCACAATTTTATTCCTTGATCTATTCCCACATCTTCTATCACTCCGAGGAATGAATGTAGATAATTTACTTCTAAATAAATTATAGATAATGAGGTATATAAATAAAATGATAAATCATTCCATTTATATTTTTTATCACACCTAATTTTTTTCACAGGTTATCCAATATGCATAATATTTCATGTGGTGTGAAAAGTATTTATTATCAATAATGTCATCCGAGGTTTAACTTAAAAATTCAATAAATTTTGATCCCTATTACAGTTCTAAAAGAAGAAAATTAAAAAAAATTAAAAATTATCATATAAAAATATCTTAAAATTAATCCAAAATATATCAAAAAATTTCTCTTCGTTGTAACATTAAACAAAGTGAATTGACTCGTCTTATATTATTTTGAAACATAGTAATATTCGCAATTAACCTAAATCTTATTAGAAAACATATATGGTTACTTGTTCCAAATATTTATAGATATATAACATTAATCCAAGAAGTTTTAATCAACATACTTGGATACGTAGAACTATTTTTCATCTAATCAATATTTTTAGGATTGAAATATGAATGTAGATTATGAATTACAGGAGGGGGTTGAATTGAAAGATTAAAAATATTCATTTTTAGTCTTAAAGAAAACAATTATTAACAAGGTAAAATATGGTAAATACACAAGACATCTATTAGTTCTACAAACATTCTAGGTTCCAAAAATATAGTTCCAGAAATAGAACTTAAAGAATGTTTTCAAGGAAAATATTCTACATTAAAATGTATAGAATCATACTTATCTAAGTATACAAAAGGAAAATAAAGTCTATATGGTAAAAAAAATTCGTTACGAAAATAAAGCATAAATAAACTTGAATAAAAACAAGTAATAAGTATGAAATCTTTTAACACATAGAGTAGGTTATCTAACAACTTTTGATAATGGCCCTTTGATTTTATACTTTTAAGAAAGTACGTCTTACCCCCACCAGGATAATCCCTCTATAGGAATATCATAATCTATCTTGATATCCCCACAAGCCATTGAACATTAAGTTAGTCAGAACCTCTGTATTCATATACTTGGAATTAGTCCAACTATAATGTAGTTGGTACCTCTATAATATTATCCCTAGAAGTCCTCGATTATACACAACAACAATCAGAGTCGTACGAAGAAAGACGAACAAGATGTTCAAGACACAGAAGGAATGAGTGTCTCTCTCTCTAAAAATATCTTCAGCAACATGTATTCTCTTGATTGATCAAGTCAATGTGCTCATTCAAATGAGAACCTATTTATAATAACTTATCCAATTGTTGGATCTCTCCTCCAACAATAATATTTTTCCCGGAATTTTGGAGGAACATGTACAACTATCACTCAACCATCATTCAGTTAGAAATAGAATGTATGAAATCATTTCATAACAATAACAAGTGTAAGTAGAATAAGTTTTCTTAATCCAATCTATTTTTTTGGATTCTAAAGAAATAATAAAAGTTTTTATTATATGAAAATAATAATTTAGAGACTATAAATCAGAGATATTCTGATTCTCTTTTCCAAATAATTCATAACCTGAATTCTACAGATTTTGGAATCTAAATTATAATGATTTCGGTGTCTGAATTCTCATGATTTCAGGGTCTGAATTTTGAGGAATTCAGAGTCTGAATTTAGAGGGATTTGGAGTCTAAATGTTGAGAAATTAGATGTTGGAAATATATGGAATTATGAGTCTAAATTTTGAGGAATTCAGAGTCAAAATTATGATGAATTTGGAGTCTAAATTATAAGGAATTGGGAATCTGAATTGCAAATAATTTAGAGACTAATTTTCAATGTAATTATAGTGTAATTTTCATAGAATTTGGATGTTGAATTTCAGAGAATTTAGAGTCAGAATTTCAAATAATTCATGGTCTGATTTTCATTGAATTCAGAGTGTGATATTTAGAGATTTCAGAGTCTAATTTTCAGAGTATTCAGAGACTGAAAACAAAATAAACTATAAACTAGGATTTATAATATTCTGTGGTTTTAGATATGAAACTGAATTTTAACCTTTAGGAATAAAAGAGTTATATTTAGAGAAACTATATAACGAACAGTGAGAACACAGGTAAGGATAAATTTCATTGGGGAATGAATATTTTCATTAATAAGATAAATCTTAGGGAAAAAATAATTTTCCTTACTATAATGTGTTTGTGATTTTCAAATCATATAGAAATGAGAAATTCATATGGAATCCATATTGACTCAATTATATCCCCCTTTCTAGAAAGCACAATCATCCATATGAAATATAATATAAGGACATAGAGTTTTTCTTTATGATAATAAATGAAAACATGTATGCCTTGAAATATAAATCATAGTGAATATGACTAACTCCTACTTAGGTTTTTAAATCCCTAATGATCTTATTCTTGATCTCCTGATAGTGATTTTATACTTTCTTGTATACAAAAAATGTATTTGATAAGAAAATCCCCATAGATGAACTCCCAATTACATAGAAAAATAACTACTTTATTTATAATTATTTTTATTACTCCTATCTTCCCCTTTGTGATTTTCGAAAAGGAATAAAGGCAATGTAAAATATATGGTACCTAAAAATTAGTATTAAACATCTATTATTTGAAGAACAACCAAAATTCCATTATTTTTTAAATAATTAGTATTATATAATAAAATATCTAAAAGGGTTAAAATTATCCTTATTTCACATTCAGAATTAACTTCTTGACAATGGTTTTTAGCTTCTTTATCTCCTTGTGATATTCTTCTACACGCATAAGCAACTAATCCTAATCTTCATTTTTCCTCACTAAGGCTTTTATCTTTTCTTCCTGAGAATTAAGAATATCTTCCTGATCCTTCAAAACTTCTTCTTGATTAAAAATAATTTCATCAAACACAATTTTGAGATCCATTTCACTCTTCCGATTCATAGCCACCGAATTAAGATTCCCATTTAAGTCCTTGATTTCTTGCATCTGGGTTTTCTGTTTAGGGGTCATCTATTCCTCAAAAATCAAAGTAAGATCATTAAACTTCCCATATTCGGTGTCAAAGGTATCTTTCAGATTATCTTGAACTTCATCAAAGGCTCTTAGATCATCTATTTCTTTACTTGACCAAAATCTAATCTTCATGCTTGATCTTTTATGAGATTTATATTAAATTAAAATTGTTTTAAAATCTACCTCATTGTTTACAAACTTATCCATAAGCATGGTGAAAGAATATTCTTACCGATTAAACAAGTTTTGATGTATCTGGAATCTTGATTCTATACATGGGAACAAGGGAATGGTATCAACAAACTTCATTAATGATTATACCACACAATCACTAGAAAGAGAGTACAATTTAGAATCGTAGTGCTTGGTTGGTGAGAATTTTTTTTCCATCTCTTCATGTTTCCTCTTCAATTAATAAAAAATATTTCTTTTTACCATAGATTTACTAGGTGTATCAACGAGTACCTTTTTTTCCATATTAGATATCAGAATTATCACTTCAACATAGGATGATTCAGGATAATAATCTGATAACTAAACAATATTATATTTCACAAGATTTTCTTTCTGACCACCTCACACAATATCTTATATCATAATGATGTCATGGTTGCTACTTTCATCTGCATATGTATTATTCATATCTTTCTAAGCTTTTTCTTCTTTTCATAGAGTATCATGCTTCAAATAGTAGGCTTGATATGTTCAGATAGACTTTTTCTAGAAGGAATCTCCTTATTATGATAATCCTCAAATTTCCATATCATGTCTTCAATATCCCCACATCCTTCTTCCTATTCTTCTTCTACCTCTTCCTATTGTTGTGTTTTCAAAATCACCATATTATTTCCACAAGTCACAGGAAGTGTTTCTTGAAAAAACAATTTTGGCATATGGTGTTTTTTAGAGGATTTCTTAGTATCCTTATGAAGATATTGAACGATTTCAGCCTCTAACGTCTTCTTCCTCTACATCTTTTCTTTCTCTTCCTTCTCAAGATCTTTATCAACCTTTATATTCAAGTCTTTTCCCTCAGAAAGGTCCAATCAAATATTAGTATCCCCTTCATTCTATTCCTTATTTTCCTCTCACCACATAGCTACTACATCATCAGGGTATGTCTTTTTCTTCTTTGGTTCTGGGAATGTTGATTGAGTTTCCTTTGCCGTGGAAAATTTTTTTTCTATTTTTTCCCTTCCTCTTCCTTCTACAATTTTTTGAAGTCTCATCTAATTATGGTTTATTTGATAATGTTTCTACTTCTTCTTCAGTTAGCTAAAATTATTCTCTAGGTTCCTTAGTGAAGGCATCATTCATCATTCTCAATGTATCATTGCTCAGAAGCATAACCTTGTGATTTCATGGAATAGAACTGCATTGAATTTTGAACGATTCTAAACCAAGATCAATAATCCTGGTGAGATTTTTTGGGCTCAGGATTTTTTGAGACCTCAAATTTCCATTCATGATCTTCTCAATTGTGATGAATATATACATGACCAGATGTATCATCCCGAGGTTCACTAAAAAATCTCGAATATAGATGTCACTTTTCATCATGGAATTCTTATCCTATTTTCTCAGAATGATAAATCCATGAACCCATAATTCAAGAATCCAGATGTTTTTAGATAGATGGATAATATTCTGAATCCTTACATTTTTCAATCCAAGGCAGTCTAATGCCTTTTACTTCTCAAATGAACCTAATACATCTTGTAATATATGTGTGAAAAATTCAGCTTCTCCTTCAAAATGAATTACAATCAGACACACATCTTTAGAGTAGGAAAGCGAGTAGGTCATTATATAGATTTTAATGGAAATAATATCTCTCCATCATTCATTGAAGAAATATACAGATTCATAATAATCAACCAAAAACTTCAGATAAACCGAATTCTCTGCCTTCGGATTTCATATAGAATGACCCTCCCAACCCTTTAGATTGATGTTCATTGAAATAATTGAATCATACTTAGAAGAGAAATTTAGATCGACTAACCTGAATTTATATATCTTCCATTAAAATATTTAATTTTCAACTGACATTTGTTTCTAAGGAGAGGCTTTAATAGACATTTGGATCTAAAGAGAAACTGAAGATCCAGAAAGACCTTATTTAGGGGGAATAACATCTTCATGTGAAGGTTTCGAAGATCAATTTGGGAAAACCAGACGGTGGTCCTTTTATAGTCATGTGAGATGATGGTTACACTTCAATTAATGATTCTACGATTAAAAATCTATTTATCTAATTTGACAGTGATATGATAGCCCAAAAAGGTATTTGGTAGGTTCTGATCTTTTGAGGTTCTTATGATAATTATTCAGATTTATGAAAAATTGAATTCGAAAAAGTTTCTTAAACATGATAAAAATTACAATAATAAAATTATGATTATAGAAATTTAATAAAGGAAACATATCTTCTAGATTGGTAAGAAAATTATCCAAAATGAGGTAAATTATTCTTGATGAACATTATTTTTAAAAAAAGTTATAAAATTTATGATTATGAAATTTTTTATTATGAAAATTTAGATTACAAAAAGTTTGATTTTGAAAATAAAAATTATGATTACAAAAAAAATTGATTATGAAAAAATTTTATTATTAAAAAAATTGATAATGGAATATTTGGATTACGAAAAACATTGATTACGAAAATTTGAATAATAAGAAAATGTACTCCCATTATGAATATGATTTTCTTACAGTAATGATATAGGTTTCAAAAAGAATCAAATACAGAATAGTACCTTATGTTTATCATTCCTAAATTTTCTTTAATGTATTCTAATCTATCAGAGGGTAATGATTTTGTGAAAATATCATAATGTTGATCTTGCGTTCCAATAAATTGAATAATTATATATCCTTTTTGTGTGTGATCTATAATAATGTGACTCCAAATATATATGTGTTTTTCATGAGTGTGAAGTTCATGGTTTTTACATTTGGAAATGTAACTATGATTATCAAATAAATTTTATGTTTTAGTAAAACTCATACTATAGTCTGTGAGTGTGTGTTACATCCACAACATTGGATCCCAACAACTTCCTACTGCGACTTATTCAGATTTTGCAGTAGAAAGAGGTATTGAGTATTTCTTTTTTCATTAACAATAATATAATTATTCTCCTAATAAATGACATGTTCTAGGTGTAGTTTTCCTATCCATTCTACATCTACAAAACTCAGCATCTGAAAAACAATTCAAAAAAAATCATTTCCAGAGGTATAAAAGAATACAAAATCCATGGTTTCATTAATGTTGAAAAATTTTATTCAATGCCATTAAATGAGATTCCATAAGATTTGATTGATATCTTTCACATAATCATACATAATACATTATGTTTGGAAAACTATCTACTAGTTAGAGTGAACATCCTATCATACATCTAAATGACGTTTGATGTACTGGTTCCCCAACTTCATCAAGATCAAGTGAATTTGAGGTACCAATGAGAGTACTAATACTCTTAGGGTTTCCATATCCATACATTTTAAGAAGATATTTAATATTCTTATGTTGGTATAAATATGTTCCTTTTTGTTTTTGAGAAATTTGAAAACCTAGGAAAAATGTTAACTCACCCATCATACTCATTACGAACTCTTATTTTATTATATTCGCAAAAGAATCAGCTAAATATTTCTGAGTTAAACCAAATATAATGTCATCAATATAAAGATGAACAATAAATTTTTTTCTTCTAATTTTTCATAATAAATATGGTTGGATAATTGTTTCCCTTAACATAATTTTTTTGTAACATAGATCATGTAAGTCAATCATATGATGCTCTAGGGGCTTTTTTAGTCCATATAATTCTTTGGTATGGTTGGAAACAAGTTCTAGATGTTTTTTATCATAATAGCCATGAGTTTTTCATCAAAAAACGTTATCTTGAACATATCCTCTATGTAAAGAACATTTGACATCCATTTGAAATGGTTTAAAGTTAAAGAATGCTGCAAAGGCAAGTAGAATACTTATAGATTCAAATATAGCTACCAGATAACATGTTTCATCACAGTCTATTCCTTCTTATTGATTATACACATTAGCAATTAATCTAGCCTTCTTTCATACTATGATTCCATTTTCATCAAACTTATTTCTGAAGACCCATTTTACTCCAATAACAGATGTTTCCATAGGTATTTCAACAAAGGTTCGGAAACTATCCCCTTCGAATTCATTTAACTCATCTTGCATGGATTTTATCTAATCATCACCACCTAAATATTGACCAATACTTTTTTGTTATAATTCATAAATGAATGCAATATGTTCTACATTATTTCATAATGATCTTCTTGTTTATAGGTGTTGATTTACATCCCCAGTGATTCTATCACTGGGATGATTCCAAAGAAACAAATGATTTTTGGTTTTTTAAAACCTCTTCATCAATATATGGTAGGAAATATTCTAGATTAAATGATTAAAAAACATTTTCTTTAACATTTTCATTATAAATAGAATCTTTTATCAGGGGTTGATAATCAGTTTTTGAAAACACATATATAGATTAAGATAGATGTTTTTTAAAAACAGAATGGTTAGTTTCATCAAATTTTTCATTTACTGTTTCTTCAACAGTTCAAGTATTTTTATAAAAAAACCCTATATGCCTTAAAATTTGAGGTGTAGCCTAGGAAAATCCATTAATTAGATTTGTGTGTGAATATATAGAAATAATATTTAGTATTCAAAATGAATACTTTTCATCCAAATACCTTGAAGTAGAAAAGTCTAGGTTTTCTACCATTACACAATTCGTAACGGGTTTTATTATGAAATGGTCTAATCAAAACTCTAGTTATAGTATAATAATCAGTACTTATGTCATAAACCCAAATGTGCTTTTCTATCAAATATTCACTCAACATGGTTCTTTTTTTATCTTAAATAATTCTATTTCTTCTTTCAACAACACTATTTTTGAGGAGTTCTTAGTGCTAAGAAGTTAGGAGTAATGCCTTTTTAACTATGAAATGATGCAAAATCTGAATTTTGAAATTATCTAACATGATCACTATGAATAGGTATTAATAGAAGAATTTTTTAAATTTAAACATGGGTATAGATATTTTTAAATAAGAAAAACCTTCAGATTTCTTTTCTAGAAAATAGACCCAAGTAAATGTTGTGTAATCATCAACTTGGAAGAATACATAATATTTTCCTCCAATGCATCCAGTTTGTGTTGGACCCAAAAAATTCAAATGTACCAACTGTAATGCATAAGAATTTGAGACTTCACCAATTTATATAAAGCCTAATTATTTTTCTCTCCATATTAACAAGGATCACAGACTTTCGAAGAATCATATCTATGTTCTGGAAGATCCTTTACTAGTCTTTTCTTAGAGAGTATACATAGGTTCCTAATATTACAGTGTATGAACCGTCGATGTTATAAATAATATTGATTTTAATTTACCTAATACAAGGTAGATCATGTTTCCTTCTGTCTTCTATGTTTATTGTGTATACATTTTTTTTCTTATGGGAAGAAAGAATTAAATCTTCCTCGGAATTTTGTACTAAGAAAATTTCATTCCAAAAATTCAGAATGTAATTTTCTTCATATAATTTCATTATGTTGATGAGGTTTTCCCTAATACCTCCAAGAAATAAACCATTTAAAATCACTATTTTTTCAAATAATAATAATCTTACTTCTACAAATAATTTCACCCTAAGCATTATCTCTGAAAGTTAATTTCCCTCCATTTATCTAGATAATCATTTAAAAGATGTTTTTGTTACTAGTCATATGCCGTGAACATCCACTATCCATATACCATGTATTTTTGTTTCTAATATCACTATTTTCAATGAATACGAGTCTTAGACATTCAGAATCCAAATTTTCATGGATCTATAAATTTCAGAAATGAAAATTTTAGTAATCCACACCTTCTTATAAAAATAATCTTTATGAACACCTAAACACTGAGTTTTGTTTAAAGAAAGTTTTTTGTCCAATTCCTACCAAAATGACATTATGTACCAAATTGAGCACATTGAGGAATAAAATTTTTATTACTACAAATTAGTTTAGAATGAGTATAAAAAATACAAAATTAATCAATGAAAGTTGAATTGGGGAATATATCTTATCAATGAATTCCTTACCTATGGAAAAGTTTGAAAATCACTTATTCAAGGAAAATATTTCAGAATTATGTTTAATAACTATGTATTTATCATCAAAAACATTAGTTTAATAACTTCATATAGTCTCTAAAATATTTTTCATAGAAATTACATTTTCAAGATCCTTAAAAATTTTATCCTTCTCAAAATTAACATTTTCATGGTTTTTTTAAATATGTTAAAATCATAAATTTTCTTATAAAGATCATCAAAAATATATGATACTTCTCTAGTAATAATTAAAATTCTATAATTTTACTTATCTTGTATTTTATTGAGTATAGAATTTTCATTCTCCAAAAGATTAGAAAAATTATAAAATTCATCATAAGTTTGTAATATATTATCTTTATTAGAGGATGATTCTTCATCCAAATAGTCCTAATATTTATTATCACTATAATTTCTATTTAAGGATACATTATTTATTGATCCAAAATTGTGAACCTTGGCCATTAGAGAATGATTTTTAACAGGTAGCTTGGCATTTAGACCAAGATTCTTCTGAAAATGATGTTCATACTCTGAGAATTCATCAAGTGAATCTATACTAATGGAACTCTAGGTTTCGTTATCTTTTAAAACAATATTATCTTTATCCTTATAATACCTATTTCTATTCCTCTTTGGATGATTTTCATTTCAATATTTTTTCTTAAACATAGGATAATTTTCCCTTATATGCCCTACTCTTTTTCATTCATAACAAGTGACATCAACGATTTTTTGGTCTTTTATTTCTATCATTGAAAACCTATACTGAATGTATTTCTTCCCAACTATATTGTTTATCATTTGAGAAATATTTTCTAGATTGTTATTAGAATGTTCACTTTCATTTGATTCAGATAAAACATTTAATTTCATTAACTTGGATCTTGTAATCTTCTCAAGAGTCTTGACTTTTGTAGAAGAAAAAGCTACAATCCCATTACCATTCTTATTATTATTTATATCAACATCTCTTTTAATTATTTTCTCCTAATGAAGAAGAGTTTTAAAAAGATCATCAAGACAAATTTGAGATACATTTATATTCTCATAAATGGCTATTCTCTTAGATTACAACTAATTATGAATAATATCTATAATTTTTTCCACAAGTGAATCATAATCTAAACATTTTCCCCCATTGATTGTAAACTGTTAAAAATATTCATAAAACATTTTTAAACCTTTTGAACAGGTTCTCCCTAAAGAAATAGAAATCCATGATATTCTTCTCTAAGAATAGATCTTCTAGCTTCTATATCCTTGGATGTATCAAAATGAGAAAATTCCAAATTCATCCAAATCAAATTTGCATCATTGCAAGAAGAAATCTGTATATATATATATATTCCTGGACATGGAACATAACAAAGTATTATGATCCTTATAGTTTAGTGGATATTCTAACATTTAATGATTTTGTAAAATTTTTGACTTCCTTATCTAGAATCATGTAATCTCAAGTAAGCATAACATATTTGTCCTCTAAAGTGTAAATAAAATCATACATCATACGATCTCTCCAATATTCATAATTAGTCCCATAATATATATGTAGTCCATTAGGATTTAGATTTCCAATTGAACTTACATTCATTCCTTCCATCTAAATGAAAATATCTTTCCACAAAAATACGTTAATATAAAAAGATTGTAATCAAGGATAAAAATACTAAGCAAGAAAAACATTTAAAACATTGAAAACATGATCAAGAAAACATAAATGTGAATATTAGTATTTCAGATACCTCCACTGAAACAAATTTGCGCATTGAAATATCAATGTAGATGTTCCATTGCAAGAAGTAGGAAGATGAATTGAAAGTTTAAAAACGTTCATCTTTATTCATATGGAATACTATGATTAATAAGGTTAGACAAGGTAAATTCAAAATAAATATTTTAGTTATATAAACATGCATGGTTTTGGAAATATGGTTCTAGAAATGAAACATATTGAAAGATTACAAGGAGAATATTCTACATTAAAACATATAGAATCTTAATTATCCAAGTATAACAACGAAAAAGAATGTAGTATAATGTTATACTTTCTTCAATTATCAAAATACAGCAGAAATAAACACAAATGAGAACAATTAACAGGTATGAAATATTTTTCCATAAAGAGTAGGGTATCCAAAAACCATGGATAATGGTCCCTTGATTTATACTTTCAAAAATGTTTTCATACCCACACTAGGGTATTCCCTAGATAGGAATATCAGAATCTATCTTGCAATCACCAGAATCCCTCAAACATTAATGTAGTCAAAACCCCTGTATTCCTATCCACAGAAGTCGTCAAACATTATGGTAGTCGACATCCCTTTCTTCCTGTTCCACTATGTCATTGATTTTACATAGCAACAATTAGAGTCGCATGAAGAAAGATGAAAAAGATGTTCAATACGCACAAGGGATGAGTGTCTCTCTCTAGAAATCACTTCATTATCATGTAATCTCTAGAGTGATCGAGTCAATGAGCTCATTCAAATGATCTTCTATTTATAGGCACTCCTCCAACAGTCTGCTCCCTCCACCAATAATCATATTTTTCCTTGAATTTTAGTGTGACCTATACACGTGTCACTAAAGAAGTGTTTATTTTGAAATAGAATGTACAACAACATTTCATAACTATAACAGGTGTGTGTAAAATAAGGTTGATTAGGGAAATCAATTTTTTTTAAATTCCAAGCAAAAAATAAATATTTGGAGTCTAAGAAAATAAAAATTGGGAGACTATATATCATTGATATTGGGATTCAATTTTCTAAGGAATTATTAACTTAATTTATATTGATTTTTGATTATGAATTCTAAGGAATTTGGAGTCTCAACTCTTAGAAATTAATATTTGGAAATTTCAGGAATTTAGAGTTTGAATTTTTTGGAATTTAGTGTTCGAATTCTGAGGAATTCATAGTCAGAATTTTAAGGAATTCAGAGTCCAGATTTTGTGGAATTCAGAGTTGGAATTTAGATGAAAATGGATTCCGAATTTCAGAGAATTCAGAGTCTGATTTTTAGATAATTTGGATTCAAAATTTTTGAGAACTCGGAGTCTAAATTTCAGAGAATTCACTGTCTCATTTTCAGAGAATTCAGGGTCTGATTTTCAAATAATTTGGGGTCTGATTTTTAAAGAATTCGGAGTCTGAACACAGAATACTCTATAACCAAGGATTTATGTTATTCTGAGGTTTTTGATATGGAACCAAATTTTAAGCTTTAGGAATAATAGAGTAATTTTTAGAGAAACTATAAAACTAACAATGAAAACATAGGTACAGAAAAATTGGCATGGGGAATGAAAAATTTCCCTTTTTAAGATAAATCATAGGGAAAAAATAATTTTTCATAAGATAGACTATTTGAGATTTTAAAAACATAGAGGAATGGAAAATTCATAAGGAAATATTATTGAATCAACAATAATAAGTCATAGGGTAATCATTACAATCCAATTTACATGATCCGCATCATTCATCTCTTATTCTAAGGTAAATAGAAATTTATTAACATTAAGTATGCATTAAAGGAAACCTTCCAGAAATAAAAATATCTCCATTCAATTAATACTATTTTATAATTCATCAGAACCATTAAATATATTTTTTTAAATATTAAATGGAAAAAATATAGTTTAGAATTCATATTACATAATTCATGAATTAATGTACATATAATGTTTAATAATCAAAATTTATTCTTAATCCATTACAGTGGATTCATCATCTTATCTCTTAATACCCATTTCCTGAAATATAAAATATGAATCTTGTTTTATTTTTCCTCAACTGGAATCCAATCATGCTTCTAATGTTGAATGTGAACAATATTGTAAGAACATCCAATAACATTCACATGTTTTTTTCAATCTCTTTACCTTCAATAGTATTACCAATACTCGTAAACCATATTAATTCTAGTTATGAGATTTAAACATAGGAAATCAATTTTTTAACATTCCCATACATTCCACATATAAAATAGTCCTTGCAATCCTAGATTTTTATAATTATTTCTATTGGATAAAACTATAATTAATATGGTTAGAAACACATTTCTTATCAGAAAACTAAAAAATGAAAAATAGTATGTATAATATGTATAAATAATGACCCAAATTTCATTAATATTTTAAAAAATATATTTGACATGGATATTCATATTCATCTTCTATCTAAATCATTAATGATGGATTGTAATTATTTAGTGAATTTCGAAAACATATCCTCTAGGAGCATCGATCCAACTTTTCAGCCAAGATCATTTTTCATTCATCAGTTCTCAATTATGTATAGCTCAATATGATGTTTTTGAGGTTACCCCTATATACATCTGTGCTTGATCCACATCCACCTGTAGTATCTTGAAAGGGATGTATTTATAATAAACCACTCACTGTATCCGTCTCCAAAATCTAGGACATTCTCATAATCATTAACTCTTCATTAGAATTATCCATATATGCATACAATGAAATATCCTTTGATATATCCATATGGATCTCACTAAAAATATTTCATCATATTTTCCAATGTTTGGAGAAACCATTATTTTGATACAAAATATAGAGACCATGTCTTAACGTATAAGGTTATTACCTAATATTTGACGAATATTCAATGAATTAAAAAATACCTTCCAGACAACTATAATAGTTTAGTGTATTTGGATTTTTGGAAGAAATTATTCTATATTGGTGAAAGATATTGAAAATATTCATTAAAAATAGAGTCATTTATATTAAAAACATTCATCATAATCTGAGAAAAAGAAAATATATGAAAGTGATGGCTCAAATACTCAGTAAGGGTTTGTAAGGGTCATGCCTTAATCATTATATAATCATTATATAATAATGAATTAAGTTAATAATTCACATTTTTGGCCTATTAATTTTTAAATAATTATGGAATTAGGTTATAACATATATATAACAACGTGAATATTAAATGTAGACACTTCTACTCAGTATCCATTTTTCCAGAATTCAAAAACTCTCAAAATAAATGAAACATGTATTGTTTTATGTTTTAAACTAAAATAATTTTCCCTGATCCCATCCTTGACCATATTCCGCATTATGTATAGTAAAAATAATTTCAATGTCATAGGATGAGCATAAAAATTCCATTAAGGGATTCATCAAGAAATAAAATAGTTAGTGTTAAAATAACATTAAAACCTTGAATAATTTATTATAATGTAATACTTATCACCATTATGATGTACTAAAAACCCTTAACTGAATATAAGTTAATTTATTACCCTTTTTCTAAACAATAAATTATCACAATCCCATATAATTCAACATATAACATAAAAAAGGTAACATGGGACATAACCATACATATATGGAATAACCATATGGTCAAATTTCACACATATCACTAAATTGAATAACTATACAGCGGACTTCCATTCCCAATGCATCGAGGTTATAATGTAACCACCCATACTTAGTTTATCACAGAACAACCCATCATTTGGTTTACATCATAACCACTTCTAAAATGTCCAAATACCACTATATAATCATTAAACATAAAATATTGCAAATATAAACATTTGAAAAATAATATTTAATCATCAATCAATAGAAAAACTTTCAATATATATCACTACTAAATCCATTTACAAATTAATTTTGAATTCCATAACACCAAATAATTGAAATAATGTGTTTCTTATTTTTTTTTCTTTTAAAAAACACTAAGACTTATAGATGAATCCAAATAATGATTACTACGGCAGAGAGGTCATTATCACCGCTAACATTAAAAACATTCCTTTAGTCATTTAGTAAAGATATTAGTAGATAAAATAATCCCTTTTAATGAATTAAAATTCAATGTGGTTTATAAAAATAATAAAATAACTTCGTGTATAAATAAAAAAATTCCTCAAAGAAACGATATTGAGATAATGACCTTACCTCCTGTCCTAATTGAAGAATTTGTTTGTTAATTTACAGAATAATAAACACAAGTAAATTTCAGGTTGTATAAGAACCTTTTTCATGTTTATTATTCCTTTTATATCACTAATTACTTTTATATAACTATGTGATAATTTTTTGAGTTCATATCGGACATTTTTTCGATGTTCGGAACTTGATTAAAAAGATAAACATATTATAATTATAAATTATCCATGTGTTAAAAATTAAATTAAATAAATAAAAATATTGATGATTTATCTATCATATATATACAATATATATTTATTTAAAATATTTCATATCATTTTTATATATGAAATGAAATGCTCTGTTCTGGGAGATGGTAATCCATACGTACTCATGAACACTACGTTCATTTTTGTCATAGTGAAAGGAAATAAAAATAAATTATACATAGGTATATTATAATTATAGTATAATATTTATGTTATATATGTTACAAAAGTTCATTAATTCCATCATTTATACATTACATGTATAGAATGAATGAGCTATATCACTTTGAGTAGGCGGTAGTCCGCACTTCCTTAAATGAAATTATCTTATTTAATCATAATGAAAAGAATAAAAGTATGATATAAATTATAATTATACAATAATAGAGAAAAAATAAATATATTATATATCATATATAATTATAGTTCCATAATAATGGCTAACATGAGAAGTGATAGGGGAGAATCGAACAATCATCATTTCGTGAGGTAGTACTTTGTCGTACATAGAAACAAGATGTTTTATCCATTAGATGGAGGTGTGTGTATGTGTAGTTGGAATAAATATCATAAAAAACATAGTATATTTAGGATACTAGTGTTGTTATATAAACAAAGAATAATAAGAGTATAGGGAGTGGAGAAAAAATGATGGAAAGAATCTTGTGACAATACTTTACCTCAAATTGGGTAAATGTTTTTGATTTCAGCCAAAGGGATCTTGTGAATTTATTTATGACAAGTGTAAGAAATCTAAGAGGAATATAGAGATGTTTTGATCCTATAATCTAAGATTTTGGATGAGAAAAATGTGCCTGAGAGGTGTGGTTAAGGGTTATAGGTGGTTTCCTTTTATAAGAGGGAGGTGAGGCACTTACAAAATATCTTGAATTATAATTTTATTATAAATTATATTTTGAGTATAAATGAGTCAAAATTCAGATATTTTTATGAAAATATGTATATATGTTGAAATTAAAACATCCAATAATAATTATACAGGTTTTTTATATTTTCTAACGCTTATCTTATTCATTTAACCCTATCTTACAGTTACCATTTTTTCAAGTAGTTAACATAGTGAAAATAAAAATATTTAACAAAAAATTAAAAATATCCAATTAATGATTCAATAATTAAATTGCATACTTATTATAACTATTTTTCTGAATAATAAATTTATCTGTAGTTTTATAATATTTAATAAATTATTTTATATTTTAAAATATGGATTCTGTCAATTTTGACAATATTCATATCATTATTTTTTATAAAAACATAAGAACTTTATTGATGATAAAACTATAACATGTATCTATCATCTATAAAAATCTTCAACGACATCAAAATTACCAAATTACATTTATTTTATCTTTTATTATATCATTTATTTGAATCCTTTATTAATAAAGCAATCACGTCATCATTGTTGTGTCATAATTTAATTTATAAATACAATATCTAAAAATTATAAATAAAATAAGCTGATTTAGTAAATATTTTAATATTTCTAAAGAAAACATATAGTCTAAATGATAAATTATATGACTTGATATAAAAATTGTTTTAAAAATTGATAAATGTTTAGATTATATTTCTTTAACATTAAATTTAATGTAATAAAATGTCATTTTCACTTACAAGTGGATCTATAGTGCCTCGAAATCAACCCACAGAGTCCCAGTGTTAGAAATGTATCATCCAATAGGGATAGGTCATGTGTTTGTGTAATTTAATATTATTATAATATTATTTTTTACCCATATTTAGTAGATTAACTATTTTACCGTAGTAAATAAAAATATTTACTAATGTTATAATTATTAATGTATGAAAATCAAAGTTTCCATTTATCAAAATTTAAGTCTCCTGATTCCTAATATGGAATCCTCTTTTCCAAATTCAAAACACAAAAGTTGCAGAAATTATATTAAAATTAATTTCCATTATTAAAACCAAAAAACGCATTTTTAAGAAATAATAACTATCAAAAGATTGACATGTGATTATGTCTAATTAAATATTTAAATTACATCCAATGAACATAATTGGATTAAATTGTATAAAATAATCTAATTAAAATTTTAAAAAAATAGAAACATAATCCAACCATATAAATAAATTACATGTAAAGAAAATTTTCACTTAAAATATAGTATTTTTGACTATTATTTAAAAATGAACTTTATCAGAAAAATCTCAAATATTTACATAATTTAGATTTTGATGTCCCTATTCTAATTAAAATGTTTTTTTTCAAATGTAACATATAAATGTTGCAACAAATATATTTAAAATGTATTCTTCATCAAAAGGTGGTAAAAGTACCTTTTAAAAATATTAGAGTATTTATGCTTAAAATTTGATCCATTCCTATTTTAAGCCTCTAAATATAGTTTTATAGATGTAAAAACCTTAAAAACATGTTTAATATTAATATGGTAATTCTTGTTCATTCTATCCACTAAAACCACTAGAAATTTTCTACCATTTTTTATAATAATATTATTATATTATTTTTCACTATAACTCAACATTGTGTGCAATATAAGATTTAGGAGAAGCCTATTGTTGCCTGTCGAGTTTGATAATAGAAAAAGATTCCCCTTTAACATAAAATTAATATCTTATAATATTAATTGAAAGTTACTATTCTATAAATACATGGGACGTTACACCCTTCCCCATTTGGGAATTGCATCCTCATAATTTTAAAATTGGGCAACAAAATTTCATTGAGTGTCCCACATCAGAAAAAGTGTCTTTAAAACTAGCACTTTATAAGAATGATAGAGAAATATAAATGTACCTGAGATAAAAAATACTAGGATTCCAAGTAGGAAAACATGTATTTGAAGGAGAAACTATGTTTTATGTTCTGATGGAGAGTGAGATAAAATATTACAAGAATGTTAACCACAAGAAAATCAAAAACATGTGATGTGTTAAACGGTCTCTGATTCCCCCATAGGAAAATATAAACAATTTTTTTTGTTTTATATTCCATTTCATAATGTTCTGGAATTTATTTATGATCCTCCTTACAAACATAAGGAAACATACTTAGAGGTCATGTGGACTTTCATTAGTTAGAAAAGTTCCACTAAAAATTCATCTTTTCACCAAATGATTTGTATTCAAAATGACTTGGTCACGTTAAACGTGCTGGAATCAACTTCTAGAGAATAATATAACTCAATAAAGTTGAACTATATATTAACCAAAACCAAAATGGTTAGTATGAGATAAGATAATCCCTAAAATAAAACTCCATTATAAAAGGAAATACAACTCTTAATCACCTCAATTTACAAAAAGTAACCAATGTTAAAAAAGAAAATTCAATACATAATTTTACTTAAAGATCATTAATATAATACAAACTAAAAATGAACCCCAAAACTCAGTGGAATTTAATCAGATATTCTTTCAAATTAAGTCTTTGTATTTATCTCTAAACAACATTGACTACTCTTAATGTCTCACACTGATGTATAATTTACATGACAATATATTTTCTATGATAGGGTAATCATTTCCATAATTATCCCAAATCACCATATGTCCACAATAAAAACATATATTCTTTTGAAACAAAATTCCTTCTATTAATCAAAAAATGAGATCCCATAGTATTCTATTTTCTTTTAGCATATAGTGTTCCCAAAAGAGAGAATGTCTTCAAAATAAACATTACCACCTAATTACCGAATCATTATCCTATTCTAAGGATATCCATTTGATAAAACATATGTTTCAAAAATCAGATTATTATTGATCCAAAAAATAATTTAACTACAAATAGAATAATTCATACTAACCAAGGAATTCACTTAGTCTAGTGTTATGTAAGAAATCCCAAACACACATTGGTTTTGGGTTCGATTCTTGTAGCTTTTTCTGATGTGATAGGTTTTCACACTGTCTGTGTGTTGTCTTTTTTCAAAAACATTTTTTATAACATTCTCCAAAATGAGATAAATTACTTAAAATAATAATAACATATTTTAAAATGAAAAATATATCTCATACATCGCATTTTCGTCCCTAAAAGTAATAATATATAATTGCCTCAAATTCAAGGATAAATATAAACCCAAATGGTTATTTATTACTATATTCACAAAAGAAAATATAATTATTAATTCAATAATATTTTCACATATAAAACATCAAGGTTACAAAAAATAGAATATGTCTTCCAATGTATTCCCATTATCAAAAGATCCTTAATACTTTTAATCATTTCATCATTCAAAAATCTACCATAACTCTTGAGTCCCTTATATGTTGACTTATTAATCATTAAACGGTATCCATGATCCACTGAGAATTATTCTCCATATTATTCAATAATACATATTTATTATAAAAAATCATGAATAATATCTTATTATTCAATAATATCAAAAAATCAGCTATGAAATAATTAAGACTTCATTGGTCATTGTGCATTTTCTCATCCTCTATTTGAATGACATTAGGAATTGGTAAAAATATTTTTGTATGACCCTATAGATCACATTATCAATCCTTTTCTATAGAGAATATATTTATATATTGACTATGAAATCAACATTTAAAACATTAAATTGATCCCTTGAAATATCTTCTTTCCCTTTTCCTGATTCAACCGGATGCTTCATCTTTCCATGGCTGGTTCATAATCTATGACCTTCTCTACCACATCTAACACATCTTCCCATCTAGTTGAAATAGTTTCCAAGTTGTTCCTTTACAAATCCATGAGACATAGGTTTTTTAATATAAAAACCGATACGATTATTACCTTAACACCCATATGTATTTTTTTCTAGCATATATGATACCTTATAAAAATCACTATGGTTCAAGAGATCCAAAATTACTCCAAACAGTTGGTTGAGAATAACAACAAGAGTATTTATTGTAGCTCATTTTTCATTTGGTAAATTATTCAGAAAACTTCCATAGTTTTCTTCACCACCATTGTTATATTGGTGACTGCTAGATCCAACCATTTACAAAAACCAAAATGTTCAGT
This sequence comes from Viscum album, assembly GCA_963277665.1. NCBI lineage: Eukaryota > Viridiplantae > Streptophyta > Magnoliopsida > Santalales > Viscaceae > Viscum > Viscum album. The sequence goes on from OY728147.1 coordinate 1,158,257,384, forward strand.
TAGAGTATATTAGTAAAATCAAAATTATAATATCTTATGAGGAGGGTAAATAATTAGATATACTAATTCATGATATCTTAAACTCATTTAGTTTATCTAAAATAATTATGACTCTTTCTAATATGTGAACCATTATGGTCATGTCAATTATGCTTAAATAACACCCTAACCCATAAATTTATTTAAAACAACCACTAATACCAACTATAAAGACCCAAACTTAAACATTAAATAATCATGAATTAAGTTAATAATTTATATTTAGGATCTTTTCCATTTTAGAGATTTATAGAATTTTAATTTAACTTATACATAACAACTTGAATATTGCATGCTCACAATTCTACTAGTATCCATTTTTTTATAAAATAAAAACTCATTAAAAAATGAAACATGATTTGTTCCATGTTTTAAATAACATGAATTTTCATTTATCCCATTATTTAAACTATTTCACTTTAAATCATGTGAAAAACATTTCAAAAACATGATATGTGCATAAAAAGATCATTAAGGGATACATAATGAAGGAAAATTTCTAGTCATTAAATAACATGAAAAAAATGGATAATTTATTATAAAGTAATAATTTTCACCTTTAATAAGTAGTAGAAACACTTCCTTGAATATAATTTCATTTCTTACCCATTTTAACCAAAATATTACCATAATCCCATATAATGAAACACATTACAAATAAATGTAACTTGGGGGATATACAAACTTAAATGGAATAACCATATGATCTACATCCCTCAATATAACTAAATTAAATATCCATATGACCGAATTCCATACCCAATGCATTGGAGTTTATAACATAACCACCTCTCATTAGTTTATCATAAAAATCACCCATCATTTGGTTTATCATGCAACCAGATGTGAAACGCCCAAGAACAATGAAATAATCATCACACATAAATGGTTTCAAATATTAACATTTAACTAATGGAATTTCATTTTCTATCACCAGATATCATTTCTAGATTTTGAAATACTAAATCCATTTCAAAAACAATTTTCAATTCCAAAACACCAAAAAAAGAAATAATGGGATTCTTTTTCATTTTAAAAACGTTATTTCTTATAGAGGAATCCAACTAATTAATACGGCGATAGAGAGGTCATTGCCACCACAAATGTTAAAAATATTCCTTTTGACTCTTAAAAAAAGGATTCGTCGATAGAAGATTCTATTTGAATGAAATTAAAATTTAAAATGGTTTATACACCATTTTAGTGAATGTCGTGTATAAATCAAAACATGCCTCAACGAAAGGAGATTGAGACAAAGTCCCTTACCCTATAGCCGACTTTACTCATTAATTCTTTAACATCCATAATAAAAAACCATATGTTAATTTCTACATGGATAAGAAATATTTTTAGGTTTAATATTTCTTTTATATCACTTATTTCCTTACTATTATAATTAGTTAATTATTTGAGTTTATATCAGACATTTTTTCAATGTTTAGAACTTCAGTGAAAAATGAACTTGTTATAATTATAAATTGACCAAGTGGTAAAAATTATATTAGATACAGAATTATATTTTTGATTTTGGTATCAAAACTATCATATATATCCATTATTTTTTATTTAGAATAGTCCACTGAATTTGGATATCGTAAATCAAATGAACCATTCATGGAGATGATAAGACGTATATACATATGAACGATACTTTCATTTCATTTTCAAATTTAATGGAATGAAATATAAATGATACATAGGTATATTATAATTACATCACAATATCTATGTTATATGTGTTACATAATATCATTAATTTCATTTTTTATACGTTCCACGTATAGCTTGATTGATTCATATAACATTGAGGGGGTGGTAGTCCCAACATTATCAAACGAAATTATCATATTTATAAAACATTAAAACCAGAAAATAATTTAATAAATGAAAATTACCGAATATTCTAGATAAAATAAATATCATATATAATTATAGTGATATCCTAATGGCAACAATGAGCTGTTGTAGGGGAAAATCAAACAATCATTGTTTTGTGAGGTAGTAGTTCGCCATACACAGAAATAACATGTTCGAATAAATTAGATTAAGGTCTTTGTAAGTCTAGTTATAATACATATCATAATAACTACCAAGTATATTTAGGATATTTTTCTGTTATATAAAAAATAACAATAAGAGCATAGGAAGTGGTGATGAATAAATAATGGAACGAAACTTGAGAGAAGACGTTACATCAAATCAGGTAACATATTTTGATTTGAGATAAAGGGATCTCTTGAATTGACTTATTCTTAGGGGAAGAATCCTAGGAGGAAGATAGGGATGTTGGAATCTTATTTGGTTAGAGTATGGATGAGTAAAATTGTCTTGAGATGTGTGAGAAATGGTTAGAGATGGTGTCCTTCATAAGAGGCAGGCATGTCACTTAAGGAATATCTTGAATTATTATTTTATTTTAAATTGTATTTCGATTAATAATGATTTAAAATTCAGATAGTTCTATTATTAGATGAATATATGTATAAAAAATCATCCAACAAGAATTAGACAGTTTTTTTATTTTTTTTAATCCTTAAATGTTTTATTTTCCCTTTTTTACTATTACTATTTTATCAATAATTTAGCATTTGGGAATCAAAATACTAACCAAAAAATGAAAAATATAAAATTAAAGATTCAATAATAAAATATTAGACTTATGAATACTATTTTTAAGAATTTTATATTTCTAAAAAATTTATAATTTTTAAGAAAATATTTTATATTTTAAAATATGAATTATGTCAATTTTGAAACTATTCATATCACCAGTTTTTTAAATCTATAAAAACATAACTGATTCCAAATAAAATCATTAATAAAATTATAAAATGTATCTATAATCCATAAAATTCATATATGACATCAAAAAACAAAATTACTTTTATTTTAACATTTATTATATCATTTATAGGAGTAATTTATTAATGAAGAAATCAATACATCATCATTGTGTCATAATTAAATTAATTTATTTAATATATTAAAATTATAAATAAAATAAATTGATTGATGAAATATTTTCATATTTATAATTAATATATATAGTATAAAATTTAACTTCTATAGCCCCATATAAAAATTGTTTTACCAAAGGATACATGTTTGGTTATATTTTCCATAACTTTAAATTTAACGTAATTAAATGCCATTTTCATTTACATGTGGCTCCATGGGGTCACAAAATAGACCCAAGGAGACCACTGGTTGTAAATGCATCAAAACATTGATTTAGGACATGTTTTAGTAAAATTATATTTTATTATAATATTATTTTTTACAATTATTTACTATATCTACCCTTAAACCATACTAAATAAAATATTTACATAAGTTACTCTTTATAATTTCTGAAAATAACATTTACATATTTACCCAATTTGGACCTTCTTATACTAAAAATGGAATCAAATTTTTAAAATTTAAAACAAATAATATGCCAAAATTAATTTAAAAATAATTCCCGTTGTCAAAATCGAAAAACCTGTTTTTATGAAATAATAATAATGAAAAGTTTGAAATATGTATATGTATAATTAAAAAGTAAATTTACTTAAGGACCAAGATTGGATTAAATGGTAAAAACATAATATAACTAAACTTTAAAAAAAATAAAAATATAATTTAACTATATAAAAAATTAGATAAAAACACAATTTTGACTTAAATTGATGTATTTTTCACTATTCATAAAAAATGGAATTTATCAGAAAAATAAAAAAAATAACTTAAACTAAATGTTGATATCCTACTTCTATATAAGATTTTTATTTTGTCAAATGGAATATAAATAATTTTAAAATCTACATTTAAAAAGTGGTTCTTTATCGAAAGGTTGTAAAACTACCTTTTGAAAATGTAAGAGTACTTATTCATAAAATTGGTTTCATTCTCATTTTAAGACTCTAAATTATATTAGATAAATGTAATTTTTTTTCTGAAAACATGTTTATTCATAATATGGTTAGATTTTTCATTCATTATAATATAATGACTAGGTAATAACTACTATTTAAAATAATAATATTATAATATTATTTTTTAGTGTAAATCAGCATTGTGCGCGTTGTAACTTTTCGAAGAAGCCTATTGTTTCATGTCCAATATTCTATCTAAAAATTTTTACCCATTAACCTAAAATTACTATCTTATAATAGTAATTGAAATTTACTATTTAATAAATACCTGGGTCATTATAGGGTAAATATTGGAAATACATTATCACGATATGAACACAAGGGTATGAGACTATGATCATAACATTTGAAGATCTTGTAAAATATAAAGATACCATAATCTTGAAACATTGAATATTTATTATTTGGTCATATGATATGAATCATATGATAATCAATAACATGAACCATGTGATCATATAAATGGAATAACACCTCGAATTTTTGGACGAAACAAAAACATATAATATCATTCCTAATAAGTCAAGGATAATTTTGAAAAACATATCAAGGAACTTCATGGGTTTGAAACCTATTGCGTAGGACACACCACAATCCCCCGTCACAATCCTTTAGTTATAAGGGATTAGTTATCCTCATCTTCATATAATGGATCAGATTTCACAATTTCCTCTTATTGGATCATGACTACCCATTTTACAACAGTGTACCGTGTTTCCCCATCTTCCCATAGTGGTTCAGGGCACACATGATTCCCATTTTGGATCTGGATGCACCCTATTATCATTTTTATCAACCCATTGACATTATTCCCTTCATTGTCTTATGAAATATATATGTTTACCAAATGTTATGGAGAGATATATAGGTCTTACCCCTCTCATAATGAAATCATACATACGTTTAAAACAAGATCATAAAAAATTATATAATCCTTGACCAAACTAAATGGTTACCATAAACAAGTAATTTTATCATGAACTATAGAAATATATATATGTTTTATAATCATTTCCTCCAAACATAACCCATGAAAAGATTCGGTTTTCATAAGCATATATCAAGTGAAAGAGAAACTTGTTTCATAAACATTATGACATCAATACATAAACCATTCAGATAATGAGTGATAATGGACACTGGTGATAATTTCTATTGAAATTTATCCATAACCACAATAGATGTCATCTTATATGTGAAATAATATTGAATTATAATTTAATTAAATTTCAAAATTATTTTATACTTCCCTCTATGAACTTTTTTTAATAATTTAAATCCATTTGAAAATCATTTTCTTAAAAATAAACTTGAAAATATATAAATAATGCAATGAAAAATATTTGGAAACATTATTATTTTAATAAATATTATTCGATTATCAAAACATTTTAAAATCCCTTTTCAAGGAGAAATTATAAATGACTCCTACAAACATTTAGAAATTTTATTCCCATGAAAACATATAAAATTATCATGGAAATATTTTGAAACAAATATTTAAGGAACATAAATTGAAACCATATAAATAAATATTATATTTATTTGAAAGACTTTTTATTCAAAATTTGTTTTTCAAATGTTTTTGTAGAAATTAGATTGCTGACTGATGAAAGAGATAATGTTATATTCTTCTAAAAAAATATAATATATTTTAAGAAAAAAAGACTAAAAATGGTACCAATACATTAATATATCATGGATAAACATAGGTGTTTTAAAGTAATCAGTCTTCACAATAGATCGATCAAATTATTTCATCAATGGAACCATAATCCTAATAAATTACAGATAAGCAATGAGAGTTTAGTATTGAACTCATACAACTAGAGTAACATTAATTCAAGATCCATATATGATAATAACATTACTAAAATATTATAATATAACTAAAAAATTAAATTCATGATATTTCATGTCAATGGTATTATATACACCTAGTAAAAAATGTTGGTTTATAATATAGACTTTATCTCAATGAGGTTAAAGTCAGAAAAAAATAACTTTACCAATTCGGTAACTTTTGAACTATAAACACTATGAAAGTATGATAATAAAATAGATATATAAATAAAAATAAATTTATGTATATGAATCATAGATTAATTTACTATGAACTATATACACCACATAAAATAAATGAGTTGGGAACATGGAATTTGTCTCAGTGGTATAAAAAGTGAGATTAGAAAACCCTTACCTTAAGTATTAAGTTTACTCATACACATTAAAACCTAAAGTATAATAAATATAAGATTACTAAAATTCAACCATATTAATATATTATGTAAATTAATAGCATGAATTTTCTAGTTTAAGACTTTTCATTACTAGTTTGTTAACAACATATTGTTAATGTTAGGTTTCTCTCAATATCTGCTTTATTTTTCATTTATATGTTGGATTGTTATTTTTTATAATTAATTATTTCATGATTTACTTTTTTATTAAATATAAATACTAATTTAAGTATCATATATATTCATTATATATGTATTTATAATAATTTATAAAATATTAAAATATAAAACAGAATAAACTATTCATGGATATGGAAGGCCATACATACACACAAATACTGTTTCCATTCAATTAACATTTTGATATAATCAAATAAAATATTATATAGAGATATATTAAAATTGAGGTATAATTATTATTTAATATATGTAAAATAGTTTTACAAAAAATAATCTTTAATATCTTCCATGTAATGTGTGAGTGAATCACATCTATTTGATGAGGCAGTAGTCTACACATTCAGAAATGAAATTATCATATTGAAAAAATAATGAAATCATGAAGTTATATTTTATATAATTGTTAAATAAACTTAAGTACATTATAAATATCATATATATTATATGATAAAAATTATTCATTTTAATTCTTATCTATGAGAGGTGGTATTGGAAAGACAAACTAAATCCTTCTGTGAGGTGGTTGTTCCAAATACAAAAGAATATTAGGTTCATCTCATATTAGATGGAAGTGTTTGTAAATTTTGGTTAAACCCTTATATTAAAGACATATCATAATATTTTTTATATTTATGTTATTATATATTAACTAAAGAAGAATATTTTTGGGGTGGATAATTAAAATAATACAAATGATCTTGAGGAAGGATGTTATGTCTACATTGGGAAAATCCTCTTGTTTTTCACCAAATAAATTCCATGATTGAAATTATTAGAAAATGATTTATTATAAAATGAATTTATGTATGTTTTCAGATTAATTATGTAGATATTAATATTCCAATGGACTTGATATGTGTGAATAATTGGGAGGGTTGATTACCTTTTTCTATTGGAGGAGGAGTTCCATTCTTGTATATTTTGGAAAAAGAAATTACACCATCATTTTTCATATGAAATATTTCTTCATTACAGGTTAGAATGTGATAAAATCGAGGATATGGTAAAATAGAACCATTGTATAGCTTTTTATATAATTTTATAGGTCATTTTTTCCCTTAAATTTATAGTTTAGTCATTTTAAGCTAATTTATTTCTTAATCACTGTAATTAATTTTCATAACATTCACTAATCGTTTTGTAAAAAACAATTTGAATTTTTTAAAAATTAAAAATTAATCTTATTGAAAATAAGTAATTCATTTTTCAAATTTCAAATAATATATGTGGTAGAAATTAAATTATATATTTTCTTATAGATTGGATGAGTAAGCGGTTTTTTAAATCAAGATGTTCAAAACATTTTTCTATTTTTATATTAAATTTAAAAGTGAAATTGATTTCAATGACATGAATTATCATTATTTATGTAAAATTTATCGTCTTTTTCTTTTTATCCAATCCTAAATACAATTTATCCCTATCAATAAATTAGATGAAAAAGATGATTTCATTTTAAATTAAAAATTATTTCTTATATACCATAAAACGATACACCATAGAAAAAATACCAAAAATGTATAGAATTTTTTTTTCATATTTTTCATTCAATAGTTATATTTTATTTTTACATCTGAAATTAATAATAGATCAATAAAATTAATTTTAAATAGTTTATTGATAAAAATAAATTAAACTATATTAAGAAAAATACATGGGTTTTGTGTAAAATTGGGTTTGTTAGTTTCTTATACCAATAAAATATATAGGATGAATGTCAAAAATAATTGATTTAATATATGAAATATATATTTACTTAATATATTTTTTTGATTATAATTCATATAATTTACTAAGACAACATGACTTTGGGAGTATTAAACTATTTTCTTTATATTTTCATTTCAAATTAATAGGTAACCAAATAATTCATATTATATTATTATAGACCATATATTTTTATAATTTAGTTAAAGATTTTATTATCCATTAATTTAAAATATAGTTTATGCATTATTAAACCTAATAATAAAATTTTTACTAATATATTATTGTTCATTAAAACATGGTCTTATGTGTCATGAAAACCATAAAATGAAATCTCTATTTTTGTACGAAAATAAAAAATAGTGTTTCATTTACCTAAATTTCATATAGATGTTTCATTTAGAAAAATCATGAAATGTTGTTCCATATAATGGATGAAAATGAAATTTTATTCTAATAATGAAATATATATTTAGTTTTTATTGTAATGAAATAAATAAATAAGAATAACTTATATAAAAAAAATTATTTGACAAAATATCATGGGGTTACATATAGTAAGATATTAAATAAGAATCATAAACTATTTTTGAAATGAATAATGAAATCACACATAGTTTGAGTTACATAAATTTCATAAAATTAAAAACATTAAAAACAAAATTTTATTAGTTGGTTTATTGATTTTGTTCTTTAGTTGTTTAATGTATTTATATTTAATAACATTAGTCTGATCTAGAAAAGAAAAATATTAAACAAACTATAATATCCATCTAGAAAATATTTATTCATGATCCTTAAAAATATTATCTTTTTCAATTGTATTCTATTCAAACATTAATGTTTGATCATGAATATATTTTCTTTAGAAAAATATAAATGGTTAAAATCAGTAAGAGATATAAAAATATAAAAAAAATTATCTATAACATCCTTAAAAATATTCTATATCCATTTATATTTTGTGAAGAATATCATATCTATGATGAAGGAAATGTATCTTCCCATAAATATAATTTACATCCTTATCCTATAATTTCATTTACATTTAAAATTTCTTTACCATTCATTCATTAGTATACATGAATTATTTATCAATTTTTAGGTATCTTGTAACATCAAATATATAATCTACTAACAATTTATACTATTTAGAAACATTGGAAAGAGTCATGTAATTTGGAATGAGTCTAAATTATGCACTAATTACAAGAATTATATCATTGCTATTTTTCTCATTAACATGAATATAAAAAACTGTAATCAAGATTCCAAAAAAATATAGATTTGTATTAGCTTTGTTGATAAAGTATTTCAGAATTTTTTTCTCTTATTCTTTTTGAAAATATTATTTAAAATTAAGAGCCACATTATATTTAGGAGATAATTTCTCAATTTTTATAAGTTCTTTATTAATAGAATTTCAATCATTTATTATTTTCTAATAATATTCCAAATATAAATGAATTGGGATATCTTTTGATGAAATAGATTTAGGAGAATATTTCATTAAATGTTATAAGGTTATTTTAGCATAGGGATGATCTGAATATTTTATCAAAGAAATATCATCAGAAGTAGATCTTTTTATCAATACTTTAGTAAGCCTGAAAAATATTTTTTAGTAACAAATTATTTTGAGAAAATTTATACTAGTAATAACATGAAATATTTATGAATGAATAAAATAACATCCAATAATTATTCATGAGGATATATTGATGTTTGTAATTGTAGTTAAATAACCATTTCATGAGTAGCTACAGTGTCCACAGCTTCACCAACCTCTCTATGTGGTAAAGATATGTATGAGAAATTATCTTCCACATATAATGCATCCTCATTAGATTTAATTTAAATTATAGTTTTCTTATTATGGGATATTAATTAAAAACATGTTATTGAATATTATTGTTTTTTATATTTTTATTGCTACTTGATTGTCTCTGGTGTTTTGAGAATACATTTTATACATCATTTTATCTTCCAAATTCCATTTTTTACTCACTAAGAAAATTTATTTTAGAATTATGAGTTATAAATAATGGTTTTAAATATTCTATTTATTATTTATTATTCAGTTAATTATAAATATTTTATTCTAGACCATACTATGGATTCCAATAATACTTTGAGAATCTTTTTCATTTTTCATTTTTTCAGTTAATTTCTTACTCATATTTTCCTTGTTTGATCTAATCTTTCTATAATATTAATAATCTTAATATATAAATAAATTTGAATTCCTAGAACATCCATTTCATTTATATTATGTTGAATATTTATAACTTTTTCAATCACTTTTCCTTTATATCATTGTTGATATTTAGAAAAAGAACAACAAAAGATAATTAAATAAATATTTCCTCTTTGAAATCATATTTCAACCACATTTTACATGTATTTTAACTATTGAATAGATTTTATTTATATCATTCAAGATGATACATATTATCAACATCATATTACTTCAATAGTTTTAAAGGATTTTTTTTGAAAATCAAATCCGATAACATAATTTTCATCTTAACCCAATCATTTTAGATAACATCCATATAAGTTAAACTAATCTTTGATAATTTTAGTGTCCGGAATGTATCTTAACAATACATAAAATAACATATCATATCTGAATCACATTTTATCACCTCACCATATATAATTGAATGAAATATTAATTAAAATATTATATAAAATTTCCCTGATAAAAGAATTGTTTTACGAATATTTTCATTAACCCTAAGAAGAACATTTCTATATTATTTTTTACAAAATATCTATAAAATATTGGTATTTCATGTGTAAAGAACCAAAATTATTCCTCAAAATGATATTCCATTACGTTTACAATATTACCTAATGTTAGGGTAAACAATTTAATCCTATGGAACAAAGGATCCCTTTTTTACTCCACCATCATTATAAAACATCATATAATTATTGAATTCTCTAATCGATAGAAGATAATAAAATCCAGGAAACAAATGTATAAGTAATAATTTCCAAAATCCATGAAAATTAAATATTTTATTCATAATTAGTGAATATATATTAAATATATCTAAATCAATAATCATATCCCAAACAATATATAATGTTTCATGTTATCTAGATGTTACAATTGCTAGATTGGAATATGGGAAGTATTTCTAAATGAAAATAAGAGCTTCGTTGTAGATCACAATGAATTCATCCAACAAACATTGGGTCCAACTCATTAAGAAGGTGTCTTAGAAAATGAAAGGGAATATTAAATTTCCAAGAATTAATGAATTTGAATAAATTCCTTTAAAAACACATGACTTCATAATTATGTTTAAAATAATAAAAAATTTCAAATTTTTTGTTATTTTACTATATTTTAAAATTTGATAATTAAAAAAGTCTTCTAAAACATGATGAAACAAATTAAAAATAATTAGAACTATTTGAAAATGATATTTAATTTAATAATGAATTGATTTTTTTAGAATATGTTTCCAAAAAATGATAACATGAACATTATTGAATCTTATAAATTTTAAAATATGACTTTTTAAAAGTTACGCAAAAATAATAAATACATATTCCACAAAAATAAAAGGAATAAATGAAATACTTTAGTATAACATAATGAATTGAAATTACTAATAAGAATAAACAAATTTAAAATTCATTTTCATTAACATAAAAGAAATATATAAGGGCACTGATGATTAGTTTATAGATTTGTGTGTAAAAAATTAAAACTATTTATAATTTTTTTCATGTAATAATAGAAATCGTTTGGTGTATAATTATTTGCAAATAATATCTTTGGAACCCATATTTAAGTTACTTTTTAATTTTCATATAAAACTTTTTGAATGGGAAAATGTTCTAGGTCATCCAAAATAATATAAAAATTTTAACAATACCTATTAAAATCATTTCCTCCATATTTTGGCTTTTTATAAAGGGGTGATTTATTTGGCCCAAATATGATCACATGAAAAAAAATAATTTCTAGTGGATTTAATTCCAAATCAAAATTATTAATTTATTTGTATCCATTACCTATATAAATTTTCGAAATAATTTCATCCTATAATGAAGACGGTTAGAAATTTATTTAGAATATAATCTAGTAAAATAATTTTAATAATATATTTTTTATTCAATACAATTAAAATTATTTGACATTTTCTTCTTTTCGAATTTCTTCTTGTAGTCATCTTCATTAATATAAAATTATGATGTCATTATTTTTCTTCACCTATTTAGATCATTTGTATGTTTTTTGATTTTTTCCATTGAATTTTCTAGATTAGAGAAAATATCATCATTTTCCATTAAAATTTCTATGATATCATCCACGACATTCATAAAGTTATTTTCCTCTTAATATTTTTCTCTTTTAGGTTTTTATACTTTTTATTGAAATTCTCATTCATATTTTGACATTAAATAATAAAATCATTCATTATATCAATAGTTTTATGATCTCTCTAATAATTATATAAATAAGAAATATTATGATCATTAATATCATTTACATAAGGATAAATAAATTTAAAAATTATAGTATGATATATCAGAGATTAAGTAGAAAATATTCCATTAAAACAAATTTTTTATCATAAAATTTGGTGATTTTATACTACTTCCAATTTCTTAAAATGATAGTTATGTAGAAAAAAAATCACTCATAATAAACTTTAATACATTTCATCATACCAAATAAAATCCTTTTTTATAATGGTGATATCAAAATTTACATTGTGTAAATATTTGGAATTTTTCCGATAAAGTCGTTTTTAATGAACAGTGAAAAATATTGTATTCTAATTCAAAAGTTACTTTTAATCTAATTTATTTATATGGATAGATTATATTTTTAATTGGTTTAAAAGTAAAATTAAAAAATATTTTTACCATTTAGTCCAATTTTAGTCATTGTAATTAATTTTACTTTGAAACTGGACATAAACAAGTATCAATCTATTGATAGTTATTGTTTCATAAAAACACGGTATTTGTTTTGATGACGGGAATTAATTTTAAAATTAATTAATTCCATTTATATGTTTTGAATTTGGAAAAATAGACATAATTTTTGAATTCAGAATATCAAATATATCTTTGGATGTATTTTTGGTATTTTTCTGAAAAACATCAATTTTTGATGAATAGTGAAACCACTTAGTGGTAGTTAAAAAAACTTACTTTTTCATTTAAATGAAAATTTACCACCTCTGTAAATTGAGTTTCAAAAATCTGACATACATCATTGTTATAAATAAGTAAAATGTGGTTCATTATGATGAAAATATTTTTGGGTGAATAGTAACTATTGACTTTTATTTACCGCAGTTAAAGGTAAATAGTGTAATTCAAGGTAAAAAGAATATTATAATAATTATAAATTACCGTAAAACTTGTTATAAACTTATTTTTTGGCTCATGTATGACCATGGGAATCTTTGGGTCGATTTTGGGACCCCATGAAGCCACTTAAGAGTGATAATGACACTCTAGATTAATTAATTTAATGTAAATGCAAAAATGACATAAAGGAAAATATTTTAGTAAATTAATTTTTATAACATGTTATATAATAAATAGTTTTTTCTATATATATTAATTGGAAAGATATAAATATTTCCTACATGATAGTACTTTTTATATAATTTTTAGACATCGAATAAATTAAATTATTTTTGACATAATAATGACGCACTGTTTACCTCATTAATAAATCATTTAAATTAATATGATTATAAATATTAAAATAGAATAAAAAACATATATAATTCGTATTGGATGATTTTATTTCGAATATGAGTCATCTTATTTCGTCTTTAATGATTTTTGGACCATTAAAACGGAATATCATTATATAATAAAATAATTTTTTCACACTTTCCTAAAGAGACCATCCTCTCCCTTATAAAAAGAGACCATTTCTATCCAATTACTCAGACATATCAAGCCATTTAACTCATCCAAACACTTACAAATTAAGCTCCCTAAATCCCTATCCTCCTCCTAGAAGCATTACCTTAGGTATAAGTCACTTCATGAAGTCCTTTGGTTCAATCCAATGGGAGTTACCCAAATTAAAGGTAACAGTTTCTCTTAATTTTTTTTATTTTACTTATCCAACCCCTAAAATCATTCTATTACAATATTTTGTAATAACAACATTATCCTAAATAAACTAGGATGATGTTATGAGAAGTATTATAACTTCACATTCACACACCTCCATCTAATGGGTGAAGAACGTAATGTTTCTTTGGATGGAAAACTAACGCCTCACGAAAGAATGATTGTTCATTTACATCTTACCACCTCTCATGGTGGACATTATGATGGAAATATATTTATATATTATATATATTATGTTTATTATTTCATTATGCTTCTATATTACCCAATTTATTTGAATCCATTATGGTTTCCATAGTGGGTAAATACGATAATCTCATTTGAGGAAGCGTGGACTACCGCGCCCTCAAAGTGATGTGACTCGTTAATGACTTATTAGGGATGTATAAAGGATAGGGTTAATGATATTATATATTATATTATACTGGAATTATAATATAACTATGTATGATTATGTTTTAATTCCATTAAAATAAGAAATAGAAATGAAAGTAGCGTTCATGCGTACATACGGCTTACCGTCTCCATGAACGGTGCATTTCATTTTTTACCTCTAAATGTTATGTAAAATTATAAATACATGTATATACTAGATATATATGATATATATGATATCTAAATCATGAATATCAATCTGGATATAATGAACCATTGACCACATGAACAATATGTAATTATCAGAAGTCCATTTTTGACTCAAGTACCAAATATTGACAATACGAACATTATTAACATAAATGATTACATAATGTTTATAACAAGGTAATAAGTGATATAAAATCAATAATAAACTTGAAAAAGGATATTAAGAAATTATAAATTAGCTTTAGTTTATTATTCATGAGATTAAAGAACGATTGAGTCATGTCGAACAAGAGGTAAGAGATTTTCTTATCTCACTTTTAATTCCGTGATATTTCCATTGTTCACCACTTATTTATTACATGTGGTGTAATGTGTACCACAATTGATATATATTATCATTTATAGCTTTATATTCATGGTATTAGGTGATTCATTTTGTGGTTATTAACTTTTGGTCATATGATTCAATTTGGATACAATGTTGTTAGGGTTTTTCATCTCACTTTTTATTCCCGTGAGATTCATGATATATTGGACACTATTTCCCTTTGTGTGGCGTATGTACTGCCCATGATTGTACTCCTTGTGTAATATAATTTAATTTATGTTTATTTACATCTTTATTTAATTATTATTCTTCCATGTGGCATATGATTTGTATGTTACCAAATCGGTAAGGGAATCTTTCACCCTCCTCTCTTTTCTTTATAAAAGACTTCTTTTTGTTATGTCTTTTAATTTACATATTATTATGTTGGGATATGTTATTATATATTCTTATTTATGTAAAAATTATATCCAAGTGATGATATTCCCTTTATTATCTCATCAACTATTTTTTTTTGAATTTTATTGTGTCACCGATAGGCTGTCAAATTGTTACAAGGGAACTTATTAACCCAATTTCTATTCTTTGGGTTCAACTTGTACTTATTTAATATGTCATGTAATGAATATGTGTGAATGTATTATTATTGTTTTGAACATAATATCCACTTATATTGGGTATATTTATATTTTTCACACATAATTATGAGATTGATTTATCCTTAATTTAAGGATACCATCTTTAAAAGGGATTTTATCTCAATTTACATTTCCTTTGAGACTTCATTGTTGTTATGCACCAATTCACTATTATATGATGTATATACTATCCTCTGACATATTATATCATTAATAACTTTATTCTCATGATATTATAATGTTCTTATTAAATGTTATTCCTTATTTATTTGTATTCAAGCATCTCTCTTTTTGTTAAAAAACACTTTAACAAAAATACCGTTTTAAATGTTTTTAAAATTTATTCTTATAAATATTTCTAATTAATGTCCATGTTTTCGAAATGGGTTTTTTTATTTATTTATATGGACATTAATTTTTTCAAATTATAATTAATTTAAATGCTTCAAAGTGGTATGGGACACTTTGACTCAGAAAATATCTTTTTAAAGGGTTTTGAAATTGATTTGATAAAACAATGTTTATTTCAATATCTTGATTTGATATATTGGAATGTGGAAATGATATCATTCCTTTAAACATGTGTTATATGTTATGAATATGTTATGATTATTGAGCATTATTTACGTATATGGGTGGTTCCGTGTTAAACCTAGGGTAGGTGAGCCCGAGATAGCTCTCCAATGCATTAGGTAACGTGACGGAGGTAAACTTGATGTTTCTCCTAAGATATTTAGGGAATATACTATGATGGATATTCCAAGTGTAACTCCATATTTAGCTATGATAGCTACAATGTATGTTTGATATGGATTCCATAAGTAACCCTTTTTATTTATGATATGTGTGTGTTTTTCATAAAT
Source organism: Viscum album (assembly GCA_963277665.1). Lineage (NCBI taxonomy): Eukaryota > Viridiplantae > Streptophyta > Magnoliopsida > Santalales > Viscaceae > Viscum > Viscum album. The sequence goes on from OY728147.1 coordinate 1,158,274,010, forward strand.
CTTATGATTTCATAAGGTATGTTATGATTGAAAAGTATGGTTTCATGGATTTGTATTTATTGTGGGGCTAATGTTTTCCGTCATTATTTTATAACACATACTGAGTGTTTTAGGCTCATCCTATGTTTTTGAAATGTTTTTCATAGGACATAAAGATGAACAGGTTCAAGGATGGGATCAAGGAAAAGTCATGTTGTCTTAAACATGGAACTAGACATGTGTCTTTTTAAGAGTTTTAATTTTATGAAAAAATGGATACTGAGTAGTAGTGTGTACTTATAATATTCAAGTGTTATATAATAGTTATGTCCTAATTCTCTAAAACACTAAACCTGAAAAAATCTTCAATGTGAATTATCCATTTAATTCAATATTATGTAATATTATAAAGTCAGGTCGTTATAGTTGGTATCAGAGGTCAGTTTAGACAACGTTGGGCATTAGGAATTTTTGTTAGACATATGGTTAGTCCCATTCTATAATTTCAGTTAAATACTTGTTTTATAACATTTTAAGATCATGGAGGGTCAGCTACAAATGGATGGAGGGTAATCTCAAATGACATTCCTATTTCTTCCTGATGACATTCTTTCAATAATTTTTGCAAAGTCATGTTCGGATGATTTTAAAACATTTTCTAGCATACAACACACTTGCAAGCAGTTGTTCGAGATATAAAACACATCCACTATACCTAGTTATAATCGTGGATCATGGGTTATATTTAGAAATATTTTATTTTAACAATACTCTCATATTTTCATGAAAGGTAAATATTATCCAGGAATTTTAAATGATTTTACCTTATCACAAGATTATGAAGCATATTATGATTTTAAAAAAGGTGTTGAAGAAGGAGACCCTTGAGCAACCTATTTATATTTTATTTTAAAATATATTCTCTCAAAACATACTTATGTTATTTTAAAAGGACCATTAATTTAAGTATCAACTAAATTTTGGTTAGACTGTTTTATAGAAATCGTGTTTTATCAGATGTTTTGGAATTATATGTCATACATGATTATTTTCCAAAACTGTTTTTCTCTGAACACCCATATGAACCATTTAATAATATGTGTATTTGTATGGAGGAAGTAAATGACTTTTAAGGACCTATAAATCATTATTGCAATGCATGTACCTTATACATACATGAACAAGATGACTATCAAACCAAATAGACACCATGTTCAAGGTATGATGTTCTTCATTTTGGGGATTCTTTTATTTTATCATATAGTGGTGAAATAAGAAATAAAGAATTAAGATGTTGAGATCATAATTAATTTGGATGAAAAGAAGAGGTATAAGGAAACCTTTTAGTTTAAAACAACATAGGGTTATTTTTGAGTTTTATAGAAATGACAACCCGTAGGATGGGTGACAACCTGTCACATCCGGAAAGGCTATAGGAATCAAACCAACAACTGAAGGGAGACAAGGTCTCATCACCTACCACTAGCTTACTTGAAGTCCCTGGTTAGTATGACTTATTATTTTAGTAAAATGATTTTATAGTATAATAATAAGTTGATTTTTGGTACTTCTGTTTTATAAAAAGGATATACTTAGTATTAAAAAATAATTTAGTGATTAAGGGATAAAGGTGGTTGCGGAAGACTTTCTCTCTTTTTAAGAAACACTATATGCCTAAGGAAGATAGAATACAATGGGATTTCAATTTTGTAATAATTTTTTAAATTTTAGTTTGGAAGAATTTATGTTTTTATTATGGACACATGATTATTTGATTTATTTATTAAAATGAGTAACCTATAATGGAGAATATGTGATTAGTTTAATTAATTTTCAATATGAGACATTATGAGTAACTAGTGTTACTTTGAGATAAATGTTAATATTTATCATGGAAGTCTATGTAATTAAATCCTTATGATATTTAGGTTACAATCATAGTTTGGATTTATTTTGATGAATTAAAGGGAATATTGTATAATGAATGGTCATTCTTGAACCTTGGGTTTATTTTGTTGAATTTTGGAGATTAAGAGAAATATTTATTTTTACAAAGGATTATATTTTTGGTGATTATCTGATCTTGTACTAACAATTTTGTATTTATTTGATGTCTAAATACAAGGGAAATAAATAGTTCTCTTTTTTTGGATTATGTGATTCTCTAGGAGATGATTCTTGTGCTTTTGATGTGACCAAGTCTTTTTGGATGCTCATCTTTTAAAGAAATGATTAGTTTTGGTAAAAACTTATTAAAAGATGAAACTCTACTTGAAGGTAAGTATATTTCCTTATGTTTTTATTATATGTAGAAGATGAATTCCTCAAAATAATTAAAAGAAATTTAAAAAAAATTTGTTGGTTTATGTTTCCTACTGGGTAATCAAAGACCGTTTACACTTATCATAAGTTTTTTATTTTCATATGGTTAACTTTCTCCTAATAATTTTTCCTATAACTCTCCACCAAAACATGACCATTTTTTCTCCTCCATATCCATGTTTTCATGGAATCATATTATGGGATAACTCAGGTGACCATTTTACCTCTCTTTCTTTCTTTTAAAGTTATAGTTTTACTGACTCTTCTTCTGATATGGGACTTTCAATAATGTTTCGGAGCCCAAATTTTAAAATTGCGAGGACACAATTTCCAAAAGGGGGGAAGGATGTAACATCCCAAAAAAATAAAGAATATGACTTTTTCATATTTATTAATTTTTCAATTAAATATTAATTTTACTTTAAAAATGGTTTCTATGTTTGGTAGCGTACCCGATATGCAACAACGGATTTCTTTGAAATCTTACGTGGCACACTAATAATATAATAATATTATTTTAAAAAGTAGTTAACTACTAGATGTTTTATTGGAGTTAATGAAAAAAACTATCTACAATATGATTATACATGATTGTTAAATGTATTTACATTATCCAATAAAAAGTTAGAGGCATAAAATGTGAATGAATCTACTTTTAAGCATAATTTACATTAAAAGGCTGATTTATCACCTTTTAATTTTGATCCTTTTTAAATATAGTTTTGGTCACATAAATAAATTCTATATGACCAAATAAAATCCTTCTTTAGAATGAGGATATAAAAATTTACTTTGTGTAATTTTTTGGAATTTTTCCGATAATGTTCATTTTTAATGAATAGTTGATAATATAGTATTCTAATTCAAAAGTGACTATTAATATAATTTATTTATATGGATATATTATCTTTTAAACTGGGTTTAAAGTGAAATTATAATATATTTTTACCATTTAGTCCAATGTTAGTCATTAGAGTTAATTTCACATTTAAATTGGATATAAACAAGTACCAATCTTTTGATAGTTATTGTTTTTTAAAAACACGCTATTTGTTTTGATAATGGGAATTAATTCATAAATTACCTAATGCCACTTCTATTTTTTGAATTTTACAAAATAGCCATCAATTTTGAATTCGGAATATCAAATATTTCTTTGGCTGAATTTTTGGTATTTTTCTGAAAAACATCAATTTTTGATGAATAGTGAAACCCCTTAGTGGTAATTAAACAAACTGACTATTTCTTTTAAATGAAATTTTACCACTTCTGTAAATTGAATTTCAAAAATATGACATAAATATTTGTTATAAAAAAGTAAAATATGGTTCATTAAGATGAAAATAATTTTTGGTGAATAGTAACTATTGACTTTTATTCATCGCGGTTAAAGGTAAATAGGGTAATTCAAGGTAAAAAAAATATTATAATAATTCAAAAATACCTTAACACTAGTTTTAACCTTATTTTATGAGTCATGGCCGACCATGGGAATCTTTGGGTCAATTTTGGGACCCCATGAAGACACTTAAGAGTGATAATGACACTTTAGATTAATTAATTTAATGTAAAGGCAAAAATGACATAAAAAAATATCATTTATTAAATTAATTTTTATATATTGTTATAAACTGAATAGTTTGGTCTATAAATATTCATTTTAAATATAAAAATATTTCATACATGATTTTGTTTTTTTATAATTTTTTGACCTCTAATAAATTAAATTATTTATGACACAACAATGATGCAGTGTATACCTCAATAATAAATCATTTAAATAAATAAGATTATAAATATTAAAATAGCATAGAAAACTTGTCTAATTATATTTGGATGATCTTATTTCGAATATGCGTCATCTTATCTCGACCTTATTGATTTTTGGACCATTAGAAACCGAATATCATTATATAATAATATATTGTTTTCACAGTCTTTTAAAGAGTCCATCCTCTCCCTTATAAAAAGATACCATTTCAATCCAATTAATCACACCTCTCAAGCCATATGGATAGTCCAAACTCTGCCCAATTAATCACCCTACATATCTATCCTCCTCTTAGAAGTCTTACCTTAGTCAGAAGACACTTCAAGAAGTCCTTTGGTTCAAACTAAAGGGAGTTACCCAAATTAAAGGAAACATTTTCTATTAACTTGTTTTCTTTTATTTCACTTTTCCAACCCCTAAAATCTTTCTATTAATTTCTTTTGTAACAAAACTTGTATCTTCAATATACTAGGATATTTTTATGAGAAGTATTCTAACTACACTTTTACACAACTCCATCACCTCATTAAACGATGATTGTTCAATTACATCATACCACCTCTCATGATGGCCATTATGATGGTACTATATTTATATATGATATATATTATGTTTATGATTTCATTATTATTCTGTACTTCCCAATTTATATCAAGACATTACAGTTTCCGTAGTGGGAAAATACGATAATCTCATTTGAGGAAGCATGGACTACTGTCCCCCTCAAAGTGATGTGACTCGTTAATGCTTTATGTGGGATGTATAAAAGATAGAGTTAATGATATTATATATGATATTATACTGGAATTATAATATACCTATGTATAATTATATTTCAATGCCATTAAAATAAAAAATATAAATGAAATTAGCGTTCATGCGTACGTACGGCATACCGTCTCCATGAACGGTGCATTTCATTTCTTACCTCGAAATGTTATGTACTATTATAAATACATGTATATACAGGATATATATGATCTATATGATATCTAAATCATGAATATCATTCTATATATAATGAACCATTGACCACATGAATAACATGTCATTAATAGAAGTCCATTTTTGACTTCAGTACCAAATATCGAAAAAACGAACATTATTAACTTAAATGATTACATAATGTTTATAACATGGTAATAAGTGATATAAAATAAATAATGAACATGAAAAAGGTTATCAAGAATGTATAAATTAACTTCAGTTTATTATTCATGAGATTAATGAAATATCGAGTCAAGTGAGACATGAGGTAAGTGATTTTCTTATCTCAATTTTAATTCCATGAGATTTCCATTGTTCGCCACGTATTTATTACACGTGGTGTAATGTGTACTACCATTGATATAAATTATCTTGATTAGATTTAAATTCATTTTATTCTATTATTCATTTTGTGGTTATTAGCTTTTGGTTATACGGTTCAATTTGAATATAATGAAGTAAGGGTTTTTCATCTCACTTTCTATTTCCATGAGATTCATGCTATATTGGCCACTATTTCCTTTTGTGTGGCGTATGTACTACCCATGATTGTACTATTTGTGTAACATACATTCATTCATGTTTATTTACATCTTCATTGAATGATTTTATTTCATGCGGTGTATGTTTTGTAAGTTACCAAATCGGTAAGGGAATCTTCACCCTCCTCTATTTTCATTATAAAATAATTCTTTTTGTTATGTATTTTAAATTAAATCTTATTATGTTGGGATATGTTATTAATATACTTATTGATGTCATCATTATATCCAAGTGATATGATTCCCTTTTTTATCACATCATCTTATTTTTTTGAATTTTAATGTGACGCCAATAGGCTGTCAATTCTTTACAAGGGAGCTTCTTAACCGAATTTCAATTCTTTGGGATCAACTTGTACTTATTGAATATGTAAAACAATGAATATGTGTGAATGAACTATGAATTTTTTTGAACTTAATATACATTTATATTGGGTATATTTGTATTTTTCAATCATAATTATGAGATTTATTTATCCTTAATTTAAGTATACCATCTTTACAAGGGATTTCATCTCAATTTACATTTCCATTGAGACATCATTGTTGTTATGCACTAATTCACTCTTATATGGTGTATATACCATCCTTTTACATATTATATCATGAATACCCTTTTTCTCATTATATTATAATGTTCTGATTAAATTTTATTCCTCATTTATTTGGATTCAAGAATCTCTATTTTTCTTAAAAAACTCTTTAACAAAAATATCGCTTTAAATGTGTCACGACCCTCCTTCACCAAAAAGAGGGAAGGGTCAGCAGATTGTTAGGCCCTTCTTTCTTTATGTTGAAGGAGAGATAATGACCCCCGAAACCCACCTTCAATAGGTCCCGGAGTGGCGACTAGCACCAAGGGTATAGAAATTTCCATCAAATGGAAGGCATTACCCTTTTTTTTATTTTATAGGATCGAGGGATAAGAAAAAGGAAACCCAACAACACCAAGGTAGAAAGAAATGTAAATCCAAAAGTTAACCATTCCCACATGCATGTTTCAAAATTAAAATCCACAAAGTACAAAAGGTAACTACAAGGTACGTACCAAAGGGAAAAGAAAAACAACAAGTGCAACTGCTCCAAAGGTCCAAGCTAGTAAGGTCCTGTGTGATCCCCGATGTCCTCCTGGAAACCTGAAATCAGTTTTATATACGTAGGGTGAGAAAACAAGTACACTCAGTAGGGCAAACCAAGACTCTCGTGCACAAGTGGGGGAATGTACTAATGTCTCATGAGAAGAAGAGTAAACCAAACACCTAACAAGGAAAACTATCTATACCAGGCCTCACCTAGGCTCACTCCCCAAATAACGCAAGTCAAGTAATATATATAATAAGAGCACATCGATGTTTGGGTACCCCGCACCACTTTCCAACTGGTTATTGAGGCATCATACGCATCAGACCAATCCCGCCATTCTCACCACAATCCCACTGCCACACCCGCCCGCACACACCTGGGCCACAACCACACGCAGTCCCACTGCTGAATTCCGCCCGCACACACCTGGGCCACAACTGTCACATGTAACCATGCCTGCAAACACCTAGGCCAGAACAACAACCACCACACCCAAAGCCACCTGGGCTAAAGGATCCACTGCCACGCCCGAGGACACCTGGGCCTCATCCTGAAGACGCTTGGGAAACCACCTGCCGTACAAACCTGGCCAACCACCACACTACCCAGCCCGAAGGTTCTTGGGGTAAGAATGGACCTCAGGCCATCACAACCATCTCGAAGACACTTGGGCTATCCAGGAAAGGGAGCAGAAAAAGAGCTAATAACCAGCCACTAAAAATAGTGTTGGGAAAAGCCCCTCCCCCATGAAATGGGGGTGTTCGGCACTAAGTGCTCAACTTGGGTGGGGCGCGAATATGAAACACAAATCTACAAGTATATATATATATGTAGCAAGCACTCACCCAAGCTAGGATTTTCTTCAGACAGCCTACAGATCACAACAACACTCAAGTCCGAGTCACGAATCATGCTAACAACCCATTTGTCCCCTTTCTTATTTCACGTTCAGTAATAATCTTTACGTTTAAGCACTACTGGGCAACTAGTAGGCATAGAAATAAGTCCAGGAAAGTAAACAGTCAAACATCAACCAAAACGCCCACACCAGGTTCCCAAAAACAGAGGATTCCACCCCAATTTGTGATATAAACAAGTATCCACCCGGTCTTAAAACTCACAGCCACCTAAAGTATAAAAGAAAAGGGGATCTCGTCCCCACCCACATCTCCAACAATCGGCCTGAAAGGAAAACATCCAACTACCACCACCAACACAAGTCGGGGATTTTCAGATTTAAACGACTTAACACACTCCATGATTTCAAATTCCGTGTGTTCTAACCGGGCGTTATCATAGAAGGTTTGATCCTGGTGCTTTCAATTATTCAGCCGGATATACGTGATTAACCGATTCACTTTTCACAGTAGGAGTTTACAACCACAAACAATCCATTTAAAACATCAGCAGGGTTCATTAGTGCACAAACAACGACCACCAATGGCCTCGATTATCAGGAGGCATAATCCAGAACAACTCAACAAGATGGTCATAGAAGAAACAACATCAAAATATAAGACAACATCAACAATCACATCCCCCCACTTCTTTCTTTATAGAATTCGTTCATTATCTTTAATTAGGTCTGGTTCACCCAATCCTTCATAATCAAAAGCACGCCCACCCCGCATGATACACAAAAGAGAGAGACGAAGGAGAAATTCCATATTTGTTGATAGATGATCGACGTTTAGGCCGGGGGCGCGGAACTTTACGGATAACGATGCGGCGAGCCCGATGCGCCAGAAGCTTTCTGTGAAAAGCCACGATCGAGGAAAGGAGAAACCACAGCTAACCCTTAGATTGTAAGAGCCGAGGACGGTTGAGGTGAAAATGCAAAACCGCATAAGGCGCGGGGGTCGTGGGTTGACCACACGGATCCAATCATCACAAAAAAAGGGTCGGGTGGTTTAAGTCGACTCATGAATTGATGAAGTATTTAATTAATGCTCTTACGGGTGTTACCGGTCTTAAAAACACGCTTAAACGAGTCAGAATAGGGTTTAAAACCCTATTCGCACAAAGGAGTTCTATTAGAACAACTTGACAAGGCCGGGTGGCGCCGATCGGTCTCGCCGATTGGTCGCGCGGATCGGTCTCACCGATCGGTCTCCCCGATCAGTCTCACCAATTGGTATTGCCGATCGGTCTCGCCGATCAGTCTCACTGATGGGTCTCGCCGATCGGTCTCGCCGATCGGTCTCGCCGAGACACCACTCCTTTAGAACCCAGATTTTGGCAAAGGGAAGGACCAAGTGAGTCTGGGTCATCACATCAGATACCTCACAAACTATTCTCGTCCTCGAGAATTTGAACAACCCAGAAGGAAAGGGTGGGTCCGAACAACCACCCCAAAAGATACCTCTCAAGAGTAAACCTCATCGTTAACTAAGAACACCTTCTTGTCACGAACAAAGAAACATACCATGCCAAACCTCCCAGGCATGGGGGTTGGGGAGTCTCCTCTCCCATGTCAAGATATTATCCTCTTTGGGCGGCAGTGACTCACCTGCACGGGTTTAATCGCATCCACCTTAATGCGTCTTGATTAGGGGTCAGGTTCTCTCTTTCCCCATAACCGGGGTGTTTCACACACAAGCAGAGGAAAACCAGTACATTTCATAGCCAAAAGACAAAACATTCTATCATAATAGGTACAACATGGAACAATGCTTAAAACAACTCTGGGTTCTGGGAATGCATCTGTGCTTCCCTTTCCCACGTACTCTCATCAAGCCCACCATGTCTCCACAACATGCGAACCAAGGGAATGGTTCATCCGCAAAGCACATTTTCCTTGCGATCCTCGATCACCACTGGTCACTCCACAAAGGTCACGCCGTCCTCGATGTCCATCTCACCCCAATCAAGGACGTGTGAATCGTCGTGCAGATAACGACGGAGCAGGGACACATGAAAGACATCATGTATACTTACTAGCAGTGGTGGAAACGCTAGCTGGTAAGCCACTTCGCTGACCCTCCACAACACTTTAAAGGGTTCGATGAATCTGTGAGAAAGCTTACTCCCCTTTCCAACCCTCCACTGCCCACGCCGAGGGGAGACCTTTAAGAACACGTGGTCCCCGACCTCAAACTACAAGGGCCTCCTCCTGGTATAAGCGTACGACTTCTGTCAGTCCTGGGCTGCCTTCATCCTTTCCCGTATGAGCTGAACCTTCACTGTTGTGTTCTGCACCACCTTCGGACCAAGGATGCATGCCTCTCCTACTTCGGTCCAACACACAGGCGAACGACATGGCCTCCCGTACAAAGCTTCAAACGGGGCCATGCCAATGGTAGAGTGGTAGCTATTATTGTAGGAAAAATCTACCAGAGGCAAGTATTCCACCCATGAACCTCCTAAGTTCAAAACACATTCTCGCAGCATATCATCCAAGGTTTGGATGGTGTGCTCTATTTGTCCATCTGTCGGGGGATTGAAAGCAGTGCTAAGGCGTAATTGGGTTCCAAACGCATGCTGCAACCCCCTCCAGACCTGCGAGGAAAACTGTGCATCCCTATTTGAGACTATAGACCTTGGAAATCCATGCAACTGCACCACCTCATCCTCGTACTTTCGTGCCAAAGCATCCACAACACTCGACTCCCTGATTTCCAGAATGTGAGCCGATTTCGTCAACCTGTCCACTACCACCCAGATGGCGTCGTACCCTCCTTGGACCTTGGGTAGTCCCGTGACGAAATCCATTGAGATTTCATCCCACTTCCACTTGGGGACATCTAGGGGCTATAGTAGGCCGCCTGGAACTCGGTGTTCAGCCTTCAGTTGCTGACACACTAGTCACATGGCCACATTCTCTGCCACTGCTCGCTTAACTCCGGGCCACCAAAACTGCCTCTTCAAACCCTGGTACATCTTGGAAACTCATGGGTGTACCGCCAGGGGTGAGTTGTGGAACTCACTGAGAACCTTGCCATGCATCGCCTTTGGGACAAACAACCTTCCCTGGAAAAGCATCCGATTCTGACCATCCTCGGTCCATCCTCCCGGAGCATTGCCCTGGTCAACTTGGTCACGCATCACCTCACACTCTAGGTCTCCCCACTGAGGCTCATCCACCTGCTGAAACAGGGATGAATGCACTTTCATCTGATATAGGCAGCCTCTTCCACTATATATCGTCGCATCCAGGTGTAAGGCATCCAACTCTTCCATTGCCTTCCAGGAATCCGCCGACTCTCAGACCGCATCCTTCTGTGTCCTCCTACTCAAGGAATTGGCCACCATATTGCCATTTCCCTCAGTATAAGATATCTTGAAGTCATAATCCTAGAGGAACTCCACCCATCTCCACTGTTGCATGTTTAAGTTCCGCTGGGAGAAGATATACCTCAAGATTTTGTGATCCGTGAAGACCACAAAGCGTTCCCCGATGAGGTAGTGCTGCCATAACTTTAGCGCAAAAAACGACCGCTACAAGCTCTAGGTCGTGGGTGGCGTAATTATGCTCATGGGAACGCAGGTGCCTGGACCCATAAGTGATCACCCCTCGTTGCTGCATCAACACACATCCCATGCCCTGTCCCGAAGCGTCACAGAATACCTCATAGGCCACCCCTTCTTCAGGTAATCTCAGCACTAGGGCACTGACCAGCTTCTATTTCAAATAGATGAAGGCTGACTGGAACTGCTCACTCCATATGAAATCCTGGCCCTTCTGGGTCAGATCCGTCAAAGGGGCTGCTACTCGGGAGAAGTTGGGTACGAATCTCCAGTAGTAACCCACCAGCGCGAGGAAAATTCGGACTTCTGCCACATTATTGGGTGCTTCCCATGAAACACTTGCCTCAACCTTTGATGGGTCCACCACTACCCCCTGCTCAGGCACCACGTGCCCAAGGAAGTGCACTTCTCGGGTCCAGAACTTGCATTTTGACAACTTCCCATAGAGCTGCTGACGTCGGAGGACCTCCAAAACTGCCCTCAGGTGCTCTGTATGGTCCTCCTCTGATCTAGAGTAGACCAGGATGTCGTCGATGAACACAACCACAAACCGATCCAGGTACTCCCGGAAGATGGAGTTCATAAGTCCCATGGACACAGCCGGGGCGTTCGTAACACTAAAGGGCATGACTACAAACTTGAAGTGTCCATACCTTCACATGAATGCTGTCTTCGGGATGTCGCTCTCTTTCACCCTCAACTGGTGGTACCCAGATCGCAGGTCGATCTTCGAGAACCATCATGCCCCTTTCAGCTGGTCAAAAAGATCATCTATCCTTGGGAGAGGGTAGCGATTCTTGATCGTCACCTGATTCAGCCTCATGTAGTCTATGCACAACCTAAGACCAACATCTTCCTTCTTTGCAAAAAAGACTGGAGCACCCCACATTGACACACTCGGACGAGCATAACCCCTCTTCATCAGATCGTCAATCTATATCCGTAACTCTCGAAGCTCCGAAGGTGCCATCCGGTAAGGATCCATCGACATTGGACGAGCTCTGGGCTGCAGGTCTATCCCGAACTCGATATCACGTAGAGGGTGTAGAGTTGTCACTTCCTTAGGAAAGATGTCCATAAACTCACAGACGATCTATGACAGTTCCACCATTTCCGCATCTACTAATTCCACTGTCAGCTCGGTCAACAAGGAGAGGAAAGGTTCCTCTCTCCTATTTCCCTTCGGACTGCTCCGCTCACCGGTGAAGGTAACGCGCCGGCTATCCAAGTCTGAGAACACCACCCTTCTTCGAAAACATTCGATGATGGCACACACAGAAAATAGCCAGTCGATGCCTAGGATGACATCGTATGGATGAATCTGTAGCAGAAGAAGATCCCTAACCGATTGATGTGGCCCTATCATCAGTCTATATCCCCAAAAAACGAACAACAAGTCGGTCTGGCCTCCAACTGGTGTGCTCAACACTAGGGAAACTGGAATTCTCTCAACATATAGACCCAAGGCATAGGCTAGACTGGGTGCAACGAAGGAGTGAGAAGCTCCAGTATCAAACAAAGCAAAAGCAAGAGTGCTAAACAGACTGATCATACCTCGAACAACCTCTAGCCCTACTGGGATTGCTGCCTCTGCAGCATGCAACTGTCCACGCCCAGATCACCTGCCCCTCAGTTGTCGGCCACCTCCCCGACCACGCCCTGGTCGAGGTCCCTGTGGAGCACCCTGGGGTCGGCCTCCTCATCCTACGTCTACCCTCGGAGGAGTGGGAGCTCGCTATCCCTGCTGCTGCTGCTGGAATGGTCTGGCTTGAGGCTGCTGCTAGAACGGGTGCTGGGGATGACTGCCACTGCTGTACTGCACCTGGTCGGGGAACTGACTCCGGAGATGCCCAGGGCTCCTACAAATGAAGCACCGTAGTACCGGGCTCGTAGGAAAAGGGCGAGGGCCAGGGGATCGAAACTGAAACTACTACGGCATGCTCCCAGCGGGTCGGAACCTAGAGGGTCCTGACGCTGGAGGTCTAGTGCTGACAGCCTTCCCTTTCGATGGTCCCAGCTGGATCCCCTCTCGCGACACTCCCCCTAGAGAATGCATCTTTTCCACCACATCGGCCTTCTTCTGGACCTCCATGTACGTCTGCAGTGTAAAGGGGGTAACAACATACTGGAGGGAGGTTCGGAGTGCCTCCTCCAAACGTCTTTCCCGAGACTCCTCGTCGGGAATGAGGTCCGGAGCAAAATGTAGGAGGTTCTTGAACTTGATCCCTAGATCCCTTACAGACATACTCCCCTGCAGGAGGGAGATTAGTTCCTGCCTATTTTCTGCCTTCATCATCGAGGAGAGGAATTCCGCCCGGAACTCCCTCTAAAAATCCACCCAAGCCACCTCAGACTCTCTCCTCTCCCCCAGGTAAAGCATCCACGACTGACGTGCTGCTCCCCGCGTCTGGCTAACGGCCAGAGGAACCTAGTACTCGGTCGGGGCCCGAATCAGGCCGAAGGCTATAACTAGCTCCTCTAGCCAGCCTTCCGTCTTCATATCAGAGGTTCTGCCCTCATACTTCTCGAGGGTCTGTCACTGGAAGGCTCGAAGAGTCTTCTGCCACTGGTCGCCCTCTTCCTCTCGATCAGCTCTCTGCCGATCGGCCAAAGTAGTCTCTGGGGCGTCGATCTCCTGTACCACACATGGTCGCCTTCCAGGTGCCATAGCTGAATGGTAAACAAGGAATGCCTTAGCCCATGTAGTGAAGAATATAGTTCTTAAACTTCTTAAAATTTAACTTATTCTTAACTCCCAAGAGATACCAGAAACCCAAGAACACAAGTCATTATGATGCATGTAACTTTCCTAGGGTCTCTACCCTGCAATCAGTGTGGCCTCACTTGGTCGTTCGGTAGGTCCAGAGTCTTTGCATCGGATCACGGGGGGCCCTAAAATCCCGTGTCCTAGTCGTTCTTCCCTGGACTAATTCACGCTGCAAGGTCACCCAACACCATTTCCATACCATCCTATGCAATCCTCACTGTGCCTAATTTCAGACTCTATCCTATCTCTCAACCATCAGCCACTTTGATACCATTCTGTCACGACCCGCCTTCACCAAAAGGAGGGAAGGGTCAGCAGATTGCCAGGACCTTCCTTCTTTAAGTTGAAGGAGAGATAATGACCCCTGAAACTCGCCTTCAATAGGTCCCGGGGTGGCGACTAGCACTAAGGGTATAGAAATTTATCACAAATGGAAGGCATTACACTTTTTTTATTTTATAGGATCGAGAGATAAGGAAAAGGAAACCCAACAACACCAAGGTAGAAAGAAAAGTAAATCCAAAAGTAAACCATTCCCATATGCATGTTTCAAAAGTAAAAGCCACAAAGTACAAAAGGTGACTACAAGGTAAGTACCAAAGGGAAAAGAAAAACAAAAACTGCAACTGCTCCAAAGGTCCGAGCTAGTAAGGTCCTGCGTGATCCCTGAAGTCCTCCAAGAAACCTGAAAGGATTTTTATATACGTAGGGTGAGCATAAAAGTACACTCAGTAGGGAAAACCAAGACTCTCACGCACAAGTGGGGGAACGTACTAAAGTCCCGTGAGAAGAAGAGTAAACCAAACACCTAACAAGGCAAAATATTCATCCCAGGCCTCACCAAGGATCACTCCCCAAATAACGCAAGTCATGTAATATATATAATAAGAGCACATCGATGTTTGGGTACCCCGCACCACTTTCCCACTAGTTATTGAGGCATCCTACGCATCGGACAAATCCTGACATTCTCACCGCAGTCCCAGTGCCACACCCGCTCGCACACACCTGGGCCACAACCACACGCAGTCCCACTGCTGAATTTCGCCCGCACACACCTGGGACACAACTGTCCCATGTAACCATGCCTGCAAACACCTAGTCCAAAACAACCACCACCACGCCTGAAGACACCTGGGCTAAAGGATCCACTGCCATGCCCAAAGACACCTGGGCCTCATCTCGAAGACGCTTGGGAAACCACCTTCCACACACACCAAGCCAACCACCACACTACCCAGCCCGAAGGTTCTTGGGCTAATAATGGACCTCAGGCCATCACATCCTACCCGAAGACACTTGGGATATCCGGGAAAGGGAGTATAAAAGGAGCTAATAACCACCACTAAGAATAGTGTTGGAAAAAACACCCTCTCCCATGAAAGGGGGGTGTTCGACACTAAGTGCTCAACTTGGGTGGGGTGAGAATAAGAAACACAAAGCTATATATATATATATATAGGTAGCAAGCACTCACCCAAGCTAGGATTTTCTTCAGACAGCCTACAGATCACAACATCACTCAAGTCCGAGTCACGAATCACGCTAACAACCCATTTGTCCCCTTTCTTATTTCACGTTTAGTAATAATGTTTACGTTTAAACACTACCGGGAAACTATTAGGCATAGGAATAAGTCCAGGAAAGTAAACAGTCAAACATCAACCAAAACGCACACACCCAGTTCTCAACAACAGAGGATTCCACCCCAATTTTTGATATAAACAAGTATCCACTTGGTCTTAAAACTCATAGCCACCGAAAGTATAAAAGAACAGGGGATCTCGTCCCCTCCCACATCTCCAACAATTGGCCCGAAAGGAAAACAACCAACTACCACCACCAACACAAGTCGGGTATTTTATGATTTAAACGATTTAACACACTCCATGATTTCAAATTCCATGTGTTCTAACCGGGAGTTATTACAGAAGGGTTGATCCTGGTGCTTTCAATTATTCCGCCGGATATACGTGATTAACAGATTCACTTTTCACAGCAAGAGTTTACAACCACAAACAAGCCATTTAAAACATCAGCAGGGTTCATTAGTACACAAACAACGACCACCAACAGCCTCGATTTTCAGGAGGCATAGTCCAACACAACTCAACATGATGGTCATAGAAGAAACATCATCAAAATATAAGACAGAATCAACAATCACAGCCCCCCTCTTCTTTTTTTTATAGAATTCTTTCATCTTCTTTAATTAGGTATGGTTCACCCAATCCTTCAGAATCAAAAGCACGCCCACCCCGCATGATACAAAAAAGAGAGATACGAAGGAAAAATTCCCTACTTGTTGAAAGATGATCGACGTTTAGGCCGGGGGCGCGGAACTTTACGGATAACAATGCGGCGGGCCAGATGCGCCAGAAGCTGTTTGTGAAAATCCACGATCGAGGAAAGGAGAACCCACGGCTAACCCTTAGTTTATAAGAGCCAAGGACGGTTGAGGTGAAAACGCGAAACCGCATAAGGCGCGGGGGTCGTGGTTTGACCACACGGATCCACTCATCACAAAAAAAGGGTCAGGTGGTTTAATCCAACACAGGAATTGATGAAGTATTTAATTAAAGCTCTTATGGGCATTACAGGCCTTAAAAACACGCTTAAACGAGTCAGAATAGGGTTTAAAACCCTATTTGTGCAAAGGAGCGCTACTGGAACAACTTGAAAAGGCCGGGTGGCACCGATCGGTCTCGCCGATCGGTCGCGCCGATCAGTCTCACCAATCGGTCTCCCCAATCGGTCTCACCGATCGATTCGGTCCCACCGATCGGTCTCGCCGAGACGCCACTCTTTTAGAACCTAGATTTTGGAAAAGGGAAGGACCAAGAGAGTCTGGGTCATCACAAAATTGTTTAAAGATTTATTCTTCTAAATATTTCTAAACAATGTCCATGTTTTCAAAATGGGTTTAAGAATTTATTTATATAGAAATTAATGTTTTCAAATTATAATTCATTTAAATTCTTCAATGTGGTATGAGACACTTTCATTCAAAAAATTTCTTTTTAAATGGTTCTGAAAATGATTTGATAAAACATTGTTTATTTCAATATGTTGATTTGATATATTGGAATTTGGAAATGTTATTTTTCATATATACATGTGTTATATGTTATGATTATGTTATTGTTATTGAACATTGTCTACGTATATGGGTGGTTCTGTGTTAAACCTTGGGCAGGTGAGCCCGAGATAGCTCTTCAATGCATTGGCTAACGTGATAGAGGTAAACACGATGTTTCTCCTAAGATATTTTTGGAAAATATTGTGATGGGTATTCCAAGTGTAACTCCCTATGTAGCTATGATAGCTACAATGTAAGTTTGATATGGATTCCATAAGTAATCCTTATTATTTATGATTTGTGTGTGTTATTCATAAATCTTATGATTTCATAAGGTATGTTATGATTGAAAAGTATGGTTTCATGGATTTGTATTTCCAGTTGGGATAATGTTTTCCATCATTATTTTATAACTCATACTGAGATTTTTATGCACATCCCATTTATTTGAAATGTTTTCCAGAGGACTTAAATATGAATAGGGACAAGGATGGGATCAAGGAAAAGTCATGCTGTCTAGAACATGGAACTAGACATGTGGATTTTTAAGAGTTTTTATTTTATGAAAAAATGGATACTGAGTAGTAGTGTCTACATATAATATTCATGTGTTATGTAATAGTTATGGCCTAATTCTATAAAATCCTAAACCTGAAAAGATACTCAATGTGAATTATCCATTTAATTTAATATTATGTAATGTTATAAAGTCAGGTCATTATAGTTGGTATCAGAGGTCGGTTTAGACAACTTTAGGGATTAAGAATTTTTGTTAGACATATGGTTAGTCCCACTCTATAATATCAGTTAAATCCTTGTTTTATAACTTTTTAGATCAAGGAATGTCAGTTAAAAATGGAAGGAGGAGGATCTCAAATGACATTCTTATCCCTTCCTATTGACATGCTTGTAATAATTATTGCAATGTCGTGTTCGGATGATTGTGAAACAATTTCTAGCATACAACTCACTTAATAGAAGTTTTTTGAGATATCAAACACCTCCACTATACCACATTATCATCATGGATCATGGGTTTTATTTAGAAAAATCCTATTTTCCCAATATTCTCAGATTTTCAAGAAAGGTAAATATTATCCACACATTTTCAAATATTTTACATTATCACAATATTGTGAAGCATAATATTATTTTAAAAAAGGTGCTGAAGTAGGAGACCCATATGCAACCTATTTAGATTTGATTTTAAAATATAGTCTCTCAGCACATACTTAGGGTTTTTTAAAAGGACCATTAATTGAAAGTCTCAACTCAAATTCGGTTCGACTGTTTTATACAAATCGTGTTTTATAAGATGTTTTGGAATTATATTTCATACATGATTATTTTCCAAAACTGTTTTTCTGTGATCACCCATATTACACATGTTGTACAAGGTGTATTTGGATGGGGGAAGAAAATGATTTTGAAGTATCACTAAATCATTGTTGCAATGCATGGACCTTATACCTACGTGAACAAGATGACGATGAAACCAAACAGACACCATGTTCCGGGTATGATGTTCTTCATTTTGGGGATTGTTTTATTTTATAATATGGTGGTGAAAGAAGACAACAAGAATTAATATGTTGAGATCATAATGAATTTGTTTTAAAGGGAGAGGTATAAGGAAACCATTGAGGTTAAGACATATTAGGGTTATTTGTGTGTTTTATTAAATTACAACCCATAGGAAGAGTGAAAACCCGTCACATCAGGCAAGGCTGCAGGAATCAAACCAACAACGGAAGGGCGATAAGGGAGCATCACCTACCACAAGCATACTTGAAGTCCCTGGTTAGTATGACTTATTATTTTAGTAAAATGATTTTATATAGTAATAATAAGTAGATTTTTGTAACTTATGTTTTATCAAATCGATATACTTAGTATTGAAAAATGATTTAGTGATTAGGTGATAAAGGTGGTTGCGGAAGATCTTCTCTATTTTGGGGAAACACTATATGCCTAAGGAAGATAGAATACAATGGGATTTCAATTATGGAATAATTGTTAAAATCATAGATTGGAAGAATATATTTTTTTATTATAGAAACATGATGATTTGAATTATTTATGAAAATTATTAACCTATCATGGAGAATATGTGATTAGGTTAATTACTTTTCATTATGATACATTATGAGTAACTGGTGTTACTTGAAGATAAATGTTAAGATGTATCTTGGAAGTCAATGTAATTAAACCCTTGTGATATTAGGGTTACAATCAATGTTTGGATTACTTTTGAAGAATTTTAGGGACAATTGTTTATTGAATGGTCTTTCATGATCCTTGGGTTCTTTTTGTTGCATTTTGCAGATTAAGAGTAGTATCTATTTTTATAATGGATTATCCTTTTTGTGATTATGTAACACCCTAGGTAAATAAAGATTATTACATTTTCACATTTATTAATATTTGTGAATAAAATATTAATATTATTTTAAAGGGGAATCTATGCTCGATGGCGTACCCAATACACAACAATGAGTTTCCTGGGAATCTTACGTTGCACTCCAACAATAAAATAATATTATTTTAAATGGTAGTTAACGCCTAGCTGTTGTAATGGCGGGAATGAACAGAACTAACTACAAAATGATTATATATGTTTGTAAATTATTTTTACTTTTTAAAATAAATGTTAGAGGTTTAAAAATGCGAATGAATCCAATTTTAAGCGCAAACATTCTAATATTATTTAAGAGGTCGATTAACCAACTTTTGATGGAGAAACTCTTCTAAATCCACCTTCTGAAAGATGTTTGTTTTATATTTGAAAAATATATAATTCTTCTTTAGAATCGGGACATCAAAATTTTCTTTGTGTAAATTTTTTGTATTTTTCCAAAAAAGTTCATTTTTTAATGAATAGTGAAAAATGTTGTAATTTACTTCAAACCCTCTTTTTAATCTAATTTATTTATATGATTAGATTATCGTTTTAATTGTATTTAAAAAGAAATTAGAATATATTTTTACCATTTAATCCAATAGTGGTCATTGGAATTAATTTCACTTTGAAATTGGACTTAAACTAGTGTCAATCTTTTAATAGATATTGTTTCTAAAAAACACGCTATTTGTTTTGACAACGGGAATTAATTATTAAATTAATTAATGCAACTTATATGTTTTGAATTTTGTAAAATAGAAGTAATTTTTGAATTTGTAATATCAAATATAGATTAGGGTGAATTTTTTGTATCTTTCTAAAAAACTTCAATTTTTGATGAATAGTGAAACCACTAAGTGGTAGTTTAAAAAATGTTTTTTCGTTTAAATTAAAAATTAGCACTTCAGTGGTTTGAATTTAAAAAACCCGACATAAATGGTTTTCATTAGGATGTAAAATGTGGTTCAATGGGATTAAAATAAATTTTTTTGAATAGTAACTCTTATGTTTTTAATCGCGATTAGAGGTAATTAGTGTAATTTAAGGTAAAGATAATGTTATAATAATATAAAATGACCGTGAAACATGTTCTACCTTTATTTTATGAGTCATTTACGGCCAGGAAAATCCATGGGTAAACTTGGGGACCCCATGGAGCCGCATTGTTTGGAAAATGACATAAATACATTTTTATTTAAAGTTAAAATTAAAATGTCACAAACACGTGTTGTTTTACTAAAACAATTTTTACAGGGGGTTATATAAGTCATATGTTTGACTATAAATATTCATTAGAAATAAAAAAATATTTCCTAAATCATGATATTTTTTTATAATTTTTAGACATTAAATAAATTAATTGATTTATGACACTGTGTTGATGAAGTGATTACCTCATAAATGAATGATTTAAATAAACTGAGAAGATATGGTGAAATATAAGTATTACACTTGTCAAAAACCTATTTGATGGGTGGATTTCGAATCCTTATCACCTTATCCTAGAAATATATCCTATTGGGACCTTTAAAATAAGAAAATAATTTTATAATAAAGTAATATTTTATAACTTTCCAAGAGTTCCCTTCTTCTCCTCTTATAAAAGGCCACCACCTCTACCACATTACACACACCTCTGAAGCGTTTTTATCATCCAAAACCTGCCCATTTCATCACTCCACAATTATATTTTCATCATTGAAGCCTCACTTTTGGATTAATCCTTTACAAGGATGCCTTTGAGATCAAATAAAAAAGAGTTACCTGATTTAAAGGTAATGTCTTCCCTTGTGTTCTTTTGTTTTATTTTGCTTCTCCAAACCCCTAAACTCTTTTTATTATTTTTTTTAAAAAAAACAGTATCTTAAATATACTAGGATGTTTTTATAAGAATTATGTGAGCTACACATTCACACACCTCCGTCTAATGGTTAAAGACCATACTGTTTCTGTGGATGGTGAATTACTGCCTCACGAAACGATGATTGTTCAATATTATTTTAACACCTTCAAAGGTGGAAATTAAGATGTAACTATATTTATATATGATATATAATATGTTTATGATTTACTTAATCTTATTTATTTTTTATTTATGGCATTCCTTTATGGTTTCTATTATGGGTAAACGCGATATCTTCATTTTAGGTAGTGCGGACTACCGCCCCCTCAAAGTGATTTGATTTGTTAATGCCATATGTGGGATGTATAAAGGATGGAATAAATGGTATTACATATTATATCCTACTTTAATTATAATATATCTTTATATAATTATTATTTAATTCCATTGAATACAAAAAAAAAATGAATGTAGCGTTCATGCGTACGTACGACTTTCCATCCCCATGAACGGTACATTTCATTTATTATCTCCAAATGTTATATACTATTATAAGTACATATATATAATGGATATATATGTAATATATTAAATATGAATTATTTTATATCATTTATCAATTATAATATATATATATATATATATATCTCTCATTTTGTTTTAATTCCATTAATATGACAAAAAAATAAAGTATCGTTCATGCGTACGTACGGCCTACCGTCTCCATGAACGGTGCTTTTAATTTTTTATCTCCAAATGCTATGGAATAGTATAAAATGAATATATACTGGATATATATTATATTTAAAACATCAATAATATTCTGGAGATGATGTACCTATAACTACATGGAAAATTATTTTCCAACAAGTTCAATTTTTACTCATGTACCGAACATCGAAAAAATGTCTGATATGAACTCACTTTATTAACCAATTAATATGACATTATAATATGTGATATGAACTGAATAATAATATTTAAATGATGTCCTTAATAAATTATAAATTCACCTAATTTTATTATTCAGGAGAATAAATAACGATCAATTCATGTCGGACACGAGGTAAGGGATCCTACATCTCTCTTTCTTTTTAAGTACACTTTTTATGTCATTCCTTTTAAGCTCATCTTTCTTATGATTGGGATGTTATTTTATATTAATCATACTTTACATTTTATGTTCATATGATGAGAGACCCTATTTTCTCTCCTCAATCCATTTTGGAAGTTTTGAGTGGCGCCGTTAGGCTGCCGAATTTTCGTAAGAGATCCTACCTCTCTCTTTCTCTTTTAAGTACACTCTTTTATATCATTTCTTTTAAGATCATATTTATTATGATTGGGATGTTATTTTATATCAATATTAATTTAATTTTTATTTTCATATGATTATAGACCCTATTTTCACTCCTTAATCCATTTTGGATGTTTTGAGTGGCGCCGTTAGGCTGCCGAATTTTCGTAAGAGATCCAACCTCTCTCTTTCTTTTTAAGTACTCTAATTTATGTCACTTATTTTAAGATCCTCTTTTTTTATTTTGAGGGATGTTATTTTATATTCCTCTTTCTGTAAATTTTATTTTAATACGATGAGGGACCCTATTTGATCTCATCAATCCATTTTTGGAAGTTTTAAGTGGCGTCATTAGGCTTCCGAGTTTTCGTAAGTGATTTTTCATCTCACTTTTATTCCCGTGAGATTTATGGTACATTTTCCACCAATTACATTGATTGGTATATGTAATACCCATTATTCTACTCTTTTCGTATTATAATTTAGTTTATGAGTATTTACATCAATGTTGTATTGTCCTTCTTTCATGGGGTGTATGTTTCGATAGTTACCCAAATCGGTAAGGGAACCTTTCACACTCCTCTTTTTAAAAGACTTATTTTGATATGTCTTTTTATTTTCGTCTTATTATGTGGGTATATGTTATTATATATCCTTATTTTCTTAAATTTTATGTCCACGTGATGATATACCCTTTATCTCTCTCATCAACTCTTTTTCAAAAATTTGATGTGACGTCGTTAGGCTGTCAATGGAACTTCTTAACCCTATTTCGATTTCTTTGGTTTCAACATGTAGTTATTGAATATGTCATACATTTAATATGTGTGAATGACCTTTTATTATTTTACACATAATATCCACTTATATTGGGTGTATTTATATTTGTCGCACATAATTATGAGATTGATTTTTCTTTAATTTTAGGATACTATCTTTATAATGGATTTCATCTCAATTTACTTTTCCATTGAGACTTCATTGTTGTTATGCACCAATTAAATATTATATG
This sequence comes from Viscum album, assembly GCA_963277665.1. Lineage (NCBI taxonomy): Eukaryota > Viridiplantae > Streptophyta > Magnoliopsida > Santalales > Viscaceae > Viscum > Viscum album. Next base: position 1,158,297,560 of record OY728147.1, read on the forward strand.
TTTTATATACTGTCCTTTGGAATATTATATCATGAATCCCTTTACTCTCATGATATTATAAAGTTTTGATTAAATCTTATTCCTCAATTATTGTATTCAAGTGTATCTCATTTTGTTAAAATGCCTTTAACTAAATTATCGTTTTAAAATTTTTAACGATTTATTCTTATAAATATTTCTCATTAATATCCATGTTTTCAAAATGGTTATAAGGATTTATTTATATGGATATAAATGATTTAAAATATTAAAAGCTTCAATGTGTTATGGGACACTTTGATTTAAAAATCTCTTTATTAAAAATTTTAAATGGTTTTGAAAATGGTTTTTAGAATGGATTAATTATTTCAATATCATAAAATGTTATATTGTTATTGTAATGTGGGAATGTTATCTTTCCTTTATGCTTAAGTTATGTGATATGATTATGTTATGGTTCTTGGGAACTGTTATGAAGACGTGTGGTTCCGTGATAAACTAAGGGCGGGTGAGCCCGATATAGCTCTTCAATGCATTGGGTAATGCGAAGGAGTTAAACGTTAAGGTTTCTCTGAAAATATTTAGGGAATATACTGTGATGGGTATTCCAAATGTAACCAAGAGGGTTACTCCCTATATAAGAGTGTTATGAATTCATCAAGTTACCTTTATGACTTATGATTTCTATGATTTAATCATGATTTGATGAGGTATGTTAAAATGCTTATGTTTTATGAGTAAAGTATGATTTCATACATGGACTAATGTTTTCTTTTTGTACTTTTATATCCCTTATTGAGCTTTTTATGCTCATCCCATTTTTTGAAATGTTTTTCACAAGACAAGGGAAAGGTGCATGATATGATGATAGTGTCAAGGAAGTGTCAAGAATGAATCCATGTTTTATTTTAAATATGTTTCCATTGATTGGAAAAAATGAATACTATCTTTTATGTAACCACTTTGTGTAAATGTGGAATGTAATTCAGGATTGATGATCTAATTCTATAAAACTCTAAACCTGAAAAGATCCTAAATGTGAATTATTCATTTAATTCAATATTAAGTATGGTTTAAGGTCGGGGCCTTGTAGTTGGTATCAGAGGTCTGTTTAGATAACTTTAGAGGTTAGGGTATTCTCTAAGAATAAGTGACATTACCATAATGGTTAGGATTTCAGAAAGAGTCCTAGTTTCAGATAAAGTGAATGAGTATGTTTATCTTAGTGTTTATCTTCCTCATTAGTAAATGATAATTTTTTTTGATATACTCACACTGAAATTTTCTGTTTTTAGGAAATGGATGGATTTAGAAGGCACCAATGTGACAATGGGTTTGATGGAAACTGTGGTGGTTCTCTGATTAAGAAACTGGATGAAATGGAAGATTCAATGAGGAAACTCGTGGTTGTTCTAAACCAACTATCAAGGAGTCATGATCAACCACTTGAACTGTGGTATGTTCTGTAATGCATCATGTACAAGATGACCAATCGATGTGTATGTTCAGGTAATAATTGTAAAGGTAACCATTCGAGTTTATATGATCCTTACTTTTGAGGTAATTATGGGTTATTATATGTTATGATGGAAAATGAAAGGCATGAGATAAACATGATGTTAAAATATGTATTGATTATTTTTGAAGATTTTATCTCGTTTTGTGGAATGTTTTAAGAATTATATAGATTTGGAAAAAGGACAACACGCCGACTGTGTGACAACCCGTCGCGTCAGACAAAGCTGCGGGAAACGAACCCACAACTAAAGTGTGACATGTATTTATCTCCTACCACTGGACTACGTGAATTCCCTAGTTAGTTTGACTAATTCATTTTATTTAGATGATTTTAGGAATCAATAGTAAGTTTATTTTGGGTTATCTATGGAAGTTATTAACCTATCACGGAGGATATGTGATTAGGTTAATTGCTTTTCAATATGATAATTTAAGAGAAACTGATGATATTTGGAGATAAAAGTTAATTTGTAACTTGGAAGACTATGTGGTTAAATGCTTCAAATATTTGGGTTTGAATCTTAGTTTGGATTACTTTGAATAATTTTATAGAGAATAGTTTTTCGAATGGTCTTCATTGAACATTGGGTTTTTTAGACAAATATTGGAGATTAAGAATAGAATTTATTTTTATAAAGGATTATACTTTTGTGCATTATCTGATCGCATACTAACAATTTTGGTTTTGGTGTTTGTCTAAAGACATGGGAAATATATAGCTCTCTTTTTTGGATTAGGTGATTCTCAAGAAGTTGATTATAATACTCTTAATGAGAACAGGTCTTCCTAAATACCCATCTTTTGGAGAAAATATGAGTTTGATTAAGGAATCTATTAAAAGTTGAAAGTCTACGCGACTATTAAGTATGATTCATTATGATTTAGTTAAGATCAAAAATAAATTCCTCAATGAATAGTAACTTAAAACAAAAATGTTGTCTGTTAACTTTTCCTACTGGGGAATCGAATACCGTTTAACCCATCACCAATTTGTGATTTTCTTATAGTTGAATTTCTCCTAGACATGCTTACTATCACTCTCCCTCAGAACAAGACCCTTTGTTTTTTCATCCATATCCATGTTTTACTACATTGAATGCTAGTATGGGTTAACTCAGGTGACCTTTGTACTTATCTTTCTTTATTTTAAAGTGATTGTTTTACTAACTCTTGTTCCGATGTGGTATTTTCAATGAAGTTTCCAAGCCCAATTTTAAAATTGTGAGGATGCAATTCCCAAAAGGGGGAAGGATGTAACACCCCAGGTAAATAAAGAATATGAAATTTTAACATTTATTCATATTTGTAAATAAAATATTAATATTACTTTAAAGGGGACACTATTCTTGATGGCGTAGCCAATACACAACAATGAGTTTATTGGAAATCATACGTTGCACTCTAATAATAAAATAATATTATTTTAAATTGTAGTTAACGCATCGCCATTGTAAGGGTGGGAATGAAAATAACTAACTAAAAAATGATTATATATGTTTGTCCAATATTTTTACTTTTTACAATAAATGTTAGAGGATTAAAAATGTGAATGAAACAAATTTTTAGCGTAAACATTCTATTAATCTTTCAAAGGTCGATTAACCACCTTTGATGGAGAACCTCTTTTAAATCCACTTTTTGACAATTTTATGTGTTATATTTGAAAAAATATAATTCTTCCTTAAAATTGGGACATCAAAATTTACTTTGTGTAAATTTTTGGTATTTTTCCGATAAAGTTCATTTTTTAATGAATAGTGAAAAATGTTGTATTTTAATTCAAAACCTCTTCTTAATAAAATTTATTTATATGATTAGATTATCTTTTGAATTGTTTTTAAAATTAAACTAGAATATATTTTTACCATTTAATCCAATAGTTGTCATTGGAATTAATTTCACTTTGAAATTTGACTTAAACTAGTGTCAATCTTTTAATAGATATTGTTTCTTAAATACACGCTATTTGTTTTGACAGCGGGAATTAATTATTAAATTAAGTAATGACACTTATAGGTTTTTAATTTTTTAAAGTAGAAACCATTTTTAAATTCATAATATCAAATATATCTTCGGAAGTTTTTTTGGTATTTTTCTAAAAAACATCAAATTTTGATGAATAGTGAAACCACTAAGTGGTAGTTTAAAAACAGTTTTTTTGTTTAAATGAATATTTCCCACCTCTGTGGTTTGAATTTCAAAAATCCGACATACATGGTTGTCATTAGGATGTGAAATGATGTTCAATGGGATTAAATTAATTTTTTGTTGAATAGTAACTCTTAAGTTTTTAATCGCGATTAGAGGTAATTAGTGTAATTTAAGGTAAAGATAATGTTATAATAATATGAAATGAACTTCAAACATGTTCTACCATTATTGGATGAGTCATGGAAGACCAAAAAAATTCATGGGTCATCTTGGGGACCCCATGGAGCCACATTGGTTGCAAAATGACATTAATAACTTTTTATTTAAAGTTAAAATTAAAATGTCACAAACATGTGTTGTTTTACTAAAACAGTATTTACATGGGGTTATATAAGTCATATGTTTGAATATAAATATTAATTAGAAAGATAAAAATATTTCCTACTTCATTAAATTTTTTTTATAATTTTTTGACATTAAATAAATTAATTTATTTATAACACTGTGATGATGCAGTGATTACCTCATAAATGAACGATTTAAATAAAATGAGAAGATATGGTAAAATATAAGTCTTAAACTTGTCACAAACCTATTTTATGGGTGGAAAATGAATCCTTATCACCATATACTAGAAATATTTCCTTTTGGGACCTTTAAAATCCTCGAATAATTTTATAATAAAGTAATCCTTTATAACATTCCATAAGTGCCCCTCTTCTCCTCTTATAGAAGGCCCCCACCTCTACCACCTTACACACACCTCTTAAGCCTTTGGCTCATCCAACCCCTACCCATTCCATCTCTTCACATCTCTTTATTCATCATTGAAGCCTCACTTTGGGCAGAATCCTTTCCGAGGAAGCCTTTGAGATCAAATCAAAGAGAGTTACCCGATTTAAAGGTAATGTCTTCCCTTGTGTTCTTTTGTTTTATTTTGCTTTTCCAAACCCCTAAACTCTTTTTATTACTTTTTTTTACAAAAACAGTATCTTAAATATACTAGGATGTTTTTATAATAAGGATTACAGCTACACTTTCACACACCTCCATCTAATTGTTAAAGAACATACTGTTTCTGTGGATGGCGAATTACTGCCTCACGAAACGATGATTCTTCAATATTCTTTTAACACCTTCAAAGGTGGCCATTAAGATGTCACTATATTTATATATGATATATAATATGTTTATGTTTTCCTTAAGCTTCTGTATTTTTCATTTATGGCATTCCTTTATGGTTTCCATTATGGGTAAACGTGATATCATCATTTTAGGAAGTGCGAACTACCGCCCCCTCAAAGTTATTTGATTCGTTAATTCCATATGTGAGACGTATTATGGATGGAATAAATGGTATTACATATGATATACTACTGTAATTATAATCTACTGTTATATCATTATTATTTCATTAAATTGAATACAAAAATAAATAAATGAATGTAGCGTTCATGCGTACGTACGACTTACCGTCTCCATGAACGGTACATTTCATTTCTTATCTCCAAATGTTATGTACTATTATAAGTACATATATATAATGGATATATATGTATTATATTACATCTAAATTATGGATATAATTCTGTAATTATAATATATATATATATATCTCATTTTGTTTTAATTCCATTAATATGACAAAAAATGAAAGTAGCGTTCATGCATACGTACAATCTACCGTCTCCATGAACGGTGTTTTTAATTTTTTATGTCCAAATGCTATGGAATAGTATATAATGAATATATACTGGATATATATGACATTTAAAACATCAATACTATTCTGGAGATGATGTACCTATAACTACGTAAAAAATTATTTCCCAACAACTTCAATTTTAACTCATGTACCGAACATCGACAAAAACGTCTGATATGAACTCACTTTATTAACCAATTATTATAACATTATAATATGTGATATGAACTGAATAATAATATTTAAATTAGGCCCTTAAGAAATTATAAATTTACCTAATTTTATTATTCAGGAGATTAAATAACGACCGAGTCATGTCGGACACGAGGTAAGGGATCCTACCTCTTTCTTTCTTTTTAAGTACACTTTTTATGTCATTCCTTTTAAGCTCATATTTCTTATGATTGGGATGTTATTTTATATTAATCTTACTGTAATTTTTATGTTCATATTATGAGAGACGCTATTTTACGTCCTCAATCAATTTTTGAAGTTTTGAGTGGCGCAGTTAGGCTGCCGAATTTTCGTAAGAGGTCCTACCTCTCTCTTTCTTTTTAAGTACACTCTTTTATGTCTTTCCTTTTAAGCTCATCTTTCTTATGATTGGGATGTTATTTTATATTACTCTTACAATAGTTTTTATGTTAATATGATTAGAGAACCTATTTTCTCTCTTCAATCCATTTTGGATGTTTTGAGTGGCACCGTTAGGTTGCTGAATTTTCGTAAGAGATCCAACCTCTCTCTTTCTTTTTAAGTACTCTCCTTTATGTCACTTCTTTTAAGCTCCTGATTTTTATTTTGGGGGATATTATTTTATATTCTTCTTGATTTAAGTTTTATGTTAATATGATGAGAGACCCTATTTGATCTCATAAATCCATTTTTGGACGTTTGAAGTGGCGTCGTTAGGCTGCCGAGTTTTCATAAGGGATTTTTCATCTCACTTTTATTCCCGTGAGATTTATGATACATTTTACACCATTTACATTGAGTGGTATATGTAATTCCCATTATTCTACTATTTGTGTAATATAATTTCATTTATGAGTATTTACATCAATGTTGTATTGTCCTTCTGTCATGGGGTGTATGTTTCAAATGTTACCCAAATAGGTAAGGGAACCTTTCACCATCTTCTTTTTAAAAGACTTCTTTTGTTATGTCTTTTAATTTTCATCTTATTATGTGGGGATAAGTTATTATATATCTTTATTACTGTAAATTTTATTTCCAAGTGATGAGATACCCTTTATCTCTCTCATCAACTCTTTTTCTAAAATTTGATGTGATGATGTTAGGCTGTCAAGGGACCTTCTTAATCAAATTTCGATTTCTTTGGGTTCAACATGTAGTTATTCAATATGTCATCCTTTGAATATGTGTGAATGACCTTTGATTATTTTACACTTAATATCCACTTATATTAGTTGTATTTATATTTGTCACACATAATTATGATATTGATTTATCTTTAATTTAAGGATACCAACTTTATAATGGATTTCATCTCAATTTACTTTTCCATTGAGACTTCATTGTTTTTATGCACCAATTCAATCTTTTATGGTGTATATAATGTCCTTTGTAATATTATTTCATGAATCCCTTTAATCTCATGATATTATAAATTTTTTATTAAATGTTATTCCTCAATTATTGTATTCAAGTGTCTCTAATTTTGTTAAAAACCCTTTAACTAAAATATCGTTTTAAATGTTTTAATGATTTATTCTTATAAATATTTCTCATTAATATCAATGTTTTAAAAATGGGTTTATGGATTTATTTATATGTATGAAAATGATTTAAAATGTTAAAAGATTCAATGCGGTATGGGACACTTTGATTTAAAAATCTCTTTATTATATGTTTTAAAAGTTTTTGAAAATGGTTTTTAGAATGGATTAATTATTTCAATATCATAAAATGATATATTGTTATTTCAATGTGGGAATTTTATCTTTGCTATATGCTTAAGTTATGTTCTATGATTAAGTTATGGTTCTTGGGCATTGTAATGAAGATGGGTTGTTTCGTGATAAACTAAGGGCTGGTGAGCCCGATATAGCTCTCCAATGCATTGGGTAACACGAATGAGTTAAACGTTAAGGTTTCTCCGAAGAGATTTAGGGAATATACTATGATGGGTATTCCAAACATAACCAAGAGGGTTAATCCATACGTAAGAATGTTATAAATGCCTCAAGTTACCTTTATGCTTTATGATTTCTATGATTTATTCATGATTTTATGAGGTATGTTAAAATGATTATGTTTTATGTGTAAAGTATGATTTCATACATAGACTAATGTTTTCTTTTCTTACTTTTATATCCCTTACTGAGCTTTTTATGCTCATACCATGTTTTTGAAATGTTTTTCAGAGGTCAATGGAAAGGTTCATGACATGATGATAGTGTCAAGGAAGTGTCAAGAAAGAATCCATGTTTTATTTTAAATGTGTTTCTGTTGATGGGAAAAACTAATACTATCTTTTATGTAGCCACTTTGTTTAAATGTGGAATTTAATTCATGATTTGTGATCTAATTCCCTAAAACTCTAAACCTGAAAAGATCCTCAATGTGAATTATTCATTTAATTAAATATTAAGTAAGATTTAAGGTTGGGGCCTTATAGATTATCTGATCTTATACTATCAATTTTGGAATTATTTTATGTCTAAATACAAGGGAAATAGATAGTTCTCTTTTTTTGGATTATGTGATTCTCTAGAAGATGATTCTTGTGCTTTTGATGTGACCAAGTCTTTTTGAATGCTCATCATTTAGAGAAATGATTAGTTTTGGTAGAAACTTATTAAAAGATGAAACTCTACATGAAGGTAAGTATATTTCCTTATATTTTTATTCTATGTAAAAGTTGAATTCCTAAAAATTATGAAAAGAAACGTAAAACAAAAATGTTTTTGGTTTACATTTCCTACTGGGTACTCAATGACCGTTTACACACATCATATGTTTTTTATTATCTTGTGGTTAACTTTCTCCTAATAATGTTTCTTATCACTCTCCATCAGAACATGACCATTTGTTTTCTCATCCATTCCATGTATTCATGGAATCTTAGTATGGGTTAACTCGGGTGACCATTTTACTTCTCTTTCTTTCATTTAAAGTGATAATTTTACTAACTCTTTTTCCGATATGGGACTTTCAATAATGTTTCCGAGCCCAAATTTTAAAATTACGAGGACACTATTCCCAAAAGTGGGGAAGGATGTAATATCCCAGGTAAATAAAGAATATGGATTTTTCATATTTATTAATTTTTGATTTAAATATTAATTTTACTTTGAAAAGGGTTTCTTTGTTTGATAGCATTCCCGATACGCAACAAAGGGTTTCTTTGAAATCTTACGTGGCACATTAATAATATAATACTATTATCTTAAATAGTAATGAACTCCCAGCAGTTGTATTGGTGGTAATGAACAAAACTAAGTACAATATTATTATACATGATTGTTAAATGTATTTACATTATCCAATAAATAGTTATAGGCTTAAAATGTGAATGAATCTAATTTTATGCATAATTTACATTAAAAGGCCGATTTATCTCCTTTTAATGGCGAAACCTTTTTAAATATAGTTTTGGTCACATTAATAAATTTCCTATGAACAAATAAAATACTTATTTAGAATGGGGATATCAAAATTTACTTTGTGTAAATTTTTCGAATATTTCAGATAAAGTTCATTTTTTAATGAATAGTGAAAAATATTCTATTTTAATATAAATGTGCCTTTTAATCTAATTTATTTATATGGTAATATTATCTTTTTAATTGGTTTGAAAGTGAATTTAAAATATATTTTTACCATTTAATCCAATGTTTGTCATTGGAATTAATTTCACTTTGAAATTGGACATAAACAATTATCAATCTTTTGATAGTTATTGTTTCTTAAAAACATGCTATTTGTTTTAATAAATGGAATTAATTTTAAAATTAATTAATGCCACTTCTATTATTTTAATTTGGAAAAATATACATAATTTATAATTCAGAATATCAAATATTTCATAGGAGGAATTTTTGGTATTTTTCTGAAAAACATCAATTTTTGATGAATAGTGAAACCACATAGTGGTAGTTAAAAATTTGTCTTTTTCATTTAAATGAAATTTTACCACTTATTTAAATTGAATTTAAAATATCTGACATACATGGTTGTTTTAAAGACGTAAAATTTGGTTCATTAAGATGAAAATAATTTTTGGTGAATAGTAACTTTTGAATTTTATTTACTGCGGTTAAAGGTAAATGGGGTAATATAAGGTAAAAAGAATATTATAATAATTCAAAATTTTCCTAAAAACTGTTATAACCTTATTTTATGAGTCATGGCCAACCATGGAAATCTTTGCACCGATTTTGGGACCCCATGAGGACACATAAGAGTGATAATGACACTTTAGATTAATTAATTTAAAGTAAAGGGAAAAATGACATAAACAAAAATATTTTAGTAAATTAATTTTTATGTGGTGTTATATAAGGAATATTTTTGTCTATAAATATTATTTGTAAAGATAAAAATATTTCATACATTATAGTATATTATTTATAATTTTCAGACATCGAATAAATTAAATAATTTATGACACAATAATGATGTATTATTTATCTCTATAATAAATCATTTAAATAAATAAGATAATTAATTTTAAAATAGCATCCAAAACTTTTCTAATTATTAATTGATGATTTTATTTCGAATATTAGTCTTCTTATATTCTACCTTATTGATTTTTATTCCATTAGATTCCGAATATCATTATATAATAAAATAATGTTTTCACACATTCCTAAAGAGCCCCTCATATCCCTTATAAAAAAGACTATTTATATCCAATTACTCACTCCGCTAAATCCATTTTTCTCATAAAAAATCTTCCCAATTAATCTCCATGCATCTCTATCCTCCTCTTAGAAGACTTAGCTTAGGCAGAAGGCACTTAAAGAAGTCTTTTGGTTCAAACCAATGGGAGTTACCCAAATTAAAGGTAACAATTTCTCTTAATTTGTTTTCATTCATTTTACTTCTCCAACACCTAAACTCTTTCTATTAATTTCATTTGTAACAAAACATGTATCCTAAATATACTATGATTTTGTTATGAGAAGTATTTTAACTACAATTTCACACGCCACCACTTAATGGGTGAAGCACATAATGTTTCTGTGGATGGAAAACTAACACCTCACAAAACGATGATTGTTCAATTACATCATACCACCTCTCATGGTGGCCATTATGATGGAATTGTATTTATATATTATTTAACATATGTTTATGATTTCATTATGATTATTTAATACCCAATTAATATCATTCCTTTATGGTTTCCATAGTGGGTAAATATGATATTCTCATTTGAAGAAGTGCGGACTACCACCCCCTCAAAGTGATGTGACTCGTTAATGCCATATGTGGGATATATAAAGGATAGATTTAATGATATTATATATACTATTATACTGAAATTATAATATACCTATATATAATTATCTTTTAATTCAATTATAATAAGAAATAGAAATGAAAGACGCGTTCATACGTACGTACGACTTACCGTCTCCATGAACGCTGCATTTCATTTCTTAACTCTAAATGTTATGTACTATTATAAATACATGTATATAATGTATATATATGATATATATGATATCTAAGTCATGAATATAATTCTGGATATATTTATCCATTGACCACATGAACAACATGTAATTTTAAGTAGTCCATTTCTGACTCAATTACAAAATATCATCAAAATGAACATTAATAACTTAAATGATTACATAATGTATATAACATTCTAATAAGTGATATAAAAGTAATAATAAACTTTAAAAAGGATTTTATTGAATTATAAATTATATTTAGTTTATTATTCAGGAGATTAAAGAACGATGGAGTCATGTCGGGCATGAGGTAAGGGATTTTCTTATCTCACTTTTAATTCCGTGAGATTTCCATTGTTCGCCACATATTTATTACATGTGGTGTAATGTGTAATTCCATTGATATATATTATCATGATTATATTTATATTCAAGGTATTATGTGATTTATTTTTTGGTTATTAACTTTTGTTCATACAATTCAATTTGAATTCAATGAAGTAATGGTTTTTTATCTCACTTTTTATTCCCATGAGATTCATGCTATATTGGCCACTATTTCATTTTGTGTGGAGTATGTAATGCCCGTGATTTTAATAATTGTTTAATAAACTTTCATTTATTTGTTTTTTACATCTTTATTGAATGATTCTTCTTTCATGTGAAGTATGTTTTGTAATTTACCAAATCGGTAAGGGAATCTTTTTCCCTCCTCTCTTTTCTTTATAAAAGTCTTTTTTTGTTATGTCATTTAATTTACATATTATTATGTTGGGATATGTTATTCTATATCCTTATTGATGTAAAATTTATATCGAACTGATTTTATTCCCTTTTTTATCTCATAAACTCATTTTTTTTTGAATTTTAATTTGACGCCGATAAACTGTCAAATTTTTACAAGGGGACTTCTTAAAACAATTTCAATTATTTGGGTTCAAGTTGTACTTATGGAATATGTCAACCAATGAATATTTTTGAAATACATATAATTGTTTTTATCTTAGTATCCACTTATATTGGGTATATTTATATTTTTTACACATAATTATGTGATTGATTTATCCATAATTTATGGATACCATCATTATAAGGGATTTCATCTCAATTTACATTTCCATTGAGAATTCATTGTTGTTATGCACCAATTCACTCTTATATGGTGTATATACTGTCCTCTAACATATTATATCATGAATCCCTTTATTATCATTATATTATTGTGTTCTGATTAAATTTTATTCCTCATTTACTTGTATTCAAGCATCACTCTTTTTGTTAGAAATACTCTTTAACAAAAATATCATTTTAAATGTTTTAAAGATCTATTCGTCTAAATATTTATAATTAATTTCCATGTTTTCAAATTGGGTTTTAGGATTTATTTATTTGTAAATTAATGATTTCAAATGATAATTCATTTAAATGATTCAAAGTGGGGTCGGGCACTTTGATAAAAAATCTCTTTTTAAATGGTTTTGAAAATTATTTGATAAAACATTGTTTATTTCACTATCTTGATTGGATATATTGGAATGAGGAAATGTTATCTTTCATTTATACATGTGTTATATGTTATTCTTATGTTAATGTTTTGGGTCATTGTTTACATATATGGGTGGTTCAATGATAAACGTAGGGCGGTGAGCCCGAGATAGCTCTACAATGGATTGGGTGACGTGAATGAGGTAAACTAGATGTTTCTCCTATGAGATTTAGGGAATATACTATGATGGGTATTCCAAGTGTAACTCCCTGCATAGCTATGATAGCTACAATGTATGTTTGAAATGGATTCCATAAGTAACCCTTAGGATTTATGATATATGTGTGTTATTCATAAATCTTATGATTTCATAAGGTAAGTTACGATTGAAAAGCATGGTTTCATGGATTTGTATTTATTGTTGGGAAAATGTTTTCCTTCCTTATTTTATAACTCTTACAGAGCTTTTTATACTCATCCGAAGTTTTTGCACTGTTTTGCACATGACTTAAAGATGAATAGTTTCAAGGATGGGTTCAAGGAAAATTCATGCTGTCTAAAACATGGAACTAGACATGCGTCTTTTTAAGAGTTTTTATTTAATGAAAAAAATCGATACTAAGTAGTAGTGTCTACTTATAATATTCAAGTGTTATGTAATAGTTATGAGCTAATTATATAAAACTCTAAACCTAAAAAGATCCTCAATGTGAATTATCTATTTAATTCAATATTATGTAATCATATAAAGTCGGGTCATTATAAGTTATATATATATGTATGGATATTTTACGTTTTGGTGGCTATAAAAGAAACAATTTTTTTCATTTTCTATTTATCTATATTATTTTAGATAAAATTCAGACATTTTGAGATTTTTTTTAATAAAAAATAATTATCTTTGTAATACAATTTTTATCATAAATAGTACTTCGCTATATTTCTATACATTTTGTATAATATGAATAACTTTCAGCATATGATTATCATTAGAAAATGCTTTTTCCCTGAGTGATTGTAAACTATTATGAATAATCATCAGGCAATGATGAATTTCAAAAATATTCTCACAATATATAAAATGATATGTTTTGATAATATTCTATTAAATATCACTCATAGAGTCAATAACATTTGATATTCTATATAGAGTAATTTATAACTATTTCCATACTCCATAATTAGTTATACAAGATAAAACATCACACAAGATGTTCTGTTGAATTGAAAAAATTTGGTTATATCAATCATCTAAATTTAATTCAATTTAATATTAATATTATTTTGAAAAAGAGGAAATTACATTATATGGGACTTTATAAATACCGATTTTTTTAAGATAATTTTCATGTACTTTATTAATAATAGTTTTTTTTATTCATTTTCTCTAGTATTCATAATTTTTTTGTAAACTTTAGTTTGTTAATTCAGTTTATGGATTCAATAATAGTAAAAATAATATATTCCATTTCTAGAAATAATTTACAATTCCATGTTTTGTGTAAGGATACTTATAAGGGAAATATGATAACATAATGAAAAAACATTTAATAAAAATGGTAGGTTTCATTTTTTATGATGAAAGAATCATTGATACCAAATTTCAAATCATATAACATATGGAAAGCACAGACATTCCAAAATTTTCACATACTCATGTTATAATTCAATTGGTAATAATGAATAATAATATTTCCATAAAAAACATAGTAATACCAATGTTACTGGAATGATCATAGATTTATCACTACTGATGATATTAATAAACATAATCGAAAAAATAAAATACAATCATTTTTTATCAACTGATGAAATCTTAAACATAGTGGAATTAAACTAGAAACTAAATAATTATTCAAAAAATACTCATTAAATGATGCTGTAAACTATAAATTTACCCAAAGTACAAGTGTTATACCAAAACTCATTCATTGTATCCTTCCATTTGGATTGGTGAAAAGGTATTATATTCCATAATCATGAGTTTGGGATATTTAGTCCTTAACATGGAATACCAATATCATACAGTTCATTAGTTACCCATTAAAAAACTACAGTTAGGTAAATCCACTAGTCAAATTGGTAGCACAATACACCTTATACTATAACTATTATCTCAGCTTGGTATTCCTTAAAATTGAATCCTTAGATAAATTTAATCGAAATCATAACAACTAAAACCTAAACTTATAATATTTATAAACAATGAATCCTCAAAATCAAAAATACTTATGAAATTTCATAAAAATAATTCAATAAAAATCACTATGAGTCTATAACATGGTCATGGCATCATGTGATTATAGCTTTCAGATAGCAAGCATTGTTAAAAATTTATATTTGTCTTATAATCCATAAGGTGAAGCTCTAATTATATATGAACATAAAATGGTATGATTTCAATGGTCTCAGCATGAATTGAAATTTAATCTGTAGAAAGTTAATTTTCATCTTTCAACATACATAGTGTCTTTTAACAATTATTGATAATTATTTTTGGCCCCACCATAGTTTTTTTGGAAGTTTATTTAACCGCGAAACCATAAATATTTTAAAATTTATATGGTAATTATATTTTCATGAATCCTTAGTCTATTATTATTTCATATAACATTGTGTTCTTGTAAATTTATTTATATGTTTTTAGACTGCATTAATCAAATATAATGGGAAAAAATAAATTTAAATCAAATACTTTGTAATGTATTTCATGGTATTAAAAACAAATTGAGTATAGTAATTATATTATTCCACATTATAACCATGGTAAGTATGATTTTCAAAAGAACATATCCAATAGGTTACATTGAATCATGTATTTTTTATGAATAATTATTTTATAGGATTCTTGATATTATAAGTAAAGGCTCTTGGTAAGAATTCGTTGGGTGTTTTGTAAGGTCTGTTTTATGTGGTTTGAAAATAACCGATGTGATGTTTCGATGATGGTTAAAAATATAGGAAATAAAATTTTAGATTACCATACCAAAAATAATAAAAGATTCTATGAATGGATTTAAAATGTTTAAAAATAATAGTATAAATTATAAAAGTAATCTTAAACTAACCACACATGTGATACTTTATGAAATAAATAAATGATCTTTTCATGAAAGAATAAGTTCATTATTTTCCATCAAACTATAATTAAACCATATTTTTATTATACAAAATATATATCATTTTAATATAATATTGTTGGTTTTAAAAGTTTTATGTGGGTAAAAATTGACATGAAATAAGAAATAGAAAAGTTCTCTTAAACCGTGTTTACTTAAAAGAGGGAATTTTTATGGGAATATAAATTATTTGTAACACTAAAATGTAAATTAATATTTAAATATGAATATATTTAATAGACATATATAAAAATATATTATTCCATATACATCTCAAATTTAATTGGGAAAGTGGAATAAAATAAAATTGAAAATTTAACTAGAAAGTAATAGGGGTAGTTTAGAGTATCCCTTACCCCGATCCATGATTCAATATTTGTGCTAACATTAGTTGATGAAAAATAATTATTTTTTTAGAAACATTCATAAGACAAGTTTTCATATTTATTTGTATTTTCCAAGGACTATTTATTATAACGTTATTTTCATTTTAAATAGTTTTCTATTATGCTAATTACATGATGCAGTTCAATTAGTGTTTCCGAAAATTCCATTAATATTTATAATTGTCAATGAATTGTAATATTTATTCATATTCTTATTAATATTATTCTTTTATATCTATTAATCATCAATTATAAAAAAATTTATCAATTTTCATTGGTTTTCTCAAAATGGCCTTCAATTAAGAACGATGTTTTGATTAATCTTTTAAGGATGTTTAATTAGAAATATTGGTTTATTATTAATATCACACATAAAATTTCTTATATTAAAATTAAATAATATTAGTAGTATCATAGATATTATAATTATAGAATAATATTTCATTGAATGAATACATTTCACGGTGTATAAAAATAAATTAATTAAGATGAATCAGTTGTGAACATTACATATCCCTTTTTATGTTCTCCCTTTGGAAACACCCTAAGGCATTGTAGCATTGTATTTTTCTAATAGAAAAATATTCTAGAACATGTGAATATATTTTAGGATAGACATGACTAGAGTGTTTTCATGAAATTATTTTATAAAAAGTAGATAATTAGAGTGGCAAAGGGTGGTATTTATAATTGAGAGGAGTGGTGTTTTCGTATCAATATGAAAGGTAATTGAACTATTAAAGGGTTAAGTGGATCCCAAAATGAATAATTATAGAGTTATGGAAGGTTTAATTTTTCTTAATTGTCATCCATATATTTTTATACATTTTTAAATATGTTTCTGATTATATAACCATAATTTTATTCCCTTCTACAATTTTATTACCATGGTAACTAATTTTTACATAAGTAATTTACATTCAATGCATAAAAATAAGATTTTACATATAAAACAATTTAATCCAAATGGATTTAAAAAGTAATTCAATTAATTATATAAAATCAAGAAATATGTGTCACTTAACCACATGGAAAACCCACTAAACCTATACTATAATCAAGCGTGACATGTATTGAAGGGAATTCCAGATTCCCATAGGTTGAAAATTTCTTATTCATTAAATAACTTAAATATAGAATCTATATATCAATTGGAATAAATTGGGAAAAAATAAACCATATATTAAACCAAAATGTATTTTTTAGATGTTATAAATATCTCCAATATATATGCATTATTCCACAGTGTTCTTATCATAATGAAAAGTCCTTAAAGATATACGTGAACTGATATCTTATAATAATCTCATTTTCCTATGTCTCCTATGAATCCTAAAAATGATGTCATATCACCAAAAAAGGTAGAATAATACTATGTAGAAACATCATCTAATAATGAAGAAGTGGAATTGGATTCTAAATAATAGTCATAATAGGTTTCACATCCATTTCAACCCAATTAAAAACATGAGATGGTGGTAAAAGGATATTATTAAGATGAAAAATATGAATTATTTTATTGGTATATGTCATCATAGGTGAAAAAACAAAATATTAAGAAACCTTCTCTATATTATCAACAACCTCAAATGACCCACATATCTCTGTGGAAACATTCCCTATTTTCCAAGCTCTCAGTGACCTAGATATGGGAAAAATCCCAAGAAAACCTGGTCACCAACAGATAATAGGAAATGATTTTTAGAATGATCTATATACGATTTATACCATATATATTTCAACCCTAACCTCTGTAAAATACATTGTATCTTCATCCTATTCTCTTGGACAAATGTTTTTCCCACAATAGAAAATTCACTAATCTACGACCAATAGAGAGAATATTTAAATGGATATCCATTAAATGAATCATAAGGTTCAATTTTAATGGATTAATAACATATTTTGTTTTTAAAAACCTCAACAAGCCCCAAATGTAAATCTCATGATTGTCCAAATTCAAGTACATAAGAATGAAGTACATATTCAAGAATCTATATATCATGATCTATCATACCATCCATATAATGGTATTACATTGTTCTCAATTTTTTATAGGATCACATCACCCCATAGATGCAAAAAAATAAGATATGTAATGGGGATATATATTATAAACAATGGTAGATGGAAATCCATCCAATCTAACTATGTCAGGCACATTCAAAAATACAAATTACTAAAAGATGGTAGTATAAAGAACATGAATATAGTGGTAATATTTGGATAATTTCCCACTTACTAATTAATTGGAATTGTTTCTTATAAATCACCTGGATACTCGAAAACAAAATCCATTTATATCTTATCCCATTTTTAGGTCGTCGCTACATGGGTTTGAATCAAACCAAAAAGGATTCTGATTATTTGATTTGACATATTGAAAAATATAAAAAATGTAAAAAATAATAAATTTTTTATTTCATAAATATCCCCCAAACAAAATGCATCATGTCATAAAATATATTCGTTTTTTTCTTGGTGGACCAACCACTTGGAAAAATGATAATCCATCATCATTACCTTTCTCATTTATGATGCAATCTTATAAACATTGATAAAGAAAATGATATCCACTAATTATAGATATCATCAATAAAAATCTCCAAAAATATAATGAAAACTTAATTCAATACATCTTCAGATAAATAAACTCAAGAATAGAGGAAGTCAACTGGACACATTCTAATTCAAAATTGGTCTCACTCTGCCAGACCCTCAAATTCATGTGTTCAAATATAAAAATAATATTATATTCATCTGAATATTAATTCATGGTTTGGGAGAGTGTTTTTAAGATCATATAGTCGGTAAAACAATTCCCATTTCAAGGGGTGTAGGATATATCAACGAAAAAATATTACATGTACTCCACCCATCACATTTGACGAAGATTTAAATATTTTTTCTAAAGGATATAATTCATGATTTTTATCAAGGTAAATGTTCAAACATTCTATTAATATGTAGTGTCCCCAAATTTCAACAATGTTAATTATAAATGTGAATTATTGATCATGTGTGGGAATGTTATTCTCATGATTATAAGACTAAATACAAAAATAAGATGGCACATGACCACCCTTCATTTGAATTAATCCAAACCTAGAACTAATGCATAAAAAATACCCCATAGAACTACCCAACCTCTGGATGAGTCATCATTATAGCTGTAGCCAAATGATCTTATAGCATATTAATGTAAGACTAAATTTTTTAATCCAAATAAAATACACCCCTTATAAAATAGATAATTCAATGGATATTTCCACATTGGGAAATCTTTTATGAATCGGAGATAATATCCTTTTTATCAAATGAATATTTTAATATGAATGTAATTTTGATGTTTTTTCCAAGGAGAAATAACATTCAAAATTTGAATATCAAATAGGATACCATATTTTTTTCCCACATTCCACAATAAACTGACTTCTTAAATATTGAAAAGTTCTTAGATATCATTCAATATATTATGTAATTCCTCCAGATATCTAATGCATCTAAAATATTAATCATATGACACAACTTGGTTTTAGAGTAAACCAGGATGTCTTGAACGAATAACACCAATAAAGAGTTGAAATACTGGTGGAAAATCATGTTCATACGTTTCATAAACATTATAATAGTGTTGGTTAGACCAAAAGTGATAACAATATTGTTATAATGTTCCTAAATAGTCATGAAGGGGGTTTTAGGGACATTAGACTCCTTAATCTTATGATGGTATAAAATATGTGGAAGATAAATATTATAGATCCTATTTAACCCATTCATATGTTCAAAAAATGCCATTGTGTGAAAATAGTTACTTTCTTATGACTGTATGCCACTTGATCTTTTATTAATCAACACATAAGAAAAGGTTCCCATTACCCATCTTCATGAAAACAATTGAGGATCGCCAAGGTAACAAATTGGGTCAAATAAATCCTTTAGACATAAATTCATAAAATTAATCCTTTAACACCATTAGATTATCAAATTTTAAACGATAGAAAAAGTTAAAAGGTGTTGAGTAACCATCCCCAAATCAATAAAGAACTCCACGTATCTAACCAATGGAAAAATACAAAAGTAAAACGGAAAAATATATATATAATTGATAACTAATAGGTGAAAAAAATCAAAATTAGATTCCTACTATATTTAAAAATCATACATGAATATAATTCCTCCCAACTTTATATTTGGAAGTCCATCTGGGATAGAACTTAGGTATCATTCTCCCTGAAAAACATGAGACTCCCCATTAGGGGATGTAAGGAGACCCACAAAAGATAACAGTCAATATGGGATGTATAATCAATAAATTGTGTATTTAGAGAATTAAATACAAGGTATTCCTATTAAAAAAAGTCAATGAAGATCTTGATCCCCGAAAAGGAGAAAGTATAACAGGGGCATTGTAGATCCTTCTCTATCATATTCCTTAGAGGTGTTATGATTTACATCATATAAGGCATGAACTGTATAGGAATAGTCATGATGTTTATGGTTCAAATTAATATGATATAATTTAAGGAACCAATATAAAATAAATAAGTTTCTAAATATTATGAAATGGTAATGGTTCCTCTCAATGTTTCAGGAATCACCTCTGTTAACACTATAGACTCATTTAATGAATAATATTGCATAATCATTGATTTATTATGCTGGAACTCGATTTTAAGTAATGTAATTAATTGTGTTGTATATTTTCTTATTACTTAAGATCCTATACAACTATATAGAGTGGTAAAAATATAAAAAATCCAATGAAAGAGACCCAAGTATCTTCATGAGATGTAAGTATTCATTGACTCTATGAAAATATGATTTGATTGACCAACAATTCCACATTTTAAAAAATATAGTGATTTGTTTCCAGAGAGATCAAATAATTTAAAAATATCTTATTATCTAGGAGCATAACCATTGTTTTCAATATTAGATTTATTACACTTTAACATCACTTTAATGGAACTTATAATGCTAGAACATTGGGTAGGAGGTACACATCTTGTTATAGATTTTTTTGGAACAGATCGAGCATTATTTTTTATCATTCTTTTGTTGTGTCTTGTTTAGGGGTGATTTGGTGGACATTTGGAAAATACTTGAGGATATATAGGTTGTGCCTAGTTTCCACAAATTTTGATCCACTTTATCCCCACCTAGTGTATTATATATAGGCCCAGGAAGTGGGAGATTACACATTGGGTACATGGTTTGATAAACAATGTGGCCACATATAATAAACTATTCACCAGTATAGAGGGGCACATTGTTAGAATGAGGGGGTTCGGTAACCATATGGCCATGCCTAGCCAACCACACAAGTGGGAAAATTTAAATCTAAAATTTTAATTTTAATTTACCAAACTATTATTTATGTCACTTCTTGACCCTAACTCAACATATCCAAAAATACAAGGCATTGGTTACTTCTAAGTGAAAATTTTGAACAATGTAATCCCCATCTCAGATCAATAGATTAAATGGTCTAATATATTATTCTTAAATGGTATGTTTTATTTGAATACTAATTCTAAATCGATCTCTATTTTCATCCTATAATGGGTTTGATAGATCATTTTATTGTAGATAGATCTATAATTCATTTATATGGATCTTAACTATAGTTTTTATTTCAAGATATCTTTTTTCTTCATTCCTTGTTGGTAGATCCTTCTATGGGTGTTCAGATTTGATACCATGTTTCTAATATGAATTCAAAATGATATGTTTTGGATTCTGGAATGAAATCCAATTTCAATGGAATTATAATTTTGATGTGATTCAATAATTGATAGGATTTATAAATTCATATAATAATTTACATGGAAAATAGATTAAATTGAATTCATAAAAACATATGATTGGTTTTGTTTTTAAAATTCATTAATTGATGAAACAACCATGTTTATTTTAATTTTCTTTGGAATTTTTGAAATAAAAATTTGGAAATTTGATTTCAAATGATGGTATATTTGAAATGAACAGAATTTCCAGTCTTCAATTGATTGATAGATTGAACATGTGAGAGTTTGGGTTGTTAGTTGGTTAATTGGGAAAAGCACACAAGGAATATTATTTACTTGAAATGGATTGATGATTAAAACTCTAAAAAAATTATATTCATGTGGATCTTATTATTGATGTAATTTTTATGAGTCATATTAATCCTGATCCTGAGGGATGTGTGTACACATATTTCCATGAACACTGATATGTGATGTGTGAGGATCCTATGAATAAAAAAAATATTAACACTGGATAGATGAACACAGTGCATATTGTGGTGGTTTGGGTAATATATGTCATTGATTATGATATAATATTAGTCATCCATATATATATAGATATATTTATAAAATGATTATTAAACAATTTTGAATTGTTATTATATAATATTGAAAAGAAATAATGTTTTTTAAAATAATGGATTATGTTTCTATTCCTTGTATTTTTAAATTTAAAATAGGATTTAGTTTATCAATATGGAATCCTGTTATTAAACACATGGTATGTCTATTCTTGGAATTGTATCTCACATCATAGGTTTTCCTTTGGGAGTTTGTAGATTTCCTAATGGTAGGTCCATAAAACTGGAATGTGTCACTTGGAATAAGTGGATATTCATGATGAATCATTTGGGGATGGAATGATGTGTCCAATTGAGAGGTTTTTCTCTTCTACACACATTAATGATTTTCTTATTTTGATGTTTTATATATATTGATGGTGTCTTGGATTCTCATTTTTTTGTATTGTACATACTGATTGTTTTTTAATTATACAGTTTATATAAAATATTTATTCTTTATAATTTTTTAATGATTAATGGGTCTAGTCAACAACCAATGGAGATCCTGAAAATTCACTGAGATATTCAAGTGAAGACATAGGTATTAGAGAACCATGGTATCTAGGATTGTTCGTGATAATGTGGTATTATATGGTGTTTAACCATCAATCCATGATGTAAGTACGCAATATGGATTATATTATCATTAAAGAGGATGTAGTTGTGAGTTAGTACTTATCCATATCTCATCATTACGAGCCATAAGTCATGATGACATATTTGGGAAATGTATGTTGAGTAATAATTCCAGTATTTCACCAACAATAGATTTAGATAGGTTGAAATCCAAAATGTGATATCTTATCTGATGGTATTAATTTCCATGTGGTTGTTGTTAGTGTAGTTGATCAGAGTACTTTATAATGTATTTAATTTTTATTCTGATGCCGTGTAACATCATTTATCTGATAATAAATCTTAATAGTGTATATGAGGATGTTTCTGATGAACCAAATTATGTGAATCCTCATATGTAACATAACCTCATTGAGAAACTTTTCATTTTTCCAATATCATTGACATTAATATACACCCATTACTATCAAGTCGTTATTTGAGGAACCCCATATGGATGAATATCAATATCATTATCTAGAGATCCTTCAATAAAGGAAACCTAATTTTTGAGGCTCTAATATTCATCAAGAGTTGAAGGAAATTTTGGTTAATATGTAGCTTATCTTTTATATGATGGAAAAAATCAAACCCAAGAACGTGAATTGTGACAATTTTATGGTAGACGTACCCAGAAAAATATTGTGGGGATTGTTGTGGATGGTTAAGAAGCATGCAGATTTATAGTGGAATGAAATTAAATTAATTTTCACTAACACGTACTATAAATAAATTGTGATTATGTTATAGGCTATGGAAATTTCAAACCTCATAGGGTTGACAAGATCATTAAATAATATAGAACCAATTAATTATGCATGTATAGATTTTATACATGTTTCTATTAAAAGAGAATATGAAAACAGAATGAGTTGAAATGGGAATTCGATATGATAATAATTATTAGGATTTCTTGGTGAGTATTTATAATTATGCTAACATGCAGGATAGGGTGTTGATGGTTTAAATTGACCTAGATGGTATTAGGATTGATGAGAGTTACATTTCCTCCCAATGGTATTTATATAAATTTCATAAAATGAAAGTAAATTTGTGGTGCGTATCATATTGGATTTGATCATAGGGTTCATAGAGACCTCTTGCAGTTATATGGATAAGGACCATTTAATTAGTTCTATAATGGAAAGATTAGTCATTCGATGTCGTTTTTCATAAATGCACCAAATATATGTACTTCATATGATCAATTAAGACACTTTTAGAAGTTATTGTATAACTTGTATTCCTATATAGTGGAAGAGGACCATGTACATTAAAAAGTTCACTTATGTATTTAGATTGTAAACAAAAATTTGTTGTAGACACATAAATCATCAATAAATCTTCTTCATGTAGTAGATTTGTCTCTAGTGGAAGCTATCAACTATGAGAGGAACCAATGATATATCATAATCTTTAGTGATTACTTTATTTTATACTGGTTCAAATCATTCATTAATTTTGACTCATATTGTAAACCTAGAAATTATTCCTATGAATATTGTTTATTGTGGAGTGGATAATACTATTCCCCTTAAATAAATTGGGGGCATTGAATCCATTTTCCTCCGTCTATTTTAACTTAATCAGATATTGATATTTATTTGGATTTATGGTTCTTGACATGAAACCTCTTGATTCTATTTTATGGATTGAATGGATTGATTCTACTATGTATCGAATGGTTTGTTATCTTTGATAGGTTGCACTTACTGAGCCTGGAGGGGTGATCTGTGTCATTCTAGGTGAAAGGGACAAAAGGTATTGTAGATATATACAATCAAATCCATTTTAGGGGAAAGTAATATCAATGTTTTCATTTTTTATGGAATGTGATAAATTTAGTGCTGATCTCCATCAAGTTTCCATCTAGTTTCGCAAAAATTTTCCTACCATCTTCATAGGGTTTTCATAACAATTGGATGTATAATTGTTTATTCATCTAGTAGTTGGCACTAAATCAGTATCTATACCTTCGTACCATTATGAACTAACTAAAATGAATGATTTGATTTATTTTTAGCTAATTTTTTATTGAATGGATTTATATGTCTTATGTGTGACCCTTTTTTGGTCATATTCTATTTTCTAGGAAGGATGATAGAATACCATTTTTATTTTATTATTACCAAAAACTCAAAAAACAATTATTGTATTGAAAAATTATATTTTTCAACAAATTGATGTCATATTTTACAAGTTTAACGGGGTTAATTGGCTCTCAATGGTCTATTAATGATTTTCTTTTCACCATTTGGGAATTAAAGAATCTAATATTTAGATACCCAACTTCCAGAGCTGATATGGATTTTAGGATTATATTTATATTCCCATTATGAAAACTAATGCTCTTTTAGTCTATATAGAGTTGGAAAACATGATATTCAATGAGTGTCTTGATCCATTTATTGTGGTATTTGTGGAATACAACTTCGTTTTCACTCAGTCTGAGGAGGATCATTTGTACCATCTAAGATCAGTTCTGAAATTGTTGAGAAATCACCCAATTTATGCCAAGCTATAGAAATTTTATTTATAGATTTTAAAAGTGATGTTCTTTGGACACATTGTCTCAGAACATGGTATCTCAGTTGACCCTGAGATGGTAAATGTTGTTATGAAATGGGAGAAACCACATATTGTTGTTGATATTTGGTGTTTCTAAGATTAATATGGGAAATAACACTAGTTTTTAATGCATTTATTATAGATTGTTTCTTAGCTGAACACCCTAACTCGGAAGAGAGATAATTTTCTTTTAGATTAGAATTTTTAGAGTTATTTTGAGCAGCATAAAAATATTTCAAATATTTAGTGGAGTTTATTTATCAAGAGGATGAGTAAGTATTTTTGGTCATCTATGAATCATTTGGAATTGGGTTTTTATATGTTCATATACAGGTTTTTCACAAGGTATCCTAATGTTATCAGATTATTATATGACATGAGAAGAATTATATGACCCATGAGCTTGAACTCAAAGTTGTGATTCAAGGTCCCAAAAGATAGAGGCATTTCCTTTCAAATAAAGGATTACCATGTGTTATAGACACAATATATTGATTTATATGTCTTCTAATAATATATATGAATATCTCCATGTGGACTTGTGTGGAGTACTGAAAATATAATTATTTTGACACTTCCAATCCCTTGGGGAAGTGAATTTTCATTGCTCATGCATTGATGAGGAAGCATATGAACAAGGAAATTAAAGAATAATCACAAGAGTGGAATGTTATGTCCATTTTTAAAAAGTTACATTTATAGTTTAGGAAAATAAGGGTTGAGGATTTCATCGACAGTATTAAGCTGAAATCCTTTCATCATGATATTATTCTTAAGAAACATCATCTTGGAGATGAATTTATTTTTATTAGGAACACTGTTTTTTGTGGTGACACTATCAGAGATTTATCATTCTCCATAGAGGGTATCCAGTGTTTTTAAATAGAATTTTTATCCTTTTATATCGAGGACGTCATTGATTGAGGATTACCATAATTACATAAGAGAAATTAATCCATGAACCAAAAATATGTTTTATGTAATTTGGTGTCAATTCTGGTGGCTTCATATGACACTAGGCCTTTCTTATTTGTTTATTTGTTGTTATAATTTCAAAAAGATCATGGATTAGAATCAGAGTCATTTGGGGTTGCATTAGACCCCAAAAGAGCTTAACTAGATGTGATATATGATCTATAAGCACTCCTATGTTAGGTTTAAAGGCACACATGGAGAGAGGAATGTGATATGGGTTATGATTGATTAGCTAAAAAACATGACAACATTATACCTAGTCTTGAAACAACCAAATTTGAGGATTTATAAAATATATATGAGATGTAGAATATTTTTTTTTTTTGAGTTCTATATACAATTACTCTTAATAGGGGTCCCATTTTACTTCTCCCATTTTTAGAGGCCTCTACGTGTCACTCAGATCTCTGGTTCATTTGAGTATGTATAAGTAGCTATAAATGGATGACCGATCAAAGAGGAATATAACGATTTATGATTATATACTTAATTTTTAAATAATATATTTTAGTGGAGCTTGGAATGAACATTAAGGACTATTTGAGTCAATTAAAACAATATTTACAAGTCTATGATCATAATGGACATCTTTGAGGCCTTATATAACAAGCTATTTGAATCTCTATTGTGTTTGAGGAAGAAAAGTTAAAGATCCTTACATGAAAAGAGGTTGGTTCAAGAAATGTCATAAATGATTCAGTTTATTATTAATAAAATGAAAAAATCATAGAGTAAGTATAAATAATATACAGATTTTTATCATAGACAATTGGAGTATTCACTTAGTTACCTAATGTCCTTGACTGTTCGATCTTTTTAGTTCATCAATGACATGGAAGGAAAGGTAATATTTTCGCTAATTTTGGGGGACCTTGTGGAATTGAAAATAAGGAGGATAATGTTTATTTATATTTACAAAATACTCCATAGTTTACATCGACACATAACACGATATATGTATCTCAGTTTTAAAATAGTCATTCTAATCCATACCATGGTTTGAGAGGGAATGAAATTGATATTCAGCATGATTTTTTAATAACTGAGTACATATTTAGATTCTAGAATTCATAGAAAAATGTACATCATATCATGATGATACATTTGGTATGAGTATTATGGAATACTTTTTCTTATTTAAACGAGACTTGGGAGTGTGAATCATGTATGAGATAGTTGAGGGCTTATCCTTTTTGATATGGATATTTCATAAAAGGAGTTATGGGGATATATGTTTCTATGGTGGGTAGTACATAACATCCTATTACTATTTTTAGGTAACCCCATACCATCATATTAATCATTCATTGGTTAGGTATTTCTAAGGGGAGAATTGTGTGAAACTTTATGATTTTGGAAGATCTTTGGACTGTTTATAGTTGATGCATGTTTTGAAAGATCGTGCTACCACTAATTAGAAACTATGTTACCCTGGGTGGTGGGGTTTTTAGGGAAGGAACATAGCTTAAAAAAACGTGTGACCACATAGTAGAAATTTTTCTCCCTAGTAGACATTCACATTGTCTTGGCTCACTATTATTCTAACCGTATGACCCTGTATAAAAGACCATTTGCGCGAGTCTTTTTAATGACAAATTTTATTTAAAATTACCCTAACCCTCATTTTAGACACCACATGACCCCAACATGACAAATATCTTATTTCATGTCTTTAGTGGCTCTCATGAAAACAATATTTCTCCTACAAGATCATTCTTTGATGAATCAATGTGCTAGTGGATAATCCAATCCCTCTGAGGTAAGTGGATCGCCTCATGTTCCATCTCCCTTGTTCTCTATTTCATTCCAACATGGGGTTTTATAGATTATCACATGTCAAATGGATCTAAAATTCATTATGTTGGATATTTATTGACGTTTTTATTTGTATATATCTATTCCCATTGTGCTTTATTGGTGGATCCCATTGCAGTCTTTGAGATTGGATACCTTAAATAATGTTAGAGGGGTCTGTTTATGTTTCAACATATAATTAAACATTTAAATGCTTTATTTAATTTAAATTTAAATAAATTGACTTAAGAAAACCCAATTTTATGTAAATTTGAATTTAAATTGATATAATATGGATTTTTTTTCTTCGGAAAACCAATAATTACAATGGAAATGAAATTGGGTAATGAATTAGATATAATGTGATTTATGTAATGATTTGAGAATTGATAGGAAAATTATCACAAATAGAATTGATAAAACTGTATGTTTTGTTTTATTAATCCATTAAATTATGAAAATCACAATTTTTTGCCTTAAATAAGATTTGTAATTTTGAAAAGGAAAAATGGAAAGTTTATTTGTGAATTATGACTGATTGAAAATTAAATAATTTCTCTTTATTAATTAATTGATTTGTTTTGAACATGAGATCATAGGTAGTTAGTGGGTTAATTATGAAAATAATGATATAATGATTATTCACAATCAATTGAAATACAATTACAACTCTATAAAAAATCTAGTTAAAAGATATTATCTGTGATGTTATTACGAAGTGTCTTATTCAATCTGAGCTTGAGAGACATGTGTACACATATTTCCATGATCACTAATATGATATGTTTGGGGATAATAAAACTAGAAAATACCACTACATAATATTTCAAATATACCTATAAAAATTTAGTAACAGACAATATATCTATTGGTATCAATGAGAAATTCCAACAGATATTATGTTTTATTAGAATTAAATAAAAATACCGAAATTTATTTTTACCAACATATATATGTTGTTATTAATTTTTTAATACCAAAAAATGATTTATTAAACATTAAATTTGTTTCATTATCATATTTATGCAGATAGTTTTTTACAAAAAAATGAAATTATTGTTATTAATTATTATTACAAATAGTTTTTTCAATATATAAATCTATTAATATTATTTCACCACTACAAAAAAATCATTTAAAATCATTTTTTTATCACTATAATTTAATAAATTACTAAAAAATAATATTGAATTTAATAAAAAATTGAAATATATTAGGAATATAACACACTCTATTTGAAAAAAATAAAACTAATATTTTTAATATGTTTTATTTGAAATAATTTGTTATATCTGATTTTAGAAAACATTTCCAAAAATATAAAATAAACATAATGACTCACATATAACAATCATCCTTTTAAATAAAATATAAAAATGAATTAAGAAAAATACTAATGAATACAGGTTCTACATGTCACTTTCCCCCCACATCACCCCACTTACCTAGTCACCTCCAGATCTTTGTCATCCACAAAGTGGTGATCCCCACCCACACTCAGACTCATGGTTCATCACCGACGACCACAACCCATATCCATACCCTTGATATCTATCTATTATTACACCTTCATCTACTGATGTTTTATTTAATTATTCATCATTCAACAATACATAAGAGTATACGGATGGGCATGTACAAAAAATCATTTCACATTCAATCATTCGATGTTTGGGAAAAAGGTATGCACTTCTACAATTGTTATCTTAATAATATAAAATCATGTGTATCTAGTTTTTAAATTGAATTTCAGTAAGGGTTTCGATGAGATTCCAATGAAACAAGCTTTCTTATTCATATTCTTGTATTTTTTGGTGATTTCATGATTTTAATTACATATATCTCTTTGGGAAATCATTTTAATGCAACATTGAGTCATGTTTAGGTGGATAATGTAAATTAACCTTCCAAGACCTCTACTAGAATTATGATCCCTTTGAAATCAACTAAGATGAATCCAGGAAGAGTTTTTTTATTACTCCGAGCCACCGTGTCCAGGATGGAATGTTGATCTTTTTCGGTTTAGATAAGGGGGAACTATTTTAATTCCTAATTATGAAGAAACTCGACAATAAATGATATAGTAATAAAAAGTTTTTTAATTCTATTTGAAACTTATCAATATTTCATGTTATATTTAATTTCATGCATACCAAACAATTAATTCTCGTGTAAAAATTTTGGTGGGACAGAAAACATCATTTAATTGTTGATAATTTAATTCCAGAAGTGGTATACCCAGTATCTAACTCTCCAAAATTCAATATCAAAAATTCCATAATAATGGATATATTTTTCCAGATTTTCATAGTAACATATCACTATAATGATTTTTTCATTAAACTATGGATCTTGGGAGAATTGATAAGAATGAAATAGAACTCTTGATCAAAATAATGTATCACATATAGTGCATAAAATTAAATGATGAATGATTTTTAATAAACACCTTTAAGTTGTTCATCCGTTAGTTTTCATTAACGTTTGATAGTAAAATTTGCGAGAAGATTAAATATTGATTTTTTCATACAGATTCTACAATTCTATCAACTTTGAATTGTTTTCTTTAATAAAATCATGCTTGATATGAAATTACAGTTTCTTGGAATCATTGGAGAAAGTATTTTCAAAACATAAATTATATTTCTTGGAACATGCATAATCAATAAGA
The DNA here is from genome assembly GCA_963277665.1 of Viscum album. NCBI lineage: Eukaryota > Viridiplantae > Streptophyta > Magnoliopsida > Santalales > Viscaceae > Viscum > Viscum album. The sequence goes on from OY728147.1 coordinate 1,158,328,536, forward strand.
TATGTAGTGGGTTATCTAGTGCATACCAAGGAGACATAAGATAGTTACCAAAAATCACCAACTAGATGGTTAGGACTCTAGAAAATCAAGTAACTATTAATGATATGAAAATATGAGGACGAAAATATCAGAGAATGCTCTTTAAATATGATGTAGAAGGGTTTTGCGTGATAATATAGACGGATGGAAAAATTAATACGAGTTCATTCAGCTGCTAGATTGATTCCATGGAAGAGCTAAAAACCAAGAATCAATCCACTCCACATTTTTATAATATACCAAAGATGAATTGAATGATTTTCACTTATCAGTACTAGTAATAACTTCATAAATCAATAGGGTAGTTTATGATATTGAGGCTGCCCATATGGACAATCATCTGGAAACATTTTGGAAGGAACCAAAAGATCTTGTCCTTAAATTTCCTTCCTTTGAAATCATATAATGCCAATGACCAATGCCAGTACTCCAACAAGCTCTCCCCATTTATTAGAAGACAAAACCTTATTACAAATTTCCAATCAAGCACCCACTGATTTTCTCTAGTATGGAGCAACTAAATTTTATCTAGACAATGATAATATGATTTATATTTATGGTTGAATCATATACATATAACTCTTCATGATTGATCTAAAAATAAGTAGTATAGGGGAACCTTCTATTTCTTTGGGTTGTTCCCTCAAATGAAATTTTCAATGGTAGCATGAGAAAAATTATCCACTGAGATTGTTAACATGGAAATTTATTATCCAATTTTTTTTTCACTTATTCATATGAAGCAAGAGAAAGAGAAAAACCTATGAAACCATATTAGACGTGTTAAAATGTGAAATTTCTATCACGATTTCCCAATTTTGTGCTGTGAATGTTGAGAAAATTCCTTTACTATATGATTAATTACTCATAGATAAAAACACAATGATAGTAATAATAAATGTGATAAACCCTTTATAAATAGAGATTTTAATGCTGATATATGGGTCTCCTCAAAGAGAATATTAATTTTTACACATGAAAATTTCTTGTTGTATAATGATGTTGATATTTGAATTATGTAAATGACCCCATGATGATGAATGGGTACTTTATTGAAATCTAAATTGATCAGGATCTATTTTATGTATCATTTTCTGTTCGAATTCATTTTAAATGACCTAAATTGATTTCATTTGATAATTTGTAGTAAAACATAAAATCCACATTGAAATTTTACACCTTTAATTAGTAAGGATTGAATGTTTAACACACTAATAGACACCAAATAATTTAATTTGAAGGGTATTCATTCATTATTTTATAAATAAAATTTCCCCATTTTGTATTTGATTATAATTAATTAATGATTTGGTTTTTGAAATGGAAAAACGTTTTATATTTTCTTGATTAATGTATTATTACTAAATCATATGATGTGAAAATGATTTATATCCATATTGTTACATTAATTATTTAGTATACTATTGAACTTGATATTGATAGTCTATTATTCTAAGCATTTTTAAAATGATTCCTTGTGTTAGAATATTTTATAGATGAACCTTGTATGAAAATTGATATTTATGATGAATTTTAAATACATTTTAAACATCATAATCATATATTTATGTGATTATAAACTATAAAGGCTTCATTTTAATGAATAATAATTAATTTTTGTATTTAAAATGTATTATTCTATATGTAATTTTAATGGTATCTTCTTTGTTATTATAAAGTTATGACTTTTCTAATTGCAGAAAAATATCATGTTATTATTATTTTATTTATTACATGATGAAAATTTGGCATTAAAGTGGGAATAAATGTTCGAATTATAATAAATTTCATATCAGGAAATGTTTCAAGTTATCCTTTTGGAATTTCACATCAAAAACTAGTTATGGTTGGTGAACCCCACTTTCGAATGTTAAATATTAGGCATCCTCTATTTATGAATGAAAAAAACATTTTTCAGAAACACAAGCAGAAGATATAGTAATTAGAAACAGAGGATATTCAAATCCATTTTGTATGTGGGACTAACATTAAAGTTGTTTATATGTGTTACTTATATAATATTGTAAAAAAAGATAAGGTTATTTAGATCCTTTGTATATGTGTGACTTGAATAATAGTTTTTCTTTCTATTCCTCAATATATAATATCATATTCTAGAAGTTGTTAATTACTGTGACACTCCTAAATGTTCTCTATATTTTTCTTCCATATTATTTTTATTTTCATTCTGTGGGGATTACCGTTTTCCTCAGTTTATGATAGTGGAGATGTTTTATTTCCATATTGTGTCTAAATGAAACAAAATATCATTGATAGATAATTTGATAGTTGAACTATTTTTATAATTCAACTAATCCACAAAAAAAATCAGAGTATCACCTCTAACTATTTTACATAGAATTGAATCTCAATTGTACTTGAAAACCAAATATGAAATATGAAAAAAACCTATTAGTAAACCTATCTCACTTCATTGTTGTTTGTTAAATTTCAGGGTGTTTCTTCTTCTATTGTGAGTTCCGGGACAATTGACTTGAGGAATAAATCATAATCATATATTTACCTAATGGTTTTTATTATGTTCTTTCCTCTATAATTTACTTCATTATTGAAAAATCATTTAATGAAATAAGTTGAAATCTTTTTTTTGTTATTGAGGAAATATATTTACACTAACAATATTAGAAATAGTTTCCTAGTGAAAACATAAAGATACTACTACCATACATTACAAATCTAAGTATATAACAATGTTAATAATTAAATAATGATATAAATTTTTTTCATTCCATTTTATTCTATATATCAATTATTATTTACTCTTATGTTTCATTCTCTTTTTATATTTTATCTACATAATTTTTTTACTAAATACAAATTATGAGCGTGTCTATGGAAATTCGTTATTAAATGATTATGTCATGGAAATGTGCTAGTTGGGTAGTAATTAACAATAACATCATAAGTGGTGAGGTTACAATGGAAATATAATGAGATTGGTGGATATTCAGTGAGTGGATTCCACCACTATGACCTTGAGATCATTATCACTATAGGAGGGAGTCCCTATTAGTGGTTTCAGTCTGACCAATTCATCAAGCATTGCCCAGTCAATGTGATGCCAGAGATTCATCACTGTCCAATTGGGATCCTTATAAGTACCGCATACATCCGATTAGATGTTTGATTGGGGGTTCTATGGCCAGAAAAAAGTATTACTGTGGGGAATATGGAAACTGATGTTTGTTGGGGTGATTGTGACCAGTGATTGAAGGTTTGGAAGTGGTAAATTGTTAATTTTGGTAGAAAAAGACTGACTGGTAGGGCATCATTTAATGGATTTTCAAATATTTATAGATTTTATGAATATTAGTTTTTGAGGGGAGTCTGAGTTAGTTGTTGAGAGATGAAAATTTGTCATTCCTAAATAATCTCTAACTTGATGAAGCTTTATAAATATTGAACCAGAGTTCATGATCCAGCATCATGTGAAGAAAGTACCCATTACAGGGAGAGATTGTTGGTCACATGTTTGACAGAATTCCAATCCCACTATGAATACATTTTTCTTTCATAAAGATCATTGTTCATAGTTCATGTATAAAAATGTGAATATTTCTAGTATTCTATCAATCAGCATTGGAATTATTTTATTCTCTTTTCCTATGATATTTTACTATTATTCGAAGCATTCTTATCAGTAGTTTTTTTGTTTTATGATTAGTAATAAAATTCATTACAACTATATCCTACTTATTTTATGTTGTTTTCTTCAAATTAATCTTGTTCAAACAATTTTTTAAGTATATTCTTCATATTTAGATATGTTTCATCAGGATTTAGTAATCGTTTAGAAGACATGATGTTTTTATGCAATCATATGAAGTTGGTAATTTTCAAGGCTCTGAGAACTCTTGAATCATGTCTACTTCATGTGTTTCCTATAAAAATACAATTAATATGAAATCCAAATATAAAAATGATCATCATATCCTTATTTCTGATAAAACTACCATGGATACTAAAACATCTCATATATCCTTTGTATTTCTTATCCATGGCAATTTGTTTCAGCAAATCTGTTGTATATTTTAATTGTTGAATAATATCATGTTATGAACTTTTCATTGTTTACTTTTTTTATAATATTCCCTTGTATTTATTTTATAAAACTATATATGATTATGACATTTTTTTGCTTTACTTTTATTCAAAAGAATTAGTTACACAGTAAAACAACTTCCAGTGATCACCGTATTTGACTGTGATTTTAAATAGCCGCTTGATAAGAATTTGAAGTCCACAAGAGGATATGTATAAACTTGTTTAAACTAGAACTAAATAGATATCTACATATTAGACATGTTGATTTATGTTGCTCATGTTATGAGAAGATAATTTTTATGCAATATTCTCAATTTATGAATGATGTTTCTTTTTTCAAATTGATCTGATCATGTTTTTTAGTTCTGTCCTTGCAAACAGAGATATGGATATTATCTTTAGAGGTTAGAGTTGAAATTTTAAGACTGTTATATTTTAAAAAAATTATTTTCATCATTGATATATATGAATTATTTCTTTTTAAATGTATAATTATGAAAATCATAAATATGACAAGAAATATTATACTAATCTTATTGATGAAATTTTTGAGTGGATGGGTTGGAAAATAATCAAGGTAAAAATTTGTTTTTCATAGAAAATTGATCACGTGATTAATGATATTGCTTACAAAATAAGATGTCTGTTTTTTTTTCTTCAGATGTCATACATAAGTGATTAATTTCAAGATCTAAACAATATTTCAATGGACTTAAATTAGTTGGTCTATGCTTATTTTGATAATTATGTGGACATGTTTGTTCTATAATTCAAAAAATAGCTATAGGAAATGTAACACCCCGAGATTTTATGAAAAATATTCTTTTAATTTCATTAATTTCTTGGGTTGTATTCTACACCAAGATTACCTTGCGCTATACGCAACACCGTATTAGCTTGCAGTATACGTAACACTATTCTTGGATCGTGTTACACACAATTTTGATAATAGTTATTCTACGCAACATTGAGTATATATATATATATATATTAAATGTATAAATGAAATATGGTTGGATTCTGTTATACGAAACAATGAAGGATTCTTTCACAACACGCAACCCTGACTTGGCTTGCATTACACGCAATCGCGACCTTCCTCGATAGCGTGTGTTGTACGCAATACCAGGTTTTAATAAACAATGTTATATTATTATAATATTGTCATGAACTAGCCGTTATGAATAGTTTTAAATAAATTTTGAATTTTATAACATTATTATTCATCTTACACATTTCTAGAACATGGTATAAAAACAAAATAAATTTTTCGGGTAAAATAAGTATTTTTAAAAAAATGCAGTTTTACCGCCTTTTGATGGCGCACCCACATTAAATATAGTTTTTGACATGTTTATATGTTCAATTTGACAAAATAATAATCTTCTTTTGAATCAGGATATAAAAATTTACATTAGATAAAGTTTTGATATTTTTCCGATAACTTTCATATTTTAATGAATAGTAAAAACACGCTATATTTTAATTAAAAACAACTTTTTTCATCGTAATATCTTATGTGGTTAAATTATAATATTGGATGGTTTTAAAGTATAAATAGAATATATTTTTACCATTTAATATAATGAATGTCATTAGCATTGATTTTACCTTGAATTCGTAGGTTAAATCAATTCAATCTTTTGCAATGTTTTAAACAAAAACCCGTTTTTATTCGACAACGGGATTAATTTTAATTTAATTTCTGCATCTTCTGTGTATTGAATTTAAAAAAATGGATTCCATATTTGGAATCAGTGGGTCCAAATTATGTTAACTGGCTACTTTTTATTTTTGGGAATTATGAATAGTAACTACGGTAAATTTTATTTACCATAGTTAAAGGTAAATCGGGTAATTAAGGGCAAATATAATATTTTAAAATTACCCTAACAAATGTCAAAATCCTATTGGATGACTAAAATGCGACCCATATCACCTAAGGGTCGGATTAGAATCATTTAATGGACATTTGTCCATGAAAATAACTTAATTATTATTAAAACCAAAGAAAGTGACAACATGTCACTCTCTTAAATCTTATAAGTATATTAATTTTAATTTAGTGATAAACTTCATGAAACTTCGAACATGAATAGTCTCCAGAAAGCTAATAAAATTATCTACATCATATAAATTTATTTATAATTTTTAGGGATTAAATAATTATCATTAATTAAGACACAATAGTGATGTAGAAATTGTTTATCTAGTGAAAAAAACAAGAATATTATTTTTATTAAACTAATAGTGACCATAAAATGCACAAATACCTAACCAAAACTTATTTTCCATGTAACTGTAAACCATAAGCATCCAATGGTCGAATATTTGACCATTTGGAGCCTTATAAAAGCGATTATGACACTTATATTATTTTATTTTAAATGATGCCAAAGATGTCACCTTCATAATTTAATAAATATAACAATTTAAATATTGTGATTTTAAGATGCTAAATTTGAGTAAAAGTATTATTGTGAAAGGTAATAGATTTAGTTTCATCATAGGATTTTATTTTTAATTTTCAGGCAACAAATAAGTATATTAAATAATTATACAAAAATGATGTAGTATTTATTTTATTAAGAGATAAACCAAATAAATGGTTTTAAAAAAATAATAAAATAAATATTATATGAACTATTTAATGTGCTCCACTAATTTTATAGATACATATGACCTTTTATTAATATATTAAAGCTTTTAGTTCGAACATATCTTCTGTATATATTTTATTTAAATTCAAATAAATGAATAGTGTCAAAATTGACAGTATTGTTATTTTACAAAAATAACATATTATAAAATTGTTTAAAAATCACAAAAATATTTAAAAATTATAAATTTATATTTATATGGTCTATAATGTTATAAAGTAAACAATTATGGAAAAGTCACAACAAATAAGTAATTATTTGTTATAATTTAAAATTTAGAATTTTATTACCACAAATAAACTTAAATAGATTAAGTAAGGATAAATCAAAATGATAATGTTTAAAAGAAGATTCAAACATGTCCAAATTTGATTGGTTGATGATATTACAACCCTATCTCATCTAATCTTCGAATATGAGTCATTTTTGGAAGTTTTTAAGTGGGGATAGATTTATTATAAATTAATATTTTTAAGAATTCCTAAGGTGCCCCTCTCCTCCCTTATAAAAGTGCACCTCCTCCCCCTCCTCCTCACACAAAATTGAGCACTCAAGCTCGGCCAACCCCTGCCAAAATCTCTTCTCCACTTCCCTAGAATAATCCTAGAGGTCCTGGTCTTCTTCAAAGACCAATCTTAGTTCCCTAAGTGGAGGATTCAAAGAGGCGTTCCAAAGAAGAGGTAATATCCATTACCGATCTTTTTCAATTTCTTTCTTCTTAAACTTCTTCTTCTTTAGTTGTTTCATGATAAAGTAATAACATAAGTATTTCTTATATACTGATATGTTATTATAAATATGAAACAACTCTAATTAACCTTCTATCCATCCCACGGAAAAAGGGAAATCACCGCGCGTGCGTACGTACGGAATACCGTCTCCACGGCGTGGTGTAATCTATTTTCCGCCACCACCTTAATTGGATGGGTATAATGGTTTAATGATTAACTATATATGATTATTATAAAGTGATATTGATACTGAAATAGTATACATACACTTCAACACAATTCCACGACCATGGGAACGATATCATCGCTCGTGCGCACGTACGGACTACCGTCTCCACGACGCGATGAGATTCATTCTAAATGATTAACCATTAATGAATGATTATAAAGCATATATAATAAGTAATAATGAAATATATGACATAATAATGATACTGGATTTATGTATATGTATGTCATCTACTTAATTCCATTCAATTCAATAAGGAAACGAAAACAGTGTTCATGCGTACGTACGGACTACCGTCTCCATGAACGGTGTATTTCATTTACATTATCAATATATTATATATATATATGTATATTCTGAATATATATTATATATAAATCATGTTTTACATTCTGGATATAAGTAATCATGATCCAAGTAATCATATTAATAATTACAAGTTAAAAAGACGAACGACAAATAAGACGATTTTACCCAAAATGCTACTTTAACATGAATTTACAAAAGACCGGGTAATATAAAGCCATAAGAGAACCATATATGATATCATAAGAATGAATATGATTCTGTAATAAGTCAATAACATTATGTAAATCATTATACAGGAGGTTCGGACACGTACAAAGCAATTCGGACCTAAGGTAAGGGATAAATTTTCAATCTCATTTTTATCCAAGATTGCTTATACTTAAGTATTTACTGGGGTTACGTTTAACATCCATGACCTCGTTTTCTAAAAATGTTTTTATAAAATGTTTACCATTCTTCCATGAATTTTTTAAGTCATTTTTACCCTTTATTGACTTTTTACCACATTGTATGAATGGAATCTTTCCTTTGGTTACCATATAAGGTACTTTTTGACTTTTCCGACAAAAGTACGAGGAGAATGTTATTTTTAACTTCTACGGCGTGAAAGGATTTTTACGGTTTCATAACACCTCATTTTCAAGAAGCTTCCTCTAAATGATTGTATGATTATTTTCAATAAAACCCTTATCTTTTAATATTGCATGGAATTTTGTGAAAAGAAAATGATTTTAAAGAAGAAAGGATATTTTCCTCAAGAATTCATTTCGAGTGATTTTCTCAAAACTATTTTCCATCTAAGATGACATTATTTGATATGTATGTTTCAAGTAAAATGTCTCTATGATTTAAATGGTTTCAATATTCTTATTATTGAATGATATAAATTGTTTATGGATTATGATGGCATGATGTTTAAGATTCCCATTTTTATTACATGGGTTATGCAATGATGTATGATTTATGATTTTGTGGCACACATAAGAATGGTATCATTATGAGATGGGTGGGACCTATATCTCCCTCCAATGCATTGGGTAAAGATTTTATATCTCATGAGATAGACAGGGCTGGAACGGTAGGTTATACCGGTTCAGTGAAACAGGACTGAAACGAGGGTTACTCGATTCAGAAAGGGACTTTGTCCACTAAGATAGTCTTGGCAATGAGTCTTGACTAACAAGAAATGATTATCTATGATTATGTGTGAATGCCACAAAGTTTCATGTTTTAAGTTATGATTATTGTGATTACATTTCACTTCCATGATTTAACCCATGTTATGAAATTATGATCTCTTTTGCAGGTTAAGATTTCCAAAAGTTATGTGCTTATGTATATGATGTGATTGATATTTCTTTTGTTTACCCTTACTGAGCATTTGAGCTCACCCTTTTATGTTTTCTTTTCCCCAGGATATAATGAAAGGTTTTAGGTAAAAAAAAAGGAAGATCTTTATGGGAGATTTTGAAGATCTTTCAACACGATTAGAAGATTATATTCCGAGTTTCCAAAGACACTAAACTATTACGATCCTTACGTGTGTGTGTTTTTGTTATGTACTAAGTATTCCGTAAATGTAATGTAATGTCCATGTACGTTAAGCTTCGGGTCTCTACAGTTGGTATCATAGGAAAGGTTTAGTCAACCTTTGGAAACTAGGATGCGAAAACGTTAGTGAGATCCATAGAGATATTTCTACGGTATGTCTAGGGATGTCCCTAAGGTTAAGTATACGTATATGTTATAGTACTAGAATTATGCTAACGATCATAGAATTAAACCTAAGATGTTAGATATTGAAGGTACTCCCCCTTTATTATGTTGTTTTCCCTAGCATGATTTTTGCCTCTCACACTATTCTTTTTGGGTTTTAGAAAATGGATGGAAACAAGATGATTCACGATAATGGAGGATATGATGGACAATGGAATGATATTATTCATAAGCAATCAAATGAAATGGGATTTGGAAGTCCAATCATCATTATTATGCCGAATCAGCAATCTCATAATATGATCAATAAAGTAAAATTTGGTAAGTTTCCTGACTCGGCTAATAAGAGAAAGATGGAGTTTCATGATGATCATAGAGGAAAGAAAGTTCAAATTTCCCTATGTAAATCATGTGGGAAGAGGCATCAAGGAGAATGCTTCAAGGGAACTGGAAGATGCTTTGGGTGTGGAAAAGAAGGACACAAAGCAAGTAAGTGCAAAGGAAAAGGTTCAGTTAATACCATGTATGAGGATAATGGTATTGCTACGACATCAAAAATGGTTAAGTGTTTTAAATGTGGAATGTATGGGCATTATGAAAACCAATGTCCTAAGGGAAAGACTCATGAAGAGAATCAGTATGGTCGTATGGGAAGTATTTATGTTGATGATGATGAAGAAACTACAAATGATATGTGAGATGAAAGAAATGTTGAAGCTCGATCAATGGTCTAAGAATGTAGTGGAATGATTACAAGTTTATCATGTGTAATGATCTCATGGAATAAGGAGACATCTAAGGATTGTTACACTGTTGTCTTTCCTTAAGTTTTGAAAGTGTATGATGAATGGTACCAGTAACCATGAAAGGATATTCAGATACTTTTGGAAAGTAGATTATAAGTCCATAATGAAAGGATAAGAAGATAATGAGATGTTTGATTATATTCATGAGCTCATGATTGATATAAGGACTAAGTGATATCATGGGTTGAGTATATAGAATTTTGAGGATTTTGGTATGTGGAAGGTGTTAACTTTTAACTGCAATCATGTTTTCACTAAGGTTCAATGGGTATTCAAGAAAATACTTGATTAAGGCCTTTGAATGTTTGGAATGTGACCAACAAGACATATCTTATGATATATGGGATCGACGATGGTGTTAAATCTCTGGTAATCATTTTCACTATGTTATGAGAGTGGACTGCAGTATTATGGATAAGCATAAAGATTGGAATGGATTATGTTGTACATAAGTTAGTATTGTATAAGGATATAGGTTTTCTCGATATTATTGATGGGATGTTATAGTAATATAGTTTTAGAAAAAGGACAACCTGCAGGACGGGCGACAGCCCATCGCTTCGGACGAGGCTGTGGGAATCGAACCCACAACCGAAGTGCGACTAGCCTTTATCGCCTACCACTGGCCTACAGGAAGTCCATGTTCAGTAGAAACTAGTTTTATTTTATTAAGCAATACGATATATGAAGTATAAGTCCATTTTTGGAACAATATATGATTAATCTCACTATATATCGACTTATGTATATAATTTTTGCTAACCTTTTGCTTGAGACAGATGGAATGACCCGTCATCTGCTAACACTTCACGAATAACAAATTAAACTTCATTTATTTAAGAGATGAAGTGGAAATTGTTCAAGGCACGAACAACAGTGAGATTGTACCAAAATAAAGTAAGTATTTATTCTAATTCAAATTTTAAACTTTAGGGAAATGATCTTGAAAACAAAAAATGTTGTCCTAGTGATCATATACCTAATGAATCATATGGTACCTTAGATCGTCACAAATTTATGGCTTTGTGATTGCTAGCTTTTCCATAGCCATGTCCTCTACCACTCTCCATCAGAACATGATGGTTAGATTTCTCTTCCATATCCATATTTTCACCTATGTGGAAACACAATGATTAGCTTATTTGGGTAATCGTTACATTTCATACATTAGTTTTTAAAGACAAGTTTTGGTATTCCTTTTTACGATGTGGGTTTCTATTAAAGAAACTTTCGAATAGTAAATTATTTATAACCCCGACGAATTTCGAGGGCGAAATTCATTTTAAGGGGGGTAGAATGTAACACCCCAAGATTTTATGAAAAATATTCTTTTAATTTCATTAATTTCTTTTGTTGTATTCTACACCAAGATTACCTTGCGCTATACGCAACACCGTATTAGCTTGCAGTATACGTAACACTATTCTTGGACCGTGTTACACACAATTTTGATAATAGTTATTCTACGCAACATTGAGTATATATATATATATATATTAAATGTATAAATGAAATATGGTTGGATTCTGTTATACGAAACAATGAAGGATTCTTTCACAACACGCAACCCTGACTTGGCTTGCATTACACGCAATCGCGACCTTCCTCGATAGCGTGTGTTGTACGCAATACCAGGTTTTAATAAACAATGTTATATTATTATAATATTGTCATGAACAAGCCGTTATGAATAGTTTTAACTAAATTTTGAATTTTATAACATTATTATTCATCTTACACATTTCTAGAACATGGTATAAAAACAAAATAAATTTTTCGGGTAAAATAAGTATTTTTCAAAAAATGCAGTTTTACCACCTTTTGATGGCGCACCCACTTTAAATATAGTTTTTGACATGTTTATATGTTCAATTTGACAAAATAATATTCTTCTTTTAAATCAGGATATAAAAATTTACATTAGATAAAGTTTTGATATTTTTCCGATAACTTTCATATTTTAATGAATAGTAAAAACACGCTATATTTTAATTAAAAACAACTTTTTTCATCGTAATATCTTATGTGGTTAAATTATAATATTGAATGGTTTTAAAGTATAAATAAAATATATTTTTACCATTTAATATAATGAATGTCATTAGCATTGATTTTACCTTGAATTTGTAGGTTAAATCAATTCAATCTTTTGCAATGTTTTAAACAAAAACCCGTTTTTATTCGACAACGGGATTAATTTTAATTTAATTTATGCAACTTCTGTGTATTGAATTTAAAAAAATGGATTCCATATTTGGAATAAGTGGGTCCAAATTATGTTAATAGGCTACTTTTTATTTTTGGGAATTATGAATAGTAACTACGGTAAATTTTATTTACCATAGTTAAAGGTAAATCGGGTAATTAAGGGCAAATATAATATTTTAAAATTACCCTAACAAATGTCAAAATCCTATTGGATGACTAAAATGCGACCCATATCACCTAAGGGTCGTATTAGAATCATTTAATGGACATTTGTCCATGAAAATAACTTAATTATTATTAAAACCAAAGAAAGTGACAACATGTCACTCTCTTAAATCTTATAAGTATATTAATTTTAATTTAGTGATAAACTTTATGAAACTTCGAACATGAATAGTCTCCAAAAAGATAATAAAATTATCTACATCATATAAATTTATTTATAATTTTTAGGGATTAAATAATTATCATTAATTAAGACACAATAGTGATGTAGAAATTGTTTATCTAGTGAAAAAATCAAGAATATTATTTTTATTAAACTAATAGTGACCATAAAATGCACAAATACCTAACCAAAACTTATTTTCCATGTAACTGTAAACCATAAGCATCCAATGGTCGAATATTTGACCATTTGGAGGCTTATAAAAGCGATTATGACACTTATATTATTTTATTTTAAATGATGCCAAAGATGTCACCTTCATAATTTAATAAATATAACAATTTAAATATTGTGATTTTAAGATGCTAAATTCAAGTAAAAGTATTATTGTGAAAGGTAATAGATTTAGTTTCATCATAGGATTTTATTTTTAATTTTCAGGCAACAAATAAGTATATGAAATAATTATACAAAAATGATGTAGTATTTATTTTATTAAGAGATAAACCAAATAAATGGTTTTAAAAAATAATAAAATAAATATTATATGAACTATTTAATGTGCTCCACTAATTTTATAGATACATATGACCTTTTATTAATATATTAAAGCTTTTAGTTCGAACATATCTTCTGTATATATTTTATTTAAATTCAAATAAATGAATAGTGTCAAAATTGACACTATTGTTATTTTACAAAAATAACATATTATAAAATTGTTTAAAAATCACAAAAATATTTAAAAATTATAAATTTATATTTATATGGTCTATAATGTTATAAAGTAAACAATTATGGAAAAGTAACAACAAATAAGTAATTATTTGTTATAATTTAAAATTTAGAATTTTATTACCACAAATAAACTTAAATAGATTAAGTAAGGATAAATCAAAATGATAATGTTTAAAATAAGATTCAAACATGTCCAAATTTGATTGGTTGATGATATTACAACCCTATCTCATCTAATCTTCGAATATGAGTCATTTTTGGAAGTTTTTAAGTGGGGATAGATTTATTATAAATTAATATTTTTAAGAATTCCTAAGGTGCCCCTCTCCTCCCTTATAAAAGTGCACCTCCTCCCCCTCCTCCTCACACCAAATTGAGCACTCAAGCTCGGCCAACCCCTGCCAAAATCTCTTCTCCACTTCCCTATAATAATCCTAGAGGTCCTGGTCTTCTTAAAAGACCAATCTTAGTTCCCTAAGTGGAGGATTCAAAGAGGCGTTCCAAAGAAGAGGTAATATCCATTACTGATCTTTTTCAATTTCTTTCTTCTTAAACTTCTTCTTCTTTAGTTGTTTAATGATAAAGTAATAACATCAGTATTTCTTAAATACTGATATGTTATTATAAATATGAAACAACTCTAATTAACCTTCTATCCATCCCACGGAAAAAGGGAAATCACCACGCGTGCGTACGTACGGAATACCGTCTCCACGGCGTGGTGTAATCTATTTTCCGCCACCACCTTAATTGGATGGGTATAATGGTTTAATGATTAACTATATATGATTATTATAAAGTGATATTGATACTGAAATAGTATACATACACTTCAACACAATTCCACGACCATGGGAACGATATCATCGCTCGTGCGCACGTACGGACTACCGTCTCCACGACGCGATGAGATTCATTCTCAATGATTAACCATTAATGAATGATTATAAAGCATATATAATAAGTAATAATGAAATATATGACATAATAATGATACTGGATTTATGTATATGTATGTCATCTACTTAATTCCATTCAATTCAATAAGGAAACGAAAACAGCGTTCATGCGTACGTACGGACTACCGTCTCCATGAACGGTGTATTTCATTTACATTATCAATATATTATATATATATATGTATATTCTGAATATATATTATATATAAATCATGTTTTACATTCTGGATATAAGTAATCATGATCCAAGTAATCATATTAATAATTACAAGTTAAAAAGACGAACGACAAATAAGACGATTTTACCCAAAATGCTACTTTAACATGAATTTACAAAAGACCGGGTAATATAAAGCCATAAGAGAACCATATATGATATCATAAGAATGAATATGATTCTGTAATAAGTCAATAACATTATGTAAATCATTATACAGGAGGTTCAGACACGTACAAAGCAATTCGGACCTAAGGTAAGGGATAAATTTTCAATCTCATTTTTATCCAAGATTGCTTATACTTAAGTATTTACTGGGGTTACATTTAACATCCATGACCTCGTTTTCTAAAAATGTTTTTATAAAATGTTTACCATTCTTCCATGAATTTTTAAAGTCATTTTTACCCTTTATTGACTTTTTACCACATTGTATGAATGGAATCTTTCCTTTGGTTACCATATAAGGTACTTTTTGACTTTTCTGACAAAAGTACGAGGAGAATGTTATTTTTAACTTCTACGGCGTGAAAGGATTTTTACGGTTTCATAACACCTCATTTTCAAGAAGCTTCCTCTACATGATTGTATGACTATTTTCAATAAAACCCTTATCTTTTAATATTGCATGGAATTTTGTGAAAAGAAAATGATTTTAAAGAAGAAAGGATATTTTCCTCAAGAATTCATTTCGAGTGATTTTCTCAAAACTATTTTCCATCTAAGATGACATTATTTGATATGTATGTTTCAAGTAAAATGTCTCTATGATTTAAATGGTTTCAATATTCTTATGATTGAATGATATAAATTGTTTATGGATTATGATGGCATGATGTTTAAGATTCCCATTTTTATTACATGGGTTATGCAATGATGTATGATTTATGATTTTGTGGCACACATAAGAATGGTATCATTATGAGATGGGTGGGACCTATATCTCCCTCCAATGCATTGGGTAAAGATTTAATATCTCATGAGATAGACAGGGCTGGAACGGTAGGTTATACCGGTTCAGTGAAACAGGACTGAAACGAGGGTTACTCGATTCAGAAAGGGACTTTGTCCACTAAGATAGTCTTGTCAATGAGTCTGGACTAACAAGAAATGATTATCTATGATTATGTGTGAATGCCACAAAGTTTCATGTTTTAAGTTATGATTATTGTGATTACATTTCACTTCCATGATTTACCCCATGTTATGAAATTATGATCTCTTTTGCAGGTTAAGATTTCCAAAAGTTATGTGCTTATGTATATGATGTGATTGATATTTCTTTTGTTTACCCTTACTGAGCATTTGAGCTCACCCTTTTATGTTTTCTTTTCCCCAGGATATAATGAAAGGTTTTAGGTAAAAAAAAGGAAGATCTTTATGGGAGATTTTGAAGATCTTTCACCACGATTAGAAGATTATATTCCGAGTTTCCAAAGACACTAAACTATTACGATCCTTGCGTGTGTGTGTTTTTGTTATGTACTAAGTATTCCGTAAATGTAATGTAATGTCCATGTACATTAAGCTTCGGGTCTCTACAGGAAACATATTTTAAATAATGTTTTTTTGGAAATCACATATTTAAAATAGTTAATTGTACTTATGTTAAGATGTTTGATAAAAAAACATGGTGTTACGATTCTGAAATCAAACTCAAATTCCTAATATTTGTTAATAAGAAATATAGAAACATTTATGTAGAATCACATATCATAAGTGGAATATCCCTCGAGAGATGGGCATGTTATGAATGGTTTGAGACACCATGGAGGAATCCCTATCAATCATGAATTCATCACTCTCAACACTAATCAGCTTAATGGTGTCCTATTTTCTCATCTCAAAATCTATCATGAAACATATAACTTATAGGGAGTTTTTGATGAATGATTGAAATCATTTTATTGAAAACTTTTGAGTTTTTTAGTCACCATTGAAGAAGAAAATTTATCAATAGTCATTGTATATATATAAATTATAGCACATTGAAAAAGGATAATTTTAAATGGATTTCATCAATATAGAAAAAGAACCTAATCCCCTATTCCTCCACAGCTTCTTATTGAATATCTCACCATGTTGTGTAAAAGTATTTTCTTCTTCATCTATAGACCTTAAAATGGGTTTTTCTTCATGTTCAGGGTTGTGAGATTGTATTAGAGCATAGAATATAGTTGGTGGCATATATGGCTCTCCATCCACCATATCTAGGGTGGCTTCATCAATTCTATCATTCACTAAATATACTGATGTTTAAATATTTGTCCTTATTATACATACCATTCTTTTATATATAATTTATTGTTGCATTAAATAATTTTTCACTCAATTTACTAGTGTCTGTATCACAAGTTTGTTCATTTTTTATATCATATTGTTGTTTCCAATGGTTATATCATCCTCTTGTTGTGGTCAAAAGTAGGTAATTATGACTATGGTTTATTGTAATTTACCATGACTGGTATGATTTTTCATTACTTTTATGGATCAATAGTTTGTGATCAAAAATGTATTTTATGTGTCATGTTTAGTTTTTTTAGTTAAAATCTACTTGACTTTGTCTTGATCATTCGACACATAAATGTAGTTTTTTTAGCTGGATCTGACTGGATGGTCTTGTTGAATAGATGGAATTCTTGTGATCATTGGTCCCTAGTGTGTGGCATGGATTGGTTGGAGTTATCCTGGTGGAATTGGGGAATATATGGGTTACTATTTCTCAATAGTTCTTAATGTGGCCTAGATGACATACTACTCGCTCACAAGCATGGGTGGGCTACTTCTAGCTCACATGTCAGGGGGAATGGATGGGTTACTGCTCCCTACTGCTAGCAGAGACTGGTTTCTACTGCTAGGTGTGATTTATTTTTTTTGTGTTAATTGAAATTTTTCTGAGGTGGAATTTGTATTGATTAATTTTATAATAAATTTTATTGATAATATAATTATTATTTTTTCTAATTTTTTGGTCATGTGTAAAAATCGTCTTCTATTTAATAATTAAAACATATGTATTATAAATGATAAATTACAAAAAAATATTGTGATATTTTTTTTAAATATTAAAATTTATCATTTTTATTTAAGTGTATTTTATAAATATATATAATATGTTGGTAATATTATTACCAAAAGAAAAAAATCATTAGAATATGTCATTATTCATTTTAACCAACATATATATTATCTATTGGTATTATTATAAATGTAAAAAAATTATTTTATCTATCGAAAAAAAATTAGGTACAGTGTTTTTACAAAATTTAGTGACATTGGAATATATATTGGAAAAACATTTTAACGAAAAAAATGTACATTTACCGATAGATATTCCCCTGTGGGAAAAAGTGAAATAATTTGTATTGTAGAGTACCATATGTTTTATGATGATGATTATTTTTGTGATGGTTTTTATTATATATGTGACTTATTATGAACCTATTTTTCTAATGCATACTATTTTATATAATCAGTTTGTAAAAAATACTTATTAAGACATGTTAAAATGTTTTATCTTAAAATTTAAATGAATGCATGTTTTATCATAGATAAGAAAATTTATTTCCATTAAATTTTTTATTAAATTGGAATCATTATTTGGTTATTGAATGTTTTATCTTATTATGGAACACATCGTGACACCCTAATAGGATATTTACCTCACACCATACACTTTCATTTTGTAGTTTGTAGATTTCCTTCTTCAAAGTCAAGGAAATGGGAAATGGCCACCAAGTTGGGGTGGATATTGATTATTTTTCATTTATTCTTGGATTAAATATTCATCGAGGGATGTTTTTATTTCTTCTGAGTACATTGATGATGCTCAATTTTGGGTAACGATATACGTTTTTTTCCGGTGCTTTTTATTTTGGATAGTTAATCATACTAACATTATCTTTATCATCCCTTGTTTCTGTATAAAATTTGTTCCCTCTTTTATTTTTTAGGATTCTAGGTTCTAATCCCAAACCCATGTGGATATGGAACTACCTTATCTCTATGTTAGTTCTAGGTTGGTTATTAGAGTACCAAGTTATCCGGGTTGGTTCTTGAAAACTCTAGTCAAACTTGAATTATTCTCATGGTAAAATTCCATAATTATATCCCTATCCAAAACAATAGAATTGGTCAAAACCTTCCATAGAAATACCTATGACCAGATATCTGATCGAAGAACCATATCAAATGTCAAGGATATCAACTTTCCTTTCCAATTAAACTCTATTAGAAACTAAATTTTTTTAAAAATGATTAGAAAACTGACACTATGACAACATTTGCAATTAACTGTGAATGTTTTTTTATTTAGCGGTGCTTTAAACCACCTCTAAATAATTCTAGGTCATTTTTGAAAAACTGCCTCTCAATTGTGTGTCATGTAGTAATTAGAAGTGGTCTTATAAAACCTTCATAGAATGATTTAACGGTGAGTTTTTAGTGGTGGTTTAAACCGTCACTAAATCATATTTAAATTTTTAAAATTTTAAAATTTTATATTTTTATTATGTGTTTATTTATTTATTTATTTTTGTAATTAATTATTTAAATTTTTTTATTATTACCATGGTCCAGCCCATCTCAATTCACAATTCCATCTCCTCTCACATGCCTAGTACATATATATAAATTCAATGTTGGGTGATATTTGAACCCCATACCTCGTTCTTATTCCCCACAAACATCACCACGCCAACATGCTCTTCTTGTGGTTAATAAATTGAATTTAATATACATAATAATATATATATTAATAGAAGAAACAAATAATACATAACAAATAAATACACATTTAATAGCTATTAATCCATAATTATTAATCAATAATGAATAATCAATAATAAATAATATTTAATGAATAATTATCAGTAATATGTAATAAATAATATTAATATTTAATAACTAATAATTACAAAATTTTAATTAATAAATTGAATATAAATGATAATAAATTAAGAAATATATAATATGGAAACAAATGGTATATAAAAAATAGTAAATAATATATTGTAAATAGTAATTAATAAATAGGAAATAGTAAATAGAAACGTGTAAATAAAAAATTCTAAATACAAATTACTAAATAATATATAATATGTAATTTATATTATAAAATATGTAGTATATAATATATAGTATGTAATATCTAATATCTAATATATAATATATAATATATAATATATAATATCTAATATATAATATCCAATATATAATATCCAATATATAATATCCAATATATGATATATAATATCACAGATATATTATATAATACATAATATATAACACACAATACATAACCCATAATATATAATAAATAATATATAATTTATAATTTATAATATATTATTTCCAAAATCTAATATATAATACATAACACATAATATGTAATATACAATATATAATAGATAATAGATAATATATAATATATAAAATGTAACATATAACATATAATATAAATTATAAAAAAAATAATATTTAATTTTTTTTAAAATAATATATAAATTAATTTTTTTAAAATATGATAAATAGATAACAATATATTAATGAATCAATAGATAATATATAAAAAAATGAAAAATGAAAAATAAAAAATAATCAATAAAAAATAAAAAATAAATAAAAAATACTATATAATAAGAAATTAATAATAAATTATAAGTTAGAAATAATTATTAATTAATAATTAATGATTAATAATGATAAATAAATAATAATTTATCATAATGAATTAAAAATTAATATTTCATATTTATTATTTATAAATTTATAAATAATTATCAAATTATTAAGAAAATTTTCATAAATAAATATTAAATAATAAATAAATAATGATTATTGAATAAATATATAATAAATATATATATATATATATATATTAAATTAATAATAAACTAATAATAAATTAATATTTATTAAATTAAAATTATATTAAAAAAAATAAACAAAATTAAATTTGTATAATAAAATAAATAAAGAATAACGAATAACTAATAAAGGATAGTGAATAATTAATTAGTACACAGATACATAAATACATAAATAAATATTTAGATAAATAAATAAATTAGAAATAAATTATTAATGATTAATAATTTTTATTTAATAATTAATAAAAACTAATAATTAATATTTGATATTTGATAAAGAATAAAGAATATTTAATATTTAATATAAAGTATTTAATTAAGAAATTAAGAAATTATTAATAAATTATATATAATTAAATAATATATAATGAATAAAAAATAAATAAATAAATAATAAATGAAAAATAAACTAATAATATGTATGGTCTCATACTCGAATGCCTCCCAAAATGGTACCTCGAGCCCGGTTGGTCACAAGGCCTCAAGCGCTTCTCCCTTAAATGCCAGAGGATGCCGACTAACAGTGAGGGCCTCAGTGAGTCAATGGGGAGACTATGTCCTCATTACCAGAGTATCATAGTAGAAGTCAAAAACATGCAATAGCGAAAGTGAATAAAGAAGCAGACAACTGAAAGTAATACATGTAGATCAGAATGTACATATCAACAACTAGATGTATTTCATATACAAAATTGATTCAGATGGTTCGAGTGTCTTGAAAAAAACCAAATGAGGTAAAATGAAATATAATATAGTACAAGTACAAAAAAAATTATTCTAAAATCAAAAGCCATAGACAATTCCTTGGCTCCCCTACTCTAAATCCATAGTCAACAACTTGTACTAGTGTGCTTTCCCCTACCATCATCTGCAACCATATAATCTATTTGTGTCCCCAAGGAGGCCCAAACATGGTGTGAGATAAACTTCCTAGTAGGAAACCACCCAGGTCTATAAAATTCCAACATCAGTTCTACAAAGGTTACAACAAGTGTAAACAACGAGAAAGAAAGTTCAAATGCCCATGAAATTAGTGTACTAAAACAAGTAAAACTAAATAGCCCTCAAGGCTACCTACAAAAGAGAGACAACTCGTAACATGGAATCTATAACAAGTAAACAAGTCAAAAGACCACACCGTGCATCCATGTATATCATAAAACCCATTGCCTCACAATATAATGTGAACAAATATCCCACGACCATGTCTTATAGTGAAGCAGCATCCCACGAACATGTTATATAGTGACATGTAGACCCTGAGGGCTAGATCCAAGGTGACAGTAGACCAAGGCATCCCAGTAATAAGTATGTAGACCACGGAGGGCCAGATACAAGGAGTGTGTGTGAGGCATCCCATCATGTCCCATGGGCATCCCTAGAAGAATCTCGGTTAGGAACTGGGTGGGGTCCTAGGAGCATGATAATAAAAATTCCTACATGATCCAAAGAATGTTGGATCCTAATGAGTACCAATGTCTGAGGAATCCGAGGGAATCAAAACCCAAGGGGCCGAATCAATCCAAGGTATCCACTACCACATTCCATATCCAAAGAGACCATTCCAATGCATATATAAAACCATTCAATTAAGTATTCAAGAATTCAAGAAATCATGTTAAACATTTTTATCTATGTGAGTACAACCACTGACATCAACAAGTATAATCCATGATTAAACTCTCTCATAAAAACCATTTATCATAAGCATATGGGATTACCCTCCCATATAATACATTTAACATGTTAGGAATCATTTAGATATATGTCTACCCACCCATATCATCCATTTATCATTCCAAGCTATCTTAACAGGCGAGTCCTAACCTAATATTCAATTACCAGGGAGGAATTATATCTCCTAAAATAGCTGCTCAAGCTTCATGTCATTAACAGGAATCCTCTAACTAGGAAAGTAGAATAACACACCTCTTATTTAGTTTAAATAGGAATAAACATGCTATTCCAAAGGAGCACCCCTCTAGGGACACAGATATGAGAAATGGGTCCCAACAAACCTAAAAAAAATCCATTGTCAACCTCACTAGGTCCAACTACAGCTACTAAAATCTACTCATTCAAGAAACGAGACCTTGATGAAATTCCATCAAAAGGAATAATGGTCGAACACCCAAAAAACAAATTAATAGTCGAAAGAAAGTATATACCAGATTCCTCAGCTTACTAGAAGGCAACTAGTCCAATATCGTGCCCGAAATCATTCTGGTTTGGAAGAAATCTGAAAAATGGAAAGAGAACGGATTATCCAGGAATATGATCATAAATCAAAATAGTGTTCTTATTGATTTGATGAATCCAGAAAGACTAAAATTAAATGGATTACATAATGATACGGTTCCAAAGTTACAGACCACTCTAAAATTAAATTATGAATGGCCTGAATACGTGGAAAAATAGAATAGATGGTTTTTGGGATAAAAAAAAGAAAAAACATATTGTCCATGAACAATATGAGCTACTGCCGCTTTTATAAAAAACCCACTACGGAGGTACATGGTGTGTACCTCAAGTACACAACATTTACTCCAACTTGGGATTTTTCTGATCTAGACTGGCTTCACATTGTGACAGCTAAGTACATGACGTTTACAAGAAGTACACGGCATGTAGACCAAGTACATGATGTGTACCTAGCCTACGGCTAGATTTCAACATGTTTTCTCCTTTATATCCCAATGACAACCCGACCGGACCACTACCTATCCTAGGGTCTAAGACAATAAAAAGTAATACATTTGACCCAAAAAATAAGATTTGTACCTCATGAAAATGCTATATCATACAATTTACCCCCTTATAGAAATTCTTCCCCAAATTTCTCTATGAAGGGTGATAAATATTTTTTTGAAAACAAATGTGGCCAATGAGAATGTATTTCAGACACCCTCTCCCAAGTCTAAACTTATAAATAGAAATCCTGCCATAGAAACCATACATGATGAATTAACCAGCCTCTAAGAACCATCATTCTCCTATCAATGATAAAAATCATATGCTCTTCAGAGGATGCATCATCCTGAAGTTAAACCTCCCTGAGCTGAAAAACATGATATGGGTCTGTGTTATAACAGTGTAGCCAAGATACATGTTATACATCATGCAAGGGTTGGTACCACTTAGCTACCTACAACCATTAGGAAAACATCCGGAATCCCTACAGAACCTCAAATGGCCCGACATATCTCAGTGAATGTTTACCATGTCTCTTGATCATTATATGTCCCAACCTCTCTGAAACACACCAGAAAACCTTATACCCATCCTTGAAATTTATATTTCATTTTCAGTGATCAGAGTATGATTTTTGAAGAAACTATGGAGTATCCATACACTTATAAATCAATTGAACTTGCTCAGAAGTATTCTGCATAAGACATTGTCCCAGTATAGCTGCCTCACCTACCTCTAACCCACCCAATGGAGTACGACATGTCCTACCGTATAAATCCTATTAAGGTTCCTTCTGCATCATAACATGATAACTATTATTGTTGGCAAACACAACTAGGGGAATGTGACTCTCCCAGGAGACCCCAAAACCCAAACTTATTCTCGTGGCATGTTATCCAGCACATGTATTGTACGATTATACTGGATCTCAATATGAGGGTTGTATATTTTGATCATAAGCACCTGGGCACACAACTACCTTTGAAAACACTACAATAAATGATATGGAAAGTTGGAGTACCGAACTAAAACTATATTTTTTAGGACCCCATGAAGTCATAACACCTCTTAGATATTCCGCATTCCAACATCATCAAAACCAAATGTCTCCTTGATTGGTAAGAAATGAGTGACCTTCGTAAGCCTATCAACAAAAACCAACACAGTATCATGACCTCAAGGAGTCCTTTGATAACCCATAATGAAATTCATCATGAAATCATCACATTTCCACTTCAGGATAGGAAACTATTTTAAATGTGTAGCTGGTCCTTGATGTTCCACCTTCACATGTTCATAGCTGGAACACTTAGTAATAAAACCAGCCACCACTCTTTTCTTTCTTAGCCACAAGTATATACGTAAAATGTTGTGGTACATCATAGTATCCCCATGATGTGCCGCACAAGATAAATCATGGAACTCTTGTATCAACTCCTCATGTTTATCCCCTGGAACCCAGACACCTCCATGGATTCAAAAGATATCATCATCGCCAACTATCTAACCAGGAGTAGGGTATTCACATTCCACACCTTCTTGTAGAACTAGGCCCTCTGAATTTGATATTTATCTCATCTTATGTATATATAGTATGGTAGAGGTAACATCTAAGGTTGAATGAAAAGTATGTCCCTGTCTTTTGTGTGCCTCCAAATGCATTTCATAGATATATACCATAAGCTTCCACTCGCTACTGGCATGATGCACTGCCTATATCTGAGTCCTCTTAAATAGTGGCCCGACTAATTCATTTCAATTTCCAGACATGTAGGAAATCATGAAGTCAATGAACTGTAGGTACTCCACCCACCCTCAGTACCTCATATTCAGATTACGATACGTAAATATATACTTGTGGATTTTGTGGTCCGTGTACACCACCAAAAGATCTCCATGTAAATTGTGCCTCCAACAGTGAAATGCATTTACAACTGCAGCTAACTCGAGATCTGCTTAGGGTAATTATTCTCATTAGGCCTTAGATGCCTATACTTGTATTCTGCGACTTAATACCCATACATTATCACTTCACCCAGCCTAATACCTGAATCATCATTGTACATTGTGTCACTTTGGCCCTAATTTGGCAGTATCAAGACTGGTGCTGATGTCAGCCACACTTTCAGATCCTAAAAGGTCGTCTCGCAATATTTTGACCAAACAAACATCACAACCTTCTATGTAAAGCCTATCAATTGTGCTGCTAAGCAAGAGAAATCTTGTATAAAATACATGTAGTAACCAGTTATCCCCAATATACTTTATATATTAAAAATGTTCATCAGTTGTTCCTAGGAAACTATAGCTCTCACCTTTTCTGGGCCTACTGAAACTTTTGTCTCTGAGATAATGTGACATAAGAAATGAATATAATCTATCCAAATGATGACTTTTTTAGGCATAGTATATAATTGATTCTCAATTAGTGTAATCAAGATGATCTCATGATTTTTGGAATGATCATGTTGATTGTAAGAATACACCAAGATATTGTCCAAGAAAACCACAACAATTCAATCCAAGTAAGGATGTAACAATCATTTCATCAAATCCATGATTAATTCTAGTGCATCCAAGAGACCAAATAGTATAACAGATACTCGTATAACCCATATGTACTACGGAAGGAAGTATGAGGTATGTATGAAGGTTAAAAACACACCCAGTGATATCGTGACCTCATGTAGATCATTGAGAACACTTGACCTCCTCGAAGTTGATCAAACTGGCCATATATCTATTGACAAAGGATATTGGTTTTTTAGTTTCAGCTAGTTCTGTTTCTGATAATTCACACATCACCTAATATTTTCATCCCCCTTTTTCACAAAATGGATTGGAGAACCCCATCGAGAGGTACTGGGTTGGATTGAACCATTTTCCTCAAAATCCTCTAGTTACCCCTTGAGCTCCTGAAAATCCATTGTATGCATCCTGTAAGGACAAATACATAATAACGTAGCTCCTAGTACTAGATTTATAGTGGACTCCACCTCTATCACAGGAGAAAAACTAGAAAATTCATCGAGAAAGACACACCTAAAGAGCTCAACCAGTGGAGTAATGTATTCCTGACTCACTCCAAAATGATCCTTAAAAATACTAGAAATTTGGGCTATCATCCCACAATGCCCACGATTCATGGGTTCAGCTTTGATTTCATGGAAATGCCATTCACCCATGTGAATAAACACTACACCCTCTGTTGATGTGAACATGTAACTCTAGTGATAGATGTCAACATATGTTCTATAAGATATGTGTTGGTCCATTCTAAGAATGAAGTCAAACACTACTATCTCAAGGAAATAAAGATCTCAAATGATGTAACACCCTCTTAACTCAAAGGGACACTCTGTAAACTATCATACAGAACCCATTCTTATTCCCAATGGTTGGTCTAGCGTCAAACCTCCAATAGATTTAACAACAACAAGCCCAAGGATCTTTACTACTCAAGCAGAGATAAAGCTATGAGAGGCATCTATATTGAAAATAGAATATGTAATAGTAGAAGCTACTAAAACTGTACATATCAATATAGACGGTCCCAGATCCTGATTTTGTTGGGTATGTTGCAATGTATATGTGTGTCATGTACAATAGCCCTATGACCATACATGGCTACCCTAAGATAATCTCCCATGATTTCAATGAGAAATCGGTGTTTGGACATCATGACCATGACCACCATCACCCAGGCCTAATCGGCCTACACTGATCTAGGTCCTAGACATGCATGGAGGAGAAGACCCTAGTCCTGATCCTCACGTCAGATATGACACTGTAACACCCACAGTTGGAAGGAAGGTCCTCCAAAACCATTTCATATTCCACATCATGCCACAAGCTCCGCACTAGACTGGGTTATGGTCAAATTAATTATTCATGTGGCCTCACCTCCCACACTAATGGATAAACACCAATCTACCTGTACCCATATTCTGACTAGCAGTCATGTCATGGGATTCCTCAAATCATTACATCCATTCTAAAGATGTAGACCCACTAGGGAAAGAAATGGAATTACCCTATTCTATACCCCGAGAATCCATTTGGTTCCACTATGTAATCGGTACCTGAATCAAAATATCATTGATAAAAGGAAACATTAACAGATTTACCTAATATATGATAGCATGTCTGAGAACTCCCTCAAAGCGTATCTTCGTTGACACCTAATTAGTAACATACATCGGCATGAAACAATTCAGATCATTAAAGAGTGTCGAGTATTCCATAACCATCATCACACCCTACTCTAGACAAATGAACTCAAAATCCTGCTCTGCTCATAGAGTCACAGGATAAATGTATTCTTAGAAGTGGGGTTTGAACTCATTCCAACCCATATTACACAGCCAATAATTTTGGTTCAAAACATCATACAAGCACTTTGTCACTCCACATAACATGTAAGTAATGAGCTTGATCCTCCACTCTAGAGGAATATCCAAATGATAAGAAATTTCTAACTTGGTCTGTAGACATAGCTCTATATATTGTGGTCCACCATTCCCTGAAATTATAGGAGGATGATGCTGCTCTAACACCCATGTCATCTCATCCATATTTGAGGATTAAAGCTGTACTCCATAGACTGTTTGTATATAGTGAAAGAAAACATCACATAATTGTGCCTCCACTACAGAAAATGACTACATTAGAGGGGGATATTTTTGACAATAAAAGGTGTTATAAGTCCTTATAAAGACATTAGAGGTTATTGTGAGGAACCACCACTAATATGGCTTCATACTATTAGTAAAGGTGGTTTTTGGGAACCACTAGTAAAATCACAAAGACAATAGAATAGGATACATTAGATGTGGTTTATATAACATCTAATGATGATTTAATGTCACAAAAACTGACTACATAAGTGGAAGGTGTAGTTGAAACTGCCACTAATGGTGTGTATTAGGGGCACTTTAAACTGCCCCTAATGTTTTTTTACTTTAGAGGTAGTTGTGAAAACTGCACCTAATGATTCTTTTTTTCAATTATTTTTTGTACCTCAGGTCCCCTCTGCTTTGTCCAGCCTCCTGCCCTTCTTAGGCCCCTACATCGTCCCGTTACCTGTTTCCCACACCCAAACAATCCATCATCGTCTCGCCCCACTATAACCCAAGTAGTCCCGCCTCGTCCCACCCCACAATAACCTAAGTACCCCCACCATTTCACTCCCCCTAACCCGGCCCCCACCTCGTCCTACACCCTAACCTATTCCCCCGTAATCAGTCTCCCATCGGGTTCCCCACACTATGCCTCACATCCCCCTTCCCCAAACCCCCCTCAAATTCCTAGGGGCCCTTTTATTCCCCAATCCCTATAATCCCTCTTACATAAAATAAATCTACTGGCGTGGGGTTCGAACCTGGACCAGCTAGTCAAGACCTCTTGCAAGCCCTAAGTGGCACAACTATGCCACTTTGTTTTTTGAAATATATTTATAAATGATTATATTTATATATAAATTAGATTATTTATTAAAAAATATTATTTAGATTAAATATTTCAATACATTAAATAGTAACCTGTCTATAAATTTATATAAACTATATATATGCCAATATATTTATAAATTTTTTTTTGAATTATTTATATAATCAAACAAATATTTATATATTATATATCTGTTTCATCATATAATATATATAAATAATTATATTTACATATATAAATATATATTTATAAATACATTTATACGTATCTATTTTTGTTTGTGTATTTTTTAATATTTATTGATAAAATATAATTATAATATAATTATAATATATTTATTTAATTAATTTTATATACTAATTTAGAGGTGTCTTGGGTTTATCATAATAATTATAGTATTAATTATTAATATTATTGTTACACCAGTTTGTTGAACTATAAATATTTTATATTGGTTTTATAAATAATAAATATTTATTTTAGGATATATATCATAAATATATTATACTAAATACATTTATAGTATATATTTACATAAATTATTTATATACATAAATATTAATTAATATTTATATATTATATACATGTTTATTTAATTAAAATATATATAATTATTTTTTAATATATTAATATAATTTCAGTTAAAATATATTTTTACAATTTATTTTCAAACATATATTTATTATTATTTACATTAATATATATTTATTTGTATAAAAAGTAAAATATAATATACAATTAATATGTAATAATTATTTTATGAAATTCAATTTATACAAATATTTATATTATATATAATAGATATTTTATGAAATATGATTTATACTAATATTTATAAAATTTTATATGAAATTCAATTTTATATTATATATAATTAATATATGTCTTATATATAATCAATATTAAATGAAATATAATTTATAGAAATTTATATATATTATTATATGAAATACAATTTATACAAATAACTAAATATTAATGTCTATACAATTATACATATATAGGTAGAAATATAAATAAAATTAAATAAAATCATACCAATATTATATATAAATAAATTTGTATATTGTTTTTTAATTATATATATAGGTAAATATATATATGTTATGGATGTTGCAGTTAAAAAATAATGGTGTCTCACAACCCCATTTAATATATTAAATTATTGGGGGTTTTAAATACTCTCTAACTTAAATACATTAGAAGGGGTTTTAAACCCCCTGTAATTTATGATTTTAGTGGGGGTTTTCAACACCCTTTAATTTAAAGACACTATAGGTGGATTTGAACCCCCTCTAATTTAAGATAATAGGTGGGGTTTTCAACCACCTCTAATTTTTGATATAACTGGTGGTTTTGAACCCCCCTAAAATCTAATTGGATATTAATAAATAATTGTTAAAAAATTTAGAGGGGGTTCCATTATAGGGGCTTCAACCCCCCCCCCCACAAAATTAAATAGTTAATGTGGGTTATAAATAATTCCCTCACTAATTTTTTTTATTAGAATTGTTTGTAAAAAAACCCACTCAAATGTTACAGTAACTGAATTTAGAGGGGGTTGGGTAGAACCCGCTCAAAATAACCCCCTCTAATGAGATGTTTTTTTGTAGTTCTCAACACCTGTCTTGAAAAACATTAGGTGATACAACTTGAAGTATAATAGTATAATCAGTAGCCCATGGACCACTATCTCTGAAGTAAGGTCATCAACTACATCGCGGAGTTCCACTAGAGTTCATCATGGTGGCATTCCTCTACAATTCCAAATGCACACCTGAGGAAAGAAAAACATCAATGCACAAAGCTCAATGCGTAGGATAGGTGAAAACCCTCCTAAAAATCATGTCAAACCCACATATTGCACCTAAACCAAAGACTGTATAGAGAACAGCCAACGAAAAACTAGAAATTGGGCCTCTCACCCAAACAAAAACTAGTGCTATGAAAAGTCTCTTCCACTATTCTGGCTTCTATTTCCATTCCAGTTTCAGTTATTCAGGAAAATTTACCAAGGGTTTATCCATTTCGGAATCCATGAGGGACCATAACACCCCATGAACTCAAAAAAATTCTCCCATTCAAACCATACATTTAAAAAGTTCATTCATAATTTACATTTAACTAGTGTATCATTTCCCAATTCATAAGTTCACTGACTCTTTATTGATAGAAATATAACATCACACCTTTGAATACTGCACCCAAATAATGCAGGATCAGACACAACTATCACATAAACTAACAAAAGTGCATGAAATGTATATTGTATCATAGATTTCATGGAATAATGCATGGAATATGATTTTAAAAAGTTTCTATATGAGGCATGAGATGTCACACACACATCTAATCTGGTTGCAACTGAAATAGAATCCAATATTCTGTCAACATTAATTGCGGATATAAAGTGCATCACTTAATGGTAAAATCAGATCAACCTTAATCGTAAAAATCCATAAAATAAGAACTCAATTCGAGGAAATTTGGGTTATCTATGTACGCAGGGTTGCTATTCCTTGTCATAGTTTATTACCAAATTCCATTTCCTTATTATCCTTGTTTGATGCCACCAAATAGTATATCAACCAGAAAAAGGAAAACCCATTGATAAGACATAGTACTATTCTGGACCCAGATGCCACCCGAAATGGTGCCCCGAACTGGGTTACGCATAAGGCCTCCAGAACATCTATCTAAACGCCAGAGGCTTTTGAGTAGTAGCTAGGGCCTAGGTGAGTCAATAGAGAGATTATGCCATTATTACTAGAGTATTATAACTGATGTAAAATACATGGAATAGAAAAATATAATAAATAAGTAGACAATTTGAATGTAATATATGTATAAAAAATATACATATCAATAATAAGATGTATATCACATAAAAAATGATATCGATGGTAAAAATATCTAAAATCACCCAAAGTAGGTAATGGAAATTTAATACAACACAATTCCCAAAAAAATGAAAAAAGGTATCCCATCCTCATAATCCTCAGTTTGTTTCTTTTCTCCACTATTCAAAATCCATATTAACAATCTATACTAGGGAGATTTCCCCTATCATCAAAAGTAACTATATAATATCTTTCTATCCCCAAAGAGTCCCAAACAATGTATGAAATAAACATCTCAGTAGACAACCACCTATTAAAATACAATTCTAAAAAAATATACAATGGTTATATCATGTGTAAACAATAGGTCTGTAGATGAATATCCCCAGGGCATAAGTCTACTATAACAAGTAAAACTGAACATCCCTCATGGTTTCCTACAAAAGAGATTCAGCTTCAAATAAGGCTACTTTAACAATTAAACAAGTCACACTACCACACTGTACATCCATTTTAATCATGCTACCGAAAACCATGATGTATAAAGTAAAAAATTATCACACAGATACATATTATAGTGACGTATCATCCCACAACCATTCCATATAGTGAAATGTAGACCCTGAGGGCCGAATCCTAGGTGTCGGCAGACCAAAGAAACCATGTAATAAATATCTAGGCCACGAATGGCCAGTTCTAAGGAACATGTCTAAGGCATCGTATCGAGTCCCATGGGAATCCCTGGTGGAAACTGAGTTGGGAACTGGTTGGGGTGATAATATCAAGGCAATAGCAAGTCCTATAAGAGCCCATGCAGGCTAGATCCTACAGGGTAACAAAGCCCAAGTAATAACATAGAATCAATACCCAAGGGGAATAATCAACCCAAGGCATCCACTATTGGATTCCAAATCTAAAAAGAGTCGTCCAAGGTATCTATGAAACCATTAAATTAAGCATTCTAGCTTTCAAGAATTCATGTTAAACATCTATAACTAGGTTATTATACCAACTCATTTCAAAAAGCAAAATCCATGAGTATAACCAATCATGAAACCATTTTTCCTAATCATACAGTCTTAACCTCGGATATATAACATTTAACATGTCATTAATCATTAAACTATAAGTATACACACCTATGACATCCATATAATATGTCATGCTATCAAAATAGGTGAGGCATAAGATGATATTCTCAGAGCAAGGATGAAGTACAAATATTAAACTAGCTACCCAAGAAATCAAGTCTTTATCAACCTTATTTTAAATAAGAAACACAAGAACAATCCCCTCGGGTGGTTTAAACAAGAAAAAACAAGCTACTCCTTAATGGATCACCCCTCAGGGGTCCTCGAAATGAGAAACACATGCCAACACACCTAAACAGAACCCATATAAACCTCACTAGGTCCAACTACATCCACTAAAAGCTAATCGCTCAAAAACAAGACATAACTGGAATGTCCCATAAAGGGAATAGTTGATGAACACCCGTAAAACACATGAAAGGCTGAATGTAATTGTAGACCACCTAACTCTCTTCGGTAGTAGATAACTCATCAAGTATCGTGTACTGATTCATCCCATTTATGATGAAATATGTATAACGAATGAATAATGCATTATTAGAGAATATGAGCCAAAATATAAATAGTGTAGTCAATGTTATGAAGAATTAAAAAAAAACAAAAAATCATTCGAGTGCCTACAGATATGGTTCTCATGTGACATACGACCTTCGAATCATAGTCTAGATGGATTAAATACTTGAAATACTAGAATATATGGTTTTTGGGTTCATTCAGGAGAGAAAACATACTATATGTAAATAATACGAGCTACATACACTTTTATAAAAAAACCCCACTGGAAAAGTACACCGTGTGTACCTTAAGTACAAGGTGTGTAATCCAAATTAATTTTTTCTAAGCCAGACTAGATACACATCGTGACGACCAAGTACACAATGTGAAGACCAAATACATGATGTGTACTTGGCCTTAATCTAGATTTCATCCTTTTTTTTCTTCCTTTCCCCAAAACAACCCACCCATTCCACACCACGACCTAGGGTTTCTGCCAAAAAGGAAAGCGACACATTTAACCAAAAAAAGAAGATCATGACTTCATGAAAAACCCATGATACTACATAATAAATAAATAATTTATAATAAATTAATGAACTGAACATAAATTAATAATTATAGCATACATAATAACTCTTTAAATAAATAAATAAACTAATTAATTAATAAATTTATCAATAAATAAATAGGTAAATAAATAATAAATAAAAAATAGATAAATAGATAAATAGATACATAATTAAATATTAATTATTTAAATAGGTAATTAATAAAATTTAATTAATTAAATAAATAAATAACAGACAAACAAAACAAATAAATATGTAATTAATTAATCGAATAAATCATAAAGCATTGAGAAACTCTAAAACGGATAAAAACACAAAAATGACCATAATATCTGATCCAATAATCCTTTTTTAGTGGAAAAACCTTTTAAATCAAAGATCATGAAATAACATTCTATGTGAAACGTGGTACAATCTGAAAAATCACCTTGATCGGGTGTTATAACTATTTGAATTTTAAAAAATTGAACTCTGCAACTAAAACCACTTTTTCTAAGGCATTTTACTCATTTATGGAAGAATAAAAAAGGAGTAAAATTCACAAAATGTTGGTAGAGAACCTTAATGGAATAGATCACATCACAACCTTTGACTTGATTTGTTGTAGAGCCCAAACAAACACCAATATTAAACGTTATGGAGGTTTGAATTTTCAGTTTGATTTTTGACTTTTGAAATATTGATATATATTTTTTTCCTTTTATTATCACCTTTTTTAAATCTCACATGGTTTTAGCTTGTTTTGATAAAAATCTATTTTACTTGTTGTGGTGCTAAAATGGACTCATAGATCAGAAGATATGGTCATTTGATTTTAATGTCTGTTATTCATCCTATTGATGATTTTAATTTCGTTTAAAAATATTATAAACTAATAATTATAAATACTTATTAATTAACACATTATAAATAATTAAAATAATAAATAATAAACTATATTTTATTGAAAATAGTAAATAAAAAATAATAAATAATGTGTAAATAATTTTTTTAAACTTGTTTCCTCAATTTAGTGTAGTTTTTTAAAATACTACTACTAAATAAGTGTAAAAAAAATTTGGAATAAATTTGAAAACATTTAAAAAAAATATTTTGAAAACATTTAGTAGCAGTTTTTTTAAGTTGGTTTTCATAACATCCACTATATCTTTTTTCAACAAAAAAATTAGGACAGTTTTGAAAACCTTTGTGAAAAAAACTGCTGCTAAAATATAGTTTTCTTGTAGTGTGAGTCAGTAAACAATAACAATGTGTAAGGTTATGAAATTCCATATACATATCAAAATTCAATAATTGTGGATATAATTGATTCAAGAAAATATTCATAGATTATTTGAACTCCAATCCATCAATATTATATTCAAAAACAATATCATCCTGACATCTTCTACTTTTCCCATCTGGCATGAAAGAAGTTCATTTCTCCTTAACGGAATCACACTTATCCCAGAACTCAATGATTTTCTCAAAATTTTAATTAGAATCCTATGAATCAAGAGGATAATTTATACCTTGAAAAAATATTTTTTTTGATGAAAACCCTCATGGGAATGATCTCTAGTATCATCACCTTTAGGAATAACCTCTATATCCCAAATGATGGTCAGAGAGCATGAACTAAAAGAAATAAGTTCTCAATAGGGCTCCGATCTACTAGAGTGTTTGAACACATTTTTTTATCAGTAGATCCCTCATAATGTCTATTCAGATAGATTCTTAGGGGCATTGTAGAATAGAACATCAAAAAATAATGAAAATAAATTAGCTAATATATATAGAAACATCAACCCTGTCAAATGAAATTCAATATTGTAACATAAAAATCAGATAAATATTTAGAAAATTATAGTATGATATTAATAAATTTCATCAAATACATCGTCTCTCAGCCACCCATGATATCTTAAGGCACATTATGATGAGATATTTTTAGGATATCACTCATAACAAGTCCCTCAAGTCCTAATAATTATATATACTTTCTAATAATATATCCCAAACAATATCATGATATACAAAAATGCCCCCATCTCCATAAATACTATATTATATTCAACCATCATAGATAATTGTAACACATCTTGATTTTTTTTAAAATTTCAAATTAATATAATTTTTTTGATATTTATCATTTCACATAATACAAAAAATATTTTTTTAAATATTAAAGAACTATGTATGTCAATATTTATATATTACTCCACTATATGCATGTGCTACATGTAACACTGAATTTTCTTGCATTACACGCAACACCATGTTTCTAAAAGACATGATATTATTATTATATTTATTTTAAAAATATAGTTTTAACCTACAAATTAAATTTGTTAATATGACTAATAATAACTACTTTTAGAATGTTATTTATAATGGTTTCATATAAATCAATCATATTGATAATGAAATATATAGTTTTTTATAAAGTCTTCATATAATTAGATTTGCTAGTTTAATAATGGATTTAACTTCAATTTACAGTTATGAATAATAATAACATTATTTTTAAACACTCATTGAAATTTACTTTCATAAAATAATCTTCATTTTTGAATTCAGAATGTAATAATAATATTAACGTGATTTTTTAATTTTTTAGAAACATCAATTTTCGATGAATTGTGAAACAAATACTAAACTTTAATTAAATTTTTTATAAAATTTATGAAGATAATTAAATTATATTTTAATGTTTTTTAAATTCACAAAACATAAATTAGTAATATATTATTCCAATATAGTTCATTTGATGAAATTATATATTGAATTTTGATATAATAGATTAAGGAGTTTCTTAACATTGTAACGTTAGAACCAGGATTTCCCTCTACATATTTGTGATTAGCATTGAAAATTATTTTTCCTCTACAATTTATTATATTTCAAGAAATAGATATATATGGTTTTAAAAAGTATAATATTTACAGTATAATAGTATAAACATATTTTTTACACAAAGTATTATAGAATGTGATTAAAATTAACTATAACGATTATGTAAATATTTAGCATAATAAAACAATTAACCGTAACCATATAAGAGAAAATTACCTATTCAGTTTTCCAAAACCAATTTATGGATATATATTATAAATAAAACTCTATTTTTTTTACTGTTTTTTGTTTTTTATGACTTTTTTTATAAACATTTTATGGTTCACCTGACTTGATATCAAAAATTATAACGGTGTCCCCTCAATCCCTTATAAAAGGACACCAACTGTCCCACTTTCTCACACATTTATAGCCTTATCTGCATAACCAAAATAAAATATATAATCTATTAAAAATATATCTTCTATTATTATATTCCTCAACTTGAATGTAAATCGATCCGGGGAAGTCCTTCGATGAAACAAAAAGAGTTACCCGAATAAGAGGTAACATACTTCTTAAATATCATTAGTTATATTTTTATTCTTATCCACATAAACTATTATTATTAATATATTATATAATATCTCGAGTTCATTCAATATTCTGATATATTTTAATTTTATGGGTTTTATCTTCACATACCCTTAATTCTATTTAATAGGTGATGAGCATTACATTCTTAAGTAAACAAACTACCGCCTCACTAAATGATGTTGATCATGTCCCTTTTACCAAAACTAATGAATTATAATTATAATATAAAAATTAATTTTTTCCTTTAGATATGATATTTTGTATTTATTAATGATTCTAAAATAATTATTTAACACACACCTATACGCTTTCATTGTGTGTAGGAATGATAATTTCATTTTTGGAAATATGGACTACCACCTCCTCAATGAAATGTGAGTCATCCTCACTTTACATAAAATGTATTATGGATTTTATTTGTGAACATATATTATATATATGAAATAATTTTTATATTATCATTATAATATATTTTATTTAAATTATTTCTCTTAAATCAATAGTGAAACTGAAACAACATTCATGCATACATATGACATACCTTCTATTTGAACGATGTATTTCATTTCAATATTCAATACAATATTCATTTTTATAAAGGAATATATACTTAATATATATGATATAAATTATATGTTTTACATTATATAAATTTTTCAATAATTATATATAGGGGGGATCTAGAAAAAGATGTCAAAATATATATGGAAAATAAATCGGAGATTATGTGAAACATAAAATTAACATAGTGTAGTTAATAAACAGGTAAAATAATTTAATAAAAAATAATATATTTTATTGAATATAATAATATGGTTATTTTTTATATTTATAATAAATGTATTTTATTATACAATATGTTTGAACATGTATGGATAAAATTAAAGAATTTCAGTCAGGGAATTTAATCTCAGTTTTAATTTCATTGAGGTACATGCCTTATTCACCACTCATTTCATTTGTGTGTTGTATATACTAAACAAGTGTTTATTATATGATTCCTATGATTAAATATATAGGTATTTACACATCCATTCAATGAACTTAATTTCACTGTAGTTAATTTTTAAAAGATACACACTCGGTGTATATACTACCTTTTGAGATGTCATATCATGAATACACTTAAATTCCTTGTATGTTATGATTAATTTAATGTTATTATTTTTTGAAATTATGATTTAAAATGTGCTAACTGTTTATATCTTCAATATCATCATTTATCGAGATTTTATAGGATTATGGATCGATAGAAAAAATCCTATGATCCATATCTCAATATATCTGTTGACATATATTACCCTCGTAATAGTAATTCTGTGTCCATGTAATGGTACACTTCTTCAACTCATTGGTAATTAATAAAATTATGATTTTTTCTATTAAAATTTGACATTATTTATAATTTTGGTCTGAAACCCATGTTATTTCAAAAAAGTGTTTAATTATTACTATTTAAAAAAGTTTTACAATTATCCTATTATGTTATATGGGATTTTTAACCATGTATTAACTTCTAACAAATGGATTTTCAATGGACTATTATTCTCATTTTCTGATCAAGTTAGTTTTCTGAAATTTGAAGGTAAAAAAGTAATGTTCGGAATGTACATACCTACCCGTAGTCTTGACCATCATTTCCATCATGCTTCATTTATATATTTATAAGGATAATTGTTTTTAAATAAAACCATTTTCATAATATTTTTGAAATTTAGTAATTTTTAAATATAATTCAACGAAATATGATTTTGATACAATGTTATTTATTGTTTTAAAAATGTTTGAAAAGATTTTAAAAGCATCCTTATTATGATTTCATAAGGTTTTTTTCAATGAATATTATTTCAATGATTTCAAGGGTACATTTATATTATTTCAATGTCTATTCAAGGAAATAAAATTCAAAATTTTCTCAATCATATTTTATAAATTTTCAAGGAAAAGGTTTTTCAAAATTATTTCATGATTTTGTTATATGTTTTCAATTAATAAGGGTTTGAAACATTTTTGAAGCCTTAATTTTATGTTTTAAATTTAATTTCAATGAAAAATGTTTTGAAAAATATTTTTTTCTACATAATTTTTCAAAGAAGAATAGATATTTTAATCAATTAACGTTTTAAATTAAATTTTTAATCCTTTGTTGCAATAAAAGAATTTATAAAATATTTTTCTAAAGTTGATTTTCAAAAAATAGTTATTTTCTTTAGATACACTCCATGTTAAATTTCAAAAATATTTCTCCATCTCATATGGAATCATTGGAAATAGTTTATGATTTACTAGAGATGTGATATAATAAATCCATTTATATTATTTCGTTAATAGTTTATGATTTGATGGAATTATGATTATAATACCCATTTCTATTCAAAAGTTTATATGATTGTGAATCCCACTTCTTTTCATGGGTTTTTCTTTGAGGAAATTATTTTTAAATCCATATATATATTTCCATGCATTATGATATGATTAAATCTGAACAATACAAACATCATTTCATGGGTTATTATATTTTGTTTATAAAACCCGTCTCTTTTTTTGTCATGATATTACACAAATTTTATTATATCATGAAATATGTAAGT
Organism: Viscum album; assembly: GCA_963277665.1. Taxonomy (NCBI): domain Eukaryota; kingdom Viridiplantae; phylum Streptophyta; class Magnoliopsida; order Santalales; family Viscaceae; genus Viscum; species Viscum album. The sequence continues at coordinate 1,158,368,610 of OY728147.1, forward strand.
ATAATTTTATTATTAGTTGGGTGGTACCTATATCTCTCTCAAATTAATTTTGTGATAATTTATATATCACGTGGTAATGATGAGAATGAATTTAATGGGATTGACCTACAAGGGGAACATGAGGAAAACATGATACCTTATAGGAAATGTCTACAACTAGGGATGGTGGTGTGTACCGACTAGTATGTTTAGTCACTATGACTATTAAATAATTGGAAACTCTATCCACTTGGGGAAGATGGGGAAACCCAACCCACAATGGGATGATGGGAAACCCAATCCCTTACTAAGAAAAGTCTATGACTAGGGATGGTTGTGTGTCCCTCCTAGAAGGTACAATCTCCATGATGTTCCCTGATATGTTCTAGAAACGTGTCTTGAATTATTGGGAAATATATTAAATGTTTATATGTATAGAAAAATTTGATCTCTAAATCCTCTTTTTTGATTTCACAGATATTTTTATTGATTATTTTAGAATTCATTATTTATGAACTTATAATCATTATGTATTTATTTTAATTAATAATCATTTATATGTAGACTATGATGTTATAATGGGATTGATCTACTTGGGGAAGATGAGGAAAACATGATACCTTATAGGAAATGTTTACAACTAGGGATGGTGGTGTGTCCTGACTAGAAAGTTTAGTAACTATGACTATTAAATAATTGGAAACTCGATCCACTTGGGGAAGATGGCGAAACCCAACCCACAATGGAATGTTGGGGAAACCCAATCCCTTACTAGGAAAAGTCTATGACATGGGATGTTTTTGTGTCCCACCTAGAAGGTATATTCCTCATGATGTTCCCGGATATGTTCTAGAAATGTGTCTTGACTTATTAGTAAATATATTAAATGTTTATATGTATAGAAAAATTCAATCTCTAAATCCTATTTTATGATTTCAGAGATATTTTTATTGATTATTTTAGAATTCATGATTTTTGAACTTATAATCATTATGTATTTATTTAAATTTATTATCATTTATATGTAGACTATGATGTTATAATATTATGATCACGTTCTCATACCACTATGCTCATGTTTATGCTGAAATATATCACTTTTTAACTATTATAATTATCAAAGAACCACATATTTTATGTTTCCTTCCCCGAGGGTGTGAGGATATATTTTACGCATGATGTGCCAAAGAATTTTGATATTCCTAGACAATCTAAAAAGAGGTAATATATATCACTCGTGTGATAGTGTTAATGTTTCCATGTTCCCAAATGGAATAAACTAATGTGGTCTTCGAGAATATGTTTGTGCAATGAATTAAGTATTCCAAAAAATGATATAATCTCTATGCCTGTTATATAAAGTCCCATCCTTCATAAAATACATAATATTTCATTTTAGTCATGAACATAATTTATATCACATTGAGTATTTTTCAGGTTTATAGTTTTATATGATTAGGACACAATTTATATATAACATACCACATTCATACAAACAGGATACTACTAAAATTGTATCCAATTTTTCAAAATGTAAATCTTTTTCAAAAAAAAAAGACATGATATCATTGAAAAATATTCATTAAATATAACATTAATTCTTTCTATAAAAGAATAATCCTTATAATATATGAAAAACAGTTAAAAACTTGGGATTGGCACAAAAAATATCATTACGATATATAGTGAAAATAATTTACACAACTGATAACATTAAATCCAATAAAACCAATTTCATAAAAACACATCAACATGAATAGAAACATCATGAACATTCCTTGGAACATATTTACCATTTTTTTAAAAACACTTTTTTTAATAAAACAAAAAAAACAACGCACATAATAATGAAAAAATAATCTTCAGAAATAACAATTAAAATATATAAAGGAATAAATACCTTAATAAATTTTATTTATTATGGGTTAAACCTCTCACTCCATATATATAAGATATTTTGAATTTTATAAACGAAAAATTTAAAAGGATTTTTAATAGAGAGTCCTTATAAACCACATGTAAAAGATCCATTTTAAAAACAAATAGTAGAAATTAAAACATTAATAACTATATATCCACATTCATAAAATCCTCTTTCAATGAATGGAGATCAAATAGAATAATTTAGAAAAATAAATTTTGGAAACATTTAAAATAATGGTTTAGTTAAAGAGTCCCTTACCTCAGGTTTGAATTCCTTCAATGATGTTGAAAAATAATGTATAATGGTTCAAACAGTATTATTAATATATTATAGAACTATATTAATATTTATTATAGATTATATTATATTTTTAATATAAACATTTACCCTTATTTAAATAATATTTCTTTTTTTTCATTATTTCGAGTATGTTCGTTACATGGTTTCCATGGTTAGTTCGTTATGGGGTTCTTTTTGAATTGATGATAAACTCCATAAGTGTGATGAAATGGTATTTAAATGATTCCAAGACTTTAAATTATTACATTTTTCATTTTTTAGATATGATGATGATTCATTAGATAAAATATTAATCATATTAATTTAGATCATTTTGGAAGTTCTTTGATCCTCGTGAACTAGATTCTTATTATAATTCAATAATATGAATTTATGTTCATTCAGAAGAACAAAATCTTATGTAATAATATTTTATATATTTTTAAATAATTAAAATGGTTTTATTACTAGAAATTAATGTTGTAATGGGAATTTAAAACACCTAATCCATGATGATGGTAAATCGACACATCACAAATGATGTTTTTTATTTTTACAATAAAAGGGAGAGGATAAGAAGAATTATGATTAAATTATATATAAACAAGAAACCATTATAGTATATATATGATAAGTGACTTTTAATTATTCAAGGAAAAGTAGAGGTGAAGTGCGTATAATAAAAGGAATATATTTTAAAAGAAAATAACTAATTGAATGAGAAATTCTACGATGTGAATTATCTCACTTGAGAACCTCTTTAAGGCCCTAGTTTTTGGCCTTTTGGTGAGACCAGAAAGTAATGTAAATAGTGAAGATCCATGTAATATGAATTGGGATGAATTCCAAAAAATTTCAATGCTTGCGAGGTTTGGGGAGAAGAATGTGTGAGAAGTTGTATTTATAGTGAAGGATAAAAGTGTTTTTCCATTATTTTAATAGTAATTTTTTTAAAGATAAGAAATAATGTTGGTTCATGTGAAAAAATATAGTATTTACTGTATTTGAGTTCAAACCAAGGATTCTTTACTTAGAATAACATTATTTATGACTTAATAACTGATGTTTTTAATTCATTTCGTATATTATCAAATTTAACATTTCACCAAAAATTCATGTATTTCAAAAAATATCTCAAAAAATATCTCTAGTCAATTTTCTATGTGTATAAATATAAAATGAACACTATTTTACGAAAATAATTTTATAAATATTATAACTTTAATTTGTAATTGATATCATAATTTATTAAAAAAATACCAGTTTTATTACTATAACTGATTTTATAACATTATGAAATAATAATTATTTTCTAATAAAATTATATTATAATCATAAAACTATAAAAAATTTATTTATGAATACATTATATAAAAATAAATTTTCTTTTTAATCATTATATTAATTATAAATTTATAAATAAATATTTAGGTTTCACATAAAACCAACACGTACATTATCATTTTCAAAACACTTCTTTACTCATTAAAAGATAATAATATATCATATTTTAACATACAAGATAAAAAAATATTTATACATTAATCGCTATGGTTACTATTATATTGGACTTTTTACTACTCCAAAAAGTCATATAACTATTCCATCAAAAAATATTCCATAAACTACCACTAATTTTATTCTAAATTTGTAATATATTTAACTATTTAATTTTAAAATGAATACAATTTATTTTACATGTACTTGGATTTTTACATTCTACCCACCATTGGAAAATTTTTTCCCCACTATTTTTATAAACATACTAAAAAAGTGAGGATAATTTTCCGAAGTGAAATTTCATATTCGAAAGTTTTTTCTTCAAACATGTTATTTCTCCAAAAAACCATAACCTGGTAAATTTACTTATTCTGGAACAAATTCTATCCACGATCATCAAAACTAGAAAATCGTTATTCACCTGAGCTAAACTCGATGAAAAAGTTACTAGATGGGTGAGATGTCATATATTCATTATAATTTCATAAGGTCTAATGAACCATTTAATTATGGTTACATCATTTTACTTTCCATGACTTCATCAAAAAATGGTGGAGTTTGACCCATATTACCATATAATTCCTTAAAAGGTTCCATATGTATTATAGACAAAAAACCGTTATTATATGTAAAATAGTCTAATAAAAGATATCAACCCCTATATCATTGTTAATCTGTTTAACAAGATTGAATAATATCATCCATGATATGAATGGTTTGCTTAGTCTGTTAATCATAATGGAGATGAAAAATATTTCTATAGTTTAATTCAGTTCCCGTGGACTTTCGAAGGATATTAAAAAAGGTTAAAGTGAACATGGGATCTCTGTTAAATGATATTTTTTGTTTAACCCCATGTAACCTAAAATTTTTTTTAGGTAATGTCATGAAAACTGATCAGAATACATAGTCTCTCAAATATGAATGAAATATAAAGATTTTGTTAGTAAGCCAATAATAACCAAAATCACATTATTAATTTGAGAAGTCTTTCGTAGTCCTACGATGATGTCTATGAATATATTTTTCCCATTTCCAAATTGGATTATGAAATGGCATATGTATCGCCATTGGTAACTTCCACTCTACTTAGTCATATTGTGAAGTCAAACATTTCATGGTAAAATAAAAAATATCTATTTTATTTCCAATGCACCAGGAATAGTCTTTAATAAATCTATACATATTTGTGATACATGGATGAACTAAAATGAAAAAACTATGAGCTTCACATGAAAAATCCTTATTTAGTAGATAAATACATGGAAAACATATTATCTACCAAAACATAAAAACACAATATTAATCAATGATAGACTCATGAATGTTACCCTTTTTGAAAAAATAATACCTTTTTCTAAAGCTCACAATCTTTCTTCTAAGCATGGTTTATTCTGTATGATAAGGATGACTGTATTGACACCAGAAAAAAAAAATTCCTACAAAAACAATGAAAAAACCAAGATTTATCCAATCCTTATAAAATGGGCCATGATTAATATGTGACATAGTTAATGTATCATTTGTTTTCTAACACACAAAATTATCGACTTTATTTTCATTACAAGGATGGTAATGAATCATGAAATCATTATACATGATTTCATCAAGGCATTTTCTCTAACTCATGTTCAATTATTTCTGAGTAAATATATACACCAAACATTTATGGTCGGAAAATATTTTAAATTTTACTCAATAAAAATGGTGCTATAAAATATTTAACTAATTCGAAATCATCTGTAGGGTAATTTAAGTCATGAGGTCTCAACTTATGTGACGTATAAGAAATTATGTGATCATTTTATATTTGGAAACAAAAAATTCCTTTCATTTAGACATCACTATTAATTAAGAACTCACCATTTATAGAAGTAAGGGTTATAATTGGAGAAATCACCAATCTTATTTTCAATAAATGAAAACAATCTTCAAATTCTTTTTTCAAGATGAACTTAACACTTTTTTAAGAAAACATATTCATTGGAAAATATAATCAGGGAACATTTTCATCATACTTTTAGTAATAGCCTTCCAAACAATGGAAAATACGAATCATTGTTATTGTTATGAGTCTTTACCATTCTTCTACAAAATTCGTTTTAGAAGGATCAATAGCTATGTGATCATTGTAAATAATTTTTCTAGTTAATGAATTTTTCTGGAACCAAAATTCATACATTATGAAATTTTTCATAAAATTTCATTCTATTTATGCTTTAAAAAAGAACCCATATATATTTCTCATTATACTATTTAATTTTTTAATATTACACAATATCACCAATAAACACTACCAAAACGTTTATCCAATAACTCATGAAATATTATATTCAGATGTTCCCTGAAATACAACATGGGAATTATTTAACCCAAATGGCATAACAAAAAATTCATAATAATCATATATAGTATAGATCATTGTCTTTGGAAGGTCTTCTTATTTTACATTAAACTTATGTTACCACGAAAACATGTATTCCTTTGAAAAATAATGTGCATCTTAGAGATGATAAAAAAATCATCATTACAAGAAAAATGATACTTGTTATTAACAATTCAAGGATCTATATTGAATGCAAATTCTTATCGTACAATTTTTTTAACAAAAAAGATAGGTTCACCCCATGGGAAAGTCTTTGGTTGGATAAAGCCTTCATCTAATAATTCTAGAAACTATTTATTCAATTCTAATAGTTCTTTACATCCATTAGTAAAGGGGTTTTAAAAATTGTATTATAATCAGGAACAAAGTCATAAGTAATATTAACCTCTAGATTAGAATCAACACTAGGAAAATAAGATAGAAAACATAAAAATTATCATTTACCACTGATATACCACTAATATGAATAGTTTCTTTATTTTAAAAAATATGTGAAGAAAAATTCATTTTTATATTTTAACAATTTTTTGGGTCCTCGATATGTTATGAATGGTATGGGTTCATTAAAATACAAAAACTAAAAATCCTTTTATAAACAACTTATTTATCACTAAAATCATGGTTTTAATTATAAAAAAAGGCAAGACATTACTATAATAACATAAATCATTACTATAAGTAAAAAAATAATGTTTTTGGGTAAATACGTTCAATATAAAAAGATAAGTAGAATCTTATAATTTCTTTTTTGCATCAATATTTCTTCATGTTTTTTACCAAGAGTTTTAGCTTTATTTCTGGTGGTGGTATTTCCACGTTAGTAGAAAATTTCTCAAAAATGAAGGAATGCATAGACCCAATATCAAAAAACATGTTTAAATATTTGGTAAAAATAATCTATATACCTGATAACATTTCATTTTGTGGCACAACATATAATGATGTAGTTGAGAAGAATTTTCCAAATGCTTCTTCTTTTAACATTGTTGATTTTCTAAATGAGTGACTATATTTAGACACACATTAGAAAAATGAACCTATTCAATAAAGTTATAGCATATCACAATCAATTAATTGTTAATTTTTTGATCATTTTCCTTTAATTAATGAGTTATGTGCCCACAATTTACACATCATTAGAATTTCCCAGAATGTAAAAGACATTCTCTAATATTCCAGTTACCGCACTTTTCAGAATAGAGGAAATTTATTATTTTAACCACTTGATTTATTAGGTGAATTTTCTACAAATTCTAGCAACCTAACAACTTCACATTATTTTCATCATGATGAAAATATGTGTTAGAAAAAAATATCTAAGCATTTTCATTAAAACAAACAAGCCTCTCCTTGATTTGAAACTATCATGAAGATAAATATATTCATAAAAATGGTTTCAAATGATAGGGAAATAAATTTATAATAATTTAAATGTTTCACACCCATGTCTAGTCTCATAAGATTATGATCATATTCTTCCACAAAATCTTCATTCGTCTCCTTCAGTTCCACGAAATGTTTCATCATTTTGTGTGCAACAATTTTTCAGAAAATATTTTTTCCAGAAGAAGAATCTTAAAAGCATCCCATTACAAAGTATCAAGATCATATTTTTATTTACCATTATTAATAATTGACCACTATTGATTATATTAACCTCAAAAATAATAAATTCCAAGGGTTTTCATTTTTCATTATAAACATATAATAACATAAAATATCATTTCTAATGCCTTGATCCAACCTAAAGAATATAATTGGATATGTAGTGCCACTAAAATATAGAGGATGTTGCCACATAAAATGGTTAAAAAAGTCTTGTTTATTCATGTAAGATCAGGATCATATCAATCATGGATACCACCATTATTTATCACATGAGTCAATATATCCATTATGAAGACAATATGATCAACTATAATTCCCACAATTCCTTGTGGTAGATTATAAAGGATATCATTATTTCTATGACATTCTACATCATCTCCTATACACTTTTTGTGGAAAAAAATTTCAAATATACATATCATAGTCAATGAAACATGAAAATCAGTAAATACTATATCATTAAAAATGAACCATAATGTAAAAAACATTTATGAAATTCTATTTACATCATTCTAACCCCTATGGTATTGTAAACCATTTACTAACACAAAAAATATATATCCATCCCCAAAAAATTAAATAATATTTAATTTTATATAAAAACATAATTTATTTCACATGGATTATCTTATCATGATTAGAGTTTTAAAATATTTTTACACAGTACATAAATAATTTTCCACATTTATAGAAAGTGGATACTGCTAAAAAATTATCCATTTTATCATAATATAAAAATTTTTTAAAAAAATTAAAACATGATTTCCTTAAAAATAATTATAAGATTTCACATAAATTCATTAATTCTCTAATATATCCAAGTAACATGTGAGAACCATTTAAAAACAGAGAATAAGCCCAAAAAATGATCATAAGGAATATAAATAAATATATTTTTAGTCATGTGATAACATAAAAACAAATAAAACCTATTTCATAGAAACTTATTTGTATGCCTAGAAAAAGAATAAATTTTACTTGGGAAATAATTATCATATCACTCTTACATTCACCCTGGCAGATGGACTAGCCATTCACTCAACATACATGTCGAGTGTACCAAATGAATTCAATAACAATATTGGTGGTCACCCATCTAATCATGAGAAATAGTGGGCTCAACCCATCATATCGTGAGCCGTAATGGGGATCAACCAATAAAATATTGACCTTTATAGGGATAAACCAAAAATAAACAGGGTCTAAGTAATATATTATGAATAAAACTCTTGATAACTAATTTATGCCACCAAGGAAAACACATTCACATTTATAAATACCATTTTTTCATAAAAACATCTTTTATTAAAATAAAACCTAAATATTAAAAACATAACAATGTTATAATATACATGAAAAATAAAAAATAAAAAATAGAATGGAATAATTATATAAATAAATAATTATGAATATGGAAAACAGCTCTCACATATTACAAAAAATAATAATCATTTTTTGAAATTTATAAAAGTGGAATTTAAAAGGATTTTGAAAGGAATGTCCCATACAAAACACATAAAAAATTTCCCTTTCCAAAACAAATAATAAAATTAAAACATTAATAACCATATATATATATATTAATAATTTTCATTTTGAAATAATCGACATAAAATTGAATGATTTGGAATAATAAATATCTGAAACATTCAAAATATTGTTTTACATAAATATTCTCTAACATCAGGTTCAACTTACATGAAATTTGTTCAAACATCATATATGGCTATTCAAAGAGAGTTTTTAATATATTATAGAATCTTATTAATATTATTCTGAATTATATGATATTTTTATAACATCATTTCACCCATCTAAAAAGAAGATTTTTTCAATTTTAATGGTTTCTTGTGAGTTCATTTCATGGTTTTTGTGGTTGGTTCATTATGAATTTTCATATTCAATGGAAGAGAAACTCCATAATTGGAAATAAATGGTATTTAAATGATTCCATGACATTAAATTTTACCACATATAATCTTATTCATATATTCTGATGATTCATTAGACCAACCCTAAACGATATTCATTTAGATCTATTTGGTGGTTGTTTGGTTATCACAAAATATTCTCTCTATATAATACAATATTATGAATTTATGATAATTAAGGAACATAAAATAGGTTATATCATTTCATTTAAAACATGTTATATATTTTAATTTTGGTATTAAATGAGTATTAAATGTAAATTGAAAACATATTTTCCAAGATGTCAGTAAATAAAGACATCAAGGACGATGTTTTTTAGAATAAACGGGGGATGAGAAGTAGTATGATAATGAATTATAAAAAAATTATAAACATATAGTATATATATATAATGAATTTTTTATCATTATTATATAAGTGATTTTGAAGAGAGTATAAGAAAATAAATATAATTTAGTATAAAATAAAATATAATTAAAGAGAAGTTTTACTCTTGAATTCTACTCCTTGAGATCCTCATTAAGGCCCTTGTTTTTTTAATTTGCATGAGTCTGTAAGGCAATAAACTAATAAAATAGCCTTATCAAAAGTATTGGGTATAATTTGGATATTTCTCAATGTTTATGAGGTGTGAGGATACGAGGGAGAGAGGATTGGTATTAAAAGTGTAGTAGAGGATGGGTTCTCCACTATTTTAATCATTATTTTATAACATTTCTCCTAACTGTAAATAATTATTGTTTTTATGAGCAAATATAGTAATTAGATTGTTTGAGTTAAAACTAATGGTTTTTAAAATTTCATAAATCTATCCACGACCCAATAATTCATTTATTTTGCTTACTTCATAAATTATCATATTTCACTATTTACAAAAAATTAATGTATTTTAGAAAAATCACAAAACATCACCCTAAACATTTGATGATTTGTAGAACTAAAATTTTAATGATATTTTATAAAAATAATTTTCTAAATATGATTAACTCTATTTTTAATTAAAATTAAAATTTATTCAAAAAATACTAGTTTTTAAACTATAACGAATTTTTTGACAATTTGAAAAATTAATTAAGGTATTATAAAATAATGTTTTATCATAAGATAATAAAATATTAATTCATGAAACTATTTTATGAAAATTAATATTTTTTATTATTACATTAATTATAAATTTCTAAATAAATATTTGTGTTTCATAAGAAAACAACACCTAATCTATAATTTTGAAATAATTATTTACTCATTAATATATAAAAATATATCAAATTTTCACATATAAAGTACATAATTATTATTTGTACATTTATATATGTGTTTAATATAATAATGGTTGATTTACTATCCATAAGTGTAATATTACTTTTAATCTATTCATGTTACTATTCAATCAAAAAATATTCCTTAAAATACCACTACATTCATTATAAACATGTAATGGATTTAGATATTTAATTTAAAAAAGAAACAATTTATTTTATAAGAACCTAGGATATTACACATTGATGCTGGGCAACTATAATTGGCATCATAGTGAATTGTTTATCATCCTTTGGAATCTAGAATGAGAAAACAATAGGGATATCCCTAGGTATAAATCAAATGATATTTTTAAGTATGTATATAAGGATAAGTATAAGGATGAGTCAAAATTTAAGTAAATTTCAGATAATTTTTGTAAAGGATAGAGTGAGTGGTTTCCATGAAGTACACCACTGTCTGTATACTATAAGTGGATGTGGATCTAGAATAGATATACCTTGTAGTAACAACATTGATTTGGGCAATTGGGGATGCCTAAAGCGTAATCTAGTACAGAGCAATGATCCTTAATATATACCTCGTTTGACACACATAGGGGATATGGTTTGTATTTTCAAAACCAATTTATAAAGTATCATGAAGGATTTGAGTAATATATGACAATAAACTACCTAGTATAAAGATAATTTTTCATTGAATAAAAATTAGTCTTCTTACTTAATACATCAAATAATAATTTTTTTCATTATTATGTGGTTTTCCCATAATATATGTGTTTCACACCCTATGTTTCTTTATCATGTGAATGGTGAGAACATGAAGGAGCATGGTTAACATTGAATTTTAGATATATTAAATTAATGTGAATTATTAAAATTTATTTTCCAAGTGGATATCTCATAATTAAAACCATGAAGGTGTTTTGTGTATTAGTTATACATCTGAATATAATGAGACCACAAATGACATGTGAATTGTAAGAGATGTACTTCTATTTTTGTTTACATTAAAAAAACAAGTATAAAGAGATTAAGGTTGAGGAACCTAAAGACATGATTCATATTTCATATTATAGGATATTTGTGTTACAAAATAAGTTAATGAATCCAGTGTAATGGTTTAAGAATAATGTCAGATGAATGAATTATTGATGTTTTGGAATTAAAAGATTACATTATATTAATCATGAAATATATTATTATTTTTAGCAGATGTATTTTTTATTGATTTAAATGTATATATATAATGGTAATGAAGAAATAGAAATTTGATTTAACAGAATTGTGATATTTTGATTAAGGTAAGTTAACCATTAATGTGTTTATGATATGTAGAAAATTGAATTTATCTTAGATAAAGAGATGGTTATTTTGGATAAATTAAATTAGAGATTATCAAAAAACATAGAACCACTAATATGTTTCTTGATAATTTATTCTATGACATCATGGATACCGATTAAAATATATTGGATTTATGGTATATATCCAGTAATATTTGGAATTTACATACAAAATTAATTAAATAAATTTTGGATATTATTATATTTCAAGATTATATAAGATAATGGTATTCACTGGTTAGGAATTTGGAAACCATCAAGTACTCTGATATATATGGGGATTACTGTTAATCAAATTTCATCACATTATTATTATAGTATTGGGGTTTCATCATTAAAAAGGGTTATAAGGTGAACCATTTATTGGAAGACAAAGTTATAATTTAGTTGATTATTTAGATGTTCATGTATTATCTCATAAAATGAGGATTTATGAATATTAGATAAACTTCTTTAACAACATTTGGTTGATGATAAATGATGATAGATGAGATGGTATATAATGGATCTCATGATTTGTAAGTGCTTCTTGAACAAAAAACTCACCTTCCCTTTTAGAGAACACGTGATATGGACCAAGGAAAAACAAAGGGTGATATTTTCCTAAAATTATCGAAGTATATTTTTTGATTCAAATTCATTAACATTTATAAAAATAATCTTGAAATAAAATTTTTTCCTAATTCAATAATTTTTTTTGAACTGATGTCCTTTTAAATAATCACATATTTATGACTTTATGGAACCTAGCATTCCACCAATCATTCAATTTTTGATTGATGAACACAGCCATTTTTTATAAAAGTTAGTGTTATCCATACATGTACAATCATCACTCTCATCCTACGTTATCCTATATGAAAATGATGTTACGAGTTACGTTGGGATACTATTAAGGTTCCAACATTCCATGTTAAAAGGAAGTTCCACTATATTTTTTTTAACATGGGTTTCTATTAAAGGATACTTCAAGTATTAATCCATTTTTAACTGAGATGAATTTAGAGGGTGAAATTAATTTTAAGTGGGTAGAATTTGACAAACCAAGATTTTTAGATTTAATTATTTTCAAAAATAGTATAATATTTTTAATATTTATAATTTCATTCAACATTAAAAAATATTATAAAATATTATAGAACTAGGTTTTTATTTTATTATACGTGACACCAAGTTATGATTTCACTAAACGCAACACTGACTATGACTGCATTACATGAACACAGAATTTATACAAAACAAAACCTTATCGTTATAATTATTTAAATGATAAAATTATAAAACATGAATTTGACAAGGTAAAATGAATAGTAAGAACTAATTTTTAAATATTAATTATGAATATTTATTATAAATTAAAAAAATTATAATTAAATATATAATTATCTTAAAATACATAATTTTTTAAAACATATTATTTTCTTATAGGAACTGTAAAAATAATAAATTAGGTTTATGTTTTTGTAATTTTCTGAGAAACATCATTTTCAAATGAATAGTGAAAAAATACAAAATTTTAATTTAAAAACATGTATTTCATCAAATTTATTAATAATTTAAAATTCAATATTAAATTGGTTTTAATGTAAAAATAGATCTATTTTTTATAATCTATTCCAAAATAATTCGTTTTAATATTTTTTACACTGAATTTTTATATAAAATCCAAATTAATTTTTGAGGAATCTCTATTTAAAAACCCAATTTCTCGTCATGTCAATGGTCCAAGAATTATAATTAATTTTTCTTGTTCTGTGAATTTAATTTAAAAAATTTAAGTAAATGGTTGAAAAATTTTATTATATTTATAGTTTTATAAGACCAACATAATTTTTTACATAAAAAAGTAGTAGAACTGATTAAAATTAATTATCTTGATTAGTGTAAAATTATTCTTAATAAGGGACTTATAACAATATTAAGTGAATAAATGACCAATGAAATTATCCAACACCCATTTTATAAACATATTTTGGCCATGAATCTTAAATTATATGATTTTTAATTAATTATTATTTTTTAGGAACGAATTTTATTACACTACACTTCTTTTAAAAAATGTCATTATTGTCCTCTACATCCGTAGTAAAAGTGACCACATATCCATCTTACACACACCTCTCAAGAAACTTTTTCTTAGATAATATATAACCATATAGATTTAAAAATATCTCTCATAATCCTATTAGAATCACCTTGTAAAGAAACCCATCTATGGAATCCCATTATTACAAGCCAAAAAGAGTTAACAGAATAAGTTGTAACGAACTTCCTCAAACTGTTTTGTTTTAATTTAATTCTACCCCACCAAAATTATTCATTTTAAATTCGAATATAATTAAACAACTATAATCAATATAAATACTTTTTTATATTTTAAGGGTTCTACATATACATACACATACTTCTATAAATTTTGTAACAAACATTTCATTCTTCTGTTCGGCGAACTACCCCCTCACTAAATGATGTTGTTCACCTCTCATTGAATAAATATTATGGTTGTGAATTTGGATGAAAAATTAAATTTTATATAATATATATTAAATTCTTAATGTATTAATGATTCTATAATTATTATGTAAGACAAACTTTCATGATTTCCATTTTTTATATGTATGATACTTTTATTTGGGGAGTGTGGACTACCGGCTCCCCAAAGCGATGTGATTTCATCAGTAATTTAATTTGTGTCAAAAATATACTTACCATGGATGTATTATATTATTTTTATGATTAACGTTAATGTAATTTCAATACCCATTTTCTGATATTTATTCCATGTTTTTTATGTTTCAAAATTGACGAAATTGGTAATGATATTATTTCACAATTTTCCATATTTGAGACACATTTCATGTTATGCACCTTTATTTTTCCATTATATGTATATAATTCCATTTAAAATGTTTTATAATGAATCTAATTATTTACATAATATTTTAATCTTAATTTAAAGTCATTTTTTTAAATATAATTATGATTTTTTCAATTGGTACTGGTTTATTGCTGTAATCTAATAGTTTATAGACTATGTTTGTTCATATGATTCAAAACGATGAATTTTCATGACTTCAAGATATGAATGTTATAACTAAGAAGTGGTAACAGTGTCCACATTTGGTATGTAATATAATTACAATATAATTTTTAAGAAAATATGACTTTATTTCTAATTTTGTTCAAAAAACAGTGTTCTTTCTAATCTATTTTTTATAAAAAGATTTCAAAATTGTTTTAGTATTATAATATGATTTTAAAATAAAAATTATCCCATATAATTCCTTTTCCCAAAATAGGTTTTAAAATTAATATTCATTTTTTATATGATCAATTCACTTTTATGATCTTTTGTGGTGAAATAGAAATGTTTGTTATATACAGACATTCCCAATGTCATGACCTTCATTTCTACTATGATTAATCTATATGATTATAAGATTAATTGGTTAAAATGACATTTTTGATAATAATAATGAATTTTTTACTATAAAAGGTTTTTCAAATAAATATGGTTTAAAAAAAATATGTTTATCAAATAAATTAAATGATTTTCAAAGAATCATATTTATGTTTTAAAAAGTCTTAATTAAAAAAAATGATTTCAATTATCTCATTGGTTTTTTCATATAATTTAAATTTATTTTTTTAGAAAACATTTTTTTAAATGTTTCATTATTGTTTTATAATTTTTCAAGGGAAAAAAATTGAAAATATTTTTATGCTTTTTTTTATGTTTTCAAGGAAAAGGTTTTTCAAAAATATTTCAAGCCAACAATATAGGTTTTCAATTTATTTTAATTGAAAATATTTTGGAAAAGGGTTTTTTTAGTTTTTATTTTTCAATGAAAAAAATACATTCATCAAGAAATTTTTTAAATTAAATATAATTTTTTTCTTTATAAGAAATGGATTTCAAAAAAATTTCTTAAAATTTATTTTAACAGTATAATTATATTCTGTCAGATTCATACCATGTGAAATTTAAAAATCCTTACCCATATATTATTTTATCCTTTAATATAGTTCATGAATTTTGGGGTACACGCTACTATAATATAATTTATATTAATTAATTAATGGATTATTTTTTCAGGAGATGATGCTCATAATAATCGTTTTCTTCCATAGGTTATATGAATTTGAAGAACAATTCTTATCACAGTTATTGATATGATGAAATAATTTTGAAACACTTATATTTTTTATAGGTTATGATATGATTAAATTTTTTGATACCTAGTTCATTTCATGGGTTATGAAATGATATTAATGAAACCGTTCACATTAAGGGTCATTTTATGATGCATGTTTTATTATAATGATGCACATGTATGTAGGATTTTTATATCGGATGGGTGGGACCAATATATACATCAATTAATTGGGTAAATATTTTAAAATTATTAGATAATAATGAGATTAAATTTGATGAGATTGGTCCACTAGGGAAAGATGGGAAAACCGGATACATGAAAAGGAAATGACTACGATTTGGGAAGATTGTGTGTCCCTCCCATTCGGTGTAGTAAACGTGAAGATGGAATATATAAAAACTCAATCCACTATGGGATGATAGAAAAAACCCAAAACACTATTAGAAAATAGGGTAGAATGATACTTTTTAAGGAATGGACTGGGACATGGGACAATTTTATGTCCCACCCAGTAGGTTTAGTCCCCATGATGTTCCCTATTAATTTATAGTAATTCATCTTGATGTATAATGTATTATTTTACAAGTTTATGAGTATTACACCATTCCATGTCTAAATTTTATGTTTAGTTTTCTTGGTCCATGTTCAATATTATTTTATGAATCATGTAAAATGAACTTCTAATATTTATTTGATGATTTAAATTTATTATTTATTTATAAGAATTCAATGATCTTTTAATGTCCTGATCACATTATTATATAGTTATTCTAATGAATATGATTATTTAACTCTCCTATTTTCCCATTAATAGAATATAAACTCAACCCATTTTATGTTTTGTTCCATAGGGTGTGATGATATATTTTATGTATGATGTGTCTAATAAGAGTTATAGTCATCGATAATTGAATGGGAAATTATGTAGCTCACTCATGTTCCAGTGTTAAAGTTTCAATGTTTCCATAGGCACAAAACTAATAAGGTCTTAGGGTGTATATTTGGGTAATTTATTATGTATTCCCTAAAATTTATCTAATAAATATTAATCTTAATAATGGATTTTTATAATAACCCCATTAATGGGTACCCAAATATTTCATGACACATGCTAAAGGGAATTATTGAACACCATGGGTTGGTGAATATAACCATAGAATAAAATAATGAGGGAAAATTTTATCCCCAATAAAATATAAGGAAATCAGAAAAAACTAAAAGAATTTGTAAATACTCAGAATCCCAAAAAACTCATCAATTGAAAATTTTCCCTATTACACAAGTATAAAACCCATTGACATAATAAACCAAGATATCCTCAAAACAATTGGTTCACATAATCAACTTTTCATCTAAAAATCTTATTTCCCTACTATCATGAACACACGTTTACTCAAATAGGTTACATCACTCTTTTGGGATTTATCTTAATATAGTTTACAAATAAACAAAGAAAAAGGTTGTGTGTGACCAACACAAACCTAGTAAAATCCCCCCAGAAAATGTAAAAGCATTTAATTTTAACGAAAAAAAAAGATAAATTTCTATCTAATAAGGGCATAGTAATCTATTCATATTGAAATATAAAATATTTATTTAAAATAATTCCAATGGAATATATAAAACAAGTACAAAGGTTTTTTTCTATAAAAACATTCATGAATAATAATATCTATAAAAATGTAATGAATAACTCATTTCTTAAAAACCAAAATTTATAACTCATTATCAATTATATATCCATGATGATAAGCCCCGAGGTTAGTCAAATCAACATAAATTGTTCCATATTGTCTATGTGAATTATGGATCCCAAAGTTCGCGGATCCCTAGACACAAAGGCTTGGGGTGATAGGTATCTATCAAAAATAATGAACCCCATACCCTAATATTATATTATTTTTCATTCCCATCATTATTCCACTTAAAGTGTTAACTACTACAACAACAAAATTAATATAATTATACATAATATCCCAGTATCTCTTGTGCTACAATGTAATCAAACATACAAGGGGATACCATTCATTTAATCCAATAAAAAAAATTTCAAGAAATCATTTCAGTTATGACAATGTTTGTGATTTAAAATATATAATTCCATTTGAAAATCCATTATCAAATGATTTTCATCAAAATCGATTCCTTTAAAAACAATTCATTTTACCTCATACTCTTAAAAAATACATCCCATTTCTTTTGAAAAATAATCTTAAAAAACATTTTATATACTATACATTTAAAACCTGGTATATTTTTTAGAAATTTACACTTCATTTCAATAGGAATTTTCAATGTGATTTTATAACATAAAACACATCATTTAAAAAAAATTATCAGAATAATTGAATTAGACAATAAATATAATTTGGATATTTATTTCAAATATATTATTTAATATTTATTTGAATTGTTATGAATCCCATTATGAAACCATGCACCTCATTCCTAGTTTTATTAAGTGTTAACACAATATCCATCATCAATGTTACAAATGGCTAGAACCTATCATGAAAGAATCGTGGAACCACAATTCCAGAAATCACGAAATCATGATTTGGATATTTGAAAAACATAAGGATACACTAATCTCTAAAAATATAGAGAGCAGAGGAACATATAATTAATAATAAATATTAGATTTCAAATTCCCTAAGATATTCATTACATAAAATGGTACCTATATCCATGAAGATTCATGTAATAAATGACCAATAACACCTCAAGGGAATATAAAAATAAAAATGAACTAAATTAGGTTTGTGGGATAATATTAAATAAATAAAATTTGGGATTATGTTTGTGGAATTTCAATACAGATCATTAAATAATCACCTAGATATGTGTCATCGTCTAGCCATTGGTTCCAACATTACAGATAATAGAACCATTAATATTTTTTCCTAGGAACTCCACTTACTAGATGGTAGTTTATAGCCGAATTCCTAAACCACCTGTCATCCCACTAGTGGAGCAATGATAATTACATTGGAATCCCATATCAATAAACTTCTAATGGCTAGGATGAAGCCCTCACTATTAATATAGTTTGCCGTTTATAGATTTCATGGATATAGGTTTAATCCCACCCTTAATCCATCCTCTCGGGATGCAACTCGACCTCTAAAATATGAAGAAAAGCTCACTCTTAATCCCTTGAAAGGAGTAAATAATAGGAAAAAATCAAGAATAAAAAAGAAAAACGAGAGAAAAACATTGAAAATAGATAAAATAACACAATTAGCATCCTTGAAATTAGCTGTCATGATGTTATAGTGTGATGAATGTTTATTTTACTATTAGTAGTGTAACAAGTAAAAACTAATTTTTTAAATAATTTCTTATGAAAAAAAATATATTTTTTGAAAAAATTATCAATGTTGTTGTTTTTAAAGAAATTAATTATAAAACTTTTTACCATATTTAATTGATATGGATTTTAGAGAAATGCAAATAAATCATTATTATGATATTATAATTAATCAAAATATGATAGATAGTTTTTTACTACAAAATTTTTTAATGATATTTCAAAATGTTAAACATCAGTTTACAAATGCATCATATTATTTTTAAATTAATGATTATATTTTTTTAAATACATTACTTCTTATGAAAAATGTGTTAATAAAGTATTGATTTGGGATTAGAGAATGAAAATGTCAAAAATGCAATCATATTAACAATAAAAGTGTTTTCACATAAATGTTAACTATATTAGAAAACAAAAAAAATTCATTCTAATATAAAATTGACATTCTAAAAGAAAATTGAAGTTATTTTTTATATAAAAATTATATTATTTAGGAATATAAATGTTAAATGGAAATATAAAACACATGGAAATCTAGTTTTCATAAGAAAATAACATTTTAATCTTTTAATTTTTTGTACACTTATTTCTTTCCCAATTATAATTAAATTATTTTTATTATATTATTAAATTTAAAAATATGTTTTATCACTAATATATTTTTTCGACATAATAATTTATTGAATATAATTATTGATTTTTAAAAAAAAAAATATTTTTAGGTATAAGGTAAATTTTTCATTATTTCATACATTTTATTGATTATTATATTGATTAATATTTTTTAATATATTATAAATAAATTTCATTCAACTAATTAATCATTAAAAGGTACATAAAAATATATCAATTTAAAAATAGTATTTTGAATATTATTTCTAATATATTAAATAATATTTCTAAAATACCATTGAAATTAGTTATTTTAAAAAATAATTCTACAAATACATTAATATTGATATATTCCATTAAATATTATAAATAAATCATAGTATATTTTAATAAACTTATTAATAATAATATACAACACACACACACATATAATATAATATAATATAATATTTTTATTTCATTATTTATTATCCATGATTTATATTATTTTTAATTTACTAATAATGAGGAAAACATTTATTATTACTTTTAAATAAATGAATATCCAATGACAATATTTAAAATGACCATATTTTTAATGGACATATTTTATATCTTTATATATCCTTACTAAACCATTCCTTCAATTCTCACTTATTAAGCCACAATTCGCATTTCAATAGTTTTCATTTTATATATCTTGATATGATTTCTCCTGTCATGATAATCTTCAAAATTGAAAGACTTATTTATCTAAAGGTAATTTAATGTGGTAATGATAATCTAATATATCTATTAGTATTGAATATTTTAGTCTTTTTTATTAATTATCCCAATTTAACTAATGATATTTTTATGTATTTAGTATCCCCTAATGAGTAATAATTTATAAAGTGTAATACATTTATTTCGTTGTAATGTTATACTATGAATGAATAATGTTTTGTTTGTTTAATTCCAATCCCGTATGAATTATTTTCAATTATCATTCAGTTTATTTTTAAAAATAAAAAAAAATAAGATTAAAAACATAATGTTTGTAATGGTAATGTGATTCTTATATCCTAAGTAATTTAACATAGGCTATTATCCTAAATTAATATGTTTTTTTTGTATTGGTAGTTATCATTTAAGTATACCATGCTTTATGTATTAGACACATTATTATGATTATCATGATTAACATAGTCTTATGATATATTCAAATTTTTTCCATTTTTAATGTGATGGTTTATAATCATTCCCTTTACTAATTCCATACCGCAATTATTGATTCTTTTATCTCACTCCATATTTGTCTTATTTTAAACACTTTCATGGATTTGTGAGCCACCCATTATTTTATATATGTCTCTAGATTATACAATGTAATAATAATATTATAGTGATATGTGGGAGAAATTTATTAAGACGAAAATAAGAATCGGTTATATTGTTTTTGGGATATTTTATGATGTACATAATTTCTCAACAATAATAGAATTTTAGATTTATTAGAGTATTTAATGGATTATTAAATTAATAATATTGTAAAATAATTTTTATGAGTTACCGTTCATTATATATTTGATGTTGTGGAACCCCTACTAATAATGAACAATAGATGGTCAACTGTGTTAGATGTAGAGAAGTGGGATATGCACGTTGAAATAATATCTGCATAATAGTAAAAATTGACTACACAAAAAAATTATTCCTATCAACCAAAAACATTCCTGTCTCTTAAAAATGTGGTTTAAAATAATCTATTTCTCCATTTTATATTTCATCCTTCAATAAAGATCTTGAATAAACAAAAACAATTCTAATGGATAAACCTTAATGAATTCTTTTTATGTAACTGAAGTGTTATTATTTTCCCAATATAATATAAAACATTTTTCATACCCATATATATAAAGATCTAATGTGGTAAATGTTACCTAGGGGAATCATATAAATAAAATTTGTATTGGAAAATTTAATGGGTCATATATAACATAAATTTAATCTTAGAAACATATTCCCTACAAACATCAAATCTTCAAATATAAATTCCCAATATTTCATCACCTGACACCATCTTCCATTTTTCATGTAAATCTTGGGGGGAGGGGGAAATCTCCATAGACCATGATAAATTAGATATCAATTTATCTAACTTTTCAACAATCATTTTTTTATTCGGCAACGTATACCATAATCAAAAAAATGTACACTGGTATAAAATATTTACTTTTATTTCTTGATTAGATCTCTTCGATTATATTTATTTAAAATAAAAAATTATGATAATAATTTATTAAAATGTATATATATAAAATGTACATTACACAGAATAAGGTACAAATATTATAATTTTTCATATTTATTGCATTTAAAAAATTAATCAGTTATTATTAATAAAAAAATTTATAAGGGTTATCCTTTTTTAATTACGAAAAATTAAAATTTTATGTTAATTTTAATTTAAATTCCATTAATCTAATTGTAGAAAAATAAAAATAATAATTTCTAATTATTTCTTAACATGTGAATCAAATGTAATATTAACGTGATGGAAAAATTGATTATAACCTTATGTTTTATCAAATATATTCTTCTATAATATAGTATAAATTACTATAATAAGAATATAAAATATTTATTTTTTCAATATATTATAAAAAACACATAATTTTTTTAATATAGTCTAATAGTTGTATTAATACCATAAAAATCAATTGGTTTAATATGGTCCCGGGATACCTATAAGGTCATTATTATATATATTTTTCATCATTATTTATTATTTAAATATCTTGCTGTTAGATGTTGAAAACCATGGTTTTTGGAGAAAACACACTCTAGACAACATTTGGAATACAATTAGCTGTAGTCGTGTGTCTAACATGGGAGAGATGGCTTTGAGGTACTATGTGGTTATTTATGTTTTGAACATAATTTTTTTAATGCATGTTGGGATCTCTGAAAACTATTAATATATTTTTTGTGGAAGATAGTAGATACCAAAGAGTTTTTTTATATCATTACTATTCGTGCTACCAAATTATGTTTTCTACTAAGATCACTATATTTTTGGTAAATAATCAAAATTACCTTGAATCATTTTCATAAAATACAATCATTATAACATCCCAAGATTTTAATAGGAAAACCCGAGTGATGAAAGGAACTATTGAGTACTATTTGAAATTTATAACCATGTTGTTCATCTTATGTTTGTCACTTCTGCATTTTTAATTTAAATTTTTTTACATACATGGTTGTGTTCAATAAGTTATTTGGAGTCTGAAGGAACCAAAATTTTATTTGGTGGATTGTATCATACCCTTAGGAATATTAATATGAATAGTAATATGATCCTAATTGATAGTAAATTTTATTATTATTTTATTTTTATAAGTCTTTAACATAATGAAATCGTGGTAAAATTTTCATTGTGATTTAAAAGAAGTTATAGTTTTTAAATTATTATTTTCATAATTAAGTAAGATAATATTTTAAAATTAAATTAATAATATTTAGAAAAATAATTTCAAAAAATGGTGCACAATTTTTAATTCTACACATTAAAAATTTTTAGGGTAATTATATGGAATTTTTTTGAAATTCGAGAACTTTTTATGAACTTGGAAATACAGTAAAATACTGCATATTCAAATTATTAGTTAAATACACAATTTATGACATCGCAAGTGATTTAAGACAACTTATTTTGAATTAAAATTCTATTAATACTATATGGGGTTAAATTAATTTTGATTATTTGTATTCATCAGCAAAAATATTATAATAATGAAATAAATAATGTAAAACACATCCTCTCCTCCACTATAAATACCACCCTCATTCTCCTCTTCCTCCCACACCTCCCAAGCCTTGATACTTACCTAATTTCTTTTCAATATTCCTCTTAAGGATCTTCCCCACGTACTAGGCCTTCTGGTTACACCTAGAGGTCAAAATCAGAGGCCATAATGAGGATCTGAAGGAGAAGATATCAAGAGGTAAGAAATCCTATTTCTTTTTCTTATGTTTTCCATCCTTTCCTTTTATTTTATTATAGTATCTTCCCCAAATAATATTTAAGAAGCATGAATGTTATATAAATATTATATATTCTGGAATTTATCATGTTCATGATAAATTCATCACCATCATTCTTCTCCTCTCTCACTTATTCAAGGAATTAAAACATTGTCCGTGATGTGTCGAATTACCGATATCGTAGATGATGTGATTACAATTATTATTAATTCCTTGAGATATGGTCATGAAAAAAATTTTATGGTTGAACAAATTTATATTATAATAATAACAAACTACTTATTTTTCTTTAAATAACTTATTTACATATTACTATATGTTTAAACAAAAAATGTTCATTGTGGTCGGAAAGCAATCCAAATTATCCCGAATGATCATCATTTAATTATTATCTAATGATTTATCTGAATGGTATATAATATTATTCATTATAAGATAATTTAAACTCATAAAATTTAATTAATAACATGAAAAATTAATTCTGGATGTCTATCCATGTTCTACATGGACATCGATATTATGAATACAAGTAAACCGCTCAAGAAACCCATGAAAACGAAACATCCCGAACAATGTTTTTGATATCTATAACTCATGAAAATGCTCATAAAATTACATAATGAGACCAAAATGAACCTTATTAATCTAAAAAATATTTCATTAATTCTATATTAATTAATATAATGTGGTTATACAGAACATTAATGTGAAGAAAGAGTTCAGAAAAAAGGTATAGAGAAATTCTTGAACCCACCTTTCTTTCTTCGGGTTCTCCCAGTTTCACTTGATTCTTGGTATGGTCACTCCATTTAAATCTTTTGTTCATATTTTTATTAACTTTTATGTGATATAATTGTGTTATACTAACGTTTATGAAAAAAAAAATGTTTTCCAAAAGTACACTTATTTCAAAAAAACACAGCTTTTATTTCTCATTCAGGGTTGATGGTCATTGTATCAAGTATGTTATTCCATCTTCTTTTGGATCCCAATGATTATGAATGTTTTCTTTTCAGATGAAACCAATTCCTTTACATGGGTTAGTTATGTTCATATTTGATATATGGTCTATATGGAATGCATTATAATGATAATGTTATGATGTGACTGGTACCCCCAGAATTATATTGTGCAATATAAATGTTTGAATGTGACTGATGCACCTAGAGTTATATAATGATCCCATGTATTGAAAAAAGAGATGAATATCATGAGTTAAATTTTAATGAAAAATTAAAATGATTTTAGAATTGTTAATAAGTATTTGTAGTAGTTAACCACTAATACATGATGTTTCATTTTTATGCATTTCCACATTTCAGGTCTTTTTTTAATTATTCTTATCATAGTCATGACTCCTCCATATGTTATGATTAAGATCAAAAAGTTTTATATTATATATATCTATCCTAGTACTGGCCTTTTATCTCACCCATTTTTGATGTATATCCTCATGTGATTATGTGTATTAAAGTGTTGAAAAGGGAAAATAAGAAGCTGGAGTAGAAGGAATTAAATAAATTTAAAATTTCTGGGTTGTAAATTCTTATGTATGGTTTTACTAATCCTCAATAACCTAGACTGGAAAAGGTCCTCAAATTTATAATTTACTGTACATTTATCTCTTATAAATTATAAAAAAATACATTTCATGTTTTAGTACTGAATCCAGAAGTGCGGGTTCAGGGCGTTACAATCATTTTCCTCCAACCCTGTGCGTAACACTACCTTAGGATTAGAGATTCCTTCTTTGAGTAATTTTTGGATTATTAATGGATTATTAGTGGTTTATCTTGAGGTATGTTAGTTTTTTATGAATTTATTCACTAATTATTGTTCTTCTTCCTTCATCCCACATTTCTGTGGAACATGGAAAACATAGTTTACATTTTGGTCACACATAGGATTTTGTTTTGGGGGTTTTAGTTTTTTATATTTTTAGATTAGGTGTGTGAGGACTTCCCTCTTGTGTTTTACGTGTTAGATTTCAATGGTGACATGTTTGAATTTTGTTATTAGTAGGTGTATCTATTTGATGGTGTCCATCTATAGGTTGAATTTTATTTTTAATTACCTTTTTTTCATGTCAAATTTACATTAAATGGAGTTATAAATTATTATTAATCCATATATTGTTTTATTTATTAATTTTGATGAAAATATAATGTTTAATAGGGGATTTTTTATTAGATGAGAATTTAAATTCAATTAATTCATTTAATAAATTTCCCCAACTAGGATTTTTGTTTTTAAATGACTAATGAAGGGGATTTGAATGGGTTTTTCCTTGAGAAATGGTTTTGACTCTTTTAGGCATGTTTATTTTTCAAATATTTTCATTTTTCATATGATTATGTGATAATAAATTTGTGAAACATGAGAGACCATGTATGTGTGTGTGGAGACATATAAAATTAAAACAATTTTCTATGTCAAGGACAATCAATATAGGGTTGTCCATGGGATCGAGTAGACTACTTGGGGAAGACACATGAAGCATGAAAAAGGTAGATATGTTGATTATGCTTGATAATGAATTCATTTTTAGGAACAGGGATGACCAAGATAGCTTCCATGAAATTTGTATATTCTTCTATTGAATGGGAATCATGTCTAAGGATAATTTAAATATGACTCCATAGAATATCTCCATGTATTTTTATTTCTTGTTCCATGTATGATTTGGATTCATGTGTTTTTATTCCTAATAGAATTTTAAAAAATGATGATTCTAATACTAATATTTATATTCGTTATTAAATCATGTTTGGTTTTTTTGATCATGTTTCTCGAGGTATAATTCAATTCCATTTTGTTTTTTCTTTTTTCCTCTCCTGTTTTAAAAAGATAAAATTTATTAAGAAAACCAATGGAACATTTTATAAATAATTCATTCTAGTGAACTTTATTTCAAATTTTAGAGCCTGTTAATTGTGTTTTTAAAACTAAAGGTATATTTTTTGTGATTATGGAATTATATAGATCCATGGTTGGATCCTACCTGGATTTCTACCTCAAACCTTACATATGGATTTTGGCATATGCATGCATTATTATATAAGACATGTTAAAGTGTATGGTGTATTTTAGTGGCCCATATAGATTACCAATTTTTTAATTATTTTATGATATTGGAGACAATGGTATCATTGATTTAGATCTAATGGAGTAGTATTGACATTTTGACCCATTTTGGATTTTATGTATCATCTTCCTTACACTTATCTCTAATTTTGTGATTGTTTATATGTCAAAATATTGATATCAGGTGTGTTATTTGTTTATAAATTGTTTTGTGGTGATGTATATGTTATTTATTTTGGGTCATCGTAGATTATAATCTATCTAAATATTTATATATGATGTTGTTTCATATATATTTTGTGTGGTCGTCTAATTCATCGATGGTTCATACTAAAATTTCATGTGGGAAATCATTCGCTAATGGATTAGTTTGATACGGTAGGGATTTTCACCAAATCATGTTGATTAGGACTTTACTGGGGCCTTACATAGAAAATGATTGGGTGACAGGTAAGGTTTACCTGATTCAGTTCATTAGAAATGTTATAATATGCCTCATATTTATAGGGGTTAGTCATTGAGAGAAATTCTGAGCATCATGGGGAAATGGTAGGAAATTTAGTGTTAAGTGGTTTAGGTTAAATATTAATGATATTCGTATGAATTTTATGTGTCCATGTATTTAACCTTCAATTATGGTTTTCCACATTTATAAAATTATGTCTCTATCCATGCATCTCAAACATTCACATATGAGAAATCTTTAAACATTTAATTTTTTCACTCTATCACAATTTAACAATTTTATTCCTTGTTGGTGTGGTTTTTTATGAAATATGTCAAGGGATTCATATAATTTAATTAATGTTATTTGTGATTTCATTTTTTATTAAAGGAATTTTGGTTTTGTGTTCTAAAATAAAAATTCCCATAATTTCCACTTCTATATGAA